>JAHLML010000015.1:0-600000 GCA_019915145.1 Strobilurus orientalis | reverse complement strand
AATAATGACCTTTCCGCAAGTCGAACAAGGGGAAATAGGACCCCCGGCAGCACACCGAAATGTCATTTCCGATTTTGGTCCAAAATCACACTTTTTTTCCGCACAGGTGGGTGCCCGATTTTGCCAAAAATTTCCGCACATTGCCGCAGACGTCCCCAAAATGGCGATTTTTTCCGCACAAAACACAAACATTTCAATTTTTTGCGCCACATTTAGCGCTGCGCTGGCGGTGTCACCCAAAATGGCCGAAATTTTCCGCACCGACTCAAACATGGGCCAAAAATCCTAAAATTTTCCGCACATCTGATGCACAGATTTTTGCCAAAATGGTCATTTTTTTCCGTTTCTGAGCCACAGGTCGACCTCAAATCCTCAAAAATTTTCCGCACACCGAAATGACATTTCGGTGTGCTGCCGGGGGTCCTGGGGAAATGAAGACATCCAAGTCAGGCACAACTTGAACCACCCAGGAACACCCCGGTGCATTTCAAAACACTGGGATAGGAGCATTGAGAAGAGGAAATCGGTCCGAATCGGACCGATATCTCTATTCTTCCGGGTTTCCTCTGCCTTATAACGAAGATCCGAGGGAGATCACCACCAAGTCTCTCTCATCATGTCTGGAAGCACCGATAACAAGCCCATCGGCGGGCGCGTCGCCATCATCGGTACCGGCGCTCGCGCTGCCATGTTCGTGCGCGGTATCGTCGAGCGTCCAGCCAGTTCCGTCGTTGCGATCCTCGAGCCCAATTCCATTCGCGCAGCACATTATAACGATCTCCTGACATCGCTGGGAGCTCCCACTGTCCCCGTCTACAAGCCAGATCAGTTCAAGGAGATGCTGGCGACGGAGAAGGTGGAGGCGATTGTAGTCACCTGTGTAGACGCGCTGCATCACCTGTACATCATCCCTGCCCTGGAAGCTGGAGGCAAGTCAATTTCCGCCCGGATGCATATCTTTTCCGAGCTGACATTCAGCGCAGTCCGCGTCCTCACTGAGAAGCCCATGACCACAAATGTCGATAAGTGTCGCGCGATTCTGGAAACCGTCCAGCGCACAGGGCGTCATCTGACAGTGACCTTCAATTACCGGTGGGGGGCTTCCATCTCACAGAATTGAATTTGTGCCGATTATCCGCAGATACAACCCTGTTCACGAACTAGTCAAACGAACGATCGCAGAGGGCAAGATCGGCACAGGTGGGAACATACCTTCATTTCGAGATCCTTCCTTGTAAACTGAGGATCAACCAGTCCTATCCGTCCATTTCGAATGGCTCCTCGACACTGTTCATGGCGCTGACTACTTCCGCCGATGGCATCGACAGAAGTCCAACTCCGGCGGCCTCATGGTGCACAAGTCCGGGCACCACTTTGACCTCGTCAATTGGTGGATCGACTCGCAACCTGAGACCGTCGCGGCTATGGGGAAGCTTGCATTCTACGGCGACGAAGCAGGGAAGAAGCATGGATGGGCGAAAGATTATGAGAGGGCCCGAGGAAACGAGGAGGCAAAGAAGGACCCATTTGCCATACAACTGGAGCTGGATGATGAGCTCAAGAGCCTCTACACTGATGCGGAAGGGGAGGATGGCTACCATCGCGACTTGAACGTAAGAGTTTTTCTTCATGTCATGTTGAAGGCGAAGTTAAACGATAGAGCAGGTTTTCGCGCCAGGAATTGGTATCGAAGACGATATGAGCGTAATGGTCAGATACGCGTCCGGCGCGACGATGTCGTACCACTTGGTGAGTGTCCATCGTCAGTCAATATCTGCACCATTATTCAAGCCGTGCAGACCGCCTACTCACCCTGGGAAGGATATCGAGTGATGTTCAACGGTTCCGAAGGACGCCTCGAGCTCGACGTCGTCGAATCCGAGTATCGTGAAGCCCACGAGATCATGGGTCTTACCCACGGCACCAAATCTCAACCTCACGCAGGTGGAGCCAAGGTCACTCTGCAGCGTCTCTGGGAAAAACCGCAACAGCTTCCTGTCGTTATCGACCACTCCGGCCACGGCGGTGGCGACATCCGAATGCTCAGTAACTTGTTCGGCCCTACACCTGGTGAGGTCGCTGATACAGGTGATGCTTCAAAGCAGTCGGCGAACGAACGCGATGGAGCGCTGGCGCTGGCGGTTGGATTACTTGCGAACGAGAGTTTCAAGACCGGGCAGTTTGTGAGCATAAACAGCTTGCAATTGCCGCTTTGAAGGAGAGGCGTATGCAGATATCGATAGAGCAAATTAGAATTTCGTGTTGGTGTAAGCTAATGCAAACAGAGAGAGGATAAATAAATCACAAAGTCTCTAAGAATATAACTCACTCGTTCGGTCAAGTCCAGATCAAGTCGCTGGGTCGGCAGTCACACTCTTCAGCATCTCCCTAAGATCACCCTCCTCCAGCAAACTCGGCCTCAGCGCACCGGCGTACATGTTCCCAGCAACCGCCTTGAAAGTCCCATACTCATCCACGACCCTCTCAATGACATGCTGCACTAACACACCCACTGTCCTATCATTCTCGAGATACAACTTCAGCCGCACCACGCTGAAGCGCAGATCGCGCTCACACGCAGCTCGAAATTCCGTGTTAAGAGCCTCTGCAGCTTCCTGTGACGCCCACGGCTGTGCGGCCACTGAAGCTGTCTTGTCGGTCGATGCGTTGAAGTCATTGACGCGATCTAGCCAGGCGGTGAGCGGCGAGCAGATCGGCGAGGCGCACTGGCCAATGACGTCCGAGCAGACACGGCGTAGTTCATGATCAATCCCCTGCCAGTTGTGTTAGAACAACCTTTCGAACTTGGCTGATAGGCTGACAGCGTACATATTTGACCACGTCACCACGAGGAGCGCCACCAAAGCTCGAAACGAGCGCGTTGGGGAGTAAAGCCGTAGTGCGACTGAGCATGGAAGCTAGGGCATCGGTCACACCAGTGAAGTTGATACTGTTGGGATCATAATCCCGTTGCACCAGGTCGAGGTTGTTGGTGATCTCTTTCATGATTAGCAGGTGGCGAACCAAGAACAGGTGCCCATCCAAAGGATCCTTCATCTTGATCATCTCTGAGGCGGAAATCAACGACTGCTGGCACAACGACAACGCTTCTTGGGAAATATCTTCAAATATCGCTGGCTTGGCAACAGTTAGTTCGGTGCTAATGAGGACAGAAGACAAGGTACCTTCACATAAGCGCGCAATTGGGACAATACCCAGTATGTCTTCTGTAGAGTTGGGTACCAAGTGTCTTGCTTCGCCAACGACTCCGACTTGAAGAGTTCGCTGATACTCTGCTTCTCCTTCAGATCAAGAGCGGACACCGGTTTTCGTGCCTCTGCACTACATCAGTTCATGGCGGCGATGAGATTACAGAAGCTACTCACCTACAAGAATCTCCGGATACGCCAAGTCCTCTGGTTTCGTAACGTAGTAGCGTATGTCGGTTTGTATGACAGACTGAGCTTTGAAGAAAAGGCGAGTCTGGGCATCCTGGAGGACCATCTCGAGGAGTTGGCTGATGTGCAACCGGTGGAGGCCGTGACGTTTGGATTGAAGGTCAAGGTTGAGCTCATCGATGCCGTCTTCGGGGTCATCGACATCGGCTTGTGGCTGGTCGAGGACCATGAGCGCCTGCAGGACGGTGCAGACTTCGCAAAGGGCGGTCAATCGAGGTTCGTGGAGAATGCGCGGCCGTAGGTCATCGTAAAGATAGTCGCATAAGTTCTCTAGGTAATGACTGGAAGATATCAGCCATTGCCTATCAGCGAGAGGTGATGAATTTTACTAGAGCTGATCTTCTCCAGAGTCGAAGAAGACACGGAACAGGTCGAATTCCTCAACACACAGATCCTTCAGATAACTGCATCCAGCTCTCGTCAGGGATACCAGCTCTGTACGCGTAGGATCCAGGCCCTTAATCTCCTCCATTAGGCGTCCAATGAGCAAAGATTTGCGCGTGCTGAAGTACGCGGCATGGCACTCCGAAAGAAGGGAAGAGAGTTCATCATGATGCGTCAATGCTCTCCGTTCCAATTCGCGCAATAGTGGAGAGAGCTGAGGAGAGACACTCTTGAAACGAGTGTATAGTAGATGCATTTGGGCTGTAGACGAAACGCCTGGCTCCGATAGTCTCCTCGATATATCTGCCGAAAGCGCTCGCAGGGAGCCAACGAAGAACATCTTGATGAGTGTCATGGCGCGGGTCATGCACTGCTGAAATCGTAGAAGGTATACTTCTGCTTCGCGGAAATGTCGCTATGGATGGGTGAGTAGGTTGTGTAGAAAAACGCAGAAAGCGTACATGAGATTTGAGGTAATCAATGCAGATATCCACGCGTTCGACCATGTAAAGAAAGTCGGATTGTAGGACAAGGGATTCTCCAGGATGGTTCAGCATTCGGGTAGCGTGTTCCAGCTCTTGGAAATACTCTAAGCGAGTGCCAATTTCTTCAGTGAGATGTAAGAGGTGGTCCTGCATTTTTGTGAGGGTAAATCGAAGAAAGAAGGAGGTGCACATACGCGCTCTTCCAGCAACCGCTCGCATGCAT
Source organism: Strobilurus orientalis (assembly GCA_019915145.1). NCBI lineage: Eukaryota > Fungi > Basidiomycota > Agaricomycetes > Agaricales > Physalacriaceae > Strobilurus > Strobilurus orientalis. Next base: position 595,450 of record JAHLML010000015.1, on the reverse strand, counting down.
CCTTCAGACTCTTCCCACCTTCCTCCACGCTCGTCCACCCATCCAGCATTTGGTCCACTTCGCGGTCGATTTCGTCAATTCGTTCGAGGAGAAAGTCGCAGGTCGACAGATGGTCAGACACGCTGGCGACGTGGTCGCGGAAATGGGCTTCCTGGCTGTGCGCGACGGAGCGGTCGATGACAGCAAACCAGTCGTAGAACTGCTGCGGCGTCTGCACTGGCTGCTTGGGGAGTAGAGCATGCGTCGGGGGTGCCAGCCGCGACGAATTTGGGGTGCCAGGGCGCGAGTTCGGACCCAGGAATTTGACCTTGGGCGTCGACGGCCGCGACGGCGAGTTGTCGTCGTCGTCCAGCTGGGAGGCGGTCAGTGCCAGCGCGGAGAGTCACTGCGGGTGCGCACTGTTATGGGCATGGGCAGCTTTTCACTGGCAGCCTTGACCAGGCCAATGCTACGAATTTCGAGGTCGCCCAGCGGCGCCTTTGCTTCCCAGTCCTCCACATTGATTGCTGACCGCGAGGTGCTCGGCATATTCAGCGGCGGCGCCCGTCGTGGTGCCGTTCGGGTCGCCATAACATCGTCAACAGGGCGGGAGAGGTGATGTAGATGAGGGCGGGAGGTCACCGACGAGTTGCCATTCTTGGAATGGATGATCGGGCACGTGGCTCTTTCTTATACTCGATGTGGCGCATGATTTCCTCACAACCCTACAGTCTGTCGACGCGCGTCAAGCATATAAAATAGTGCGCATAGAATGCTCTCTTCCACTCCTGTGTTAAAATGGCGCCTTTAGTCCGTATGTTCCTCGAGAAATTGACACGCATCTCCGGATGACACAGGTCCAGGCTCGGCTACATCTGCATCTCTCGACAGCCGTAATGATGTCTATCGTATCATCCAATAAACTGTCGTTTGGCGCGTCGATGGGTGAGAATATCTATTTTTCCAGGCATCTGGACGACTCGCTAAGTCGGGCTGTCAAGTGAATATCACGCGTTCGACACACTGTGAAAGTGCGGGTAGCGCCCGTTGAAGATATCTCACAAGTGGTCAAATTTTGTAAGCTTTTTACTTGCTCGACAGCGGATTGGATAGAGAGATAACCTAGTGGACGCTGTCCGAATGTGATGCTTTCCAATTCTGAATCCCCTTTGATCCTTCCACTTAGTACAAATACTCTTCTTCTTGTCGTGCTACAGCGTCAACCTGATGAAATAGCGCGTAGGGTGAGTCATTTTGAATCATCAACAAACTGCTACAGCTTCTGTCAAAGCATATCCCAAATACAGTCCTACAAGACAATAGAACTACCGGTGAATCGCATTCAAAATTAAGAAAGACCAGTACGCAAGCAAAGTAGCAATAGCATAGATTGTCAGGCGGACCTCGAATGGGCTCAGTGTCAAGAACGGGTACGGGACTGATGAAGACGCGTCGTCAACGAGAGAATGCACTCAATAAGAGGAGGTCAAGCTCACAAGTACCGTTAATTCCGCCACATAATTCGGCCCACCAAGCGTACAAAAATGATGTTATGCAGATCACCGGGGCTGCGCTATCTGCGCCCTCATCCCGATACTTCTCCTCGAAGAGTAGGAAATCCAACACGAGCGCCAGCCCTGGGATAGCATGTATCGCCATGTCAACTGGGAGCGGCACTTTAGCTAGAGGTGCAGCGGCAGCGGAGATCGTCGATGTGACATTTGTAGCTGCTTCGCCAACAGAGGCGACCACGTCCTCGTTCAGGATCAGATGAGGAAAGTAGCAGAGGAGTGTCCAATAGATGGCGGCGATGATTGCCTCTAGGGGCATTGCGGTCATGAGGAGACCACGCTTTACTGAACGAAGGGCTACATTATGTGGCTGTCAGTCGGCGCCCGGGAATATGCCAGTAGGCGGAGGCATACATCGCAATGAAGTGATATCAGCCGCTAATCCGACGGCCATGGCTGCGAGGGTGATCAAGAGCCTGTATGTCGCCCAATAAGTTGCATAAATCGGCAATTACAGAGAGATTTGAACATACCCAAGAATCGTCAAGTGCTGGAAATGTCCCCCATACTGGTTCCTGATAACCCCGTCGATCGGAGCGTCACCGAATATCGTGTTCTTGATCCCATATCCCAAGACGCCTATAGAGGCGGCGTGTAGAAGAAATGATGCTACAGGCATGGCAGCTTAGTAGACGATGAGGTGGTCGCATGCGATCGCATATTAACCTATATAAACACGTGCCACAGATGTCTGGGGGAGATCTCAACCTAATCAGTGAGAGGGCCGTGGCAGGGCGCCCCCAGCTTTACGATGTTGTAGTTCGTTTCATATTCAGCGGTGGCTCCGGAGGTACGTACTGCTCTCGGGGAAGCTCAGAGGAATACTGGATTGCCGAGTCCATTGGCAGTGGATGAAGAGCGCCAACGGTCAGGTGGTGAGCCGTGGATCAAAGATAGTCGAAACATTGGGGAGGAGGTCGTACTAGCGTGATCAAGCCGGGAGCAGAGTGCTCGTAGTTGTATATGCACCGAAGGAGATGGATGAATGTCGAGTGGATGCTTCGAGTCTGTTTTCCGAGCAACAATCGCAGACAAGGGCGGTTGCTTTGGACTGATGAGAAAGAGCAGCAAAATGGTTAGTCGACATCTGCGTTGAGTGGCAAGAAGTAAAAGATCACTTGAAGATCATGATGCACGGCTCGAACCGGCAGCGTACCGACATCGGACACATGTCCAAATTCGGACAGACCATCTTTCTTTCAGTCCACTTCCTTGAAGTTGAACCTTCGACCGAGATAAGACACGTACGGGTGAGTTGCACGCGAATTTTGATCCCAACGACGCGCTGAAGAGAGTTCTCAAGTCTACTATGCCAGTGCCTGCCCTTCCCGTCGAGCTTGTCGACGCAATTTTTCGCCATCTTGCCACCGATCCCGTAAGTCTGCAGGAGGCTGCCTATGTGTGCCAGACGTGGGCCGCTATCAGTCAATCCTTTCTCTTCTCCAATATCCATATAGATCATCCCACGTCTGCGAAGCGTCTCTTGGCTGTTCTCCAAGAATCGCCACATATCCCATCTCTCATCCATCGAGTGCGATTGGCCTTCATCCCGAACTTTACCTCACACGAACACTGGATTATCTCTATCGAGCCTATCATCACCTTTCTGGACCACGTCACCTATCTGGAAGTCGATTTCAGACAATCGGCTTGGGAGGATAATCCGCTCTCTACTGCCCTTCTTCATAGAGCTGTTCAGCGACTTCCGCTCGTCACCCTCGACGTGAACGGCCTTTGTGGGTTGGAGAGCTTCGAGAGTATCTTTTCCATTGCCGCGGGAACGTCTCTCAAGCGCCTTCTGGTCGACAGCGACGATCATGAGATGAGTCTGATTCCCCGGGCAGTGACCAGCTGTACCTCACTTCCCTCGCTGGAGTATCTGCGTGTCTGCGTGCTGGACCAACAGGAGCAATTTGGGCTTTGGATGTCGCTGGCGCAAAAGACTCAGAGCCACGCTCTTCCCAATTTGAACCATATCGACGTCATCAGCGAAGGAGAAGATGTGGACTCCTGGTGCAGAACAATCATCGATGGATGTCTTCCCGCTGTCCCCATTTTCAGCTTTAGCATCACAAATGGTAGGATGCCATTTCGTGTTCTCTATTACATCTAAATAAAGAATTCTCAGGCATTTTAGACTACGATGTGAGCGAAGATGAGGATGAAGCCTATCAACTTTTCCCACTGGAGAAATCAGCTGTCGACACCTCCGGTTGACCGTATACCATCGGAAGACCAAACGCCTCGACACTGAGAGGCATATAAAAATCTTGAAGTGGTGGCGCGATTCGCTGGTCGCCCTCGCTGAATCCGGTCTCGTCGTTGGTTTCGCTGAACTGACGTTCACCTACGTTCAACTCCTTGGCTTCAGAGCTGTCTGGCGGAAAATGGATGAGGTCCTATGCCAGCCTATGTTCCAACATATCCGGAAGGTCAACTTCGAGCGCTACGACGGATCGGTCATCACCCGACTTCATCGCCCATCTTTGGTCAAGGGCATCTGTGACGCTATGCCTCAGCTTCATAAGCGAGGTGTTCTGTCGTTCGATTAATCGTTTGGTTACCGTTCTCAACTTACAACGTATCTTCGTTTCTACTACATTTGGGCTAGTGCCATAACATGCTAATCAAAAGCTCTTCTACTCTTGACTGAGGGAGTGGCAGAGAAAAATGAAACTGATAGGTCTGGTTGCACGACTAGTTGACCGTTCAAGTGGGGTGGTTCATTTGTTTCGGTAGAGGGACAGTATACCCGAATTTTGAACGCGTCAACATCGAGAGGCGCATGAAAATCGTGACTTGTTGGCTTGATTCGCTGCCAGGTGGCCCTCGCTGATTCTGGTTTTGTCGTTCATTTCGCTGAACTGACGTTCATATACTCTATATCCGATAGCCTCGAGCTCAGGCTCACAGATCTCTGGCGGAGGCTGGATAGAGTCTTGTGCCGGCCTGCGTTCCATTGTCAACCAACATCTGCGGACGGTCAATTTTGAGGCATGACGACGAGTCGGTCATCACCCGAATCCTTGACCCTGCTGTTGTGAAGATCATATGCGACAATATGCCCCAGCTTCATGAGCAAGGTGTTCTGTCGTTCGATTGGTCTTTTAGTCACCGATTTTGATACTTACAGTGCAAGATATCTTCGTTTCTATTACTACATTCGCGCCAGAGATAACAAGTGCTAATTTATTGATTGACAAATTCGAAAGAAATTTAAAGAGATCTCATTGCCGGGATCGAGTACATATGGATGGTTGCGCGTCAAGTCTATAGTGTGATATTCGACTGTTTTGGTGGAGGTTGTTGTTGTTATTGTTGTTGTTGCTCGACAATCGTGGCGTTAACAAAGGAGAGGGCGCTATAGAGTTTGCGATATCAAATTACTAGATATGGGAGGAACAAGAGAGCGACCCTCGGGGCTCTTCCCAAACCGGTCGAAGTCGGCAGTTTCCGTCTACTCTTTCGTCCCGCCTCCATCTATTGTCTTGCTCGTCGTCCACAGCGACAACCTCAGTGCCAAAAAACGATGCACAATCTATTGCATACACCAGCTGACCACCGCCACATGGGGGGACTGCTCTTTGACCAAGGCACGGGAGGGACTTTGACCACGATCAAATGCCTCGAGGGCTCTTTGCTCGAACAATGCGCTGGTGGCTTTCTGGCTTAAAAAGGCTACCAAAGTGGCCCACATTGTTAGCTTCAACCTCTGTTTTTACCACCATCGTCCTCTCCCCTTCAACTGTGCTCTACCATGCCCGCCAAGCGCACAATCCCAGAGAACAGGCGCACTTGCCCTTGTCCTTATAGTCCCATAGCACGGTTGTTCGGATTCGCGATGGTGAGTTCTCTGATTATCTCTCTCAAACTAATCTCACACTCGCGACAGGCGCGCCCTGCAACTCGACGCTCTTCCGCGTCAATCACCGCGCGTTCATCGAGCGCGTTCACTTCCATTTCTCCCTCCCCTGCAATCGTCCCTGTCCCCAGTGGTCGTCGCCATGTTTCCGAGGATCCGCCCCCAGGCTTCCAGGCCACCTGTCTCCTCCCAAAGCGCCAAGCTCCCACACCTCAACCCGCGAACGGGCCACCAGCTAAACGCCAACGCACACTCGACGAGAGGACTGCTCCTCTCCGACCCACCAACCAAGGTCGCGTCCACAAGCTCAACGCACCGCGCAAGACCACCGCGACACAGACTTACATTAAACCCATTCCTCCGCCAAGAGTTCCCGGACCATCGAAACAATACTGCACCGAATTGGAGCAGCAGGTGGCAGACCTTCAGAAGAACGCGGGGGATTTGAAGATGCAGTTAGCAACCGCGCAGAAGGCTTTGGATGATGCGAAAGTGGCTTTGGTGAGGGAGGAGCAGGTTCGGGCGAAAGTTGAAGTCGCTCGCAATGCTGCTGTTGAGAAAGGCCGCCGAGACCTCAAGGACCTCCGGGAACAGCTCCTGTCGGAGCACACGGACTATATTCGAAATGCTGCACAGATCGAACGCGCTATCCTCGCTGATGAACGTAAGGTTGTCGAAGATGAGGAGACAAAACTTGTTAGAGAACGTCTATTGGTGTGTTATATTACTCTTTCATTTTCTTGCCGATTGCTGACCCTCTTGTGTTCAGATGGCCTCGAAAACACTTGCATTCGAAGAAACTCTCGCAGCTCATCAAGAGAACGAGACACGCCTCAAGGCTGATATCGGTGCCATGAGACTCGACCTCGCTGCTAGCAATGAGACTGTTCGTCGTCAGGGCAATATCATCCACTCTTTACAACACCAGCTCGCCACTGCGCCCTCTCAATTCGTGTATGTTTATGAGCAACCCGCCGTGAACCCAGCGTTATCGTTCTCGCAGCCATTCTTCCCACAATCGGCGCCCTCGTTCTCGCAGTCAGCGCCCTCGTTCTCGCCCTTTACACCGTCCGCGGATTCCTCCTCATTCGCCACAGAATTCTATCCGACACAGGACCTCCAACAGGACGACGCAATGGAGATGATGCCTACGGAGTCCCCCGCTGTAGCGAACTTTGCAGCACCGTCTCCATTCGCTGCAGCATACCATTCAGCACCTCCTCCATTCGCCACAACATCAGCACCTGCCGCACATCCAGCTGCTGCGACCTCGCCTCGGCTCTCGAATCTCCTTGTGGATTTCGCTGCAGCCGTCGACGACACTATCCCCGGCTTATCTGGCAACTCACAGAGTGGCACTGCAGCGCCTTCCCCATTCTCTGCATCGTACCCTCCAGCGCCTTCTGCCCCATCTTCAGCACCTGCTCCATCCACACAATCAGCTGCTGCGACCTCACCTCGGCTCTCAAATTTCCTTGTGGATTACGCTACAGCCGTCGACGACTCTATCCCCGGCTTGTCTGGCAACTCAAAGACTCTTAAGGGCAAGTCCAGGGCTGTGGAGAGGCATAATATCGTGGAGGACTACTCTCAACAAGCTTCTACGTCTACCCTACCAGTGGCCCCGTCTCACCCACTCCCTTCTCAGACCACTGAGTTCCCTGCCCCCGTCGACACGGCTTTCGCACCTCTTTCACAACCTCCCACGCAATTCGACTTCGAAAAAGCTGAAGGCTTTGAGGGCTACTGGACTCAAAATCCAGATACTGCGGCTGAGCGGGCTGCTCGCTTTTTGAAGCCACTGCGGAGACGCCTATAATGGTCTATGCTTTCTCTTCATCGCCCCATGACCTTCCTACCCATCCCTTCCCTTTTCACTCTCGACTAGACCATCTGATTCCCGACTCCCGACTCTCAAACCCCAGTACCTGAACGACAGGACTAGGATGCAGATTGCACGACGCGGCACGGAGCGTCTCACGACGACTACCGTTATGTGCTGGCCAGTCGCTCTGCTCCCAGTCCATGGCTTACGATTAAAGTTAGACGAAAGCGCCCTCGCCACACGGCGGGGGTTGTTTCCTACTTGTCGATTTGCCGTCGTTCGGGTTTGATTATGGCCTCCAATCCGACAACAGGAATAGGATGCAGCAGCACGGAGCGTCTCGCGACGACTACCGATATGTGCCTTGCCTGCTGAGTTCCCGTGGCGTACGATTAAAGATAGATGAAAGCGCCCTCGCCACGCGGCGGGGGTTGTTTCCTACTTGTCGATTCGCCGTTGTTGGGTGGTGGTCGGAGTCGGAGTTATGGGCGGTGGCTTTGGGACGAGTTGTTCTTCGTTGGGTGCTCATGGGGAACTAGTGATAAAACGGAATGGACTACTCGCGCCAGGATAGTGTATGGTTTTCGGACTCCATCTGCGGTTGTATCTTCGTAACTCTTTGTGTGCCTATCTATCTGTATTTAATTGTAGACTTTCCTCCTCGACTCGGACTCTTGTGCAGTTACACACGTATTCATCTGTTCTCGTATCTCTCTCGCCTGTCAGTGTATCACTTTGCAACAATGCCTGTAGATTTTTCCCTCGTCAATCCAGGAGAAATGAGATGCATGCCTACAATCATTTCAAAGTGCACAGATCCTGATTTGTCATTAGCCTACCTTGCCTTCACGCGCGACGAGTACTTAGTGACGTGAAGCCAAACCAGCTTACAATATCTTCTCCACTTCTATTCTCTGCTATACGGTGATCTTTGCGCCTCCACCGTTAGTATCAGCTCCGCCGACCAGTCTTACCCTTTCACTGGGTCTTGCGGTCGAGCTCATCCTTATCCGTTCTGGCGCGCGTTCAAACTCGACATCCCGGGTACTGTGGAACAGCATGAGAAAACGGAAGACTGTTCCATAGCATACGTAAATGAAAGAAGCAATTGCAAGATGACCATGAGATGAATGTAGGTCTGTCTGGTATCGAGGAAGGCAGACACTACAGCTGATGCAGATGGATGTGTGATGGTCAAGGCCGTAGAAAGAAATAAAGGTAAAGCTCGGTACCATAGAATGAACATAAGTAGCGGAAGGTGCGAGCAGGAAGGAATGTATCGGAGCTTATTGTAAGAGCGAAAAACCCATAGCGGCTCAAATTTAGAAGAGAAACCCGAAACCAATGGATGGATGCGAGGGAAGGGTACGTGACACAAAGTCGTCGATGTTGCCCGAAAAGAAAACGGAAATAGGGCTCGCTTCTGGAAGGTGTTCGAAGCATAATTTGTCCTGGCCTGCAGGAGAGTGTGCAGGCCACGATTAGCGCGACAGTGTGGTCGTTGCCCTTCACCAGGTCCACTATCGCAATGTACCGAGCGAATTCCTCGGAGCCAGATCCTGCGGGAAGAGATCAGGTTGGCACGGGGCAGCAAAACAGTTGTGAGCTTTCGAGACGGATCATAAAGCGGAGAAGCGATAGAGCAGAAACTTTGGACGCTTTCCAGACTTCGTGTGATGCGCTGACGCTTTGATGTGATGGTCGGCAATGGCTCTGTGCATTCGCGCATGGGCCAGGGAGCGGAAGGACACGAAAAAGGGTGTGGATCTGCGCGGCCTCCGCCTACGCAATTCTTTCAGCGCTTGACTGCTGTGAGACGGAAATAAAGCGCACCTACTATAAGCAAACCTCTCTGCAGAGCGTATGGTAATCCGGCGCATCAAACCTGTGCTCATCCTAAATAAGCTGGTGTCCAATTGGGACGTTAATATCGTCGTCGAGCGGCATAATGGGCCACGCGGAGGGAGCAATGCGTTGGGATTGCATTGCTCATGATGATTGCAGGAGACGAACAAGTCATCATGATCATCATCAAGAATCAAAATCAAGGGTCGCCAGCAGATTCGGCACTTAGGCCGGCGCGCTCTCAGGGCCGCCCTCTACGGCCCAGACGGGCATGCGTCGATAAGGATGTAGCGGTCTCTGTCTGGCGGGAGACATCATCGAACGTCAGATTCTTCGGTCATTCTTCGCTTTTTCAGCAGATAATAGCCCGGTGGCCCGGTGGCCCGCAGAATCTTCAATCAACCACCATATCTTGCTTCCTCCCACCATCCCAGGATAGAGTACCCTCATACCCTGACGCGGACAAACGCCACGTAAGACCCGTGGATGACATACATAAGCAGAATTGTCCAATCTCACACCCACGGGCTGTTCCACGGCAGATGGCTGTTTGAATTGTGATATCGATCGCCTTACTCTTGAAAAGGTCAATAGTGGTCCTCAATTTTGTTTATATCGCTCCCTCAGGTCCCTGGCCTGTAGTCTCATACCCGACGGTCAGTCTCATATCCAACGGTCAGTCTCATATCCGGCGGTTATAACCGAGTCTCGTCCTGACTTGACCTCTCACTTAGAGTTGAGCGCTCCTGTCGACACCACCTTTCCTTTCCGACGGCGATATTGATATCTACCATGAAGCTCACTCCGGGAGTCGAGCTTCTTCTACCCAAAGTTTTCACGGTGGCAGCCATATTGACTGGTACTTCGCTTCTTGGAGTTCCCATCTACATTGCTCTGCTCGGTCTACTCGTCGGTGCTCCTGCTTTTCTAGCTCTACAGATCATAACTACCGAGGCTCGATGGCGCAGGCAGGCTGCAGCAGCTGGCGCTCGTCTCCCTCCACGAATGGTTGGAAACAGCATCGCTAATTTCGACATCCTGCAGAAGTTGATGAAAACCTGGGCTAATGGTTACATAGGTGTGTCGCAGAGCGCTATCCATGATGGTATCGCTGATATATCGGGTATCTAAGACGACCTTCTCGTTGACCCGCTGCCTACTCTCGGCCCCTTGTACGATCTGCACATACTGTGGGACAACTGCTTCCTGACAGCGTCGCCTGCCCACATCCAAGCAATGCTGGCAACTGACTTTACCAGCTTTGAAAAAGGCAGGACCGGGCCTCTGCTATAACTTATCGCACATCTCGAACTGACCACAACACAGGTGCCTTGTTCCGAAGGGACATGCATTCGGTCCTCGGATCCGGTGTTTTCAACTCGGACGGTGAATCTCCTACAAATGCCAAGCTCAGAGTCTGATAGGTTTCATAGGTGATATGTGGAAGTACGTAGCACTGGCAGCGCTCACCTTTCGCGTGGTATTGAGCCGTCTGTCAGATTCCATCGCTCCATGACCCGCCCCTTCTTCTCGCGAGACCGCATATCACATTTCGAACTGTACGATCGACATGGAAAGACCGTTCTCTCAATGATGAGCCAACGTTTCGCACAAGGATACGCGGTCGACTTTCAGGTTAGTTGGGTCCAACGCTCCGATATATCACTCATCACTTGTCCAGGACCTCATTTCCAAATTTACCATGGATGCCGCCACCGAGTTCCTCTTTGGAACATGCGTCAACAGCCTGTCCGAGCCCTCTCCGTATCCGCACACTCAACTCGGCCCGGCGAGAGAGGGTGTCGCACAAGCCTTCCTCGCCGCTTCAGAAATACTAGCCGATCGTGTTAGGAAGGGATGGCCCGTATGGCCGCTGTATGAGATATGGCAAGATCGAACGGACAAGCACATGCATGTGCTGAGGGCTTTCATCGAGCCGCTCATCAAGGCTGCACTTGATAAGAGACGCAAAATGAAAGATGTGGAGACAGGCGGGCAGGAGATTGGCGAGGACGATACATTGCTTGACCATCTGGTGAAGATGACTTCCGGTACGATTCCTGGTTTTAGGAGCATCTCGTTATGACCAGCCTTTAGATGCTCAAATCATACGGGACGAAACGTTAGTATCACACTCTCTTGCCTGTCCTCACACCTGATGCTTCAGCTGAAGTTTGAACATCCTCCTGGGTGAGTTGCGAGACAGCTCCTGGCGTTCACGACAATTTGGCTGACTTGTACTTGTACAGCGGGACGTGATACCACTGCAGCCACGCTGACGATTGTGGTATACTTCCTCGCAATGTACCCAACTATTATGAAACGCCTCCGAGAGGAAGTCATTCAGGTAGTAGGCCCAGAACTACCACCAACGTTCGAGCAGGTGAGGTCGATGAAGTACCTTCGTGCTGTCATCAATGGTTGGTTCACTCCATCGGTCCTCTGGGTATCAGACATGACATTAATCACGCTGTTTATAGAAACTCTGAGACTATATCCTGTCGTGTAAGTCACTAGTAAATGCGCGAGTGGACCTCCTTCTCACACTGTCTCGATAGACCCTTCAATCAACGGTTTGTCATTGACCTCCGTCAGGTGCTACGGCTCACATATTGCATGAAAGACAATCCGTCAAGCCAACGACCTTTCCTTCCGAAAACCCTCTGGAGAAACCGTACTACATCCCAGAGGATACAGTGTACGTGTTTGTCCAGGTCTCCTCCATCCTTCTCCCTGACAGTTTTTCCACAGTGTCACGTATTCCGTCTTCATGATGCATCGTCGGAAGGATCTCTGGGGCCCCGATGGTGCATAGTCTATCCTCCCATGGCCGTTGCACGCACTCAACCTTTTCCTACCAGCCGAGGAATTCGACCCCGACCGCTTCATCGATGCCCGCCTCCAGAAATACCTCGTCCCTCACCCGTTCATTTTTCTGCCCTTCAACGCTGGCCCGCGCATTTGCCTGGGACAGCAGTTTGCATACAACGAGGTGTCGTTCATCCTCGTTCGTTTGATGCAGAACTTTTCCAAGTTTGAGCTGGATGAGGGTGCGTGGCCGAGTGGGTGTAGGCCACCGGATGAGTGGAAGAAGTGCGAGGGAAGGAAAGGAATTGAGCGGTTTTGGGCAAAGGCCGCCTTGACCACATACAGTGCGGTACGTGACACAATTTTAACAAAGTTTGGTGCCCTCGGAGAAAACTCATGTTTCTGGATTCACAGGGCGGAATGTGGATCAAGGGAACACCGGTTGGGGGCGATGAGGTCTGAACTATTCTATTGGTTTGCTGTACGAATCTCGGAAAGTCAGTACATAGTGCTGACTCGGCGCTTCATCCATAAACGAGTGAGCAACAGCTCGCGCGAGCTAAGACAAAGTCCTGTCAATTCATATGGTCGGTAACGAAGCTATGCAAGTAAAACACACAACGAGGATAACGGAACTCAGAACGCCGGTCCAAGAACAAACATCAAACCCCACTAAATTACTCTCACTTCTATCCAGGAATCACCTCGACTCCGATTACACCCTTCAAGCGATCCCAGTCTTCGCCTTTGAGGGAGTCGGACAACGCACGAGAAACGCGTAACTTCTCTATTCGAGCGCATCCGCTCGGTGTGTTGCCGCCAGGACAGCGCACCATCAGAAAATTGACAAGCAATTCAGAGATTCCTGCTTTGCCGGCTCCGTCCCAGCTATCCCAACTAGCATTAAGGGCAAGATCGCAGAGAGAGGGAAGAAAAAGGTCTCCACGGTTAGATTCGGGTTCCAACTGTCTGAGAGCCTCTTCGAGGAAGCCCATGTCAGATGCGATACACAACGTTTCAAGCTTCTTGGCCAGTCGGAGACACGCGACAAAGTTTCCGACGTTGTCCTCCCAGCTGTCGACATCGACAGTCGGTGTCCGAAGTTCCAACGATCGTAGGCTCTCAAACACACGCGAAGTGGGATTGAGTAACGGTAGGTCGTCATTTCCTTCCATGTCCCACTTGAGATAGAAGAGGTTTGGCAAGTTGAGATGATCGAGAGCAGAAGAGGCGTCGATGGCATTGTAGTCCATCTGACGGATAGTGAGTGAGGTGAGGGATGGCATGAGGATCTGTGGGTAGATGACTGTGTCCGGAAGCACTGCCGAGAAGAAGTCAAGCGTGACGACTAGCGTAGTCAAGTTTGTCAATTTACGCAAGACCTCTAGTTCCAGGTAGGAACGAGGTTGACAAATGTAGGTGGTCATCTGTTGCCACGGGAGGGAAAGAAGATGGCAAGGAAAGTCCGCAAAGCGAACATTGAGCGTGCTAAGGCGCGGTGCAGCCGCAAAGGTTCCAACGAGCGGCCCGTCGTAGTCCTCGGGATCGATGAACTCCTCTCCGTCGATTTCGAGACTGCTCAGATTCTCGAATCTGTTACCGCCCATGAAGTCCACTGACGACAGAGGCATGACGAGGAACAAGTAGGTCCAGCGGGGTATGCTAAGCTCGAGCAACGCCATCACCGCGGTATCCTTTTCGGAAAGCTGGAAGAGAGCGACCGTCATGTCGTGATTTTCCGATCTCTTCAAATAAAGTCCAAGCCGGTAGAGCAATCTGCGTTGTGGGATCCTCTGATATTCATCGCAACGCAAGCGGACGAAAGACCACAATTCAGGAAAGGAGAGGGCAACATCTCTCCACCTCCAACAGGTTTGAGATATCACCCATGATGGATATTCGGGATTCATAGAATCCCAGCCATATATTGAGGCCCGGGAAAACGGCGTCACAGCCCAGAGAAAGATTTCACGTAGGATCTCTTTCGGGAGTATGCGTATTGGATGGAGGATTTTTGCAGCAGCATGACGTTGGATTTCGATGTTTTTACGCGTCGCTTTGAGCGCGTCTATAGCTGCCTGCATCGCGGCGAGCTGCACGTCGATTTCTTGGAGAGTGGTAGATGCATCCTGCACGGCACGCCGCAGGCACATCGCCTCCTCTGGATCCGCGGTGTCATTGCTATCCCGCAGAGCGCCAAAACGCGCGCTCGACAGGTACTCTTCAAAATTTGGACCTGTAAAGTTCGCCTTGCCGTCGCAGAACAAGCAAGAACTGGTTGCAAAGGTAAGAAGATTGAAGGAACATGAGTTACTGCAGAGACATACCCGCGGCTCATACTAGGAATTCAAACGTGGTCTTGCAGGTGAGTGGAAGTCAAGACTAAAGTAACGGAACGACTCAACGAGGTTCGGGTCTCGGCAGGGTCTCGGAATCAATAGCCGCCTTAGGCGTCGGCACTTGCCGCCCACTCTTTTGAGTTCGCTTCCATCTACCACCTTGCTCTCCTCCAGTGCTCATCGTCGTCCACGACGACGAGACCCGCAAAACAATGCCGGCGTCTCTCCTATTGCACAGTGGCCACGTCATGCCGGCTCTGAGCGGAACTGGGGCCACCGTCAATTAACACCGACAGCGCCAAGTTAGGCGAACAATGCGCGGTGGCCTTTTGTTATAAATGGGAGCCCGAAGCGGTTGACGCCCCCACTTTTGCTCTCTGCTCTTACCATCATCACCCAATTTGCCCCCCCCCACTTACTCTGCCATGTCTCTCTTCAATGCCGTAGCAAATTTGTTTGGGACGACGGTAAGCATTATATGACTCTGCTATACTCACAATCTCATCCACAACAGCACTCGACGCGCCGTGCTCCTACATCGACTAGACTCCGTGGTCCTCCAGAACCCCCCGCGGCCGCTGAACTTCGTGGTCGAGCACTTTCTCAGTATCGCCCCATCATCCCACCCTCTTCCTCGCCTGCCTATTCTGCTTCCTCTGCAGATCGTCGCCGCGTTTCTGTGGATCTGCCTGCCGCTTCTTTGTCCTTTGGATCTCTCACTCAGCACCATGCGCCCACATCACAGTCAAGCTCCGCGCCCTCATCTCCTCGCATGGAGCATGGAGAGAGTGTTTCTACCATAGAGCCCTACAGGGGTCCCACGGAGGCTCTGAAACCACGCATAGGACGCCAGTCCGCGAACGAGTGTTCGGACTGTCGTGATTTAGAGGGGCAGGTCGCAGAGCTGCAGATTTTCGCGAGGTATCTCCAATTGAAGCTTGCCGATGCGAAACTTGAGCTTCGGGATGCGAAATACAATCTACAGAGGGAGGAATGGTATCGGAAACGCGCCGAAACCGATGCGGCCAAAGGTCAAAAGGATCTCGAGGAGCTTCGCGCAACGCTCCAGTCGGAGGACAAGGATGTCTCGAACCCTAGTTCACGCGTTGAGCGTGGTAAGAAGCGGGCAGCTGATGATGAGCAGCTGGAAGAAACCGACAATAAACGATTGAAGGTCTGTCTGAATTGTCTCTCACCTTCGACCCGTGCTCATACTCTCGTCTTTAGATGACTCCACCATCATCTGAATCCCAGGAGGCCCGCCGTCAAGCGCGAAGAGCTCTTCGCAAGGCTGAAGCTGACGACCCGAGCGCTGCTTATCGCCGCCTGATGCTGACTATCGATTCTGCCCAGCAACAATTCGCCAATCGCGACTCGCAGTCAGCAATCCCTCCCTCGCCCGCATCGACCCAGGCCACCGAACGGACCATCTCGCAGAATGAGATCCCTTCGAAGCCACCTACTACATTTTCACAATCTGCCGCCGCCGCGACATCCTCTTCGGTGCTCGAGACCCCTGCCGCCCTGCCTCCATCTGACACTACATCCCCTAGGTTTGAGACGCCAACACGCTCAAACCGTCCGGTGATAGAACGCCCCTGGACTACTGGGGAGCCCATTTCAGCGCAGCCCGAGTGGTGGTGAAGCCTTGGCTTTATCCCTCTTTCCTATTCTTCTCGCGTTCTAGATTTCATTTTCTCTTTCACTTCCAACTTCCCACTCCCAATACCCGACGTTAGAACCATTCTCTTCTCATATTATTGCGCTCTCTGCCTTGCCCTCCTGCCCTTTGTCAGCCTCGCATTCCACTTTACCCCCTTAATCCACTTTCCGGTCTCACCATTCGAAACCCGACTCCCACCCTCCAGTTACCAACGACAGGACCTCGAACGCTGTTTGACACAGCACGGAGTCGTCTCACGACGACTACCGTCATGTGCTAGCCCGCCGCTCTGCTTCGAGTCCATGGCTTACGATTAAGATAGACGAAAGCGCCCTCACCACGCGGTGGGGGTTGTTTCCTACTTGTCGATTCGCCGTCGTTGAGGGTCTTCGTCGGGGTGATGGGTGTCGCTGAATTCGTCGGGAAGTGGCCATCTGAGAGGCTGGAGCATCTGAGAGGCTGGAGGACAGATTGCATGGACGCCTGTGAATCATCGTTTCATTTTTTGACTGTTTGGTATTGTACCCTCAACTACAATTTTGCTCTTGTGTGTATATACTCTGTTTGCTTGTACATCTAGAACTACTTTTGTAAACTTACTTGGATCTTGTCGGTGGTAATTAAATGACGGGGCTGCATTGTTGCTGCAAACAAGTAGTTGGCGATACAGTCTGAGTATATGAGTCATGACCAGCATTTTTATTGTCCTCGTCGTTGCGGGGGAAAACCGACTAGGATGATGGGTAACATCATACATGTCGTCGCCTTGGTTGAACGCCGCTCATCTCAGGCGTTTGACCATACCACCCGGAAAGTACGTTTGCACTGACTTCGGATACCCCTCCTACACAAAACCCAAAACCAGGTAGGTCTAGTATTCACAACGCCAACGACGTCACGGCGGGCGAGATTCAAAAGCCGTTCGCAGAAGAGTCGATAACGAACAACATGAATCCAGCTTTGCGATGGTCCATTTCTTGTCGAAGCCAAACTATCTCGATGAATGGAAAGACAGCACCGACAGTTTGATGTTCCTTAGTGCCATGTATCGATCAACGTCTTGTCCGTATACAAAAGAAGCTCCAATTATATGATGCTTATATCCCTTTCAACAAAATGGTACCCTTCAAAAAGGTCAGCGTGAGTGCACTTTGCAGGAGATAGAGTCTCACCTAATCGACACCAGCCCCGACCGGCGCCAGCGTCCACTTCTTTTCTGCAGCAGCACCAGCCGCCGGTCCACCAAACAGCCCCGCCATCATATCCGCCATCCCGCCCTGCTGCCTCGCCACCGGCATCGCAAACCATATAGCGCCAATCTCCGTAAGTGCCTTCCGCGTCTCATTTCCAACGGCACGTCCAAACGTCCCACAAAGCCGTACCCAGCTCTCGCGCGCAACCTTGTTGGAGGCACCCGCAGATCGCTGGCAAGTGTATACTGCAAGCTGGGCTAGGTTCAGGGAGGAATCGCTGGTTTGTATGAAGGTCGTCGTGTCGTCTACTTGGATCTGTGATGATGAGGGGATGTTGGCGGTGTATTCTGAGATAAAGGCGCGTGCGGCGACAATGTTACCGGCGAGGAGGTATGGGAGGACACCGCGTAGTGCAAAGGCTCCCGTTGGAGTAGGTGCGGACCAGGACAGGAAGGCGGATGCGAGAAGTCGGGCGGCGTCGCGCGTGCCCGAAGCAAGGAGATGTGGTTCCGCAAGATCGTACGCGCCTTCCCGGACGTAGATGTCCCCGACGTACGCCAGTAGTTGCGGATCGCCCTGCGGCCATTCCCCGTGCTTTGCACTCCAGGCGATGGATTTGTCGATCAGCGGTTTGCGCCACGTTCCGGCCGGACCGGTGAGTGCGATTAGCTGCGTTAGACGGGCTGGGCATCTTAGCAGGGCGACGATGATGGGGTGAATGCTCACCTCGCGAAACATCGCTTACTGGCTCGCCCTTCGTGTCGTACACTTCCACCAGAAACTGCGCCAGATCCACCCCGCTACCCTTCCCCCGCCCGCCCGCTTTAGCCTGGTCATCCGTAGCATTCGGCTCCCCGTCGTCCAGCTTTAACAACGCCTTGGCGCTCTCGAACAAGACCTCCACCGCCGTGTCGTACTGCTTGGCCTTGACATATCGCGAGGCAAACGTGCGCGCCTTCTGATGCGCCTCGTACGGCGCTGTTGAGATCGATGGGAGAATGGCGGAAAGGGCGCGCGAACTAGACATGGTGGCAGCTGGTCAAGAGGCAATGACGCTCGGGAATGCTGTCTTAGGGTTAGGGTCCGGCAATTGCCGATTGGGCCGAATTTCGTCCTCTTCTTTGCTTCCAACATCACCGACGACACGCCACGATTGAACTCTCACCATGAGCAGCGGGTATGTAACTGCAGTCAACTATTTTTTTTGCTTATTTATCTGACCCTTGCAATCAACCCCCAGACCTTGCTTGTTTTGCAGCGGCAAGGCGAACTCTACAAATCCAGACTTGAACGAGTACTTGTCGAGTGCTCGCCTTGGCGCCCTGCTGGGTAGCAATGAAGTCGCGAACCCAGAAGAGATGATATATCTGCAGCGTACTGCTCAGAATGCCTCTACCACTCTCCCAGAAATCGACGCGCGGCTCGCCGCGATGCAGGCAGCCATCGACGCGCTCAAAGTAACACGAAAACATATTGAAACCGAGCTCCATTCTGCAAAAAAAATCCTCCATCCACTACGCAGTCTTCCCAAGGAGATCCTACGCGAAATCTTTCTCTGGACTGTCATCCCTGGGCCATTGGAAGGCAACATCATCGACCCCGTCTGCGACCCGATATATTCTATGGAATCTATGATACCCAAATATCCCTCATGGGTGATATCTCAAGTCTGTCGGCGGTGGAGAGACGTTTCCATCACTTTTCCTGCATCGTGGTCCTTCCTCCACCTGTGTTTCAGTGAATATCAAGAGATTCCACCACGCAGATTGCTATACAGGCTCGGACTATTCTTGAAGAGATCAGAGAATCACAGTCTTTCCGTCGTCCTTGCCAACTTGTCTGTGGAGGAATACGCTGCGATGGCAATCCTTGAGGTCAGCATGCCCCGCTGGAGCTCTCTGTTTCTCGTCGCCCCTCTGGCGGTAGTTGACTTGATGGGCGGCAACACGTTCGGTCGTCTGAGGGTTCTCGAGATTGACGGAGATGAGCTCATCGAATCCCAGCACCACGACGGCCCGCTCGTTGAAACTTTCTTGAAAGCGCCGCGCCTTAGCGAGCTCAACGTTCGCTTCACAAACCTCCCTTGCCGTCTTCTATCCCTTCCATGGCACCAGTTGACCACATACACCGTCCATTTGCATTCTTACGTAGAACTAGAGGTTCTGCGTAAATTGACGCACTTGACTACGCTAGTCGTCAGGCTTTGCTTCGACTCGACAGAGCGTCTGGGTCCAGTCCAAAGCTCACAGATCCTTCTGCCATCTCTCACCTCGTTGACTATCCGTCATGTGGAATATTACAACGACGGGACCAGTTTCCTCGATCACCTGGATGTGCCAAATCTGGCGTATTTGAAGTGGGACATGGAGATATATGGAGGCAAATCGGCATACTTTCCTACCTCGCCGAATGTGCTTGGGCGCCTGCGATCATTGGAGCTTCACACACCGGGTGGCAGAAATAACAGCTGGGAGGACAACATCGAAAACCTTCTCGCGTGTCTCCGACTAGCCAAGAAGCTCGAAACTTTGTATATTGCATCTGACCTCAGCTTCCTCACCGAGGCTCTCGAGCAGATGGCACTCCGAGACAACAATGGAGGCCTCCCCCTTCCTTCTCTCCGTGAGCTTGCTCTATGTGAGGAGGACTGGGACAGCACAGGACTCATCGCACAAACGCTTCTCGATATGCTGACATTACGTTGTCCTGGCGGCAGCACGCCGAGCGGATGCGCACAGATGGAGAAGCTACGCGTCTCTCACGCGCTGTCGGAGTTGCTCAGAGGGGAAGACTGGAATCGCATACGAGATGTGATCACAACCGAGGTGATTCCTGCTTGACGGTCGTCCTGGTTCTGTAGCGTCTGTCGCGTTTCATTTCCGTACAGGTTTATGTTATTGTCTTTGTTCGTTGTATCGTAATAATGATCTGATACTTCACCCTTCCTGTAAGACCAGCTCGTATTGCAAGACCCGGAGTTCATGGACGTGTAGTGCATCTGCTCTATGTATGAGGTTTCACCGGCCATGAAAGATGAAGGTGTACAGAGACAGGGCGACGAACAAGGACTCAGAGAACTTGGGGAAGAGATTAGAATTCGCTGCATCGGTGCTCCGAGCTGATGTTTACAGCCGACTGAGAGGAATGAATATAGAGATCACGGAAGGGTACTACAAGCAAGATAAGAGCTGGAATGAGCAGTATCAGAGTCAATCGAGTCCATTCATATGTAGACACGAAATTGACTTAACGAAGCGTGCCAAATCAACAAGAAAAGCGCGTCGACCGGGGCGAACGAGTAAACAGGCAACGATACGTTATGACTTAGGCACATATGATTGTGGCTTTGAGGCTCCCGTGACGCGTCAAGGCTGTAGCCTGTTGATCGTGGGCAGGACTGAGGAAAGTAACGAAAGAGCGCGCATATTGATGGCATCAAAAACTCCTGCTTTCAACCCGACCACCACCTCCGAGGTCCAAACCTGCTAGCATGCTCCTCGATGGCCGCTGCATTACGCATCATGCCGCTCTGCCTTTGAGAGCGAGTTGGTCTACGTGGAACGGATGCCTCTGCGCAAAGCAGGCATAACAGGACGGTACGAGCAAGCGGCAAATCGACGGAAATCCCTTCATATACGACGCCCATCCCGCCATGATCCTCGTTAGCTGTCTATTCTGTCGCCGACGTTCTTCAAGCAGCGCAGTATCCACCACTGCTGCTGACTTTCGCCAGCAATAGTTGGCGCCGCTTTGTTGTTCGTGCGCCAGATGCCATTCCCGATGCGATGCCAACTTGATGGTCGCGTCACATCCCGCTGCTGTTTGGCCTGCTCAGGTGCGTTCTTTTCTGGACTCTAATTGACCGCTGAAATCCTGTCCAGCTCAGGATACCATTTCTCATTTACTCGCACATTGAGCCATCGCGGCATTACAAGTGATTACATGCCACCCCAATTCTCACTGGCCACGGGTACCCTTACCTCGCATCGGTACCTCGAACTCCCTGATCATAGCTATTTGCTGAACTATGCTAGAACGCCGACATAACGATTGCCAAACATCGAGTGGCGCAATGACGCGTCTATAGATCTCCCCGCGTCTGACGCGTAAACATCGCGTACTAGCATCCTCAGTTGCGCTCAATGCGACATCTACGCCAACCTCGAGACCCCCAGTCACGCACACGCTCACTACGCCACGCGACGAACGCAAACCAATGCTCCAAAGCACTGAGAGCCCGCGCCGCCTTGCGTGGCGAAACTCCGACTTGAAACCCCAGATGATCTCCCATCGCGTTCACGATTATCCACCTCGATATCCACGAAAGCGACAATTCCCTGTGGATGCTTGGGAAACTATACATCATTCTTCGAGCATCTTCTGGTCTCGAAGATAGTGGCATGTTTCGCACTCTCTTCGTCTCTCTTTGGTTACTACTGTCACATACACTCCCTCCTCGTATTCATACCATATATGTATACTTCTTGGCTCGTCTCTTTTGGTTTTGATTTCACGGGCTCTATATACTTCCCTTCGACTTGATACTGCCTCTCACTTTGAGTACTAGACTGTCGCTTGCAGCCTGACTACATCCTTTCGCCTCTGGCCTCACCATTACCATCGTTCTGTATTTCTTTACTATCACGGGTCACCACTTCTCTTTACTCGTTCCGCGACGGTCTCTCTACTTACCTTTCTCATCTCCCTTGTACTTGGTCGCTCTACCTTATCGCGCCGTGTGCGGAGACCCCCCAGTTCGACATCCCCAGGCTTGCGTAGAGGATGGACACACCTCTCCTTTGTGATTGCTCCTCGATCTCAGAGCTCGAGGTGGAACTCATATGACCCTGCTTCTCGACCTCGCTATCATTCCCTCGACTTTCACGACCAGTCATCATTGCGGCTGGCAGACGAACTCAACACTCGCTTGGAGCCCTGGGCTGCTCATGGCCAGCTTCCATTCGACACACGCAGACGGCCAATATGTCCTATACCCCACACCGTTCGTGACAGACTTCCGCGCGCTCTACGCCACAATACCTGTGACAGACTTTCACGCGAGGAAACCGGCTCGGTGAGTATTTGTGTTCTCGTCTATCCTCATTGACTTACACCCTACACAATGAAGCTCGACTGTCCTCTCGTGACTGCGTCTACGCACGGACTGATTTACGGCGAAAGTCTCAAGTACAGATATCAGGCATCACTTTCTTCCGAGTCCGAGGGACGTCTATACCAAGCAGTACGACACTCTGGTGGGCGTCCTGTCAGTGTTAAGGCGAGGCGACGTCGTGCGCAGACGCCTTCGGGCTGTCATTGCCAATACCCTGCGCAATGCGCCAGGCTGCCCCAGGCGGCAGATCATGCGCCTCAGACCTCGAAACAGGTGTATAGGTACTCAGACATGGCTAATCTCTATCTTTGGAAGGCTCTGTGCCTAGAATCACTCTCTTCCTTGCGTCGCCGTTGTCTCTTCAACTTTTCCAACGCCTCTTCCGCAACAATTCTCTCTGCCTCCTCCCTCAATCTACTTCTTGTCGCTGTATAAATGTCCCACCTGCTTGAGTACAACTCTTTTCCGGATTTCCAGGGCTCCCTCTTTATTGTCTCTGCCACCTCACGAGTCAACATGCGCTCTGTTAGAACGCGGTGGTACTCTCTAACCAGAACCACATTGTACCGAAAACCGTTTACTTTGATATGCACGTCTGGTGGTCTCTGCTGGTCGCAGGCTGCGCATGCCTCCAGGAAGGCTTGCTGTCGATGCTCTAGAAGAGCATCCCACACGCTCTCTCCGTTTGGGTCGTATGCGCCAGGTTGTAATGTCAGCCGCACCACATTTCCGTCTACTGTATGTTGAACGGGTCGAGTTTGGTTCTGGAGCACCTTCTTCTTCAACCGTTTCTCTCTTGGTTTGAGTATGCCTGTCACGGTCGATAGCGACCTTGATTGCCAGAAATCAACGAACTGGTTGACAGACAATTCAACACCGTGACGCTCACAATGCACTGATTTCGGGAAGCTCTTCTTCAAGAAAACCCATACCCAGATCCTCAATGCAGGGGGTGGCAACGTCGGCAAAATAGGTGAGGAATACAGCGGCAACATACTTCCTCTTCCAGTGGCGATCTGTATTCCTCCAAGCAACATAGGCCCGCTCCCAAGATAGTAGAGGAGACCACGACGCAAATAAGATGGCTGATTTCACGTGGGCTGGTAGGTCGTTGACTTCCTGATTGATGTCGTGATATCGGATGTGGACCATGGTGGACTCGGAAATGTTGACCAGCAACGATTAGTACGCACTTCGGAGGACAGTGTTGGGGCCCAGACAATGGGGAGAAACAAGGGAAGGGGTCTGGCTGCATCTGCGAGCATAGCTCTCCCTTTATCGTCGCTGCAAACAATGAAACTCACGGCCTATTATCATTTTGTTGTTCTTGTTGCCGTGTAGTAGTACACGGACTACTGTAATTGTTATGCTAGGATTTGCGTGACTACTACATCAACGATCATTGGTACAACAACCTTCTTGAACACACAAAACCTTGCCAGGTCACCATCATTTTGACGTCAGATGCCGACTTCAGACAGGGTGCGCCACTATTTAGGTGATCGTCTAACTTCGACTTCTAGCTAGGCCGGTCGTAAGCCGGAGTGGGTTTCACCGCGCGCCCGGACAAAGCAAAGTTGAATTAGTAGCATTACTTACTCAACGCCTGATCATCGCCAAACATCCATCCCTTTCAGAGGCCACTCTCAGATCTGCAATCAGACCGCGGAGCCATCATTTTCCGGGTCTATTCTTCAGATTGTGGGATGAGGTACAGCTCAGAGTCCTATGTCGAGTTTGGCTTGAGAAGGAGGAACAAGGAGCTGGGGGCAAACTAGGGCCTAACTTGGATGCATCCATGGTTATCCACGATCCATCCATGGATAAATTTCAAACTCCGACATCCATTGGATGCCATCCGTTGGATGTTTTCACGTTGACGTTCTCACGGCCAAATATTGCTACTGTACCGCCTATGACTCGATGTACATACTTTTTTCATGGTACTGAGTTATGTCAAGCAGATATACAAGCCCGCAATCGAAATAGAGGCAAGATTTACCGCTTTTCGTGACACTGTCACACAGTGTCACAGTTCAGCGATCACTGGCAGATAGTCAATTGTCGTCGAGAATCGACATGGTACTTAACCTGCAACATAGTATCAAACGGGGGGAAAAGTGCTGTAGATGCATGTATGGCTCAGCATCAAAGAGTGAGCAATCGACTATAAGTAAAATAGAGAGTCCGTACGTATCATTAGGCTACTCGGTCCTCGTACAGTAAGCTTCTATGGCCTTCCTCGACAGTCTGCTGAGCGAGATCCGGGTAGAGAGTGTGTGTGCTAGCTAAGAGCCTACACAGGTACGCGTACAATCCATCTATGCACGTGATCATCCATCCATCCAATGCCATGGATGCCGGCCATCCAAGTTAGGCCCTAGCCCGGCAAACCATCTGATGTTTGGTCACCAGAGCCTCGGAGCAGGACCCCCGAATACAGCCTGGAGGTCTGATCCTGACGTTCCAGATTTGGTCCGCACGCCCGTGACGAGATTTGGTCCGCACTCGGCCTCAGACAACGACCTCCTCAATTTTGGTCCGCACCTGGCATCAGATAAATTACCATATATGGCAATTTCTTGCGCCACAGACCTGACTAAGGCCAAAATTTTTCCAAAGTCAACTTTTTTGGGCAACTTTTGGACCGCCGCCTTGGCTCGGGCCATTTTGGTCCGCACCTGGGCTCAGACACCATGTTGAGATTTGTAAATTTCGGTCCGCAAATGCATCAGACCTACGGCCGAATTTCAAAATTTTGGTCCGCAAAAGTCTCAGACCTCCAGGCTGTATTCGGGGGTCCTCTCGGAGCTCTCTCGAGACGGACACTAAGAGTTCCAGGGAGCGCTCTCGAGCTGGCACTGCAGGCTAGAAGTGTCCAAACGAGAGTGTAACGGGGCATTCCCCAGTATGACACATTACTCGTATGTATGACAATCGGTCACGGACTTTATGCCGACCGCCTCGGGCGGTCGTTCCTTAGACTTTCACCACCACGACGACTACGACTAGGCTTTTATTATCACCCGTTCTTACACTTACGGTCCCCGAGGTCCCATTTGGACTCAATCTTATTGCTTTACCGTGTTCTCTCTGGCCCTCCGGACCGACTCAGTGTACCTACGGGTTACAGAGAGATGGGTAAATAAGTAAGAGTGGGAAGGAAAAAGCTCTCAGAGCTATGTGGGTGTATGAACGGGAAGAGATCGCGAGGATAGGTTGCAGAAAACGGTACCTATAATGTAGGCTTCATACGATAACCAAGACAAGATGTACCGGAGGCTGGCATAGACCGCGTTCGACTACATCGACTCGGAATGCCTCTACTAGTAGTAAGTACCGACCTCAGTCCCGCCGCCGCCGCCTCATTCCGTGGGTACAAGCCACCAGCAGAGCCGGCCAATCCGCTTGTGAGGGATGATTACAATGTGACCTTGACAACGATGAGCCAAGTTTAATTGTCGAGGCGTGAACAGACTAGTTTCCGTACACAGACGTACGATACAGTGACGAACATGTAAGTGTAAACAGACAAGTCATACAAATGAAGGTGATGCGGCTATACTATCACTGTTACTATAATCCTTGATCTCTACTTCTTCACCGTAATCTTGGACATTCAAAGTCATCCGGCGAAATGGGGACAGCAACAAGGTTTGCAGTCGAGTCAGTCCGCGACACCTAGCGGAGAATACGCCCCAAAACGTAATGACATCCTCCCATGGATCATAGACCAACACATCTCCGTTCGAGTAGAGATGCTCCCAATGGGATGTCCGACATTCATAGACTACTCGAGTAGTTTCAAGACAGAGGAAATGGTGCATATCCCTAAGGCAGCCTGAGGTATCCCAAGCGTCGCGTGGAAGGAGAACAAGCAGGCCGTTCAAGTGACTGCGCCGCTCAACATCGGCTAGGAGCAGAGATTGGCAAATGGTGAAAAGCGTGTCCGGCTGCTGGATATGTAAAACTGTCGCATCGTACTCAAAAGAGTCAATAGACCGTAGAGTTTCGAGCCCTTTGAGAAACGCTGTAACCGCAAACGATGTGGAGCGTTTATCTTGACACTCATCGCATAGAGCATACGGTTCAACGGGGTCGGCAACCCGTAAGTGGTACATGTAGCACTCCTCGCGAATTCGACGGTAAATCCTTGGTAGTAGGATCCTGCACTGGGCAGCTACAGCGACATCAAGAAGATCCACCAGAAGCGGCCACGCCTCGTCGATGTCAGAAAACATCGCATCGAAGATCCTTCCCGCCATATCTTCGGTGATCCAGGTACGATATTCGTTCAAGAGTCGGAGATCGAGGGCAATGGATCGGAAGATAGCGTGGAAGAGATCTCGCTGGTCTGCTGGACAGAAGACGTCTTTGTTTTCATCATATTGGAATACCCGCCTCAGAGACTCAAATGTGCGCTTCGGAATGTTTTCGTGGTGGGTATACGGCGCCACGCCCAGACTGTCAATGCCAACGCTTTGTTGAATGACGGTAATGATCATCGCGGCAGCAGACATGGAGTCGTCTTCTGATGATGTGCGATTGATCACCGGTATATTGATGAGAGCTAGATGCAGTTTCATCTGCTTTGGAATGTCGGGATAATCGTACCAATGCGCTGACGGCATGATGGACCAAACGATTTCGGAGAAAGACGGGACAAGGAAGTTCCTCACGGCGTCTTCGAAGGACATTGCGGAGGCGGTGCTAGCGGCAGGCGAGTCGAGGACAGTCAAGGTCTTGCCATCACAATGAGATCCATTCCGGGCAAATATCATACGGTGATACAGACTGCGGGTCGATAAATCGCCCGTGCAGGTCGCACATGTGTGCGGCTGGAGTAGCCAGCGGTATAGCGTCCACCACTGTTCGGAATCCTTGTTGCCAATTTGGAGCCAGCACGAGCCAGAATAGAGGGCGTTCTGTAGGATCCGTACCCATATCACGACATCGTGTTTTTCCGTGGGCTGCATGATTTGCTCTTGTAGGAACTCTGCTGCCCGCGCAGCATTACGCAAGCTCAAAAGTACCGGTACAGAGGTCCCTGTGGGATTGAACTCTGGAGGGATGTATCCAGTTCCCGACTTGTCGTCTGGAAAGAGACGGATGAGGGTGCGCCTAAGTCGCTGATATGCAGACTGATCAACAGGTTTCGTGAATCCAACTGAGCGAACGGCAGCTGCCACATTCGCCTGCAGATTTTCAATCTTTTGGGTGATGAAGCATGCGACAGTAAGCGGGGCATTACTGAAAGACTCCAGAATGACACGGTGAATCGAAGAGTTTGACGAAAAGTTGTACAGCCATACAGCTGCTTCGGCATCGAGACGGTCCGCGTCTTTCAAAACCCTGCCCTCTTCAGCTTCCTGGAGAGACATCGGAATTGTCGCCTCTGACCAAGTCGAGCAAAATTTGCGGAAGAATGCATTTCGGTGCGTGTACAATCTCCATCTTTGTGGCAGCTTGATACGGCGAATGCGGGAGTAGATAGAATAGATGTAGTTCGTCAATGGGGTCTTGTAGGGGCAGGCAGGATCATATATGGGAAGGACATTCGTCGAAGCGTAGATTGTCAACGTCGCAGCAGACACGATGGAGATCGCAATCGTTATCGCGGTGCTCAACCCGAGGAGGAAGATGATTAGGCCAGCGAGGAACGCCCCCAGGGCAAGGTGCATCAAGACGGGCAGAAGCCCTATGATGACAGGGACATGCCATTCCTTTAGTTGGTTGAATCGGAACTGGCGAATACGACTGCTCGTCCGTGGGCCGCCTGACTGCGCTGATTCGACATACTCGTTCACCCACTGCTTCGTGAGCACAGCGATGAGCGCCGTGGTGAGACTGAGCACAAGACTCATAAACCACAAGCCGTTCACCCATGTCGTTGTCAGCGACGGGCGAAAGTCGGTCAGAGGAGTGAGGTCTGTCTCCGCAACGCCGTCGACATCCTGTCCTCGAGCAATTGCACGCTGAACACCGACGAGCTCGATGATGAGAGACACGGCAATCTGAACGTTATCGACTTGGAGGCTTTGATACGTCTGACTGACGAAGGATGATACAACAGCCGAGAAGAGTCCGGCCTTGGAAAATCTTAGGCAACCAGCTTCAAAAGGTCGAGCAAGGACTTACAAAGACCAAAAGGACATCGAGGGCGTCCTTCCAGTTTGCAACCCGGTCGTTGTCGACCTTACCTCTCTCGTGGAGGAAGATCTTCCATAGACGCGCGGTTTCTCCCATTTCCTGGTACGGTTCATCTTCGGGAAGTCTGTTTATGTAGTCGAGATAATCGCTTCCTGGGTGGCACGATTGATATATCAGTGACGGCAACACAGCAACGACGAACTGCGCCAGACCTTGCTTTGTACCAGCATGCCTTATTCCAAATATCGCGCTTCTCCTCTCGGCGTCGTCGACAGTATGAGGGAGCCATTCCGTCTTCACTTCCGGCTTCTGCTTCTCGCTGAACTCAACCTCGGAGCTTGTATGTATGTCAAGGTAGCCAACCCCAGCAGCACTTGGTGGTGTAGCGGGAGTCCTGTCACTGAACCATGCTGGGATCTCTATGTCCTGCGGGCGATGGTGGAAGTCGTGTGGCGTAGATGGGGTGGACGAGGGAGATTCCATGGTCGGGTTATGAAAGTAGGAATGAGAGTGGGTCCTTGTGCGCCTTTTCTATTCGAGATGCTGTGAAGTGCCCTCAATCGGGTAAGTTCTGGAAATGCAGATAAACTATTCTGACAAGAAAGGACATATAGGGAACAACACATACCGAGTGGGAGTACGTATCGCCCCCACGTTCGGATTTTGATGAAAGAGTATCTCCAATTGAGATCAAGGGTATCTCGCTTGGTATGGTATGTGTTGTTCGCCCATGAATCCCAAAGACAACAGATTGGTTGCAGTCACGGAAACGCGCTCAATCGTCCGGACAACGATTGCCTTTCGAGACCAGAGGTCGACTGTCGGGTAAACCATCCTTTACGGCGGTGAAAAAACGATGTTGAGAGTGGTATGCTGTGCGTGTCACTGTACGGAGAAAGCAGCTTTTATTTCCCACGCACCGCCCGGTCACACATTCCGTCATCAGAGCTCAACACGGTCGAGCGGCCCTTTTGAAGCCGCCACAATCTGCTGACACTCATAGTAAATGTCTGAGAATGAGACCCCACAAAGAGTTCACGCGCTCAAGAGCGGCCTCCGCCTTATCACACCCGAAATCTCCGACTGACTTCAATCCGCGCGATTAATCTACTAATCAATCAATTGAATCACACTCTTCGGGGCACTGTTGCGCCACAAAGGGAATGACGAGGGTACATCTCACCCGCCAGACTCTACGTTGTCCTTCCTCCCTCGGGAGATCATGAGGCGTCTTAACAGTAGATTATGCGCAACAACATTTCCGCCTGGTGATACTTCAACATCTTCCACAGGTCCTTCAAAAACTGCAGACAGACTCCTTCCGACTCTGCAATCCCAAGCCTGTCAGCTCCTCGTCGTGGCATGGCGGGTCGTTCGTTGAACAGTGTGATATAGTCCTCAGATTGGTACATTGGAAAGTTGAGCCGTACTGGATTGAGGACGAACACATGGGTCTGGGTCTGGATTTTCGAGGAGAATTCTACAAATATTGTGAACCGGAGTACAGGTATATAAGTATATACATTAGCAGAGCAATCGGCGAGAGAGCTACGAGGACAGATAAATATGTGAAAGCAGAAGAGTCCGAGTCTAGTCAAGAAAAGTCTACAGTGTTAAATGGAGATGAATAGAGATGAAGCAAAAAGCAGAAAGCTACAAAGATATGCGTAGTAAGATGGAGTCCGAAAAGCCACCAGCGCTCAAGGCTCGAGCGTCCATTCCGTGTTATCAACAGTCCCCTATGACCATCCACCGAACGAATCGTCCCATCACCCAAGAATCTGACCACCACCCAACAACGGCGAATCGACAAGTAGGAAACAACCCCCGCCGCGTGGCGAGGGCGCTTTCATCTATCTTTGATCGTACGCCACGAGAATATAGCAGGCAAAGCACATATCGGTAGTCGTCGCGAGACGCCCCGTGCCGCCACATCCTATTCCTGTCGTTGGGTGGTGTGAAGTCGGAGGTGACGATTAAACCCAAACGACGGCAAATCGACGAGTAGGAAACAGCCCCCGCCGTGTGGCGAGGGCGCTTTCGTCTACTTTAATCGTAAGCCATGGACTGGGAGCAAAGCGACTGGCCAGCACATAACGGTAGTCGTCGTGAGACGCTCCGTGCCGCGTTGTGCAATCTGCATCCTAGTCCTGTCGTTCAGGTACTGGGGTTTGAGAGTCGGGAGTCGGGAATCCGAAGGTGTAGTCGAGAGTGGGAAAGGGATGGGTAAATCACAATGAAGAGACAGCATCGACCATTATCGGTGTCGGGTCCGCAGTGGCTTCACAAAGCGAGCAGCGCGCTCAGCCGCAGTGTCAGGGTTTTGAGCCCAATACCCCTCAAAGCCTTCAGCCTTTTCAAAGCCAAAGTGCGTTGGAGGTTGCGAAAGAGGTGCGAAGGCCGTGTCGACGGGGGCAGGGAACTCAGTGGTCTGAGAACGGAGTGGGTGAGACGGGGCCACTGCAGGTAGAGTAGACGAAGAAGCTTGTTGGGAGTAGTCCTCCACGATATTCTGCCTCTCCACAGCCCTGGACTTGCCCTTAAGAGTCTTTGAGTTGCCAGACAAGCCGGGGATAGAGTCATCGACGGCCGCAGCGTAATCCACGAGGAAATTTGAGAGCCGAGGTGAGGTCGCAGCAGCTGATTGTGCGGATGGAGCAGGTGCTGAAGATGGGGCAGAAGGCGCTGGAGGGTACGCTGCAGAGAACGGGGAAGCCGCTGCAGTGCTACTCTGTGAGTTGCAAGATAAGCCGGGAATAGAGTCGTCGACGGCTGCAGCGTCATCCACGAGAAAATTTGAGAGCGGAGGCGAGGTCGCAGCAGCTGGTTGTGCGGCAGGTGCTGATGTTGTGGCGAATGGAGGAGGTGCTGAATAGTACGCTGTAGCGAATGGGGACGGTGCTGCAGAGTTTTCTACAGCGGGGGACTCTGTGGGCATCATATCCATCGAGTCGTCCTGTTGGAGGTCCTGTGTCGTATAGAATTGTGTGGCGAATGAGGAGGAATCCGCGGATGGTGTAAAGGGCGAGAACGAGGACGCTGACTGCGAGAACGAGGGCGCTGACTGCGAGAGCGAGGGCGCTGATTGTGAGAAGAATGGCTGCGAGAACGATAACGCTGGGTTCACGGCGGGTTGTTCATAAACATGCAGGAATTGGGAGGGCGCAGTGGCGAGCTGGTGTTGTAAAGAGTCGATGATATCGCCCTGACGACGAATAGTCTCATTGCTAGCAGCGAGGTCGAGCTTCATGGCACCGAGATCAGCCTTGAGGCGTGTCTCGTTCTCTTGATGAGCTGCGACAGTCTCTTCGAATGCAATTGTTTTCGAGGCCATCTGAGCACAAGAGGGTCAGCAATCGGCAAGCGAATGAAAGAGTAATATATGGAACACACCAATAGACGTTCTTTAACAATTTTTGCCTCCTCATCTTCGACGGCCTTACGTTCATCAGCAAGGATAGCGCGTTCGATCTGTGCAGCATTTCGAACATAGTCCATGTGCTCCGACAGGAGCTGTTCCCGGAGGTCCTTGAGGTCTCGGCGGCCTTTCTCAACAGCAGCATCGCGAGCGACTTCAACTTTCGCCCGAAGCTGCTCCTCCCTCACCAAAGCCACTTTCGCATCATCCAAAGCCTTTTGCGCGGTCGCTAACTGCGTCTTCAAATCCCCCGCGTTCTTCTGAAGGTCTGCCACCTGCTGCTCCAATGCGGTACAGTATTGTTTCGATGGTCCGGGAACTCTTGGTGTAGGAATAGGTTTGATGTAAGTCTGTGTCGCGGTGGTCTTGCGCGGTGCGTTGGGCATGTGGACGCGACCTTGGTTGGTGGGTCGGAGAGGAGCAGTCCTCTCGTCGAGTGTGCGTTGGCGTTTAGCTGGTGGCCCGTTCGCAGGTTGAGGTGTGGGAGCTTGGCGCTTTGGGAGGAGACAGGTGGCCTGGAAGCCTGGGGGCGGATCTTCGGAGACATGGCGACGACCACTGGGGACAGGGACGATTGCAGGGGAGGGAGAAATGGAAGTGAACGCGCTCGATGAACGCGCGGTGGTTGACGCGGAAGGGCGCGCCTGTCGCGAGTGTGAGATTAGTTTGAGAGAGATAATTAGACAACTCACCATCGCGAATCCGAACAACCGTGCTATGGGACTATAAGGGCACGGGCAAGTGCGCCTGTTCTCTGGGATTGTGCGCTTGGCGGGCATGGTAGAGCACAGTTGATGGGGAGAGGACGATGGTGGTAAAAGCAGAGGTTGAAGCTAACAATGTGGGCCACTTTGGTAGCCTTTTTAAGCCAGAAAGCCACCAGCGCATTGTTCGAGCAAAGAGCCCTCGAGTCATTTGATCGTGGTCAAAGTCCCTCCCGTGCCTTGGTCAAAGAGCAGTCCCCCCATGCGGCGGTGGTCAGCTGGTGTATGCAATAGATTGTGCATCGTTTTTTGGCACTGAGGTTGTCGCTGTGGACGACGAGCAAGACAATAGATGGAGGCGGGACGAAAGAGTAGACGGAAATTGCCGACTTCGACCGTTTTGGGAAGAGCCCCGAGGGTCGCTCTCTTGTTCCTCCTCTAGTAATTTGATATCGCAAACTCTATAGCGCCCTCTCCTTTGTTCAAGCCATGATTTCCCAGCAACGCTTGTGCAGACACCAAGACAATTTAACACCCCACTTGAACATTAAACTTGTCGCGCAATGCAATGATCCGTACCTACTCGATACTCGCAACGAGATCTCTTTCTTCAAGTGCCGTCGTGAGTGGGAAAGGTTTCTATTCAAGGCACTTGTTATGGCTCTAGCTTCTAGCACAGACATAGTAGTAGAAACAAAGTCATATCGTAAGTCAAGGATCAGGATTGGTAACTAAAGGGCTAATCGAACGACAGAACACCTCGCTCATGAAGCTGGGGCATATTGTCACAAATGCTCTTCACAACGGACGGGTTATGCATTCGGGTGATGATCAACTCGTCGAGGCGCTCAAACTTGACCTTACGGATATGTTGGAACGTAGGCCGGTATAAGACCTCATCCAGTCTCCACCAAAGAGCTGTGAGGCTTTTGGCTCTAGAGTATGTGAACGTCAGTTCAACGAAATGGATCACAAGACCGGAATCAGCGACGGCCACCAGGGAATCGAGCCACCAAGTCACAATCTTTGTGCGCCTCCTAGTGTTGAGGCTTTTGGTCTCTCGTTGGTATACGGTCAACCGGAGGTGTAGACAGCTGATTTTCTCCAGTGGAAAAAAATTGATAGGCTTCATCCTCATTCTCGTTCATATCCTCGTACAAGATGTCTGGGAATTTTGTATCAAATTTGATCGAGAACAAGAAATGGCATCCTACCATTTGTGATGATGCTAAAGCTGAGAATGTGGACAGCGGGAAGGCACCCATCGATGACTGTTCTGCACCAGGGGTTCACATTTTCTCCTTCGGAGATGAGGTCGATCTGCTTCAAATTGGGAAGAGCATGGCACTTTTGCGCCAGCGACATCCAAGAACCAAATTGCTCCTGTTGGTCCAACACGCAAACACGCAGATACTCCAGCGAGGGAAGTGAGGTGCAGGCGGTCACTGGCCGGGGAATTAGAGGTACGTGATGGTCGTCGCTGTCGACCAAAAGGCGCTTGAGAGTTGTTCCCGCGGCAATGGAAAAAAGACTTGCGAAATTCTCCATCCCTGCAAGGTAGATCACGTCAAGGGTGACGAGCGGAAGGCGCTGAACAGCTCTATGAAGAAGGGCGGTAAAGGGCGGATCAGCATCCCATGTCTGTATGTTGAAATCAACGTCCAGATAGGTGACGTGGTCCAAGAACGAGAGGATAGACTCGACAGTGGGAACGTAGCCTCTATCAAATACAGCGACCATCCGTACTCGATGAATGAGAGATGAAATATGCGGGGATTTTTGGAGAACGGCCAAGAGACGCTTAGCAGACGCGAGTTCTTCTATAGAGATATCGGAGAAGAGCCTGAGGAAGCGTTGCCCGATAGCAGTCCACGTCTTGCACACACTGGCAGCCGCCTGCAGAGTTTCGGAATCCGAGTCGGTGACAAGATGGCGAAAAATTGCGTCGACAAGCTCGACGGGAAGGACAGGCACCGGCATAGTGCACTTGAAGAATCTCTTTAGCACGTCGTTGCTCAAATATTCGCGCGCAACTCACCCGTACGTGTCTTATCTCGGTCGAAGGAAGTGGATGGGAACAGACTCCTTCCCATTCGCTCTTACGCCCAGCAAAATAATCTCGAATCCGCATGCATGAGTACAAGTTGAAATATATTGATCTGGCTTGTTCATGATTCGAACCCTCGTTTGATATTTGATGGCTTATGTAACTCTCTAAACCTTAATTATTTTGCTAGGGCGTAAGAGCGACTGGCATAACTTGGGGGGTCGTGTTTGTTTGGCTACAACCTTGCTCGAGTGCTCTGCCTCGATGGCCATCGTCCCCTTGCACTCAATCGATGACACCTCGCTATCCTTGAGGCTACAATGACAATACAGGTCACCGTGGCGTAAGTGACTATATTAATGATGGCAAGTGTGGCTGAACTCCGATGTCCGACTTACCTGCACTACTACTGCCTTCATGAATGGCCTCATGTGTCGTTTGACACGAAGAATTCTCTCGATGAACGACTCCTGAACCGGGATGTAAGTCTGTAAGTTTAACTTTTGCTATCTGTGTCTTGGACCAATGGCGGCGTCACTTTAGTTTTCTGTCTCTTTCACTTGAGTGGCGCAATTTCGGCTTCAAGCTCAAAATTTTAGTTGATCTGAGACGTGCGGGTCCAAGACGGGTGCGGATCAATAATTTAATCATATTACCTACACTCTGTCGAGACTCTCTGAGGTGATGCAGTACATTTGGGAGTGCATACAGTGTGAGCATCAGCAACTCGCGCCAGAGACCGCAGCCAAACAAACAAGACCGGCAAGTTATGCCAGTCGCTATAACGCCTTAGAAAAGTGAATAAGGTTTGGAGAAAAAGGAAATAAAGGGTCGGATGTGATTAGATTAGATATGAATGTCATTAGTCATAGGAGTCACAATATTTAATTCGCCACAGTAATGAGCGCTAGCCTTGAGTTCGCTTTTCTAGGCGTTATAGCGAATGGGAAGGAGTCTGGATGGGAAGAGAGATACGTCTGTCCGAATTTGGACATGTGTCCGATGTCGGTACGCCGCCGGTTCGAGCCGCGCATCATGACCTTTACCTTCTTGCCACTCAACACAGAGATGATCTCATATCATCGTTGTTATACGCCTAGTGGGCCGAGTTGTGTGGCGGAAGCGACGGTACCTGTGAGCTTATCCTCCTTAATGATTGCTTTTTCTCGTTGACGACGCGTCTTCCCAAGTGCTGTACCCGCTCTTCGACCTGAGCCCATCTAACGGTCCGCTTGACAACACATGGCAAGTCCAAAAATATTAGTCGCCGTACCTATACTCTTGACTGCAAGCCTGAGACCCAAGACTTTGAGACCACCCATACATATAGTTCATCAACGCAGTCATGATGCGCCCCCGATGAGTTGACCCTGGTGATGTCTTACACGCTTTCGAAATCAGTCGTAGGGCCCCACACGGGCCACACCTCTTCGGGTAGAGTCGTAACTCGCGGGCCACTTGGGCACGGAAATAGGGTATGTCTTTACCACAAGCTGCCGCGACTGTTCGACCTTCGTTGACGCGTGGTGAAAAGTGAGCGTCCAGGCTTCTTCCTCTTCGGATATAAGCTATTCTGATGAATCATGTCAAGATTGTCTTACCAAACCAGCGCCCAAGATTAGCGCCCAAAGATTCACGCCACCTTTGATGTATAATTATGGTGCTCTTCACTTAGTCACCACTACTTTGTTACAAGCGTCCTGTAGCTGTCACATGTCACCCAAATTATTATCCCTTTAGCCAAAATGCTCCTTTCGATGAGAGGAACATTTCCTCTAAAGGGATTTTTAATTGCATCAAAATTGAGGGAGTTTTTTTTTCGAGGTCAGGCCCAATTTGGCGGGCGTGACATTTTGGCGGAGAATTCGATCAGTCGTCACACAGTGTCACACTTCCGGGATTTTTTTTGAGTGCGGAAATCGACGTTTCCGACCATTTCAGAATTTCAAATTTTCTCGGGCCGATTTGGCGGCTGTCCAAAACAGGCGGTGAGTAAGTGAAGAGCACCATAGATCTTTTCAGACAGCTTGCGATGAGTATCATTGCTTTGTGCCTACCGCTTCGTCATTTGGTACAGAGTGTCTCAATATTGCTGGGAAACCATCTTATGAGATGTTTCGCCTGCATAGAAATACCTCAGGCCGTGTTTCCTTTCTTCCTCGATTTCCTTCTTCCCTTCCTCTGTCTATTTTGCCGTCAATATGTCCCTCCTAGAGAATCTCGCTGGCCCCGTAGCCAAATACCGACTCGGCTATGCCGTTACACGACGTATGTACTCGAAAGAAACTCCACAGTTCTCGGGTCACCGTGCACTATCTAGCTTACCCTTGGCGCTGGACCACACCCGTCGCCATGTGTACGTTCCTCGCTTTGACCGTTGTCCTCGCTTTTGTCAACAGTACGGTGGTTTCTCGCTCTGGGTTACGTGAGTTCACTGACTGGTAATCTTGCTGTTTTCAGTCCCTCTCTCTGCATACACAACCATCACGGAAACCACATTCACTCCAAACGCCACACTTGCACCACTTCCTTACAGCAACCTAGTTCCTTCGGTTGTCCGCGACTCTCTGTATGCAAAATCGTTTACCCCTCAGACCCTTACCGTGGGGGAGGTTTTCAATCCCGCCGGTACGACGGGCTTCAGCTATCAAATTGCGAACGCCTTTGACGGCTTCAATTACTCGAACCCTGTGCTCTCCTTCTCGTATTCGAACAATCCTCTCTCGGATGTTTGTGACATTGTAAGTTTCAGTCCATTCCGTGCTTGCAAATCTGACAGAATTCGATGCGAAGACAAATATGACGATCACCGGACGGGACATCTCTGGTTATTATAGCACAGAGGTAGCCCAGGATCTGACGGCACAGGAGCCTTTCCAAATCACCGTTGGTGTTGTCCTCATATGTGTTTGAGATTTGGTTGACGCTACATGAAGATTGCCATTACTTGCTGGGAACCGTCAGTCTACATTCTCGAGGTCGCTATCACGGATTCGGATCTTATGACCAACTCTGCGTTTTGGAATGGCTTGAGTCATTCTCGGGATCCTGTTGACGTCCGAAACGCGTGGCAGCTCTTGTATCTCGATCTGGTTCGTCTACTCCCTATCAGATGGTTCAGCCGCTCTTACCAGTGCAACTTCGTAGAGAGCTACTTGGTCCGGATGGTATGCTCCAGAAACGTGTTTATATCTCACGAGATTTTGATCTAGATCTGTAGGGGTATGATAACGAACTCGACCCTCTACGACAACATAGTGATACCGCAAAATCTCAACTCGTCGGAAGAGATTCTGGAGTTCGGCATTACTGCTCGGCCATGCTGTAATTGTGGCGGAGACGACACACAATGGCATACAGGCATATTCAGCACAGGCCATCCGCCTCCAGAATGTGATGCGGTCCCTCCGAGATTCGCGGTTACGGATGCCTGGATTTACCTCTCCACCGCGACAAGGGACAACTTCTATCAGACCAACAACACGGCCAATTTCTTCGACACGGCCACAGTCCCCCTCAACCAAACTACGTTCTCGGGTCTCAATGATCTTCTACAGAATCTTTTCCAGGCGCTGTATCACTCCGTACGCCTCGACCTTGCCATCGTCAGGCCGAATCAGATCTACATGTCGTCTGAAATGTACAACAAGAGTATCTCCTCTTTCTCCATCCCTGGAGTTTTTGGCAGTGGTGGCAACTTTAGTACAAGCTATGCCGAACTCACTCGACAGGACAACACCAGTATCACTTTGACGATCTCAAATGGTATTACTGATTCGATCCAGTGGTCGAAGGCGCCGTTAGACGTCCTGCGTGTGCCAGTCATGTCCTACGCACGCACAATTCCTCGCGTCAAACCGCTTGGCTCTGCCCTCACCAGCGTCTTTGTTTCGACATTCACAATGATATCAGCCCTCTGGAAGATTTTCTCGATCATCGCGGGTGCTCTTACCCCTCGCGAAGGCGAGTCTCATTCAGCGTTTAGACCGTCGCGGCATATGCTAATTGGAACGTACAGAAAAGGAACAGGGCGGTGAATCCCGCGGGAGGTACAATGAACGGATTTATCGCCTGGAGGAGTTCATGGCCAGGAAGTACGGATACGGGAGCGAATTCAGCGGTAAGCTCCTCTGTCGGTCGCTTGTTCCACTCTGACGTGGATAGTTAGACAAAGATGATGATTGGCGCAATCCACGAGAAATGAGTTCGCTGTTACCTCATCTGAATCATTCGGAGAGCAAGGCCTCCGTAGTTTGAAATAATGGCACCAAAGGACCATGTTCGATCTATTTATTGCAGTAGTTGGTACTGTCCTGGAGTGTATGGATGCAACCGTCACGTGTGGTGTAACGGAGGTGAACAATGCAACGGGGCCTCCATTACGCGTTACCGTTGCTTGAAAAGGCAACCAAAGTAAGGGTGCGCCACGAAAATTTCCATTTTTGGGAGGTGTAACGCCCCCAATCGACGCAACAGGCCCTCCATTACCTGTTACACCCTGGCCAAAATGCAACGCAACGAGGTGGCCGCTACCCGTTACCGTTGCACCCATACACTCCAAGACAGTATGTAGTTGGGACCAGGAGAAATCGATACCACGTATAAGTAGAGCGCTACTTACGAAGCCAGTCACTGCTCAGACTGTTTGTAAACACTGATACATAATGGGAATCAATGCGCTTACAACATGTGAACTCAATGTCCGACGACGTGGTAAAGCTACGGCAATGATATTACCGCACTTCTGCGTTGTGTGGTGTGCTTCGAGGGACCGACTTCAGGAGCTTGATCTCAGGAGCAACGCGGCACTTCTAGTAGGTGGCAAAGATGCATTCAGACAAAACTACACGAAACTGAACAGTGAAGACAACGAAGAGGGTCATGGAAATTCGTACAGCTTCAGTCGACTACCATCGTTCCCTTGGAACAGAAACTCGATGGCAGCAGGTCATCTATCCAAGAAGGGCAAAGAGCAGCGCGACAACGACTCCGACAACGCCGTCGAGACTGCTACCGAATCAGAAAGAGAAATCACAGTTATCACGCAAAACAAAACTTACAGCTTGACAACATCCTTAAGGACGCCGGGAACAAGGATGTCCAGGTCGATGAGAAGCTTGTCGATGGCGACGCTGAAGTTGCTGATGACAAGGGGGTAGGGGGGCTTCGCCTTTCCATTGGCGTTCGTGACAGAGTTGTTGATGTCCTAGTAGTATTAGTACTTCAGCGCGGCTCGCGGAATGAATTGCATAGACGACATACCGTGATAATTCCAGCCGCAGTGGAGGCGATTTCGTCGTCGCTTTGCCTCTTGAACTTCAAGTTGCCAAGGCCCAGTTCAAGGATAGTCGCGTCGAGCGCAGCGACAGCCAAGGTTAACGCAGCTTCGAGCTCGGCAAAGAGTATGTTGAGAGTGGCATCGAGGGCCGGGTTCTGTCCGTTGGCGACGGCAGAGTCTGATAACATGTGTCAGTATGAGAAGACATTGGCGGGCAGTGTACAAACTAATCTGAGTAAAAAGGGGCTCCGCGCTTCCCTGGAGGTCGGTGAGCACCGTCAGGACGTCGAGGTTTTGGCGTTTGTCCACGCCGGCGCTGGAGACACTCAACGCGTTGGCGGGGGTCAACAGCGAGTAAGAGAAGAAAGAGAGGGCGAGGAGAGCAAAGCGGATTGCAAACATATCGAAGGTGCTGTTGGGGCGGCTGAGGGTTGGTGTTGCTGCTGAAGGATAATAGTCTGTCTCGCAGATCCCTTTATACTCCCAGAAGAATAGGTTCTAATCTGAAAGCGTCAGTGGTGTGAGTCGAGCATGACGAGTACCTTGGTGTCGACATTTCTTCCAGTGTCTATTCGCGGAAGCCGCAATGGGGCAATGGATCATGCTAATAAGGTCATGAAACGTGAATGTCAACATTCCAGCTGTTCAAAGTCACATAACTGAAAGTACGTACAGACTCGGTGAAAGGGAATCGGAGTCCGGTGACTCCCGTCTAAGCAAAATGAAGGCTGAAATATCCATCGGTGGTCTGCCGCAGTGACTGGGTCAGTAGCGAGCTGTTGGACGACGGCAAAATTGAAAACATCATTCCCGCAAGCTGTCAATCACGTCTGTAATCCCCGAAGAGATATGTATGGCTGTTTTATCAAACGTACGGTGGCGCAATACCTGTTTGTGTGGGCAAACTACTCGCCTTCCCGAAGTTTTCAGTGTGTGTCATAGTCGAGTCTATCATGGGGAGATGAGCTGAACATGCCATCAGGGCGTGTGCGCGTCCGTCGTATCTTGAAAAATGATGAATGTTGCGCGAAGAAAGTCCGGAGAAGGCACGTGGGCGTGATGAAACTTCAAGACGTCTATTAGCAGAACATCTTTGAGAAATACCACGAACTTGAGGAGCGAAGGAGTATACATGACTTGTCGAGTTATACCTCCCGAGCAATTATAGGGTCAGTATATTGGAACAAAGTGAGTAGAAGCTCCGAATGACCATCACTGTGGAGAGGATTAGAAGCTTTAACGTACTACGATGAATGCAGATGGACATCGTACCATGGTCTTCCAGATTGACACA
The DNA here is from genome assembly GCA_019915145.1 of Strobilurus orientalis. Taxonomy (NCBI): domain Eukaryota; kingdom Fungi; phylum Basidiomycota; class Agaricomycetes; order Agaricales; family Physalacriaceae; genus Strobilurus; species Strobilurus orientalis. The sequence continues at coordinate 554,361 of JAHLML010000015.1, read as the reverse complement.
TTGCATCTACAGGCCCGGGCCGCCCGGATCAACAGAACTTAGAACATCTCGGTCATGGCGACGTAGAGTACCGTATGAAAGCTGAGGACTTTGAGCTCGGTACACAGCTCGGTTATGTATATTCTGCAGTGAAAAGACGAGCTGGGTAAGGACACGGGTTGAAGTAACCTTGTGTTGACGTCATACACTTCCTTACACTTCCTTCCACTGACCAGTGACATTCGTTCGCCATCGCAGGAGACGCGTCTAACCATTGAGGTAATTCAAAATGACTCACCCTACGCGCTATTACACCAGATTGGCGCCCTAGCACGCCAGAAAGAAGAGTATCTGTCAGTGGACAGGATCAAAGGGGAAATGAGAAGCCTCGTCATCATGGCACCTGGACAGCGTCCACTTAGACTCGGTTAACTCCTCCATCCAGTCCGCTGTCATACAAGTGGCAAGCTTTCGAAGCTTGATCGCGTCAAAGAAATTTAGTGCACGGGCGCCACCCGCACCAAGTTCCCAACGCGTCGTAAACATGTCGCGTCCAATTCAATTGAAAGCCTTGGACTGGGTCAGCGACTCAATATTACAGCTGCGTGGACACATGGATATTCCCGGACAAATTCATAGACGCGCCGAATGATGACTTGATCATAGTCTGAGCGACGTAGACAATGTGACGATTGTTGAGAGATGCAGATATGCGTCATCCGCAGATACACGCTACTCAGAGCGAACGTATACTAGACACGCCATGTCAGCACAATAGTCGATGAGGGCAATCAACGCACATTTTGTAGAACGTTACGGATGTGAATCCTAGATAATGACCAGCATTCGTTATGGGGCTTGTAAGAGAGTACATACAGTACTGTACTGTATTGTATAGGTAAGTAGCGTAGATTAATGTGCCCAAAGTATATGACAGGGTGCACGAAGGTGATGTAGTAAAGTAGTTCTTCGAGTCGCGAACAGTCGCCACATCAAACAAGAACAAGATCATCTAATGGAATATTGCACTCGACCTCCAGCGCACTGAGAATGTCCCTCCACCGATCGCTCTTCAGAAGATAAATCCAGCGAGGCACACGGAGCCTCTCCAGATAAATACGATCCGGCGACAGACCAGAGGAAGGTGGGCTGGGAGGTACTGCCACGTCCGGGCCGCCGAGACCATCCGCCGTCTGCTCGTGAGCGTAACGCGATTCTAGCATGATCCAGATATCGTCAAGGAGATTTGCGTCTACGAGACACTTGCTGAAGTCAAGGACGCGCAGTGAAGGCAAGATGGACATGGTAGGTGTTGTGTAGCTGAGGCCTTTGACAAAATCGGACGTGATTTCGTCGCCGAACACGATCAGCTCTTCCATGGAGGGGATGAGGGAGAGGAACACGAGGAAGTGCTTCGTGTTATCGGCGTGCCCGTTCATGTTGCTTCGGATACTGACTTTTGTCAGTCTGTCCGGGGGAATGGCGAATTTGGGATAATGCGTCGGCCACGAAACCATATGAAAAGTCAAGATCAGAGTAGACAAGGATGGCATGTCCAGCGCTTCGCAGTACTCCTTGAGACCAAGAGGACTAGCCGACGCCGTTTCTTCCAAGGAAAACTCTGAGAGAACAGAGAGGGTGACTCGTTTGGTGACGGGGGTGCGAAACTGGCAACCGATCATTTGTGTCAACTTTTGTAGGCGGATCATCTGTCCTAGAACCTCAAAATCGCTATCCCAGAGGGCGTTCGCCAAGGTGTATTGTCGTAATCGGGCCCAGGGGAGGTTGAAGTGGAGAATAGTGTTATTTCCGATGGATTGCAATTTTCGGAGGGACGGCGTTGACATGAAGGCATCCGACCGCTGTGCTGGTCCATTCACACCCAACGTCCCGAGCTGAAGTACCTGAAGGAGTGGGAAAGGCAGTGTGCTTAGACATTGCATAGATAGGGGATTGCATGTCGCCAGTAAACACCGCCATCGCGAGGCACTTGCTGCTAGAAGAGCAAGGACGGGATGATTTGGAAGCGCTTGACAGTAGTCCCCGATGTAAACAACGAGAGAAAGGTTTTGTGATCTCTCCAAGTGAAGGTATGTTTTATAGATGATCTGACCTTCAGTAAGATGTCCTTTGTAGTCGCTGAGATGAAGCGCCAAGTACGTCCAAAGGGAAGGAGACGAGATGACCTGATCTCTCCATCGATGGCAGACATGCGAAAGAAGCCAGAGGCCCTCCCGATGGTCGAGCGTGTTCTTGATGACAGGGGTGTCATTCCCATCCAAGAGCGACGATGGGGCGCAATGGCGGAATATCTCCCCGAGGACTTCCGAAGGGAGTGAACGCATGGGATGGATGAGGGATTGAGCGTCTGAGAGGGCACGCTCGGCGTCCTGACGTGCGCGCTGGAGATGCTCCAAGGTCTCCTGGGCCCGTGCAATTCTGTTGTCGATGTCGGCAAGGATAGTAGAGGAATCTTTGACGACTCGTTTGTATTCGTGCAGTTCCCGTTCGAGCGGCGGCTCGTTTCGTCGCAGGAGTTCTTCGACGCGTGGTGTGCGCCTCCGGTCGGGTTCCGTTGATCCTAGGGACAAGGAGGCGCATTTTGGGCACGTCGACGGACTCGAGGAAGAGGGGAGTATATCGTCCATTGGGGCTTCAACCTGGGGGCCGCCATTCAGTTTTCACGGGTCCCTACATTTGTTGAACACCCACTAGTATGGCACTAGCCACCCGGAAAAGAGTTGTGATTGGGGCAGAGTAGCTACACGCAAATTTGCGATCTGCAGCGTGTTATGTATGGACAACCGTTCAGGTAAAGAAATCAAACTAACCTGACAAAGAGTCCCGCAGGAAAAGCGCGTCTCTTGTGGAGAACGACGCGCGACGAGTGCTGGTGGTGCTGGTCAAAGACAAAGTCCTGTTTGTGGGTGTTTGTTGGGGTCAAAAAGTACCGCTGTCTATTTCGAGCACCAATAAGTATATGTACAGTGGCAAGAAGAAAGATAATTATTCGTACAGGTGAATAGAGAGAGAACCAAAAGTTTGAAGTGACAGAAACAAGAAATAAGTCATAAACACATATACGAGAGCGAAAACGACCCAAGCAGCCTAACCGCACCATCTAACACGAATCCCTCCGCTGTGATTATACGACACCCACCAAACATGAATCTTGAGGTGGCTTATAAGTGATTACATTTACTGTATTGTATAGATAAGTAGCGTGGATTAACGTGTCATCAGTGTGCGACAGGCTGAACGAAGGTATCGTATTAAGGTAGTCCACGCTAATAGTCGCCACATCAAACAAGACCAAGATCGTCTAACGGAATGTTGCACTCGACCTCCAGCGCACTGAGAATGTCCCTCCACCGATCGCTCTTGAGAAGATACATCCAGCGAGGCACGCGGAGCCTCTCCAGATAAATGCGATCTGACAGACCAGAGGAAGTTGGACTGCGAGGTACCGGGCCACCTAGACCATCCGCCACCTGCTCGTGCGCGTAACGCGACTCTAGCATGGTCCAGACATCATCAAGGAGATTTGCGTCCACGAGACACTCGCTGAAGTCAAGGACGTGCAGTGATGGCAGGATGGACGTGGTAGGTGTCGTGTAGTTGAGGCCTTTGACGAAGTCGGACGTGATTTCGTCGCCGAACACGATCAGCTCTTCGATGGAGGGGATATGGGAGAGGAATGTCAAGAAGCTTTTCGTGTTGTCGGCGTGCCCGTTCATGTTGCTTTGGATACTGAGTTTTGTCAGTCTGTCCGGGGGAATGGCGAAGTTGGGATAATGCGTCGGCCGCGAGGCCATATGGAAAGCTAAAGTCAGAGTAGACAGAGAAGGCATTCGCAACGCTTCGAAGTACTCCTTGAGACTAAGAGGTTTAGCCGACGCCGTTTCTTTGAGGGAAAACTCCGAGAGAACAGAGAGGGTAATACATTTTGTGACGGGGTTGCGATACTTGGAAACAATCATTTGTGACAACTTTTGCAGACGCGTCATCTGTCCCAGAAACTCGAAATCGCTGTCCCAGAGGGCGTTCGTTATGGTGTATTGTGGTATTCGGGCCCAGGGAAGATTGGAGTGGTCAAAAGTGATATTTCCGACAATATACAACTTCTGGAGGGACGGTGTTGACATGAAGGCATCTGACCGCGCTGGTCTATTCGCGCCCAACGTCCCAAGCTGAAGTTCGTGAAGGAGGGGGAAAGGCAGTGCGCCTAGACATCGCATCGATGAGGGAGAGCATCTCGCCCGCAAGCGCCGCCATCGTGAGGCACTGGCTTCTAGAAGAGGAAGGACGGGATGGTTTGGTAGAGTGCTCATCGCATCCCATATGTAGAGATCAAGAGGAAGATTGTGTGATCTCTCCAAGTGAAGGTATGCTTTATAAACAACCTGACGGTTGGTAAGATGCCCTTCGTAGTCACAGAAATCAAGTGCCAAGTATGTCCAAAGGGAAGGAGACGAGATGACCTGATCTCTCCATCGGTGGCAGACATGCGAAAGAAGCCAGGAGCCCGCCCGATGGTTGAGCGTGTTCGACACGACAGGAGCGTCTTTGTCATCCACGAGCGACGATGGGGCGCAATGGCGGAATATCTCCCCGAGGACTTCCGAAGGCAGTGAGCGCATGGGGTGGATGAGGGATTGAGCGTCTGAGAGAGCACGCTCAGCGTCCTGACGCGCGCGCTGGAGATGCTCCAGAGTCTCCTGGGCCCGTGCGATTTTGTTGTCGATGTCGGCAAGGATGGTAGGAGAATCGTGGACGACTTGTTTGTATTCGTGTAGTTCACGTTCTAGCGGCGGCTCATTCCATCGCAGGAGTTCTTCAACGCGTGGTGTGCGCCTCCGGTCAGGTTCCGTTGATTCCAGGGACAAGGAGGCGCATTTTGGGCACATCGACGAACTTGGGGAAGAGAGGGATGTATCGGCCATCGGAGGCTCTAATTTGTGGGCGCCAATTAGTTCCCGTCGGTCCCTACACACGACAAATACTCACCAGCCACGCTGAAAAGAAAGAGAGAGAGCTACACGCAAATTCGCGACCTGTAGCTGCACACAAATATGCGGCCGGCAGCTTGTTATGTATGGACAGCCGTTCAGGTGAAGAAATTCAACTGACCTGACAAAGAGTCCCGCAGGAAAAACGCGCCTCTTGTGCAGAACGACGCGCGAGTGCTGGTGGTGCTGGTCAAAGAGAGTCCTGTTTGTGGGTGTTTGTTGTAGTCAAATCCAAGAAAGCACCACTGTCTATTTCGAACAGCGATATATGTACAGTGGTAAAAAAGAAAGACAATTAATTGTACAGGTTAATAGGGAGGGAGAGAAAACAGAGACTTTGAGGTAACAGAAGTAAAAATAAGAGATAAATATGTATGAGCGATCGAGGACATCCAACAATCAGGCAGCCTAACCGCACCATCTAGCCAAAGAAACTATCCCTCCAACTGAGCTTGTACGACACCCACGACACCCAACAAACACCCAATGACGGCAAAACGACAAGTAGGAAACAACCTCCGCCGCGTGGCGGAGGCGCTTTCATCTATCTTCAATCGTAAGCCACGAGAGCCTGGCAACCATAGTTCCTTGTCATTGGGAGGTCGGGTATCAACCGCGAACGACGGCGAATCGACAAGTTGGGAAACAACCCCCGCTGTGTGGCGAGGGCGCTTTCGTCTGACTTTAATCGTAAGCCATGGGACTGGCGCAGGGCGACTGGCCGGCACATAGTGGTAGTCGTCGTGAGACGCTCCGTGCCGCGTCATGCAATCTGCGTCCAAAGTCCTATCGTCGGGTACGTACTGGGGGGCCGGAAATAGAGTTTCGAAAAAGGGGAAGTCGGGTCGATGGTCTGAACGATGGAAACCAATCGAGGGGGGTAGAGGGCGGAAAGGCGAGGCACGGAGCCTAGTGATCTATGCAGAAGTCGTAGTCTCATCGTCGGGTATTGGGATCCTGGGAGACGGGAGTACAGTCGAGAGTACAGTCGGACATCGGAAGGAAATAAAATAGCGAGGTGAAGCGCGAGGGGAGTGAATAAGAGAGCCCGAGCATTCAATATACGCCCCGATTGAAATCAAAAATCTAATGGAACATAATGGTCCTGGTTGATTTCCCCTGTGGTGTATGGGCGTGTCATCACAGAAGGCGACCTAAAAGCCTCGCCAAGCATCGACGAAGAGGTCGTCGCGAATGATTGTGAGGATGGGGGGGACGTTGCAGCAGGTGGCTCCGTGGACATGACAGTTTTCGTGGTGTCCTGTTCGGTGGCCTCGGTAGCAGAAAGGCCGCGAGGGACTGCGGGCGAGAAAGAGGCTGCTGGCTGGTCGGGTACAATCGCCGAATTCGAGGTGCCAACTTGCTCCTGGGGAGAGTCAATTGTCGAGGCGATGGCAGCCTTGGGAATGGTCTTCTTCGCCGGACGACTGCCAGCGATTTTCCGGGATTTGATCGATGGTGGAGTGGTCTGAACATGATGGTATGAGCAACAAGTAGAAGAGACGAAGATTGACATACCTTGAGTCGTTTGTTCTCTGTGTTCTCAGGCTGCTCATCGACAGCCGCACGTTTCTTACCGCGCTTAATATTCGAGATGGAGTCCGCGTGCTCTGATTGTAGCTTAGCCCGAAGATCCTCGAGATCCTTTCGTGCCTTCTCCCGAATCCCTTCGGCGCACTCTTGGTACCAGTGCTGCGACTCGTTACACTTCTCTCGATAATACTCCACGGCAGCCTCCTTGTGTGCTAGCTCCCCTCGTAGAGCAGCAACTTGGCTCTCCAAGTCTGCGATCTGTCGCTCCAGAACTGCCGTAGGACGCTTCAGGGATTGGGGTTGGATCAAACGACGCCTTCTTGAGATAGAACATTCCCATTGCTCAAGTGGGCTGAGGGGCCCAGGTTTATTGCGTTCGATTCGGAGAGGATAAACCGGTAATATTTTCTCGGGCTGCCGCATGCGGGGATAGCGCTCGTGGAAAGGGAGTTCGGAAGAGGACGAGGAGCTAGGAGACGGGTCCGCGGAAATGTGGCTCCGATCTTGAGAGAAAGCAGAAGGGCCAGGCGAGGGAGGGGGTGAAGTGTATGGGCTCGACAACGGCCATGGTGGACTCTCCTTGAAGGTAGTTGATGCTGAGGAACGATGAGACCTGCGGTAAGTTGGCGCGGTGGTACGACGAGCCGAGGGGCGCGTTGAGTGCTATTGTGGATGAGATTGTGGATATAACAGAATCACAGCACGCTTACCCTCGTAGATCCAAACAAGTTTGCTACGGCACTGAAGAGAGGCGGGCAAGTGCGCCTGTTCGTTGGAGTTGTGCGTTTGGCAGGCATGGCAGAGTGGATTGGGGGGCAAATTGGATGATGGTGGTAAGAGCAGAGAGCAAAAGTGGGGCGTCAACCGTTTCGGGCTGCCATTTATAACAAAAGGCCACCGCGCATTGTTCGCCTAACTTGGCGCTGTCGGTGTTATTTGACGGTGGCCCAAGTCCCGCTCAGAGCCGGCATGACGTGACCAGTGTGAAGATCAAAAGCATCGCTTTCCAGGGTTCGTCGCCGTGGACGACGATGAGCAAGAATGAGAGCAGAATAGTAGATGGAAGTCGAAGCAGAAGAGCGGGCGGCAAGTGCCGACATCAACCCGAATTGGAAAGGCGGCTGTCGATCCCGGAACCCGGTTCTCTTACTCTGAGCCTTGTACTTATATACTGCAAGACCACCATCTGGATTCTCGGTATGAGCAGCGGGTATGTCTATGCAGTAACACAGTCTCCTTCAATGTTCACCCCGTCTCAACCAGCTCTTGCTTGTTCTGCAGTGGCGAGACGAACTTTACCCGTCTAGAATTAGACGAGTACCTGTCGGGCGCGCGGTTTGGCGCCCTGCTCGATAGCAATGAAGCCGCGGACCCAGAGGAGACGCTCTGTCTGCAGCGCGCCGCTCGGAATGCCACCCCCACTCTCCGGGAAATCGACGTACAGCTCGCCGCGATGCAGGCCGCCATGGACGCGCTCAAAACGACACGGAAACACATCGAAACCCAGCTCGATGCCGCCGCGAAAATCCTCCATCCGATACGCATCCTTCCCAAGGAGATCTTACGCGAAATCTTCCTCTGGACTGTGATACCGTCTTCCGGGCCAGAGGATGATACCATGGACGCCTCGATATATAATCTAGATTCTCTGAAGCCCTGGGATCCAGCGTGGACAATATCCCAAACTTGCAGGCAGTGGAGAGCAGTAGCGCTGTCTTTTCCGCAACTGTGGTCTTTCCTCCGCTTGCATTTTCATGAATATTACATGATCCCAGAACGCAGAGTGCTCTACCCGCTTGGACTGTATCTGAAGAGATCAGAAAATCACGACATGAACGTCGCTCTCTACCAGCTTTCTGATGATGATGCGGCGGCGATGGCGGTGCTCGAGATTAGCATGCCCCGCTGGACCTCCCTTTTCCTCGTCATGCCTCTGTTGGCAATTGATTTCATGGGCGGTACCAGTTTGGAAAATTTGAAGACTCTCGAAATCGACGGAGATGAGCTCATCCATCCCGACCAGTACAACGGGCCGCTCGTTGATACCTTTATGGCTGCGCCGCGCCTTAGCGAGCTCAATGTTCGCTTCGCGGACTTCCCTTGCCGTCTTCTATCCCTTCCATGGCACCAATTGACCGCTTACGCTTGCCACCCTCGTTCATACCAGGAACTGGACGTTCTGCGTAGATTAACAAATCTGACTACGCTAGTCGTTAAGCTTTGCTTCGACTCTCCGGACTCAGTCCACTACCCGCAGATACTTATGCCATCCCTCACCTCGTTGACTATCCGTCCTGGGGACTACACTGTCGTCAACGCCTCTTCTGTTCTCGATCATTTGAACACGCCAAACCTGTCTCATCTCAATTGGGACATGGAGCAATATGACGAACTACTGGTACACTTTCCCTTTCCCACTTCGCCGCATGTGCTTGGCGGCCTGCGAATATTGGAACTTCAGATACCGACTGTCGTCGGTCACGACGACTGGAAGGATAACCTCGAGGGTCTTTCCGCGTGCCTCCGACTCGCCACAAAGCTTGAAACCTTGCGCATCGCATCTGACATGAACTTCCTTGCCACGGCTCTTCAGAATATGGCGCTTACCGGTGGCAATGGAGACCACCCTCTTCCTTCTCTTCGCGACCTTGCCCTTCATACCGGCCAAGATAACTGGTTCGGTTTCGATATTTTCGAAGGACCCGCAGAATTGCTTTCCAGTATGTTGAAGTTGCGCCGTCCCGGTGGCGACACACCGAGTGGGTGTGCTCAAATGGAGAAGCTACGCGTTTCTCATTTGTGGTCGGATATGCTCAAAGGCGAAGACTGGGATCGTCTGAGAGACGTGATCGAGGTGGAGGTGATTCCTGCGTAGAAGGGAGAGTGGTTGAGTGAGATTGCGGTCTGTTCTTGGATGCATCCAAGGTCCGATACTGTTGTCGTGTATCGTCTTGTAGCAATAGACTATCAACAGTTTATTCATCTTGATACCCTACGATCGTAGTTGCCAGTTCGTCGGACTCAGTCAAGCGATTTGACTTCAACAGCGGACTAAGTGATTACATTTCTTGAAACGTATACGATAAGGCATTGTCTCAGGAGCTCTTCAAATTGAGGGCCACAGCGCCATCATGGAGAAAGCAACGATACAAACAATCATTGAAGACACACTCGCTGTGAGGTCAGAATATTGCGCCTCTATTTCGCTACTCATGCTACGTATCAGGCATACGAGCTTCTGTCACCTGTCGTCCAAGATCCCACAAAACTGAGCGCGGATTTTATAAGAAGCGTCCACTGTCGACTAATGCAGACATGCCAATTTTCGAGAGTTTATATACCGCCTGGCAAAACTCGCACGGAGACGAAGCAGACGGTGTGCGTATTGGGTGCCTCGTTGATTGAGTGCTGCCCGTATCCCGAAGTGGACGAGGAACTTGATCGTATTTGTTGTAAAGCCAAGGTAAGCACCGTCTTGTTGCCTCGCCTTGGGACTGAATGCACTTCTGGCTGTAACAGGAATACATTGTTGATGTCCAGGATGCATTCGCTTTAGCTTCCTGGATACATCTCGTTCTGGCTCGATGCTATCCGTTCAATGTGAGCTCTTGAGGTATCAGATATGCGACCGAGTTTGCTTCCTAACAGCAAATGTAGTGCGATGTAGTGGCAAACTTCGAATCCCAGGATATCGAGTTCGACTCACCCCGGCGTAGTCTGACGTGGATCTCGCGGGCAAGACGCACGAAGGAACTCGTCGATTTAGCAAGGTACACTGAAGGTTCACATTAGTACCCTCCACGATGCATATGGCCCATAGACCGGCATTCGACGGAACATGTACATTAGGAGACAATGATGAACCTGAAGCGTATGTATTGGCAACAAAAGAAGGCTCTCAGAGCCTGCACGAATATACGGAAACGGCGAGAAGGTATACAAGTGGTGTGGTGGGATAGATGCGATTTACAGGCCGCTTGTAAGGGAGAGAACAGCCGGTATTGTAGTGGACTCCGTAATCGTAATGGTAGTTGTTCCGACGGCCAGCGTCGTGGAAGGGCCTTCGACAGATTGCTCGTGCGCGGGTAACGAGGGATTCTAGGCAATGGATACCTCCCGATCAGCATTTGTTCTGGAAGGACAATGTAGACTACGTATTACTTACGAGGCATACTAGTTCGAACTGTACATTCAGCGACGATCTTGGCCCTTGGGATGACGAATCATTGAACCTCGAGCAGCGTGAGATAAAAAGAGATGATGGCCCAAGGGTCGATGGCCAGTGTATACGAGTAGTTCGTCTAAACGTGCAGTCTAAAAAAAGCTCAGTCAACGAGAAAAGAAGGTAAATTCTCAATCAGGTAAGCCGATGATGCCGAATCAGTCCGAGGCTCCGAGCCGATCAAAAAGTCTTGTTTTCTTTCTCTCCCCATCATGTCGCAGAGTTCTGTCGCACTTTCGACCGGAATGCGTCGTTTATTTCTCTGAAATGGGTTAACTTTTGGATAATGCAAGCATGGCCTCGGCCATAGATTGCCTAGTGAAGCGGAACGAGGGTGTCGGAACATGGGGGCAATGATATCAGATCAGCGCGTTCGGCGGCAAATTCTATGCGCTGCTGCTCTCAATCTCTCCCGATGTTGCTGACCTCAACGCAGCGACCTAAAACGCTCGGAACGCGCTTCTCCAATAGCCACCTACACCACAGTGCACCCAGTCCACGCGCCGCTTCGTGGTAGGCTACAATCCCATTCAGTCCGCGAGGATAAACTGGGCTTCAAAGACGCATGGATTCATTCCTTCTGAATATCCTACAAATCTGGCGTTGGTATGGATGGTGCTCTCACATCTCAAGAAAAGACGATCAACCTTCCAACCGAACTCCAGCCTTGCATTCAAGGCGTCTGCAAGGCAAAGTTGCTGCAGTCCAAACATCCCCCTCGCGGGGATGCAACTCGTCTATGTCTGCTCGACGATGGCTCTCATTTATCCAGCGTGCCGCAGGACGACGTTCGCTGCTCATACGCGGAAATTCATCCGCTTTGTGTTCGGTTCTTCGCGGCCGCGACATACATGCTTTTCCTTCCTTTGGATCCAGTTTGAGATATACCACACCACCCGAGACATGGGCTTTCAGTACGTTTGCCTTGACTATATCTCTTTTGTTTATACACATTTTTCTTCTAGGATATCATCTTTTGTTGCGCTCTTACTGTAAATGTCGCTGGCTATCTTCGCCCTGCTCCTTCACGCCAAATACCAGGATTCGTCGTCGACTGAAACGGTACGCCATTCCCACTTGCAGATCTACAATCAACTCATATGCTCACAGCCAGGATGCATTACAACCATCATTCCGTCGAAATACCTCGCCAAATGCCTTGCAAATCCAGGGATCCCCGTTTATCGCCTCACCTCCACTACCATATACCGAAATGGCGACAAGCTTGAGCTTGAATTCTAGGCCACGACATCATGCACATGCGAAACAGTGTTGCTGGATGTCCCAGGATTGATTCCTACTCGTCTGGAGTCTTCCCAGAGTTGGCGACCTCCGATATCAATGGAATAAGAGCAGAGTCTAGATTGCCTATCGAAATATGAGCCGTGTCTCGTCGTCGTGTCAGTGTACATGTAACGGTGATTGATCCATTCCCGTCGTGCATTGGACTTTTCCATCCAAGGACCCGACATTCGATTACGCCCATTGCGCCCAAGGTGGAAAGCCGACATACGTATTTTCTTCGTTCGTTACTCGACGGGCACGGACTCGGGCGCCGGTTACCAGGATGTCGAGAAACCAGTTTGGGAAAGATCTCATTGTTGCGATCCATTGCTGCGCAAGCATCCCTCATTCCCTGAGACATCACGAGCATATTCATTCGCATAGCCTTCTTCGAATTCTATGTCCCTAGCCTGGCGCACGCCGTGTAGAAGGTCGCAGCGGAGATTTGTGTCAGTCCTTGTACTCTTCCAGTTCACCTTCGCTTTTCGGCCGATCTCAATCTTCATTCTTGGATAAGTACTTATATGGATATCATCTTCTGTATTTCCTATTCACCTTCTTACGCCTCTTACCGTACGAGTCGATTTCTTGCTACTTACCTCATGGTCAATTTCGTTGAGTCTTCCTCGAGCTCTTTTTTACCTTCGTACTTCCAGCTCATTGAAGAGTATTTCTTACTTCCCTGGTCACTGGCTGTTGCTTCCACATTCCCACAATCCTCGATGGCCTTCTTCGACAAACACAAGTATGTTGTGTTGTCTCCTCGCCCAATCCAGCTGACATGTCGGACAGGTTCTCACCCCAGGACTTTCGCGGGAGAAGGCACATCTCGCCGTCGATACAGGCCGTCACACTATCACACAGAACAGTCATTCCGCTGGGCATCGGTCTATTCCCTCTGTCCCCGGTAATCTCCACCGCCACTGCATGATGCATCGTTGTCTTTGTGGAAGAGAGACGTCAATCCAATGTTGCGACGACACGGACAATTCATCGGCCGTTTGGTGTATCCCCTCAGATCCCGTCCGACGACTTCTTCAGCTAGGCACAGTGCACTAGCATCTACTAGTTCGTCGTTCCCACCACCGACGGTACCATGGGCAGAGACGAGGCCACGTTCGGCGGGCCTGGCCCTACGAGTTGATTGCCTCTATATTGATCAATCCTGGGCGCGGCGGGATTCTGTTCCCGCGCGAAAGGAAGCAGCGATCCCCACACTATGTACCCCGTTCTGAAGGGAAAAGGGACGCGATTCTTCAGCTTGAGCGAGCGGCCTCTATCCCCGAACCCTTTCACGGTGATACCTCATACTTTCTAGCTCCTCATCACATTCTCCGTCGTGTATATCATCGGACACACATCACCGGGAATAGCTGTCTTCTTCGTCTGGCGTCTATATTCAAGTCGTCCATCTGACCATCGGCCGAAGTCACTAGTGGCGGAGATGCGAACTCGAGACTCGCAGTCAGGTTACAGCCATCAAAATGTGATGATGAACGTTCGGGAATGTGGGGTGGGAGACTTGGATTGGGGGATGTGACTACGTCCAAAGCAATTTGCTTCTTTGTCCTAGGTGATCATTACGGCACCATATGAGGCATGTGGGGTTGGGGAATTGTATGTTCTCGTTTAAGTTCGCGTCAGAGCCTCAAATTAGAGCGCGCCAATCGGCTTGGGTTATCTGTCCGAGAAGTTTAGCAGAAACAGGCCCCCCGCCTCGCTTGGGGGAGCCCGGAGGTGTATTCGACGAAGGAAGCGCGACTACATAGTCATAGGGTGGGAAAATACGAGTACTGATGCACTGCTGAAACCCCGAAACCCTGAGAGCCCGTCTGTTGACAAATCCGTCTCGCAATCGAGGAAGTACGAGTGAATCTAAGGAAAAAAGGGTGGGTAGCGCAAAGTCAGCAAACTGACATGACAGTTCCGGGGCACGTGAGTGACCTGGTTGTCTTATAGTCGGGTTTATCCGAAAATCCCCCATCATACAGGCACACCGCGGTTCTTAGCCACGTTGCTGCGACGCACGTCATCTGTACGAGAGTCAATGTTCATGTCCCGCAGTCCCGGCGCCCGACGACGACCGTAACATCTTCCCACCTCCACTTTGACTCCCACCACCACCGCCATATTGTTGCCTTCTGCATGTCACGGTTCGCACGCGCTCGTAGTTATCGAGGTTGATGATCGGCTCAATCGGACCGGACGTCCAAAGAACGATTTCGCACTCGTTCTTGCCTCCTGCCACCGCGGCTGACGCTCCTCTGGGCGTCCCTCTTCTTCCCGGGCGCCGCATTAGCGAAAAAGAACAAGAAGACGGACATGGTCGGCCCAGCCGGAGACAAAGGCCAAGGAGAAGTTCAGAGACAAAGTTGATTGAACGGGTGCGTGGGGATGATTCCTTTGCAAAAGATTGCTGGCTTACTTTGCAATGGCAGACTCAGACTGTACAGCTTTGCACACATTCAATATAGGCGCCGTATATAGACCAAGTCTTGCATAATCGGTGCGTAGATCTTCCCGTCGCCTTCTCCATCGCGCTTATCTGTCTGCAGTTGGTGGGACTTCGGAGGAGATGCTTATATTGTCCGTCAGATTGCTGGTTTTGGACCTCTCTGGACCTCTTTCTCACATAATTCCCTGGAACACCAATCAATACATTGCTTAACGCGCAATAGATCCTTGCGATTGGTGCGCCTCTCTCTTCCGCGTTTTGCGCACGGTTTGAACGTCATCAGGGCTGGCTATGGTCCCGACTACCATAGACATCCGGAGACTGGGTCATGGAACACAAATTCAAGGTGTCTGGCGAGTCAACCAATCTGTTCCGCAATGGCATGGCAATTTCGATAACGAAAGGTCGCGCCCAGTCCGGGGCATGTCTTTGGCAGCGCGGACGATTTCAAAGGCTTTGCCCTCTTCCTCGATACGTGGGTCTCTAATCATGTTCACAACTCCCGTATTCATTTTTTGCCCAGACCAGTTACGCAAATTCACGCCACCCTTACGCGTTCCCCGCATAACGGGCATGATTGGCGACGCACGATGTCGTACAACTACAAGAACAATGGCGACAAACTTCAGACAGACAAACGTCGCTTCAAAGGTCAAGATCACCTACATCAAAGACCCTATCCTCGATGTGAGGATGCAGTACCGCGCTCGGGATGAGTGGTCGGATTGTTTCCGCATCAAGGGCATATATCTGCCCAATGCGCCATTTCTGCCCAGCTTCCAGCTTCTACTCTAACTCTCTTTCCACTATTTCTCATCCAATTCCGGACAACTTGGACCGCCTCGCCATCTCTGCGCCTTGCAAATGGCGCGGATGATGTTGGACCCTACCAACACGCGTAAGCCGGCTTTCGACGCCGTCGCCAGCCCCTCAAATAAGGCATCCACCCTTTTGGACAACTACGACGCTGACAGTGGGCTCTGTGGCAAGGGTCGACGCGCCGCAGATGCGCCGGCCCGCGTGCGGTGAGAGGTGTGGCGCCCTGGCAGGACACCTATGGCGTTCGGGCAGGTAGATAGGTTTCTGTTCAGTCTCAACTCCTCCCTGGCATGTATGACGGCGACGTTATGTGTGGGCCACGACGGACAAGCGCGATGGAACCGCGAGAACAATGATGGTGATGGGTCCGTAGGATCCACCCCCCCGCCCCCCATTCACGCCCCAACGCCACGGACGACGGTGGCCAAAGACGACGTCAAGGGCAAGGGAGACGACGACGTGGGCTTAGACCTCAGTGATGATGGATTCACTGCAGAAGCACCACCACCTAGACTACGCACCCACCATCATACACTGTATCTGTACTGTTATGTTTTGTTACATCGGACATGATTACCTTGAATCTAGACGACGCACCCCGCCAGCACCCCGCCATCATACAGTGTATCTGTGTTTGCGGGGAAGCTGTTGGCTGGTGTGAAGAAAATTGTGCCCCTGGTGCTGGATGTGTAGATGGTGTTCGAGTGCTCAATCGACTCAAGCGGTGCCCTTGGCGTCGTGTCTGTAACATGCACCACACTCTCGATCCAACACTCCGAATAGGCCTTCAACTTGACGTGCCCCGGATTCTGCCGCACGAAGTGGTGGCCCATATTGTTCATGAGCATTCTGTATATGAGGATGAATACCTCCTTACCTGGCGAGACAGTGAGAGTTCTGATGAAGGCACGTTGATGGCCACTTCGCTCTCATGTCTCGCCAAGCACGTGAATTAACGAATGTCGGCATCCATCTGACTGCGAACGCTCCGAGTAAAAGATGCGCACATCCACGAGAGTTCCTGTGCGGTGGGGTACCGTGAGTGGCTACCCCTTCGCCTATTAACCTTGTGTAAACTTCCGTTTAAATTCGACCAATCGGCTTGGGTTATCTGTCCGAGAAGTTTAGCAGAAACAGGCCCCCCGCCTCGCTTGGGGGAGCCCGGAGGTGTATTCGACGAAGGAAGCGCTAAAATGCTATAAAGATGGGGGAGTTTTGAGATGAAGATTGTGAATAGAGGAGAATACCGGTGGGATTGTACGTAGGTACAAATGACGGAAAGAGCTGCGCCACTGGCAGTGCAAGTACTGCTTAGATATGCACGGGCTTGGTGGTGATCAGCCGCCGCTGACACAACGAAAAGAGCCATTGCCTATTTGCAAGAAACGGCAGCGAGGTTCGGAGTTCATCACCTCGCCCAATGTATGGCCAGAAATGAGACTCTGTTGTTAGAGTGCAGCCACGGAGGCGCGATGGCCATTATACTGACTCACCAGAGAAGAGTATAGCAATGCAAATCGGGCCAGTGCGAAGCATGGAGGAGGCATGCACCCACTTACAGCAAAGTGAAAGCAGGAGCCACCGCACCTTGCCAACGGTGCAAGTGCGGATGCGGCTTGCAAGCTACAATATCCATTGGAGAAAGTAAATTGTGCATCAGCCACCTCTCATTACGGCGCGGGGCGCTGAGAAGGACTGGTCATTGCACCCACTTGCAATGAAGCAGGCGCAGGAGACGCATTCCGTCACTGCTGCCCGAAGGACAGGCCGAGGGACTGGAAGTACGTCGTGAATCAGGCACGTCTCGCTTGCAGCGCGGTGCGCGGAGACATGCTGATCATTGCGCAAGCTTGCACTAGGGCAGCAGGAGCAGGAGATGCACTCTCAGAAGAGCACACCACAAAGTCAGACAGGTCTCACTTACGGCGCGGGGCGCAGATACATGCTGGTCTTTGCGCAAACTTGTGAATGAGTTGGTGCAGGAAGATACACTCTTTGAAGAGGACACCGTAAGTAAAACACGTCTCGCTTACGGCGGCGGAGACGCGTTGACCATTGCACGAGCTCGTGGTAGAGCAGGTGCAGGAGGTGCGCTCACTGGAGAG
This sequence comes from Strobilurus orientalis, assembly GCA_019915145.1. NCBI lineage: Eukaryota > Fungi > Basidiomycota > Agaricomycetes > Agaricales > Physalacriaceae > Strobilurus > Strobilurus orientalis. The sequence continues at coordinate 536,955 of JAHLML010000015.1, read as the reverse complement.
CACACCGCAAATCAGACATGTCTCGCTTACGGCGCGGGGCGCGGAGACGTGCTAATCTTTGCACAAGCTCATGATAGAGCAAGTGCGGGAGGTGCACTCCCTGAGGAGTGCACTGTCAGTCAAACATGTCTCGCTTACGGCGCGGGGCGCGGAGACATTTTGACTATTGCACAAGCTCGTGGTAGAGCAGGTGCAGGATGTGCGCTCACTGAGGAGCACACCATAAATCAGACACGTCTCGCTTACGGCGCGGGGCGCGGAGACGTGCTAATCTTTGCACAAGCTCATGGTAGAGCATGTGCAGGAGGTGCACTCCCTGAGGAATACGCCATCAGTCAAACACGTCTCGCTTACGGCGCGGGGCGCGGAGACATGTTGACCATTGCACAAGCTCGTGGTAGAGCAGGTGCAGGAGGTGCGCTCACTGAAGAGCACACCATAAATCAGACACGTCTCGCTTACGGCGCGGGGCGCGGAGACGTGCTAATCTTTGCACAAGCTCATGGTAGAGCATGTGCAGGAGGTGCACTCCCTGAGGAATACGCCATCAGTCAAACACGTCTCGCTTACGGCGCGGGGCGCGGAGACATGTTGACCATTGCACAAGCTCGTGGTAGAGCAGGTGCAGGAGGTGCGCTCACTGAAGAGCACACCATAAATCAGACACGTCTCGCTTACGGCGCGGGGCGCGGAGACGTGCTAATCTTTGCACAAGCTCATGGTAGAGCATGTGCAGGAGGTGAACTCCCTGAGGAATACGCCATCAGTCAAACACGTCTCGCTTACGGCGCGGGGCGCGGAGACATGTTGACCATTGCACAAGCTTGTGGTAGAGCAGGTGCAGGAGGTGCGCTCACTGAAGAACACACCATAAATCAGACACGTCTCGCTTACGGCGCGGGGCGCGGAGACGTGCTAATCTTTGCACAAGCTCATGGTAGAGCGTGTGCAGGAGGTGGAATCCCTGAGGAATACACCATCAGTCAAACACGTCTCGCTTACGGCGCGGGGCGCGGAGACATGTTGACCATTGCACAAGCTCGTGGTAGAGCAGGTGCAGGAGGTGCGCTCACTGAAGAACACACCATAAATCAGACACGTCTCGCTTACGGCGCGGGGCGCGGAGACGTGCTAATCTTTGCACAAGCTCATGGTAGAGCATGTGCAGGAGGTGGAATCCCTGAGGAATACACCATCAGTCAAACACGTCTCGCTTACGGCGCGGGGCGCGGAGACATGTTGACCATTGCACAAGCTCGTGGTAGAGCAGGTGCAGGAGGTGCGCTCACTGAAGAGCTCACCGTAATCCAGACACGTCTCGCTTACGGCGCGGGGCGCGGAGACGTGCTGATCTTTGCAGAAACTTGTAACAGAGCTAGTGCAGGGATGCGCTCCTTGAAGAGCGCACTGTGAAGCAGCCATGTCCGCGGGGCACTGAGACATCCGTTCATTGCACAAGCTCGTGATGGATAGGATGCAGCAAGGCGTTTTCCGAAGAGAGGACTGCAAACCAGACATATCTACGGGGCACAGAGACGTCTGGTCACTGCACGTGCTCGTGAAAGAGCGGGTGCCGCAGGAGGGCGCTCTCTGAAGAGCGCATCGTCAATCAGACACGTCTAGCCTGCGGTATAGGATGCAGGGACGTGTTGGTCATCACAGAGACTCGTGCAGAGTGAGTGTAGAACTGTGGTGGTGGGCAATCGTCCGTTATGGGACATGGTTCCCACGGTCCTCCCTACCCATTCGCGCTGACCCAGGCCGATAACTTTTGAACCGGACGATGAATCAACTTCATTTCGCTGGGGGTAGCTAATATTTCAACGTATTTATCCTTTCTATCGAGCTCAATTCCATCCACAATGCGCAGTTCGCATCACCATCACCAAAGTTAGTCACATTTAACGTGTTTGTGGTACTGATCCGTAAATTGAACGGTTTCCATTCGACAAATAAGTTATCTGCTTGTGCAGCGTGACCATCCAGGTGATCAGAATCTTTTTCCCACCGACGCTAACCAATTGATAGATGTCGATGGAAGTTATCGCGGTCATAACACATCAGCTAGCTGGATGTCACTGCATTGATCACCCATTTCTCAGCCTCACCAAGACAGGAGTTTCTTGCTTAAGCCTAGAGACAGTCTCCACAATCCGTTCTCACCATGTGATACCCTGATAAAGATGTTGCAGATTCAGAGAGTTGTCATTTTTCATGTCGCGGCAAGCAGGAGTGTGTCAAGATTTGCCACGTTCTGGATGACTAAGCTGATCGGCCTATACCCGACGATTGCCCACCACCAAGAACTGTAAATCTGACACATCTCTCTTGGGACGCGAAGCGCGGAGATGATCAGAAAATGATCGAAGACAAGAGACGCACCACGAATCAGACACGTCTCATATACGGTGCGAGACGCGGAGACATGCTGGTCACTGCACAGATTTGCGTAGAGTGAGTGCAGGAATGCGGTGCAAGATACTCGTGGAGCTATATGAAGCAGAAGTCAGTCTGCTGTCGTCCAATACAACCTGTTTGCTGGACCGAATGTAAACATGTCTCATTGGCCACAACACTGCTAGCATCAGCTCAGCGATGCGTGTACAATTTGATCATGCTATTGCGACCAATGATGTGATAAACACCGGCGAGAATCTGTTGTACTGGTTGTCGGTTGCTCGGTCAAGAAGTACAGCTGAAGCTCGGACAAACCCGAGGTCAGCTAACACGGTCGAAATGCGACGACCGAGAGAATACAGGGCTGCGAGCCCAGAGAAAGGAGCTTGGCAGAGGAGGCATCGCTGAGATAGACCTCTCGGGGCGCGGTCACGCTAGAGGAAGCTCCCGGTTGTGCAGAGGATCAAAGGACGGAGCCGAGCCTACAGGTCGCGGCGGGCACGGTAACTCTGTGATTATTGAGCGCCAGATGCCAAACGAGTGTATGTGAAAGAGGGTCGTTCAACGATAACGTTGTGCAATATCCGACAAGCAAGAGGAGTGTCCGATACCACAGCAGGAGAAGCTATGCGGCACATTGGTAGTGCTTACAGTCAAAGAGCCCGCAACTCGGTTGACACGCCATATACGCCGCAAGTCTGTAGTCAAACAGAGAAATGAAAGGCACACTCGCAAAAGCGCTGAGTGCGGTGTGTTGACTTCGCCCGCCCGACAAGGAAGAAGCACCCGACGTTAGCACCCCCGACCGACGTGGCACTTTCTCATTGATTACAGCAACGCAACGATGACACGCGCAGGAGTTGGCAGGGCTGCGACAAGCAGGAGCTTGGATGGTGCATGCTTGGCATTATAGCGAATGCGGGCCCGAGGATTGGCGGGTAGCCAGAGTGGTGAGAAAAGAAGGAAAGCTAGCCTTTCCCACTTACTCGTCATGCTTGCAAACATGTCTCGTTGGCCACAGCACTGCTAGCACCAGCTCAGCGATGCGTGCACAATTCAATCATGTTGCCACAACCAATGACATTCAAAGTTTGCGAACTTGGCATCGACGAGCAAATGTCAGGGACACGAATGAGCTCCGCGGACGATCGCAGAGGAAAACGGACCCAGGAGAGTCCCCAGAATGGCGAGGAAAGGCGACAGGAGGGAAGCACGGATGAATATCACCATAAGAAGGCGGATACCAACACAACTCGGTGTCGAGAATCAGTTACGCATGAGTTTGCACTAATCACACCTGAATCAACCCAAAAGAGGAGAATGCCATCCGGCTCAGATGCCATGCGAGGTCGCCCAACTGAGGGTGTATGTAGAATTGCATTGAGCGGCGAGGGACAGAAAGGCACAGAGTCAAACAGACTCGAAAGCCAACTGGCTCGGGCGGTGCGCAGTCCTCACTGAAATGCGAACAGCAGACCCGAGCAACGTGTCTGAGGCCGGCAAGACGTAACTATGCACCCAGAGAACTAGGATGCGCCCAAATCAACCCGAAGAGGGGAAAAACTGTCTGGAAAAGGAAGATGGGGCATCATGTTGCAGCGGTGTCGCCGGATGAAGTACTAGTGTAGAATCGGTATGGTACGCGTTATCGTGTGCTCGCCGAACAGCAGTACTACCCAAAAACTGCCGACCATAAACGTTCCAAAATACCGGTGTCGATAGAGATGGACTCCGAATGTCGACGAGTGTGGTGGTTATACACCTGATGCCTCGTTGACTGAACCAGAACTGGAACGGTATGACTCGCAATAGTAACACCTATGGGTTGCTTCCATGGCATACGGCCCAACGGGGAGACGAGCGGACGGCGCAATCGAGAGTGTACAGAATGAAGCGGAATCGGGCCGGGACCCGGACAACTGCCAGCGTGTCGAGATCAGGTGCATCATGGAAAAACATGAGGCGACACCTGTTCTGCGTTATCGAGGAGGAATGAGGCAGACGACGGCGGGAGCCGCAGGAGAATTGGAATCAAGTCCACAGATATCAGGAGCGTATCGCTCTGCAGGCGAAATATGCTTGAGAACCCTTGTGAAGCACTCAAGCCAGTTTGCGGTGAATCGGAGACCGTGATTTGATCAAAGTCGACCATGGATGAGATTTAGATGGATGTAATGGTAGATACATCGGGAGTAGCGCAAAGTCAGCAAACTGACATGACAGTGAGCATTCTGTATATGAGGATGAATACCTCCTTACCTGGCGAGACAGTGAGAGTTCTGATGAAGGCACGTTGATGGCCACTTCGCTCTCATGTCTCGCCAAGCACGTGAATTAACGAATGTCGGCATCCATCTGACTCAGTGACTGCGAACGCTCCGAGTAAAAGATGCGCACATCCACGAGAGTTCCTGTGCGGTGGGGTACCGTGAGTGGCTACCCCTTCGCCTATTAACCTTGTGTAAACTTCCGTTTAAATTCGATTGTTACAGGGTGCGTTTCTAGAAGCCTTCTCCCCTCATATACCTGGGTTCATGACAAGGACTACTCCAGATGCCTCGCGTACACGGTTTTTCGGCATGCTACGAGTAAATCTTGGACACATGACCATCCGGTATCCCGTTGTTGTTATAGTCTCTTACTGTTAGCCGACGACTCAGGTCTTCTGGAATAGAGGGCGTTTGCCGGCAGGCTTTCGCTCTGGTCTGTCCGCCATTCACACGCAGAACCTTTCCGTCACCCTCAAACGCCTCATGATGTGGGGTTCTACATGAGGCTCGTGCGACGAAAGTGTATATTATCTTCCATCGGTACGTCTCACTTTCCTCTGTGCTACCCTCGGCGATTAACATTATGGCAGTGGACATGGTGATCCGACAGACAGGCTCTGCAGAATGGAATCGCGAACGTCCCAGACCCTCATCGATAGCGAGTTATCATCTGCACAGTCTCGTTCTCCAGTTCGTAACATGGTCAGCTCCTGCCACTTTTGCTCCACCTCGCGCCAGAACTCATCTTAGTCGTTCTAGCGTTCATACAGTTTGATTCAGCGAGGATATCGATGAAAGATCTGCGTCTCGCTCTCCGTCCTTCTGGGGCTCGAGCGATACGATATGTCCTCCCCGCGAGGCGAAATGAATCGCCGGCCTCAAGTTCGACTTTGATTAGGTTTTCTCTTCGTCGTGAACAGCTGGTTCGGACATTCCGCGACGCGTAGTCGGCAAAAGTGCAATCTCAGTATATCCTTCGATGCCAGCCTCTTCGGACGCGTGAGTCCCAGACGTATCGTCCGAAATTCGCGATACTAAGTTTGTCCTTGGTTTCTTAGACGTTCCTTCTAAATCAATCTTCGATACTAGTTTGGCGAGGGTAAATCTTACTCGGCGGCGTGCAGTCGCGCATCCCTTAGAATCCCCGATGCTCTTGTCGAACGTCCATCTGGATGAGTCGAGGTCAATCGATACGTCGCCCATGTCTACTCCTGCGCCGTGAATGTGTACGCATTATCTGATAACACTGGCTTCCTAACGATGAAAGGTACTTCTAATGTAAGTCTATTTGACACATCAACGATAGCACGCATAAATTCCTCTCTACACAGTCGTTCATATCGAGCTGTTGTCGACGATCTTACCGGGCCTCGATTGGTGCTTCGGTTCCCGGCAAAGAACTGCTAGACTGATGCAGCGACACGCATTCAACCGGGAACATACTGCCAGCAATCTGACCGGCGACATTCTGTTCATCATGTAAGGCCACACTAGCGGATCTATATCAGACCATAGTTTCTTTCGCCTCTGTGTGCCCTCAAAACATGTTCAAAGGAGCCTCAGAGCTTGAAGCAGTTGGTTTGACGGTCCGATGCGAGCTAGCGTTGGTCACCGGAATATTCGGAGCTTCAGTCTAGGCGAACACCAGGGACATGTACAGGTCCACACGGAAGTTGCCTTGAGTGGACGTTCAAGTCCAGAATCTTGCGTTTCAGGACTATACTAAACGGTCATGGGACGCTTTGGACTAGTACATCGGCATTTGCCTGCAAATATCGCAGTCTGAAGTGATGACTGGTCAGGTTCTCCTTGTGTCGAGGGGAAGTGTTCTTTGCTATTGAATTCCATCATGTGGGGCGCCTCACCTCGCCTCGCGCCCAGCATTGAATTCATCGGTGTGGTGACCTGTTCGACACCAGCTGACCCCGCATACCTAGACCGAATTTCCTCGTGTTGCATATATGGGTGCTCGCGCCGAAAAACAACCCTACTCGGTAGATCTGACAGCCTGCTCATCTCCTATTGCTTGGCCTGGCGTCTAGGACAGCTCCGTGACCGTATGATTGGCGCCTCCTACAGGTGTCCTGATCCAAGAAGGTTTCTACAACTTACTCATTTGGGCTGCTGTGCATAGGTTGACTCGTTCGATTACATTCCGGCGCGATATCCGATTAACTACATACGGCTTGGGAACCATTCTGAAAAGGCGATCAAGGGGTACTAATTCCACCGGTGGGGGGTTTCCGACCATATTCTCTGGAGGCAACCGCCTTGACCAGGGCCTCATGCGACGTGGTCTCGTCATCGTGCCGTAAAACTAGCTGAACCCTGTCCGAGATTGAAAGAGCAGATCTCAATCATGTCCCCCATGGGGATCTGATGGGTGGCGAGATCTTTCTTGCACGGTATATATACTGCGCCCTCGAACGAGTGACTGACGCTCAGGTCCCTCCCTTTGTCCTACCACTTTACGCAACGCAATCATACTCGCTCTTCCCTCCCTTTGATGCATCATCAGCCTCTCCCGTATGTCCTTGAGGACCGCACCGGCGTCAACACGGCCTCGGATTTCGATGAGATATACGACCGCGTGTTCTATCGTATAGCACGCGCGCCACTTGTGCGGGCCGCCACAACTATGATATATGAGATGAGCCGACGCGCCACGCGCCATCGCGACTCTCTTCCATTCACACAGGCGCCCATCGTCATCATGGACTTCAAGGAGGACGAGTCGCTAGGTATCATCTCCTACGTACGTCCGACGGGCAAGACGACAGAGCTCATGTCCAAGTATCTAAGAAAAACGTCTTTGTTTGGGTCGTGAGTGTATTCTGCCGCAGTTGCTGTTGGACTGCTGTCCTCATGCACAGCTTTGATAGATCTTTGTCCCGAAAATTTCTGGGCTCTGACGGACGAGAGTATCGATGGAGTAATCGTACGGTTCCCGGCCAGGAGTGGACAGTAAGGTGTTATGCTGAATACCGTTGACGTGCTTCTCACCGACAACAGTGTACTGTATGCATTGGGACAGAACACTATCCTATTGCGCATTATGACCTCAAATTACCTGGCGTTCGCTCGTATGGCGTTTCGGGACACACGTTGAATGTTGTTGAAGAATACACCCACGTGCTTGTCGGTGGGTCCTCGTTCGGATGCATCGGTTGACCATTCGTTCTGACCTCTTCTCCAGAGCTCCTTGCGTCACTAACTATCATGCGGCATATCGCACTACATAATCTCTAACCCAGTACCGATTCGACGCTTAAAACCTTGTATCCTATTCACTTGACAATTGTACATCTTGGCTAATGCAATTATATTTCGCGATCAACGCGGTGGAATGAGACTCAAGATTGGGCAATGTCACAGAATGGTGTTCTTTGCTGGAGCTGCGAGTCTAGAGCGCGAAGCTTCCATTGTACAACCACTACAAGAGAGTAGATCACGAGGCACGAGTTATGAAGACTGGGCATGGATAGGTTACTTCGCAACTATACGCTTGATATTGCGCCAAGACTTACGCGATATAGCTGCCGGTCTGTATGTGTTACGTTCTTGGACTTGACGCGACCAGTTCTGTTGCGCTTTGAAATGAGATGACGGATGAGACAACGGGCGGTGAAGTCTTGGGTTGTGTTCGAGTTGACAAGAGGTGTAATAAGCTGACGCTAAGTAACATAGTGTTCCATGGATCAATATCACATAGGTGAGCTGATTATAAATAAACATTGAATACGAAGTGACGGCGGCGGAGCCCTTGTTTGACCAGGTAACAAGTCAAATTACGCCTGGCAGGCGGGCGATTGACGCGACTTGCGCGTCACCACTACCCATAGCCGCCTGGGAGCATCTTTGTATTCATTTTGTATGCGGCGGAGTTGGGATTGTACTGCGGTGGGGCGTGTATCAGCCGTAGGTACCTATAGTAGCGTGTATTTCTTCAGTATCAATTATATGTTACTGTCTGCCATACCCTTTGTGATTCGGTAATATCAGTAATACTCGTGATATATACGCCCAGCGGACAAAAACCGAGTGTCTGTAGCTTTCGGATTGTCTCGGCGATTGTCAGTCATGCTCTGTGTTTACTCCTACTGTATGGACGCGATCACATTTGTCGCAACAAAGCTAGGGAAGTAGAGATCTCTGAATGTTTTGCATGTCTCAGTCACTGGAGGGCGCAGAATCCCGAAGATAAGATCAAATGATTCCATATGCATAGATGTAGTACAGCAGCGAAATATCGACGAGGAGATAAAAATGCAGACAGACAAAAAGGAACACAAAACACTTCATGAAACAGAACGTGGTTATTGGGCGCTTAGACTGAAAATGTAGGCAAAGGGCAGCCAATTTCATCCCCTGATAGTATTCAAACTAGATGTAATAGGCTCTACGCGGGAAAATGTGTCAACATGCTCGGTGAGCAGTTAGAAAGAAAACGTACATATATATGAACGGCTGTATGCACCGAGACGGTTCACTTCACCAAGCCTTTGCTTTGCGTCTTTGCTCTTCACTGTCCCATATCTCATTATCGCGTCGCCAGTTGACCGGCCTCACAGAGACCACCACTCCTTTCGATTTGAGTAATGGGAGATGCTCGTTCGCGTATAAATTGACCGCCGCCATAAGCTCTCCATAGTCCGACCCGTGCCATTCGATATCTGCGCTAAATTGTAGTGCCTCGAAGATAGGAAACGAGGCCAGAATTCGGTCAAGGTCGGGCCGGCAAAAGTGAGCGAGATCTTCGATGGTGTGGAACTGGATGCCTAGTTCGAGTGTTTGGAGGAACTGGGGCTGAATAGAGGACATCCATTCTATAAGCCACGAAAAGTCGCGGCGCGAGTTGTCCCTCTCGATGTCGGACTTGGTCCTGCGGCTTTCGGCAAGATATTGTAGTTGGATCCCTCTCAAAAGCTCTAGATGACGGAGACGGGAGCAATGCGAGAGAAACAATCGTTTATAACAGTACTTATCTGATATGCTCGTGTCAGTATGAGCTCTTCCAAAACAGTGGGTTCAGACGAAACAACTCACCAATGTCATCTGGCGTCGCGTCCTCCTGTGTTGTCCCGGGCCGGACTAGCTTGTATATGATTGTAGCCGCCGTACCTTGGCCAAGGTGGATTGAGAGATGCTCCAAATTGTCACGCGGTGTTTCTAGAAAGTTGCCGAACGCGCGAAACAGTTCATCGCTGTTCAGCCACAATATATTGAGATACGTGAGCCCTTGAGCATTGGCCAGAAGCCAGTCGGTAACAATCGTCGCACTAGTTTCCTCGACTGTGAGCCTTCGAAGAAGGGGAGGGAAGGACGGCGGCGGCACGGTATCGGAAGTATCCTGCCTCGGGCTACAACCTAAGCCCACAAAAAGAGAGACGAGGAGAGGGAAAGATACAATGAAGCGCATGAATTGACCATAACTCGCGAAACAGGTGTCGTCGATGGTGAGTGCCGTGACCTTGCTGTATTTCCCCAACAAGTCGAACGCCGCGTCTGCGCCCAAGGTATGACGGAAATCCCCAACCACATTTACATGAAGAAGGGCCAACTCCGTCACATTTGGAAAGATTTTTGAGAAGAGGTCGAGTACGAAACTTCTCTTCGAGATATGGTCCAAAAAATTGTTGATATGAAGGGACCGGGCACAATCGAGGGCGCAAGAAGGAATCGAGGAATTCTGTCAGATGTCGAAGTTTTCCGAAGCTCATGACTGCGTAGAGAGGTGGACGAGACATTGCCAGCCAGGCTTTACAAACGCGGCAGGATGACAGAAGCGTCGCGGTATCCATCTGCGCGAAGACGAGGGACCATACTTCCGGAGGGAGGCGACGCGATTCTCCTGTGACGAAGCTCGACATCTGGCGGTTTCAGTAGGAGTTTGACATAACGGGTAGCGGTATTCGCAGAAAACACACCTCGTGGTGGAAATGCAAACTCGAAAGTTGAAGTCAAGGGCGATCAACATGTATTCAAGCTCCGATTGCACAGCAATGTACCTACTTACGTAGAAGTAACGCCACCCCATCGCGTCCTTCGTGCGTCCCCCGCAAGATGTCTAGTGCAAACAATATGAGAACATGACTGCGTGACGTTACAACATTGCAAGGTAAGGTATTTCGCCGTCTTCCAAATGGAAACGATGTCGTGGACCCAGCGTGGACCTGAACCATTGCTGATTGCAGTCCTACTTTTATTTCTTGTCTATCTCGCGTATCAATCCCTTGCCATTCTTCTTCCAAGCGATTGTTTGACGGTTGAAGTCTTGAGAGACAGGCCAAGAGTCGATCGCAAAAAGTTGAAGCAGAAAGAGATGATTAAGTACAACTAATATACAGATGATGTTCGTGGTTATCTAAATTGCGAGTGTACTAGTACAGTTGTGCATGCCATTATGGTATCCAAGTCCGGAAGGTGGAAGCAGAACGGAGTGAGACCAATTTAGTCAACCTCTTCAACGCTGGGCCCGTCCTCGCTTGCACCAGCAGGAGCGGCGCCAGGAGCTGCCCCGCCAGCACCGTAAAGCCTCTGCATGATAGGGTTACTGATAGCCTCCAGCTCCTTCTGCTTCTCCTCGTACTCCTCCTTCGAAGCCTCTTGCGAGTTGTCCAACCACGAGATGGTCTCCTTCACAGCCTCCTCAAGTTTGGACTTGTCAGCGGCCTGGAACTTGTCCGCATGCTCCGTAATGGAGTTGCGCAAACCATATGCGTACGACTCCAGACCGTTCTTGGCGGCGACACGCGCGGCGACGGCTTCGTCCTCGGCTAGAAAGAAGACGAGAATCAGTATACAGTCGTGAATAGTATAGAGAGATGAGACACACCTTTATACTTCTCAGCCTCGTTCACCATGCGTTCGATATCCTCCTTCGACAGGCGACCCTTGTCGTTCGTGATAGTGATACGGCTCGACTTCCCAGTGGTCTTGTCGTGTGCAGCGACGTTAAGTATACCATTGGCGTCCATGTCGAAGGTGACCTCGATTTGGGGCACACCGCGAGGGGCGGGAGGGATGCCGGAGAGCTCGAACTTGCCGAGGTGGTTGTTGTCCTTGGTGAGACGACGCTCGCCTTCGTAGACCTGGATGAGCACGCCGGGCTGGTTGTCGGCGTAGGTGGAGAAGACTTCGGACTTCTTGGTGGGGACGGTAGTGTTGCGCTTGATGAGGGGGGTCATGACACCGCCAGCGGTCTCGATACTAAAAACGAAAAAGTCAGCAAGGGATGACTAGGAAAGACATGAACAAGATACTTACCCAAGAGACAAGGGAGCGACATCAAGAAGGAGCAGATCCTGCGTCGCCTCGGAAGTGTCGCCAGAAAGGATAGCAGCCTGGACAGCAGCTCCGTATGCGACAGCCTCGTCGGGGTTGATGCTCTTGTTGGGCTCCTTGCCGTTGAAGAAGTCCGACACGAGCTTGACGATGCGGGGGATACGGGTGGAGCCGCCGACCAATACGATCTCGTGGACGTTGGATTTGTCGATCTTGGAGTCGCGGAGGACCTTCTCGACGGGGTCCAGGGTGCTGCGGAAGAGGTCCTGGCAGAGCTCCTCGAAGCGGGCACGGGTGAGAGAAGTGTAGAAGTCGATGCCCTCAAAGAGGGAGTCGATCTCGATGGAGGTTTGGGCGGCGGATGAAAGAGTGCGCTTGGCGCGCTCGCAGGCGGTGCGGAGACGACGGAGAGCACGGTGGTTGGAGGAGATATCTGCGAGAAACTGTTAGGATGCCATACATGGAGTCATAGATAGCAAACGTACCTTTCTTGTTCTTCCGCTTGAACTCTTGGACGAAGTGGTTCACCAGACGGTTATCGAAATCCTCACCACCCAAGTGGGTGTCACCAGCGGTGGCCTTGACTTCAAAGATGCCTCCCTCGATGGTCAGGATGGACACATCGAAAGTCCCTCCGCCGAGATCGAAGATGAGGACATTGCGCTCGTCGGTAACCTTCTTGTCGAGGCCGTAGGCGATGGCAGCAGCCGTGGGTTCGTTGATGATCCGTAGGACGTTCAGGCCAGCTATCGCTCCAGCGTCCTTGGTAGCCTGCCGCTGCGAGTCGTTGAAATAGGCGGGTACGGTGACAACAGCGTTGGTGACGTTGTTGCCGAGGTATGCTTCGGCGGTCTCTTTCATCTTGAGGAGCACCATCGAGGAAATCTCTTCGGGAGACTAGAAGATAATTAGACAAGGTCTACTGGATGATGAAAAAAGACGTACGAATTCCTTGCCCTCGCCACGGTACTCTACTGAGATGTAAGGCTTGCCGCCCTTGTCAAGCACCTTGAAGGGAAAGTGCTTCATGTCGGATTGCACCTCGGGGTCCGAGAATTTGCGACCGATGAGACGCTTGGCGTCAAACACACTGATGAACGGTGATCAGGAAAAGCGGGTGGCGATGAAAGAAATATGAACGTACGTGTTCTGGGGGTTCATAGCGACCTGGTTCTTCGCAGCATCGCCAATGAGACGCTCGTTGTCCGAGAACGAGACATATGATGGTGTGGTGCGGTTACCCTGGTCGTTGGCGATAATCTCGACGCGGTCGTTTTGCCAGACACCGACACAGCTGTAGGCATGAGTTAGCAGGTGCACAAGAGCCACAAGAGCAGGACACGTACGAGTAGGTGGTGCCCAAGTCAATACCAATAGCCTTTGAAGACGACATTGTTGAGGTTGATGGAGTTGTAAAGGTGGTGATGAGTGTGGAAGTGAGGTCGATGCAAGTTGTAGTGGTGGTGATGAATGTAAAAGTGAGGGAATGGGGCGGTCGGATTTTTCTTTTATAGACGCACTCCCGGCTCACCAGAACAGCGTCGAAGAGCGTGGAATGACGTCGATGATACGATATCCATATTCGTCTGCCCCTCCCTGCGAGCTAGATCTTTGTCGAAAGATGTGGACTCGTGTGGAACCTTCGAGAATCGAAAGTCATATGGGACCGAGGATGTTGTGGCTGTTTCTGCGGCATCACTGGGATGACTGTGTCTAAACTCTTCATGCCCAATACCACCTGCGGAGTTGTCTGACATGCTCGCTTCCACCGCTTTGACTGAGCATGAGGGCTTTGGGGTACTGTACTGTATTCGGTCCGGTGCCTCCGGTAGCAATATTCATTGTCGACAAGTGTAGCGTCCAGGTAGCGTCCGAACTATTTCTCCAACTCCGAACGAATACAACTCCGTCAGCTTTGCATGTATAATTATCAGCGTGCGACCTCCCATTCAACAAAGGTAACCAACCTAGGAAACTCCAGAATCCAGACCAAAGACCTCCGAATCCCTGTGCTAACGCCGCCGTTCAATGGGCCCGAATGTCCACACGAGCGAAGGCTTGTGAGTGCCGAGAGCGTAGAGCGTGAGCATGACCGTAGCCTACGCAGCATTAGACTTTAGTGATATGGCGAATACGAAGGGAAGATTATGAGCGCACCTTTGGTGAACGACGAACGTTGCTAGTACTTCATCCTCCACCACGCCCAAGAGAGCAAGATCGACGGTCGTGATGCATTGCCTTCGAGATTTTCCCTCGGAGCGGCGACGAAGGGCTTTCGCTTGTTGGTGCTGGGGCGACGATGTCGGGACTGCTGGATCCGGCTGGTGCTGCAGCTTCTACCGCTGGGGCATCCATGTCCCTCTGCCTCACAGACCTTCGACCTGTCTGCATCGAGCAGGGGCGTGTCCCCTGCCATTCGTATGCATTCCTATTTTCCCAACCGATGATGAGTGAGGCGCGACGGGGCGGGAATCTGCGCGCGCACCTTCGGTATCCAGGGTGAGAGGCGCGTTTGTGCGCATTCCTAGCCCGTCTTGCCTCCTGGCGCGTGTTTGCAGTCGGGCATGATGGTGAGAAACAAGGCAGCGCTTTGCCAAATTGGGCAGGGCAGCTCGGGTAACTTCGGCCCGACGCTATCCCGACGCCTCAGGCCGCCATTCAATATTCATTAATCTCTACTCAGTTCTATGTAGTTCAACTATGGGCATTCGAATACAGTAGTATGTTGCTACAATACAAGTTGCGGTGTCCCATATTTCGTCCATGAAATGTCCCTTCTAAAGAGTAGCCTCAGCTTCTTCTCTCCTCTTTCGTCGTCTAGCAGGCCCGATTCTGATAACGACGTAGAAAATAGGTATCGTGATGAGCGATATGCCCCCGAGGAGCACGTATGTCCATCCAGGCTGTATTGCGTCTAGTATCACATCCATTAGCGCGACAAGTCCTGCTGCCATGAGGCAGCGGAATAAGTTGTTCTGAAATCCAAGTCAGTCTGAGAACCTCCGGAGAGTAGGGAGACGCGTACACATGCGGTGACCGCTGAACCTTGTCCTGGCACCCAGTCGATGATAAGGGTCTGCGTCGCACTCATGATGGCCATAGCTCCGAATCCCACTAACGAACAGATGAGCTCGAAGATCAACAACAAATGAGAAAGCGTACAAGCTGCTTGTAGGATAAGCGGGCCCGCCAGATTGACCTTCTTCTGCACACACCACCCATATCCACACGAGCACACCGTCATGAACAGCATGAGATATGGCACAAGGCGGAGTCGAGCCTAAGAATCGTCAGAGACGACGTACTCTGTTTATATATTTTACAGCTTACCTTCTCGATAGGAAAATCATCCGCAATCCCATGTCCAGTGCGGACCTCCACGTCTTGGCCTCTTGCAATAGCATGCGCCCTAAACATCCTCCTATACTCCGAATTCAACAACTTGCCAATAACGAGCGTTCCCAGCATCATCCCCGCCGACGTAGCCAAATAACACAGCCCAACTTCCGTTTGGCTGAGAGAGGGGTAGGACTCGTTGAAGAGGGTGGCGATGGAGGCGATGACGCCGTAGTACAGCGAGTTCGCCACGCCGTTGACTATGAGGAGGAGGACGACGTCCCAGTGTTTGAGCAGGAGGAGCGGGTTGCGGAAGGACTGCTTTGGTGCGCGTGTGGTGCTACCGGGCCATTCGGTGGTGCGCCGGCGCCCTACTATGGGGATGAATGGTCTGTGGATCTTGGAAGGTGTGATTGAGCCATTCCCTACGAGAGCACGTAATGTTTCCGGAAGGAACCTGTACATGGGCGTATGATCAATTCGCACTCCGAGTCGGACACGGTAATGAAAGACTTACAGGACAAGAATCAAGAGACAGACAGTGGATGCAATACAGATGAACCAGAAAATCGCCCTATACAAAAGGTTCGAACATCAGGATTCAGAATACGCCAATTCGAAGCGATTAACAGACCTCCACCCCAGTCCGTCAGAGAGAAGCCCACCAATGACAGGTCCCAGCGCAGGACCTAACTAGTGGCGTTCATTCATCAATATCGGTACGGGGAAATCGACGGTCAAAAACTTACATTCGGTCCGATGTTGTAGACCCCGAAGAAGCCTCCCCTCTGAGCTGGCGTTGAGATATCGCCAAGAACACCGGCACCTATGCCCAGAGATGAACTTTTCGTCGAATCGTAATGTCAATACAACATACCCAACGCGATAGTACTTGCAGATCCTGCAGCCTGTACGCACCGAAGTACGACTAGCAACCAGTACGCTGATGTCGGTACGAGAGCGAGGCCGACGCATGACAGAGACAGAATCAACAAGCAGACGCAGAAGACAGGTCGGCGGCCGATTTGGTCTCCCAGTGTTCCAAAACACATCGGTGCTACGTTATCAAGTCAGACGGTTTTCAACAGGCGAGTACGCGTAGTTAACCCACATAGCCCCTGTAGTATCATATAGACCGTAACCTATAGAATCGCGTTTCAACGAGGTCTTGTAACGCGAAGAAGGGACAGAACGTACGGTTAGATTTATCGCCTCAGTCGATTTGTGGAATGCTTTTGTCAATACCGGTATGGCGGGGAGGTAGATGCTCGCAGTGAGTGGGCTACAAAACAACAGATAAGAGTTTAGTATTGCCACCCTAGCAAGCTGACTTTATCATCTAACCTGAACAGCCCTGCGAAAGCCACCAGAGATACGATGAACCATTTTTCGCGGGAGGTGTATATGCTGTACGGAAGGTCGACTTCTTCGGTTGGAGTACTCGTAGCAGATTGCGGGGTTTCTTTGGTCATGAGGGTGTGAGAGTGAGAGAGAGCAGCTTTATGTTATTTGTGGCCCAATGACATTGGAGGGGTATTAAAGAAAGCACGCGGTCTATACTTGGACGAACCGATGCGGAAATAGCCAACCGATGATGCGCGTACTCGGCTCTAGTCGGTCTTTGTCGGACAATCGGACGAGCGCATGGTGCGTCCGCTTACTGAGTACACCGGCCACTGATTATATTGGGCTGATATATAGTCGATTTACAGCAGTTTCAACCAAATTCAAATGAAGTCAGACTCGGAGAAGGAAACCCAGAGCACTGAGAAGACCGCTTTGACAAGTGACTCAGTCTGATTGGCCGGAGCCTGCCGCGTGTGTCTTTGATCCGGCGGCATTTCGTTGTTCCTGGATTTGTCTCTTTCGTGACAACAGTCAACCGCAAGAACAAAATGCGAACGGTAAACTGACCGCCATTGCACCTCCGATACAACGCTTGACCCCTGGACTTGGGCTCTGTCAGGTTGTCTGCTCTAGGCGTCTGAAGTTCAGTCGTCCATGAGGTATCTGAATTATGCGTATAACGCCGATCAGCAAAGCGGAAGTGGGACTGTATATTCTGTCTCTCGCTCTTCCGAGCAGCGTCTGGACGAGCGGTCCTCTGCGCAACAGCTCTGAATCTTGCACTGTGTCGCACTGCTGGTCGTTCTCTCTCATTCTCTGCTCCTGCCGACCATATAGTACGCTTACAGCGTGTCAAGTTCTCCAGGACTCAAATCAGATCTGCCCGGAGCAGCTTTGATGATGTGGGTGTGGGTGTAGTAGCAGCGGTGAACGATAAGGACTTGACCATGGTAGCCATGTGGTGGCCGTACTCACTCTTACCTGACTACTTATATGAGACGCAATCCTTCTGTCTCTCTGGCAAGATGTCCTTACTCCACGATCTCCTGAAGCGCAACCAGCATGCCAGTCATCCTGAAGGTTCACTATTTCCAGCATCCTCCAAACACAGTATCAAAAAGTATGCGTCCTCCACCAAATCCTCCGGCGGTTCCACGATCAGGTCGCTGGCCGAATCGATGGTCAGCTTCTACTCTGTCTTGACTGGCGGAGGAACGCATGTTCCCAAACGTAGACGGCCCGATTTCTCGACGTTGGGTATGATTCGCTGTATACCTTATTTCCTGAGGAGGAATGGATGAACTCCAATTTCAGGTCTCCCGGAGTGGCATGCTGAGGATCCACACTCTGCACCATTGATGCCTGGGACAGCGCCAGCACCAGTGGCGTCCGCTTTCCATAGCGCCAATGCTAGCGTGCTCTATTCGAAGGACGATAAACATTGGCTAGGGCTAGTGTTGTTCAGCAGTGCCCCACCCAACTCTTCAATGGCGGTGTATCACAATTCCGGCAAGTCCACATGCACCGGTGCTCTACGCGTGTCTCATTCAATAGAAAAGCTAAAATCGCGGGCGAAGTGCGAATCTTCCTCGACGTGCCAATGAATATCAGTAGCATAGACGTCTGGGTAAGTCCTCTCACCTTTGCTTCATCCGTGTTTCTATGTTCTCATGCGAGATTTCAGTTCACGATCAAGTCCGAGAACGCCATTGACGTCTACACTCCTGCCGTCGAGGCCATGACTGTCAATGTATGGAATCGAGCGAAAGGCAACCCGAAATCAGATTCACCCGCGGCCGGTGGACACCCTTTCAAAGGCAAATTTCCGAAAGGGACATATGTCTTTCCCTTCGAATTTCCCACCTTGCCAGAACATACTCTGGTCAAACATCCGGAAGAGAACAAAGGAAGGGTGAGCCCTTCTCTACTCGAATCTCTCATGTCTCAATGAACATACAATGCCACAGAATATAGCCCGTGTCTCTCTCCCTCGTATGTCCCGTTCATAGTTCAGAAGATGATTCGCTGAAGCTAAAGCCCTTGAAAGCGTCATTCACCATGGCTCTTGTGGGCGGCTTCGCAGGCCATATCAATTATAACGTCGGTGTAAACGTGGCCCGCGACGGGTTCGGTGCCACCGACCAAGAATTCGACACGGAGTTTCAATATCTGCCACTTTTCAGGGCTCTACCACGTCTCAAGACACCATTCCCTTATCTTCCTAGCCGTGAGGAATGGCCCTTCCATAGAGAAGTTTTGGGCGGATGGACATTGACTCCCTTTGGAGGTAGAGGTCGACTTGGAGAAGAGATCGTTGAAGTCGAGGGTATAGTACGTATATCTCTTTCCGCCCTATTACTGTGTTGTTGAGCTGAGCGCCTTGCATGAACAGCTTGGTATTCAAGAGCCTGCAGTCTACACCACCGGCCAAACAGTTGAATTCTCTCTTCTTCTCTGGTCCACCAATCCGCTCGCCCTTGAGGCACTTGGGCAGCCCGGCGCCATTGAAGTCGGTTTCTATAAAGCGGACCTATTCGCATTAAACGTCATGACGCCTCGGACCTCTTCACGGAAGAACCGATATCTCACTAAACTCGCGGCGGGACGCATGTGGCAGGCGGACGATGGACGGCCGGGGGAGGATGAACCCATTCCGAAAGCTCACCTTGTGAAGTTACCGGATGTGCCATCGACGGATGCGGGACGGAAAGCGTCGCCAGCAGCTGTGGGATCGTATCGGGTGAAGGGAGCCTCGTCATCACACTTGCAGGACTTGCATGTCACTGCCAACGAACTCGAAGACAGCAAGCTTGTCTTCGACGTCCACAAAAATGGGATCACAGCCCGAAGTAGCCAATCCATATCTGACGTTGATAGCACATCGCGTGCATCATCCCCGACGCATTCTCTCGAAGACCTCGAGCTAGAAGATGATTTGCCGACAGACAATTATGTACGCCTCGACGGAGAGGTACACATCCCCGCCTGTAGCCCGCCAAGCTTTCGCTACACCGACATGGGACGGGAGGTGAGTCCGTTATGATTTCTTCTCCTTTCAACGCTGACATCCTTCTCGTAGTATCTCGTCCATCTCCTCATCCGGCACCCTCAATACTCGCACATTTCCCCCAACGCCACCGGCATCGTCGCAGAGTTCCCGGTATGGTACGTCAACGACGGATCTGCCCACCTCCATACGAGTACGCCAGCGCATACAGAGGATGATCTTCCGCTGAGTGGTACCGCGATTCCAGTGGGTCCTGATGCTGTTCGCGCACCATTGAGTATAGGTGATTATACTACATTGAAACGACCAACAGCCAAGTTTGAGCACTTCAGTGCAGTAGGAGGCTGACTTGGGAGATATACTGTCGACTGTCACATAAGTACGTTACATCAATCATAGAGTACGCTGGTGTTTGTCCTTTGTATCCTGCCAATCCAGATCTCATCAGTCCTCGGCACGTTGCCATTCGGAATCACGAAGCCAGATAACATCACCCAAGCCATCCTCTGACGGCCTCCTTGCTCCAGCCTGTAGACCGCTATGTCAACGGCCATGAACATGCAGAGAAAAGTGTTCTAACTTACGTCCCAAGTGTCCCGACCAGTGTTTTCTTCTCCCCTTGCGATCCCATAGCCCCCATTCCAGATAATATTGACGCCTCCTTCGCCCACACTGGCAGCAGTAGCAGGGTCTACATCGCGGCCACCCCATCCACTGTCAGCTTCTCTCTTCGTCTTGCCATACTCTATCATACTCGCGTCCGAGATGATATCAGCATCCCTCTTCCCCTTGCCCGCGCCAGTGGGGAAATCGCGTCCACCCCTGCCAGTACCGGATTCCCTCTTCAACTTGCCATACTCTATCGCAGTCGCGTCGGAGATGATATCAGCATCCCTCTTCCCCTTACCCGCTCCAGTAGGAAAATCTCTCGCAGACTCCTTTACGAACGTCAGCACAGGGCTTAGCAAACAATCAAGTTCATACCTCAGCTCTCACGTCCCTTCCGCCCTTGCCCGCCCCGGTAGGAAAATCGCGCCCACCCCAGCTGACATCATCTTTCTTCCGGGTTTGGATATAATGTGGGCCATCTGCGACGGGATTCGCATCTCGCTTGCCCTCGGACATCAGATCAAATCTGTGAGATTGGGGCCAAGAAACACACACCTTGCCTCCAACACTGCGAGCGCCCCATACTATATCTACCTCCCTTTCTGTGCCAGCGCCAGTCGCTAAATCATCCTCTGTTGTGATGACTCGCCCCGTCCAGATCTGTGGATGATGGAACGTCAGGTCGAGAAACCTCGGGAGGCTACACTGATGACAAACCTGCTCGTTCCTCCGATGTGCACTAGGCCAATCCGCACCCCATCCATCAGCCACCTCTCTACTGCCGACCCAGTCTGCCATGGACACGTTGCCACCATGACAGTGTATCACAACCATCAGCGCACCGACAGTAAGTGTGCATAAGACTGCAAGCACAACTTTGACGCGAGGACGTGTTTCAAAAGAGGCTTGTTTCTCGTAGTCCGTCATCGTCGCCCCGGTGAAGGCAGTGGTGCAAGATTGGCTTTATGAGTTGGGCTGACAGATGACTACCTCGAGCCCGTGTGGAAATGTCACTGAACCCTTGCCGCCACATTGAAGATGTGTACCGCGTAAAGCTTCGAGTCTACGTGCCTGTCAGGGAGATGTGGCGATTTGCCCAAAACGGCGTCATGTCTACGAGGCAAATATACGCCAGGGGCTGATGGCATTGAGATGTGGCGTAGATACTCAGAGGCGATTTCTTCGAAGCCAGATAGTAACAAGAGCTGGTAGCTCTAATCCAGGGGGACCGCGCCGGTCTCTTTGCAGGTTGCCAACGCTAGTGCAATGTTTGAGGAGGTTGATAGGGATAAAAGCGTGACGCACCAAGGATCCTCAATTCATTCAGCCCCACGAAATCTTTATTACGCCAAGTTCAGAGTACTGTGAAGCAGGCCCGTCGTTCCTTTAGCCACGCGTTGGGCGATAGAGGTGCCTCATACGCTACCAGCAAGCAGTCAATCGCGTCTCGGTGTTGGGTAATTTGTTGGTCCGGGAAAGAAAGGCGGCGCTGAAGCCTGGTCCAAAACGCATGAAAGCTGGTGGAGGCAAGAGCCAAGCCTAATTGTCTTCTCTTTTTGGCTTTCTTCCCCCCCTAAGCAGATTGACACGAATCCACTGGCGGTGGGTGGACACATAGTGTGGCGGCAGCCTGCAAGCCGCGCAATGTGAGGGCCAAGCCCATACATTATCAACGACGGCATACCGTAGTCCAGCCGTAGTCGCAATTAGATGCGGCTGTCGCGTGCATAATTAGAAGTGGGCTTGATTTGATGGGGAGAGAAAAAGCATGTCCGGGCAATGCCGAGCGTCCTCAAACCAATGATGAATCAGGGGAGTTATCACCGATACATCCGGACGCGTTCGTTCGTAGGGCGAATCCCTTCGATTTCTTACCTGGACGTCAACATGGTGATGAAAACAATAACAGCTCTCTGGGACATGATAAGTAACTTGTGAGGTCACGTTGCCTTCCAGACAACCTCAGGTTCGACGCATCCTGCAACTCAAAATTTCATTTGCTTCTTCACAATGCACCTCAGACTTGATTATCTCACGTTATAGAATGCCGGTGTCAATAGAGAGCAATGTTCATTGATGCTATAGAAAAAATTGCTCTCTATCAATGTTAGGACGAATGTCTGTAGATCGGTACGTCTGGAAGCTTACGAGGTCGTACGAAGGCTAGCCGCCGCTATCGCCATAAACACTGTGTAGAGGTCACAGTATGGTGGCCAATGGAGTGTACGCAGAATAATGCGAGTAACCGGCCCGCGTACAGGTGCACATGCTTATTCGAGTTCTCATTTAAGACATGCAGGACTCTCACGCCGCGTCTACATATTGATATAGCGTGTGCGAAGGAAGCGTATATTGCTCTCAATCTTGGCAGCACGTAGACTGTCCGGAGCAACATCTGGTTTGTCGCCAAGTTTGCAGAGATAGACGCTGGTACCGGTGGTTACCAATTTCCTTCTGACGTACGTGTGAGCTCGCCCCACCAAGATTTAAAGCTCCCTGCCGCCGAGCCTATCCAAGTGTGAGTTTGACCCCTCCGTCGGCTCCTTGCCCGCCTGTTCCGGAGGGAACGAGGAGAGGTTTAGGCGGCTCATGTGAAGCTTCTAGTAACCACGAAACCCCCACCGTACGCCCGATGACATCGTGGTTCTGTTTCTCTAGAATTGCAGTCCTGCCTTATACACCCATTCAACCGAGATGCCCAGAGGATAAAAGTGCGGAGAGGACTGGTGCTGAGAACGGGCCGTAGAGATATGACCTGCTGTGCTGGAGAATTCAGTGGCGAACGAATGCATCAACGCCAGAGATGATGTATCAAAGCGGGAAAATGACTGGAAGAGGGTGGAGTTTGTACCTGCAGACGATGACTGCGATTGGCTCCTGGGGTATGGTTTGTGAGCCGGTCGGAGAGCTAGCGTTAGCGGTATCATTGAAACCAACCACCGATAATGAGCTCGAAGCATGTTCATATAATGCAATGTATATACTCCTAGGTCCTGTCGAGTATTGCAGATGGTAACTAAATTGTCCGCTGTACAAGTCGATTGAGCATTCAATACATGAGGGAACGCCGCAATCACAGCTCACCTTCTCGTTCGTCCAATCGACGATGGCCGTCTTAACTTGCCGCGCCATGTCATCTTTACATCTTGTACATTCTGTCTCTTCCTCCACAACGGACCGGTACGCACTATCTATAGTTTCACAGGTCATATCTTGTGCTCAAGTCAGTCAGGCGCTAGAGCGAAACAACACTCAGGAACGCACCCGGTCGCATACCAGGCGAAAACGCCAACGACGCCGACACCACTTTCCACTTCGCTGTCTTGTCCTGCTGGTCCGCGAGCTGGCACTTCCTCGTCGGTGGGTGCATATCTAGTGGTCGAAGAAGAATAGCTGTTAGGACTCGCATCCGGCGCATGTGTAGATTGAATAGACGCTGAAGGTAGTGCGGTCCTATTGACCGCCCCACGTCATGGGGTATCTCATCCAGACTGGACGCAAGGAGGTAGCTCGACGCGGCGACGGCAAGATCATCGATCTCGAACTCGGCAGCAAAGGTGTACACGAGGATAGGCGCGAGGGGCGCTTGGCCGAGGATGGCCTCGTAGATGTGCGATTTTGGGCGGACGTAGGCATTAGGGACGAGACCATACTCTGGAAATGCCGTGCGTAGTGTCTCGACGAGTGCGGTGAGCGACGGGCGGAAGGTGTCAGACTGGGTGCCAAATGACATGTCGTATATGGTATAGAGGATTATAGCCAGGATAGAGGACTTCTCGGGGACAAAGGCGTAGTCGTGTCTGAGAAGAAGCTGATTGAACAGGTTATCTGAGCTCCGGTGGAGGGCTTGGCGGTGGACGTGGTACAGGACGTGGTCGGAGGTTATCAGACGGAAGTTGGGGCTGAAGATACCATAACGAAAGTTTTTGTGAAACCTCACGGAGTCGAGCGTGTCTAGGCGGTTGGGCGGAGCCCACGATTTATAAGGATAATGCTAGGATGCTGTCACATGTGATTCGATGCAATTGAGGGGATGAATACCTCAGGTGCGCTCGCGCAATGAGGCGAGCCAGGGCTAGTCGGTGCCGAGCTCACTGGGCTTACTAGCGGGGAAGACGAGGTCGAAGAGCTCCCTTCCTGGAATGAATTCATCAGGCAGCATAGAGGAGGAGCGAAAGACATACTTCAGACCACCAGGTTGCCTCCGAGCCCATCTGTTCAATTTCGCTGCATTGGATGGGAAGTTGCGTCCAGTGGTTGTACGAGTCCATGATAAGCAAGGGCTTGGAGAACGATTCAACATCGGCGTGTTTTGGCGGTTATAAATGTACAGCGGGAACAGTACGTGCTACCGATTCGACAGCGTGAGTATGAGAAGCACCTTCAGATGACTGCGTTAGACGCGATCTGCATCCGCAGGCCACAGGACAATGTGATAGGATTGAATGCATGGGGCGGGTCCTGGGAAAAGAAATCAAGTTCGCAAGTGACGGCATGCACCCCAAACATCATCACTCGGGATAATCAGGCGAAAGGCGCTTGACACGACTTTGTAAAGACGCTAGTCGTTGCTGAGATATCGGAGTAAGGTTATCAGTTATCACGAGATGAAAATAGCGCATCTGATCGGCATCCGGCCCTGAACCAGACGCAAATTTGTCACCAGGGTTTTGTCGCTAGTGTTCAATCGACTTGCTTGCCATTGATGTATACTTGCGCCACATTTATCGGTACCTTGCACGTCATCCCCTCCATTCACTGAAGGGCAATCAATGAAGAGAGTGACAGAGCACTGGATCAGTAAGTAGAACACGGAAATGAATGAACAAGAAAGCTCGACAGATGACTTGAGGTCTTGAGATTTGGAAGAAGCGCTCTCTCAACAGCCTGACTTCCGCTCTTGGGCTCCTCGTGTCAAGTACCCGAAATCGGTATCGTCATCCCGAAAGCAACACCGCGTCATGCCTGTTCCCTCGGTCGCCTTAGCCAAACCTCCCAGAGTACAGGCTCAGAGCTCATGACACACTTGGTGACACGTTCGGCAATGGGAGGAGTTGTCAGAAGTGATATGCTTTCATCTAGAGGTCGATTGGGCAAAGAGGTTGAGAGTTTGCGCTATCAGATCGGTCGAATTACACAGGATGACGCGTTCGACGACATGTGAGACTCACCAGGACCTCTGGTGCCACGTCCTGCAGGTATAGACTCGGGAGGCCCAACTGGCGCCAGATTTTAGGTATTCCAGCGTCTGCGCGTCCAGAGCACATAACCCGATCATGCTCCGCACAGCCCTCAAAGACTGTGTGTGTATCGAAAGTATCTCCAGTATACCTGCCGATCGCGCTGCCTCGCTGTCCGTCCGACAGCTATGTAGCACCGCCACCCTCAAACCTGCGAAGCATTATTGGACTTGAAACACGCAGCACGCTTCAGAGACGCGTGTACTTACGTCCTTGAAGCGTGTATGCTCTTGAGTCGTTTTAGAGGCATATTTTGCGTGTATGGCATGTCCAATAAGGAGGTTTGGGTTGAATAGCAGCTGCTGAAATAAGAGGTAAGAGAGAGCCAAAGCTCAGAAATGCCTCGCTAGGGACGGCATGAGAATCTAGTCAGCGATCCTGAGAGTTTCAACGCACGAGACTCGGTCGTTAGTGGCGAGATATCGCTACGCACGATCCTGAGAGAACGATGACGACTGGAGAGAACGAGCCAGTTCAAAAATGGAGAGGCAGTTAGAGGTAATGATTTACTGATGGAGAGTAAACCACGCTGCGCGGCAGAGGCACAAAAGGCCATGCATGCACAGAAAATTCGTCTCAAGTATGATAGCTGGTGGCTGATAGACGCGAGTGGAATAGAGTATGTCAGAGCTAAAGAGCTTCAAATAGTTCGAGACACTATACCGTTTTGTTGAGCGACGATGTCATCGCTCGATTGGTAGTACAGGCACCTGCACCACATGTACAGAGTCCTCTCGTAGACAGACAGCGCGTTGAGACTACTGCTGTGCGAGATCGTTTCAGAATAAGCGCGGCTGAATATAGCAGTCGTGGTTCGTGGACAAGCTGGCGGTCAGCAGGGTCGCCACGTTCAATTTCCTTTCTAGAATAAAACGTGACGATCGATCAGGCCTATTTAATTTTCATTGTCAAAATATCCGGCTTGCTTCAGACCACTTTCAGACCACCGGATTGTTGCGGACAGAGAGTTCGCAAATGAAGGTGCCACACATGGAGCTCTCTCTCAGATTACTGAAAAGTCGGTGTTGTGCTGAAAATTCGGTGTTGTGCTAGTGGAGGTCGGGACGTGACGCAATGTATTCCGCTCGTATCATACGAACGGTCTTCTTCGAGGCGGACGTCTTCAGTCCAGGAATGTGTCTTTCGATCTACATTCTTCAAAGCTTCAAAACTTGTCTGTAAGTACGTGGTACGTTCGTGGATACCTCATTGCTGTACTCATGTTGTGTAGCTGCGCTGGCAGTTTTGCTATTTGGAGCATTATTGAGCTTGTCCAAAGTCGTGTTAGTCGCGGGTATCAATGTTGGATCTTCAAGGTGCGGCAGTGCGAGTTTCGTCCGTTGGAGAGGAAGAGGGGTACGTATGTGTTGACCATCGGGGATCCCTCCGCTTCGCCGAAATGCCGCAGCTTTGATTCAATCAGGTCACATCACGAAAGCTACCGTCATACTTCGCGAGAAAATCTTGCGATCTCTTTCCACTCACCATGCCAAAGTCTCCCGAAAAGACGCGTAGCGAGGCTCTCACGCCATATGCACGGAAACGAGCCATTCTGAAAGAAGCAGACGCGTCCAAGGCGAAGAAAGACGCGTTCGACGACGCGCCAGATTCAGAGCCCAAGATGATGGGGTCCGCCGCGCCCAAGGCCGTTTCCAAGTCGAAAAAGATTGCAGGCGTCGGAGCGCCTTCCGAGCCAAAGAAAAGCAAAGTCGTAAGTGCGCCTCCCGATCCAAAGAATTTCGAGGCCATGGGCATCGCCAACTACGGATCTAGGTGGATCACTATGGGGGACTCTATCAAATTCTTCGGGGTGCGCCACTTCTTTGCCCACATCTAATTATACGCCTACTGAGCGTGTGTCACCACTGCCAGCTCTCAAAGAACGATATCGTCGCGTGGTCACCTCAAATGACAGCCGTAGGAGGCTCCGGATACCTCCTCTCTGAGATCATTGTACGACATGTGGTCATTCCTCGAATTTGTGCCCCTCTCATGATGTGTAAACAGGCGCTAGCTACCATCATCAAGCAGCCTAGTGGTGAGGCCGCTGCTTGGCCAGGGCAAGATGCAATCGCCGAGTTCTTCGCAAAGAACGACGAAGCCCAAGCAGACATCAAGGGGCGCTACGGGATGTGCAATTCGGAGGAGATATACGGTGTTTACGACTCTGATGCCCAAGAGCTTTCAGAACAAGAGGTACCTTCGCAGGCTCCACTGAGTATCTAGCATCTGAAATTACATATCTCTAGGAGGATATGGTCCTCGGCATTGCGGGAAGCGCAGAGGATTACGAAGACAATGTACCCGATGAGTGCATCAGGGAGCATATCAGAAAAATAAGGTCGGAGCATAATCACGAGAAGGCGCGAAAGGAACTGGGAAGCGATTTTGACGAGGATGAGGATTATGGGAGCGAACCCTCTGATTCTGAGATGCATGACAATCTACACAGGTAGACGGTAGCGGTGACGATTCGGCGCAAATGTCGGATGTGACGGCGTGGTAATCTAATTGTGCAGCAGTGGCAATACGGACGCACCGATCACAGCCGTACCTCTCAGAAATGTGCAGTTGCGATACAGCTCGGTGCGATACAACTCACGA
Source organism: Strobilurus orientalis (assembly GCA_019915145.1). Lineage (NCBI taxonomy): Eukaryota > Fungi > Basidiomycota > Agaricomycetes > Agaricales > Physalacriaceae > Strobilurus > Strobilurus orientalis. The sequence goes on along the minus strand of JAHLML010000015.1, from coordinate 508,861 downwards.
GCATCTACAGCTGGCAGATTATTGGTACCCTTCAATAGAGATTATGAAAGAATAATATATTGAATGTATTATCACAGAAAATCATATACAGAATCATGTACAGAATGCCTTGACGGCAAGTGTGCCTACAAGTGACGATGAGGACAACCTGGAATCAAGGGCAATGTTTCGGACAGTGGTGAGGCTGAGGGAGAAATGAGCGGTGAGACGATGCACAACTGGAATACGGACTAGTGGGGTGCTCGGTCATCGTTTGTCGTTGCTGCTTTATGCAGTCCGGGCCGTAAGTGGAGGTCCTCGTCTCTCTCACCAGCGTTCCGTAGGCCCGACCTGGAATAGCTCACGGGTCAGTGCTTTGCAGTGGCTCCAATGTCATAGGACTCACCTGTGTGCGAGCAATTGTGCAATACAAAGCTCTGCAGCTGCCCTCAATGTGTCGCCTACAATGCTGGCCAGTGCCGTGCTCTAGGTTTGATGAACAGGCCGTGGTCGTTCAAGTCGGTCTTTGTTTGAGTCGGTCGTCATTCGAGTCGGTCGTTTTTTGAGTCGGTCGTCATTCGAGTCGGTGGTGGTCATTCGAGTCGGTGGCGGTCGTTCGAGTCGGTGGTCGTTCGAGTTGGTGGTCGTTCGAGTCGGTGATCCGGTGGTCGTTCGAGTCAGTGGTCATTTCGGTTGATAGATCTCCTTTGTGTGCGGTGCTCGGTGCTTGGTCATAAGGCTCGTCGTATTCGTCGTCAGTGAGTTGAGTTCATCTGTCGTGCTGAGCTCGTCTGTCGTCCGTCGTCGCGCTTGGCTCATCTGTCATCCGTCGTTGTGCTTGGCTTGTCCGTCGTCCGTCGTTGTGCTTGTCTGTCGTCTGTCTGCTCGTCTGTCGTGTTTTTGTGCTTGTCCGTCGTCCACATATGCCAGCAGCTAGGGAGGGGCCCAAACAGCCGCAACCCTCTTTGACGAGGGCCTCCCCAGCTACCGCGAAACAGAACCAGAAATTGTGCTCTTGTCGCGAGTGCCGTTCCAGTTGGTGGTTCCGTGCGAGCTGGGCGTCGGTCGGTCGTGGTCCTCGTTGGAATAAATGGGTCACTCGGCGGTGAATGTGGTTGTTGAAAAGGCAGAATGAGACAGAGAGGCACGGTGGAACACCAGCACACACTCTAGGACTGCCATACAGGTGGAGCACCTGTTGGACATGGTGGTCCTTGGAAAAGCCAACTTCATCACGTGCAATATTCGTCACTAGATTCATTGATCATTCACGCCCAACTCAGAATTCACGCTGGGCTCGCAAGTGCTTGGCGAATGCAACATTTTATTCTATCTAATTCTCTAACAAAGCTTGTAAGTCCTCCCTCGAATGTTCCGGTTCTGCAGTTCCCCGAGTTGAAGTTGAAGGACTTGTGTTCGGGCTCTTGAGCGCGGACTTGTCCAACTTCACGCGTTCCAAGGCCATGATCTCTTCGAGACGCCTGCATAGTGGTTAGATTAAGCGAGCCCAGATGTGGGAAGACTGCATACCCTGTCCAGCGTGGATCACCAAAACTACTTCCATACTGCTTGATCTGCTCTGCCATGAATACGGCCATGCGAGTCCAGAAGGCATCTTTGGTTGGTGGGCGGCCACTAGACTGTCGAGGTATCTGTGTGTCGGAACTCGGTCCAGAGTCACCTTGTGGCTCGTCATCATCACTTTCGTCGTCGTCAGACTGAGACTTTTCACGAAGAACGTCAGGATTCTCAAGGATGAAGCGCCGCTGACGGGTACCGGCGTGAGTAGCGAAAGGAAGTGAGTAAACAGTGAGAGACTTACATAGATGGCATTCCGATAAACGTAGTTCTTGTCAATGGCGGAACTAGCGCCTAACTCAAGGTATTTCACGGTACACATCTGCGTGAATGCTTCGACGGTCTTGTATGTCGCACTCTGAACACTGCGACAGAGCTGTATGGCGACAGATAAGGTGAGGAGGTGTATGACGATGAGATCATGCTCACATCTCGTCGAAAAGTTTCTCTTGCTCCCCGGGATTCCTTTTTCGCCAATGAGCGAAGCTTCTTACGCTTGTCCGTGTTTGAGAAGACGTCTACAAGATCGTGTTGGATCTGAGCCTTCTCGAGATCATCCTATCCCGCAGGCTGTGAATGAAAGGCTGTATTGGAGCATTCGACACTCACCATAACCTCCGCATCAATGACAGAGTATGTCGTTGTCTTCTCGATTGCATAGATCTTTTTCTGGGCATAGCTTCGAATCACGGACTGTAAATGAACGGGTTAGAATGAAATGATTACATCCCATGAAACAACATACCTTCGTCTCCTTAGAGGCTTCCCATTTTGTCGACTTCTCTTTGACGGCTTTCGCGATGCTTCGGATCTCATTCTCCACGGACTGGCCAGTTGGACTAGAGGTGCCAGAGGAAACAAGTCGGTCAAGTTTGGCGTCGATCCCCAAAAGAACTGCGAAAGTCAAGGTCCGTGTTCCGAGGTCCGATTTCGACAAAGCAGAGCCCATACTTCCGGTCTGATATTGTGTGAGTATATTGTGCATAGAGAATCCAATGAAACGTGCCTTGACAAAGCCGTGAAGTGCCTGCTCAGCCTCCGAGCCAAGCTTGTGCACTTTGGCCACACCTTGGATATAGCTCAACGGAAGTATGCTGGGGCCGGTGGACAACGAGGACGAAGACGACGGGGTGGACATAGTCTGAGGACCACTGCTCTCCGAAGGATGGGATGCATATCCGGCACCGGCAGCTTCTGGCAAACGACCGGAGGATGGGGATGTTTGCCATGGCGGGGATGACTGCCAGCTGGATAACGGTGCGTCAGAGGCGGGCAGGGACTCCGTCGAACCGTTGGAAGCATTAAAAAATGTCGCCTGATGTGGTGCTGTTGCTTGGAGGATGGATGGAAGGGAACGCCGATGTTGAGGCGGTGATAGCGAGCGTCGAGGGCTCCCTATATGTGATGTGGAATGACTGCTGCTGGATGGCAAAGGCGACGTCCGTAAGAGTGCACGCGATGATGGGCGCATGATAGAGGCATCATCTCGCTGATAGTCGAGGTTGCGCTGTTGGCCTGGGAAGAAGCTGGCGGCGTTGCCATGCATCGAGCGATGGGAAAAATGTGTGTAGCCGTCTGCATGTGATGCAGTAGAGGGTGACGACGGAAAGGGCGAATGAGATGGGAAATTCTGTGGGTGAAATTGGTGGGCCATAGTGAGGTGGCAATCGGGGACTTGGCTGCCGTGCTCTTATATGATCGCTGTGGTCCAAGGCCTTATATACGGCGGAAGCAAAATACTTCACGTGAGGCCTAGTGACCTGGTCAACAGAACCGATCGTTCAACAAGAGCGCGACGCGACGTCGGCGTGATCCAAGCCTATAAAAGCAGGCGGAACCGACCATGAAGTTGACAACCATGGCCCCAATTCGATCAACCTCAAAACACACCTTGTCAACCAAGAATAGTCAAAGGTAAGAGTTCAATAAGCCTTCATTCTGATTATTATTTGCTTACCGTATTTATGAAGTGACGGACGGTTCCCAGAGCCATTCAAGATGACACTGTCCAGCCGGAGAACATCCACAAGCAGGTACGACAGACAATATTCATGTATATCTGGGTCTTCCACTGAGTCTTCTTAGATGTGATCCGTGTCAATCAAGTCTGCCTTCATCAGACCAAGAGACGACAAGCGACACGTCGTCGCAAACTCCGAGTCCAGGATCAGCACGATATCGATCGCCGTTCAGGTTTCTGGTATACACTGCGAATGGTCCAGTACGCGCCGAAGACTTAGACACTGAGTTTTCCGATTCCGACAATCAATGGCTCAAAGAGAGTGTACGAGATGGAGGAGAAGAAGACAGAAACGGAACAGAAAGGGAAGCGAGGCAGGCCCTTGATGATGATCACTTAGGTCAAGCTTTACGTGAGTGGATCTCTTCCTCCCCATTCGCCGAATTACTCATGGTTATGCCTATAGACGCACGTCCCCAAGTGGATGAACAGCATCTGGCCACTTGCCTTACCCAACTCATCACTGCACAGGTACAACCACTCAACGCACGCATCCAAAGCCTCGAGACCGAATTGGAAGATAGCAGGTTGACCGCACAAGAGACTGCATTCATGCACGAACAATCTAGCGAAAGCATGTTCCAGCGAATTCTATCGGCGCATGGCTCAGTAGAAGCCCTTCGTACTACACTACAGAACGAAAGAGTATATACGGTGACACTGGAGAATACCTTGCTATCTCGTGGCTTAGCTTTACCAAACCGTACATAATATTGATATTTTCAGAATGCTATTACGATGTCCATACAGATTGTCCAAGACTGCTACGTGAAATCAAAGGCCGAGTATGTAAAACTGGTGTACTGAGACGAGAAGAAAGGGGACTATTGAGACGCGAAGGAAGAGGTGAATTAGGACGACTAATGTCTCGGGGTCCCTTTCGCTTTGCTGCCTTTGCCTGCGACTCCGCCTCACATCGAGCACTCTGATCAATGATGAGCTGGAACTGTTCAGGCGAGAGAACAGGCGAGTATTGCCGGAAGGAAGTGAGATGCACGATATTATGCATCTGAGCAAGATTGAGGATTCGGTGAGACGCGTTGAGCTTATGCTCCATGATGGGAACCGTCTTTGTTGTCTTCGTTCGCTCTTGATACACTTCCTTTGTACCTGTGAGCCCACACTCGTTCGAAGCACAGTCATGTGGTACATTGGCGGAGCCAAGTAGTTGCTGTGACGAAAGTGAATGGCTAGTAGAAAAGAGCTGATTGCACATACCTGAGTACCCACGACAATGACCTGCTCCGACGGGTGAAGAGTGGGCATCAGATATGTCGTTGAGATGGACACTGCCTTCATGACCCGAACGAGGATGGTATCCGGACGCTGCAAACCAATAGCACCAATTGTGACTCCAGAAGGGATGCGACGCAAAATCTCGTCAACACAACCAATGAAGTAGTTTCCAGATGAATGTGCGACGATGGCATATTCACCCAGCCGAACATGGTCACCGTTCGCTAGAATAACCTCCTTGGCCTTCTGAAAACGCCCTTTCTGTCTCTCAACATGCGAGAACTGTGTGAGGTCAGGGAAGCTGCGTCCGGTATTGGTTTTATAGAATGAAGTCGGCGGTACACTGTCATTGACGCAGTAGGCTAAGCAATTGACGGTAAGAACATCGATTGACCAATAGCAGAGGAGGGAGCAACATACGAGTGAAGACCTCAGGGTCTGCAAAGCCGAGATACCCAGCAATCGTGCTTTTGTAGGCAGAGACAATACAAAGGGGACCACATCACTGATTCGTGGAAAACCTGATTTGGCCTGATAGCCATGGCTGACCGGCGCGATCATGGCACCACATTGTAGGACATTGTAATCGAGGCTCACGTTGATAGTGTTATTACCGTTCACTCGAAATATCGGTAAATGTTCTGCAGCTCGTAGGCATGCTTATTCACTATTGAGAGCTTTGTTCCAATACAAGTGTATATTATGCTACAGATCATCGTATCCTGTGTCCTCAACGTCGTCCGTAAGTTCTATCTCGTCTTCCGAGCTCCCATCACTCTCATCTCCGTCGCTGTCCAGCTCAAGCTCATCGTCATCATCACTCTCGGGATCTAGTGCAGCCTGCGCACCGCGGTTGCCAGTGGTTGCCCCCGTCTCAGCAACTTCGCCATCTAAATCCACCGATGCAGCAGGAGGACCAAGATCTGCTGCCTCAGGCTCAGCTACGTCGTCGTCGTCAACATTCATGCTGTCATCGACGGTCTCAGAATCGGTCGTAGTAGCGGAGGTGACCGTTGCCGAATGTCCAATGCCGCCACCGAGGTAGCGCATCAACATGTCACGGTCAACAAATCTGTAGTCCGTATCAGCAACTCCTGCATCATAAAGAAAGCTTTGTACTCACATGTTCACATAATAGTTGGCCCAATCATCCTCTTCTCCCGGTGACCGTGCATAGGTAGCACCGAGGTATTCCAGAAGCTCAGAGGTCCTGCCACCTGCAAAGGCGGGCAACAAGTGTGAACCGCGAATCACGTCTGCCGGTGTGGAAGTGCTGGCCGTTGCGCTCGTGAAACGGCGCCGCGCCGCCGTTTCCCGTTTAGGTTATATACCCATTCTGGGACATTCGGACCCCTAGTTTATTCGTACGCGCCGACGCACATCGCCTATCCTTCACTACTCCAAATTCTTCTTACATACACTCTCTCTCGGATATTCTATTAGGCTATGGACATACGGCCTCGCTTACATACATTACGCCTGTACCTTGTTTTGGACAGGTCGATATTCTCATATATACTCCTAGCTATAGATTAGGTACCTTTGTCTTCGACCACCCCCACTCTCAAATCTTATCCAACTTACTCGATATTCGGTTCTACGCTTGAACAAGTATTCGACTCACAGCTACTCATCATCGCGCTCCTTCCAGGACACCCGTCCATCACTCGCATAGTCACCTCATACACTCCGCCTACGCTACTGGTCTTCGGCGACTCTCATTATAATTTGTCTACGTGAGGATCACCTCACTCTTCGACAGTGGAGCCCACCGCGAGGGGAAGCCGAACACAGACAGCCACAGCTGAGTGTAACTAGACTTCATCACACAGGACGTTGTCCTCTTTCTCGAGTGTACTCGAGCTCACCACCAAACACCTAGACTCTATCCTTATCTTCCCGCTCTCCTGAGCACTATCTCGGCCGGGTGCATATCTGCGACGCCCGCGGTATACACGAAACACTCCTATCCTTTTTATCCTATCGACTCAGGAACTCCCGATACTCCTGTTTCCTACTCAAAATCCAATCTCTCTCGTATCTCACGGCCGGATAGACCTCTCCCTCGGCCGCAATGTCGAACCCTCCTACGCAGTACGCGCAGATCTACCAGCCCATGCCCATCCCGGGTACCGCGAATGCCCCAAAGTACAATGGATACAACACAAAATTCTTCCTCGACAACCTCGTCCTCTTTGGTCTTGCAGCAAACATTGCCGACAAAGACAACCTTGTCGATTATATCTACAAGTATGCCTCAGACGAGGTCAAAGAGAACATCCGCGATCTCCCCGAGTTTGATGAGGATATCAAAGGCAAGACGTGGGACAAGGCCACGAAGGTACTCCAGAAGCTATACGCGTCGCGAAACAAAACACGAGAAGTGACTCTCGAAGAGCTCAAGACGTACATCAAAGACTCAGCTGCTAAGTCTCCGTTCAAAAACACTGCAGCTATCGAAACTTACTATCGTAACTATCTGAAGCTCGCTGCGCCGCTCAAGAAAGGCAAACGAATCACGGATAAGGATTACAACGCGTACTTCATCGAGGGCATCCCATCGTCGATGAAAGAGTGGTTCAACAATATGGTTCCAGAGGCACAACGCGACCGTGACACGGCTCCGGACATCACGGATAGTATCGAAATACTCGAGAAACGGTTCGACAAGAAGAGTCTGCTCTACGAAGAATGGAGAGCAGAGAAGACGGACAAAGTTGTTCGTTTTGATGATGAAGGAAATAGAGTTGACGATCCGAGCGCTCACCGCGACACGGACGTACCTGCTCCTCCCGTTAAGTCATCTATTCCTGTGGACCCGATGGCAGAGCTCGCTAAGCGTCTCGAAGGAATGCATATCAACACGGCGACCCAATCTAGCGGAAATCCAGTCTTCACGGAACTCGCTCGCGTGCTTGCCGCGCTCGGAGGACTTGCTAACAACGGAACCGAGCAAGGTGCCGTAATCGCCGCCTTACCTCCCACAACCACGCAACCAGCTCCCCACAACCACTCGCACGCTAACGACGAATACTGCTTTATGTGCGCGGTGCTCAACCCGAACCATCCAAGAGGATTACGCAACTGCACAACGCTGAGGTCTCTCGTGAGCGCGGGACGCGTCAAGCTTAGTGCAGAGTCTGGACTATACGTGCTGCCGGATGGGAGCAAGCTCCCGTTTGTCCCTCGTTTTTATGAGGGCGGATTGCCAGCGTACCTCGACGCGAACTACCCCACGGCACCGTCGACGCGATCGAGCGCTATCTCGGTGGTTTTTGGCGATGACACGGGTCTGGATGGAAATACAGCTACGGCTGCACCTGCGTACGCAAACCCAGTCGAAACTAGAAGCAAAGCTAACCCAGAAAACCGATTCAACCCGATTGCTCGCCCGGAGAAGGGCAAGGCGAAGGATATCGAGCCAGTTTTCAAGCCAACCAAGCAGTCGCCGACGAGTAACGCGCCAGTGCCAGGTAACGCGTTGCCTGCACCCCAGCCGGCGTACAAACCGCCGCAGAAGAATGTTACAGTTCCGCCGCCGACGAACCCCGTCAATCGAGAAGACGGATGGAAGAAATCGATACCATCGAGAGCACCCAAGGATGTAGAGATGCGAGACGCCGCGGCCAAAGATAAGTCGGACACAACTAAGCGTTACCACTTTACCTCGGACATCCAGGAATACGCGAACGCGGTCGACATCTACAAGACGATGATGGATCGCGAGGTCCAGGTACCCATACGCGACCTCATTGGCATCAGTCCGGACCTACAAAAACTCATCAACACGGCTACGAAGACGCGTCGCGAATATAAGGCTAACGGAGCTGAGTTACATGAATCGGAGGATTTTTCATACTTGTTTAATGTCGACACAGTACCCATCGTCGGTCAGGCCGAACGTTCGCCGTATGGCTCAGCAAAGCTGGCGATAGATCCAAACGAGCTGCCAGAACTTATACGCAAAGTTTCGCACGCACTACCCATCCAAGAGATCCCATTCCTTGCTATGGTCACCGGAACCTTCAACGTCAAGATCAACGGTGTTACCAAACTAGCGATGATCGACACTGGCTCAGAAGTCACAATTGGGAACAGCCTAGTTGCGGACGACTGTTCTCTCCCCTTGGACTATCAGGGATCGAACTGGTCGTTGAAGGGGATCCACGGTCTACCAGAGCGTCTCAGCGGTTTATGCTCGGAAGTGCCTTTCAAGATTGGGGCGCACGAGTTCAACCACTCGCTCTTCATCTCTCGTAACGAGAACATCGGGAACTTCGACGTAATTCTTGGGCAGCCGTTCCTCCACTGGTTCGCAGCTCGTATCGAGTACTCTCGTTCAGGTGAAGTTCGACTTGTTCTATGGAAAGACGGTGACCGTTCGCACCAGCCTACCCTTTCTATTGCCATTGTGCAAGCTGGCGACTCCCGAAACAAGACAGCTATCGAGTCGCGTTCGCAAAGGCCGCCGTCGCACGCGCATCATGACCACGCCGCCTCACGCATCGAAGAGGTCTTCGACGATGATGTCGAGGATTTTTGAAGGGGGAACGGACAACGAAGGTCTTCCGTTCCCACTCAGCGACGCTGGGGAGATCCTTCGAAAACTTGATGGGCGACAAAAATTTTGCAGAACACGACTCTTTGTTAACTCTAAACCCCCCTCCTGAATACGACTCCATGCTTTACTCCTACATCCGCGAACGAGGGTTAGACCCCTCATCACTCCCTACAACCCCATGGACGGCGCGCGTCGTTCCTCAATATCTACACAACCTCGCCACTACGACCACACCGACACGTCCGAAGAAAACTGGCCGTCGTTATAAGAACGAACATCAACGCTACAGGCCTGTACCAACCTATATGCCTGACCCCGAAGCTCAACACTTCAAACCAATTCCACCTCCGCCCAAACTCATACTCCCCGCACATCCTATACCCTGGCGTCAACAGACGTACAACACTCGCATCACCCTCGAACGCATGGAGATGATGATCGCTAAAGTCAACCTCGAAGACTTCAACGCCGAAGAAATTGATCTACTCGCTCACATATTCATCAAACGTTCCAAAGCTTTCGCCTTCGATATCACTGAGAAGGGCGAATTCTCACCAGATTACTATCCAGACTACATCATTCCCGTTATCGAACATACTCCGTGGCAGCGGCCACCTATCACGCTTTCGAGAGCCATAGTCTCCGACGTACGCGAGGAGATTAGGAGATGTATCAGCATAGGGAAGTTCGAACCAACTTCATCTAGCTATCGCTCACCACTCTTTGCCGTTGCCAAGAAACCTGGTTCTAAACCACCGGTACGCCTGATATTGAACGTTGAAGAGCTCAACGCTGTCACGGTGAGAGACGCCGCGCTCCCTCCGAACATCAATGACTTCGCTGAATCGTTTGCTGGATACGCTGCATACTTCCTCGGGGATCTGTTCTCAGGATTTGACGCATGCAGAGTGGCGAAGATCTCGCGCCCTCTTCAAGCGTTCTCGTGCGTAGAGGGTGCTTTGCAACAGACGACACTTGTTCAAGGCTACACGAACTCTATTCAAGAATTCTCGCGTCGTACACTACACGCACTCAAGAATGTTCGTGATAAAGGGATCTGCGACAACTTCATAGACGACTGTGGGGTACGGGGTCCGCCATCGCGCTACAACGACGAACCCATCTCCGAAAACCCTCGAATCAGACGGTTCATTTGGCTATATGCTGAGAACGTCGACGACTTCCTTGGTGCTTTGGAAGCCGCCGGTATCACCATCTCGGGACCGAAAACAATGATGATAACGCTGAAGTTGACCATCGCTGGTTCGTTAGTGGGTTTGGAAGGATGGATACTACCTCCAGATCTCGTCACGAAGATCTCGTCGTGGCCAGTACCCATCAGCGTACAAGAGGTTCGCATGTTCCTTGGACTCGCTGGGGGTGCGCGCAGATGGATACGGAACTTTGCTATGATAGCTAAGCCACTCACCATACTCCTCATCGACGTTGATGCGGACGAGCCCTTTCAGATCACCGAAGATGCTATAGACGCTGTTGAACATCTCAAGCACAGGCTTACTACAGCACCCATACTTGTGCGCGTGGACTACGAACTAGCTAAGCTCATCTCTTTGCCGCCTCGAGATTCGGATGAAGGACTGATAGTCCTCGGCGTCGACTCTAGTTGGATGGGAGCGGGATGGGTGATGTACCAGGTCCAAGACTCCCTCAAGAAACCGGCGATGTTTGGGTCGACTACCTTCAACAAGACTCAACAGAACTACGGTCAACCCAAGTCGGAGGTCTTTGGCGTATTCTGCGCACTCAAAGACTTCAGACATCGTGTCTGGGGAGTCCATTTCTGCCTTGAACACGATGCGATCTCACTTGCAAAGATGCTTAGAGATCCAGACGACGTGCCGAATGCACCTATGCTGCGATGGGTCTACTGGATCCAGTTATTCGACTTCGAGACACGTCACATCCCAGCGTCGTCGTTCAAGATGGAAGATGCATTATCTCGAACGGACGTAAAAACGGACTACCCAAATGCTGCAGATGACGCAGAAGAATTTCTCGACGCGTACGACCTTGCGTACGGTGCAAGGGAATCGATACCGGAAACGGAGCGTTCGTTAACTCACCTGGTTCGTTTTGTGCTTGGGTCGCTCGCCGTCAAGCACGCTAACCCCTTCCTAACACACTGGGACCCACACGGGACTACACCAATCTACCGTCGATCGTCGGCGATCTCATTTGCGCCAGAATACTCGTACACCTCGTCCTTTTCATCCGTCGAGGCTACACAACCTTACTCTCTATTTGCCCGATGCGCGTTACGCAACCTACAAAGTTGGAACTCGAGGATCTGCCCGGACTTTGCCCCGCAATTATCAACCATCAGAACGTCGTTTGTTTGTTCATTTGCAGGAGAGCTCGTGGAACTCGAAGGCTACGTCTATGATGCCGACTTGTCTACGGTCGCTCAGACCAAGGCCGAACCGTCAACGAACGTAGTGTACAGCAACCCTACGACTGGACACCGAATCGGACAGCGCGACCGCGACGACGATGAATACTGGGTTGAGTTACGTGATTTCCTCCAATCAGGACGGTATCCATCGCGACTGACAATGGATAGCGAACACTTGAAGTTTCTACGCCGTTCTCGACGGTTTATTCTTGAACACGGACGACTGTGGCTGGTGCCGAAGAAGAACTCAGGCCTCATGCCTCGTATCGTAGTCACGGAGCGTCGCAAACGCGAAAAGCTCATTGCAGAGGCCCATATCCAGACTGGACACCGTGGCAGGGACGCCACCTACAAACTTCTGACCGACCGTTTCTATTGGCCAAACCTATACGACAACGTAGCATGGTTCGTCCGTTCTTGCATTGAATGCCAGAAAGCAATGGTTCACCGCCCTATTCTCCCCTATAACGAATCGTGGACGGCACCGTTACTTCGCCATTTCGATCTTGACACTATCCACATGCCTACTGGTGTCGGTGGTGTCGAGTACATCATTCAAGCAATCGAACGGACGATTCTGTGGCCTGAGGCACGAGCTATCAAAGCAGCGAATGCACGAACGGTAGCAAAGTTCATATACGAGGATATTGTCTGTCGCTATTCATGCGTACCCGTTATCACGATGGACGGAGGTGCAGAATTTCAAGGCGAGGTCATATTCCTTCTACGCTCGCTCTACAACTGCACAGTGATCATATCAACCCCATACCATCCAGAGGGCAATGCGCCCATTGAACGCGCTCATCAACCACTCGTGAATGCGCTATTCAAGCTAGCCGGTGATGCGAAAGGGAACTGGCCTCAATTTCTTCACGCCGTTCTCTTCGCTATGCGTACTACGGTCAGCCGCTCAACTGGCTTCTCGCCATACTACCTCTTGTACGGACAACAACCGGTCTTTTCATTCGACCTCGATGAAGTCACTTGGCAAATCCTCGACTGGGACAAAGTCCATACCCACGACGATCTAATCGCCATGCGCGCAAGACAAATCACGCGCAAGAACGAGAAGATGGTAGACGCGCTCAAGAGTCTGAAAGAGTCGCGCAAGCGCGCAATCGAGGACCAAGCTAAGCTTGCTCACTTCAAGTTTGATTTCTCTGACTATGAAGAAGGGATGTACGTATGGTTACGCGAATCAAAACTCGATGAGATCAAAGGTGGAAAGGGACAGTGGACGTATGCTGGGCCCTATATCATCCACGAGAAACGGGGACGCGACGCGTTCACGTTACACGAACTCTCGGGGGCTATCCTGAAAGGTCATGTTAACATTCGCCGCCTACGTTTATTCTACTTCCGACCAGACAACCAGACGCTACGCTCAACACTCGAGCCGGCGAAGAAGCTCACGATCCAACCCTCGAGTCAATTGTGCCGACTCGATGAGGTCTACGCCTTCCGCGTGGCGCATGGCGCCTGCTAATTGGCAAGTTCCACACTTCCGGTACCTTGATGATTGACATACACGCACAAGCGCTTGCCCGCGGGCGCCCGCTATCTCAGATAACCGATAATACCCCTGCCTCCTTTCTGTACAATCTTGCCTTCCCCCTCTCCCAATTCTCTTATCTATCCGGATGAATACACGAAGATCCACCCATACCCCGCGATGCCAAACGCCTCTATCATCTACTTCACTCTCCCGGCTCTCTATGTCCCCGCTGCCGACGCCGTCGTGTACGATCCCGTCGAGTTCAAGAACAACACTATGAAGTTCTTCGGGTGCACGTCCGAGTGCCTCACGACGAACAACCTCTCTCTAGTCGCGTGCAGCGCCTTCTACAACCGAGCCACGCCGGACTGGAGGGAGCAGATGCCGTTGAGGGAGCATGTACCCGAGTTGAAGGACTGCAGAGAGTCACTGTACGCGGCGCCGCACTACATCTCGCGCCTCTCCCATTGCCATCTACTCGACGACGACCTAGTCTCACACATGTTCTATATCTCAAAAGTGCCGGCGACGTTTTGTCGCGCTCTCCTGTCTACCGATGGAACCATCTACTGGACACGCGATCCCAACCTCCAGTGGAATGAGCTCCGCGATTTCCATCTCAATTTCAGCCGACCTATCCCATCTCGTTATACCTCTGCCAACACTCGCCAATTCCCTTTCAACGCCGAATACTTTCGTCGCTGCGCTATGTTGTTTCTCTCGTACGAAGAACACGAGCGATGGGTCACATACCTTTCCCCGGCCGAGCAAGCTGCGTATGGTGACCAATTTCGACTTGTGCACCGTCCAAGCTTGTTCCTCGTCGATACGGGAGCTACGTCCTTGGAGGATATGATGGCTACGCGGTTCGACGACCCACTGTTGGCGGATGAGGCTGCGAACTTTGGACCTCGGAGGTTCATCAAGTACTACCAGAAGGACAACCGAGTCTGGTACCCTGACGCATTTCCTCGTGTATACGACTACATGATGCGACACTTCCTCCCATCCAATGCAAAGACACCCAGGAATGACGACGCTACCGACTTCCAGAACTACGTCCACAAGCCACACCTCGACATGACGCGTTACATGAGGGACAACAAACGCGAAACCACGAGCACCGTAATCCTTGCGTGAGAGCTCGGGACGAGCTCTAAAAACTTTACCTCACTGTGGAAGTGCTGGCCGTTGCGCTCGTGAAACGGCGCCGCGCCGCCGTTTCCCGTTTAGGTTATATACCCATTCTGGGACATTCGGACCCCTAGTTTATTCGTACGCGCCGACGCACATCGCCTATCCTTCACTACTCCAAATTCTTCTTACATACACTCTCTCTCGGATATTCTATTAGGCTATGGACATACGGCCTCGCTTACATACATTACGCCTGTACCTTGTTTTGGACAGGTCGATATTCTCATATATACTCCTAGCTATAGATTAGGTACCTTTGTCTTCGACCACCCCCACTCTCAAATCTTATCCAACTTACTCGATATTCGGTTCTACGCTTGAACAAGTATTCGACTCACAGCTACTCATCATCGCGCTCCTTCCAGGACACCCGTCCATCACTCGCATAGTCACCTCATACACTCCGCCTACGCTACTGGTCTTCGGCGACTCTCATTATAATTTGTCTACGTGAGGATCACCTCACTCTTCGACACCGGGTCGAGAAATCCGAAGGCAAAGTCATCCTCTTCGGGCACGAAGCCAACCTTGGGAAGACGTGCATAGCGACGACCAGAGCGCCATCCAGGCTCATCACCCAACCATCGGACCCACAGAAAGTGCATTCGTTGGGGTCGCGCCGTAGATGATTCATCGACACGCTGCACGTTAACGTGGTAGATTCCAATGACTTGTGCATACCAGAACGGATGGGCGCCAGGGGTGTTATCGGGTGACTTGAGCATGATGAATGGGTGGGTACGAGGGTTGATGGTATCGTAGTCGCGCCGAATGTCATATGTCGTGTAGTTGAGGCGGAAAATGTTGTGCTTGTACATGCGGTTGTTGATGATGTTTACCGTGTTTCTGTCGTCCTCCGTGAAGCCCTCGTCGTCACCCTCGAAGTCACGATTCAGTAGACGTCGAAGTAGATGATCCTGAAGCTTGGGAATGAAGGACTAGAGGCTCTGGTGAGAATACAGCACATTTGAGATTGCCGTGCTTACCTTCTTTGCAGGGTCCGAAGCCCCAAGAACAAAGTCAAAGATATCCTGGGGCTCATTCTGCGTCTCGGAGATGAAATGATGGGTATCCGACCGAGCAGCGTTGACATCGGTGCGCTCTTGGGAGCTAACACCACCAGGAAGGGCGCGGTGTAAGGCCTGTTGTCGTGTGTACTTCTTGCCAATCTGCTTCATTGCGTCCTTCTTATTTGTGAGGCCGTACAATGCTTTGATGAGACGATGAGCAAGTTCACCCTGTAAGACGGTCAGGAGTATTCAGGTCGGTACATTATCACGTACCATTTGGGTCGAGTACGAGTCTGTGGTTCCCATAAACCGAATGTAAGCTGGATAATCACCTAAGGAGTGAAACTTGTAGGTGAAAAGGTTGAGAGTGTGACGCTTCTTCTGCTTTCGTGGGTGATTGGAACCCGATGATGTCGAGGGACCGGAATGGCCCTCCGCTGTTTGCGCCTGCGCGCGGCGTTTCTGGGCCCGTTCCCAAGCAGCAACCTCTCGAGGAAGATCCATCGTCTCATATTCCTCGCAGGTTGTGTCTCGAAAGTTGCGAATCAGTTGGCCGAACAAGGTTGTCGCACTTTCGAAAATGGAGAGAGTGCTTTCCGTGTGAAGGCGGAGTTTTGCGAGGGCATGCCATTCTGCAACCCGGTAGAGAAGCGTCATGAGGCGTGTGTTATGCGGTTCGGGTAATAGACCCTCGAAGGCTGGTATGGAACACTGTCATAGAGTCAGTAGCTGGGTGAAGCAAAGATCAGATTCATGTACCTGGAGGATGTCCTCAAAATTACGAGCAGCTAGCTTTTTCATTTCGGACGTGTTGGTAGCAAATTTGCGAATAGTATCCCGTCCGAATGTGGGCATACTCCGGTATCTGGCAGAGGTTAGCAATAACTTCACGCTGGGACCAAAGGCTCGCACCGTTCATCCAGTAAAGCAACTAGATCGCCGGACCGTGATGCTGCATATAGAACACAAATAAGATGAGTAAAGAGGGTCTTCCATACGCCAAGCTCAAACTCGTGCAGGAAGTCAGGTGCGAGCATCTTGAAAGGGTCGAATGAATCGCCGAGGACATGGACAAACGAGTTCTAATGATCATCAGTGCTTGCTATATTAAACAGAAACGCATTTGTACCTTTGTAGGGACGTGTGAGGTTGCCTTCAGGAGCAAGTCAACCACTGTACTCTTGACGCCCTTTCCGAGGTCATAGACAGCGTGCCGTGCGATCTCAACCTTGTCCCATAAATATGTCCGAATGTTCTTCGTTCTGAACGTCGTATCCCGTTTCTGGCCCATGAGATCGACACGACTCTTGGGTGTGAGACAGCGCGGACACGGGCAGAGACCCTTGTCACGAATAGTAGCTAGAAGAACCCTACGCAAGGCTTGTCAGTGAATTTTAAAAGACGGAGAATAGATATTCACTTTTCAGGGTAATCTGCCGAGTACGTGAATAGACGAGGATACACACGGCGTAGTTGACCATCGATACATTTGATGACCATACCATGAACATAAGCATGCATGAATTCTGGATCTCGGAGTAGGAAGTCCCAGACCGCATGCATGAGTTCGCGCCGACAATGGGTGAGAATATCCCCTTTTTGAGTCTTCCAGCTTGCGTGAGCCTTGGATGCGAAGTCTTGGAATGAATCGGGCAGCTAAGAAAAAAAGTTAAGAACAAGTACGGCACAATAGAAAGAACACGAACTGAGGGTATATAAGCCAAATGGTGAAGCCCACCAGATGTCGGGCAAGCACGGATATACTTCGAGAGGTTGCCAAGAGCAAGGTAGATGGGCCATGCCTTCGCGTTGCCAAAGCTTGCGAGGTGAGTGGCGTCAGAGAAGAACATGACGGCGGCCACAATCCTCTCCAATGTGCAAGCCGGATTGTCGGCGGGTGGAGTTGGATGGGTCTGCAGATCATCATGCGCCTTCAAGAACGCGTCCGATGTATAGAGCTCGCCAAAGATGCGCGTGTTTGATCCATCTGAACCGCGATGAAAGATCTTGAAGGGAGACAGATGCATCTGATGTGCGAGGGGTTCCATGAATGCCGTCCGGATGACGTCCGTAAGCTTTCGGTAGAGAAGCCCCGGGACCGAATACAGAGAACCTGGAACGTCTTTTCGTCCTGAAGGAATAGTAATGTCGACCGAAGTCTCACTGAATGATTGCAGAAGTGGATTTTTGGAAGTATCTGCGGCAGTGTCGATACGCCGATGCTCCGTCGCGCAGTGGAAACCATCAAGGTCAGAGGCATCGAATTGTGGGGCGCGAAGGACATCGTTGACAAGTCTGTCCACCTCCGATTCCGACTTTGTGATGTTCCCGTTATTCACCCATTGCATGAGAAGATACTCTGACATGTTTGCGAATGGCCATGGTGGAGCAAAGGAA
The DNA here is from genome assembly GCA_019915145.1 of Strobilurus orientalis. Lineage (NCBI taxonomy): Eukaryota > Fungi > Basidiomycota > Agaricomycetes > Agaricales > Physalacriaceae > Strobilurus > Strobilurus orientalis. The sequence goes on along the minus strand of JAHLML010000015.1, from coordinate 490,975 downwards.
GATGTCGAAGGGGACTGGCTAGCTTGAGCAGAGGGACCGGTGATCCCAGCAGGGTCCAAGCCGTCAATATTAAGAGACGGTCTTGTATTATTGAGATCGTCCGTGCCGACAGTCGCGTCTGGATCATATGATGGTCGGTGAGGATATTCGCGCCAGACACCAAATTTGTTTGCCAGCGTCTGAAGTGTGTCGCGGACAATCAGGCGAACACGCTGAGTAGTGTCACGGACAATGAGTCTGACGCGAGGGATAGGAATGGGTGCCTCGGGCGGAATGTCGTTGATATGAACAGGATGGCGCTGACCGCGAGACCGGGATGGGGGGTGATTGTGGCGATTGGGAACTGACGACAAGGCCGGTTCATCGAAGGGTGGTGGTGATGCCATGTCGTGGTGAGGAAATGAGTCCGCAAAGCAAGGCTCGTCGGAATGGGAGGTGCTGCTGCTGGGCTGGGGCCTCATCTGCAGTGGCGGAATTGAGTCCGACATTCCCTTTATTCCAAGTCAGAGAATGAACTGTGAATACGAATGCTACTCACAAGACGGGCGCGACGTGCTGCAATGGTAGGATCCATCGAAGGCACGGACTCTGCGGCTTTTGCAAGCCGGCGGCGGCGACTGTCCATGAGAGATTGGCGAACATGATCACAACTCGTCTGGTGCGTGGTGAGATTTGAGGCACGGGCGAAGGTCGCTTGGCAAGGAGAAGGACACTCATGTGGACGACACGGATCTTTGGGCATGCCAGCAAGTCCTAGAAGAATCCAGAAAGAGACGAGAAAAATTACACGTCGAAGTCTCATTGGTTCTGGGTGGGGAACGATTGAGAAAAAATGCACATGAAGTTGTATTCAAGGCAGTCGGTGGAGGTACAATTTAAGTTACAAGTGATGCATCAGATGGACGTCACCGCCGACTCACCGGTCCGAGGCGCGAGCGGAGTTCCAAACTCAAATTACCATCGATAAGCCGCCCCCGATACTTACTCTCTGACTGTCACCTACTGGCCGCACACACTGTCTCAGCCTCATCGAGCCGCCGATGCTCTCTCATACTCCTCAGTCTTCTCTGAATGCTTTGACCAGATTTTGTAACAGTCTGCCCGCCGTTTGGAACGCGTCCAACTCCAACTACTCCTCAATTGCATTTTCGAATGGTGGCGCGAGGTGGCGCTCTGACGATGTGTTTATTTGCGCTGTGGTATACTTAGAATGCTTGTTGATATCCCACGCCCCAAGTCCGGTATAAATTCTTCCGTATCTTTCTGCGACATGCATCTTATTCCCCTCGATTAGTATGGCATCCACCAGCGAATCTGCACGGACTTCGCCCATTCCCGACGACTCTGCAACAGTGAGCGCTGAAGAGCATGCACGGCTTAAACAAAGATTTGCCGACTTGCAGACCGATCCAAACTCGCCTGCCAAACGTCCAGTGTATGTTCTCTCCTTAATTTTTCCTTCTCTACCAATCGTATCTCCAGAACGACAAAGACACATGGACGACTTATCCGAAAGGTAGCACTCATGTTTGGGCCCATCAAGTCTGCCATTGCTGAGGACGACCGACGGAACACTGACCCACCACCACCACCAACGACTGACCCAGTGCTGGCACGAACGTGAGTCGTTCATCTACTCTCTATTCTCCTACTCATCGCACCATAGTCAGGACCGCATGTTGACTGCGTACCAACTCATGGAGAAACATATCGCTCCATTCAAAGCCACTCTCATCGACCCAACCCTTTCCATGGAGGCATATGTTGCTTTTCACGCTGCGGTATGTTGCCAAACGCACTTGCTTTTCTTCCCTTCTCCTGACACGTCTCCAGTTGCATACCGGCGCCAGTGGGGCTCGAGCCGACGACTTCCACAGCATCCGCCGCGAGCTGTCCACTTGGCTCCTCGATATGTTCATGGTCAAATTCCATCCGAAACGGCGAGATGGGCGTGGCTTGCATCAACCTCTCACAGGACGACTTATCACTCCTGTCACCCTAGACTGGGAAGATGCCGAGTAAGCTATATGTTGCTGCCATCGCCTTCCATGCTCCGAGTCAATTGAGCTGTATACACAGTGTTCGTTCCAAGCTTCGTGCTGGCGAAATATCCATCGCCTCCAACTACTTCTTCCGCTGTCTCTACGAAGGCCACGAGGGTGACGCTGACGATATTGAGTCTGGGTTTCTGAAGAGCACCCTTCTGGTCAAGGTACAACACTTGTGGCCCCTTGTGCTTTTTATTGATGATCTCCCCATAGACTTGGTGTGCTATCTTTACGTCGCCATCCTCTGCCGATTGCATCGACAATGAGCACCAGTGGCTGTGAGCATGAGGCTCATGTGCTAGCAATTGATATGGTCCCGCTTAGCCTCCAAACATAGCAATTGCTCAGGCCCGGCAACTGCAGGTGCATGAGCGCTCACTTCCAGGGTCCTTCCCCGCCACCTGGGCTACCGCCCGCCGCCGAGCCATCCCCGTAGTCTTCCTAAAGTGGAAAGCCTGTCAGAATCATCTATTTTTATTCAGGGACTCTCAGGGCAATCTCATTCGGGTACACTCTCCAGCTCACCCTGACTAATTCCTATACACCAGACCTTCCAAAACGGGAAAGAAGCGAAATGTCTAGTCGTTAGTGTGGCGTTACAACAAATACATAACCTAAGATGGTATCCAGGGCCTCAATTGTCCTTACGCCGTACCCGCTTGCCAATAGCCCCACCCTGTGCCCAGCGGCGCGCAAAAGAAGCCCCCAAAGACTCATAAATCTGCACCTGCCGCCGTGCATATGCCTCTCGACCTCGCTGCTGCAAGTACCCTCCAAAAGACACTGCCCCTCGCCGTCGCCACTCCTCGGCCTCAAAGCTAAGGGATGCCAAAGTAAATTCCTTCTCGGCCTCTCCTAATAACACTTCTTCCCGCCAGCGCTCTTTCCGAGCGTATGCCTTGCACCATTCGACGCGTACGGCTACCATAGAAATAAGCACGATGATCGGACTAGAAAATTGCACACTCACACTCGCGAAGATATTCGTCGGACTCATCGGGTGCTCCCTGCGCCGTCCAAATCCAGGACAGCGTCCGCCGGCTCGCCCCGTTCATCTCAGTTCCTTCTCTATCCTCCACTGCACGTCTCGCCTGGATTGCTGCCTCATCCGTCGACGTCGCACGAGCGTCTGACTCCTCTTCGCTGTCCTCAAAGAGGTCCGCCCCTGCCATCATGTTCTGTGTTTGTCTGCCGGCTAGCTTGGCCAGGCGGCGACTCGCCTTCGCGTCGTGATCCTGCACGTATCGCAAGGTGACATCTTCCTTGCCTAGGACTCTAAACTCTCCACACCCCAACTCGCCCACTAGACCTGCCAAAGCCTCCCGAGCTCGACGGTATACCCGAGCGATAGCGTCGACGCTGTCACTGACGCCGTTGATGACAGTTCGAGCCCTCCCAGATCGTCGCTGGCCACGAAGGTACGCATTCCGGAACATGATCAAATGCCGTTTTGTATGAAGGCGGAGGCGTAGCCCATTCAGCGCAGTTGAGCACTGCGCGCGACGTAGCTTCTCCTCCGCCTCAAAGATACCCTGTCTTCCCAGGTGGCGTAACGAACTTGGTACGTCGGAGGGCATCCATAGTTTGACTGATTCGGCGGGCGTTGGAGCTGGGCCTCGAGATGCGGCCTCTTCGTCATCGTCAACGAGATCGCCGACCCCAGGCATATACGTCTCTTGGAGGGCCCGGAACCGTCGTAGGGTCTTGAAAAAGCTGTCTCGCCGTTCCTGTAACTTCTCCTCGCCCTCCTTCCCCGCCGGTTTGTTTCGAGAGCGCAAAGAATCCTTCAGGCGACCTCTAAATTGTTGTCAGATCCCTCTAGCACCGTAATATGTTAATGAAGCCACTTACTGCATATCTTCTAAGCGAAGACCTAACGTCAAGAACATCGCCTGGCTTCCTTTGCGCCGATTTCGCTGCGCCGTCTCCGCCAGCAAAGCGTCATGGTCTGCTTTCTCCAGGCGTTCGAGTTCCTTCCGCACGTCAGCGATCTTGATCGTATCTGTTGCAATGTTAACAATGACAATCATAAATACACCACGCGCCACGGCACAACTCACCTTGCTTGGCGCCTAACACGTAGGGATTCTTGCACCCTATATTTCCCTCCTTTGGCAAAAACCATGTCCATTAAGTATTTACCATTTGACAAAGGCAACTCAATGGATAAGTAGACCCTCTACTATGCACTTGCCAAATATTCAGTTAAAAATAAGAATAAATTTGGTGAGCAGCGGGACTTGAACTGATGACCTCTAAAGCAAAAGTTTATGATGTAGCACTACAGCTACTAGGCCACTGTTTCATATCGCTTAGACAGACATAGTACCACATAGTATCAAGACATTTGTCATTCTAATTCAATTTTTCTGTGCAATCAGTCTGCATTTATAAATGTCTATGATGTGAACAATAAAAAAATGCATAGTCAAAATTCTAACTGCTGTCTTGGCCTATCAAAGTAGCTTCTTCATCCTCACTGTCACCACCCTCTTCTGGACCATTCATCTCTTCCCAATCATCCTCAACCTCATCACTCCCCATATCAATACCAATAGTAGACCACTTATTAGTGAATGATCTTAAGAGATCCCTCTGAACCTGTGCTTGCACTAATGCATATGCACATATGCCCTCTGCCACCTCTAAGGAAACTGAAGTATCATCAGACTCACACTTAGTTTCCCACCAAACGGCCTTCTTCTCCATCGTTGTCTTGACACGTCTCATCTCCTCTAGTAGAATTTCCTTTTCTTCAACCCACCGCATACTTCGAGCACGGCTTTTGAGCCATTCAATACGAGCTCCTTCAGAAAAGTAAGCATGCCTCATTCTAATTTATAAAAAGCCTTGCCTTCAACTATATCATCCCCATCTCCAGAGCGTGACTCATTCAACCATACCCAAGATAGTTCTTCACTTCCCTGACCCCATGGCAGTAACACATCTACGTCAAAGGTTGATCCACCAATGTTAGACACATCATGATTGCGCAAAGGACGTAATTGAACAGTCCAAGACCCATCAGGATCCAATCTTTCCAGAGCCTTTCTAGACCGCCGATATTTGTCAACTGCAAAAGCTGACCGGGCCATCTGGGTATTGATAACACCTCGTGCACGGGTTACCATGCCCTGTATACTTGTATCAATATCAAAAAGACATCAGAATTATTACTCACCTGCCCACTAGCATCAAGATCACGAAAGACAAAGAGAGACCGGAGCCATCGCTCAGCCTCTCTGATACTGTGAAGTGCATCATGACACTCCGCTATCCTTAGCTCCTTCTCCTTGTCTGCGAGACCAGGCATACACGATGATAATCGTGCAGCATCCTCAAAATCTGAAGGAAGCCAAAGGACCTCATCCTCTACATCAACTGCAATTTCCCGAGCCACTGTTGTAGCATTAAGCTCTCGTTGGGCTCCAGGAATATAAACATTCTGAACTTTGCGCAGCAAAGCAATACGCTTACGCAGAGCAATGCGGCGCTTCTGGATATCGCTTGCCTGTCTCAAAATCAGCTGATTTTTCATTGTTATATATATCACGTGCCTGTCCCGTGGTCAATTCGCCTTCCCCATCAGTAACTAAACGCAGCTTCTGCCTATAAAACATTGATCTTACAGCTATAAATGAGTTAAAAGGACATACTGTATTTCCTCAATTACTAGTCCCAGAGATAAACACCCAGTCGGACTTGTCGAGCTCAAGGGAATTTGTCCATTCTCAGTTGCCAATCGCTCCTGCTCTTGAAGACGCCATTTCACTTGAGCTGCAGTCTCATCTACAAAGTCGGAAACATTAACATGGCTAAACAATATTTATCAGATCCAACTCACGTTTTACCTCAGAGATATATGGATTAGGCTTGGAACGATCTCCTTCCCAATCCTCAACTAACTTTGTCCACCTAGTAACCACTGCAGGTGGCAAGTGCCGGGTAAACTCATCGTGAAGCATAGTTTGCTTGACCGCTTGAGCTCCAGCAGTGCGAAGTCGACGCAATAAAGTATCACCTGAAAATATTAACAGCAATCCATATTTGTAAAGAAAGATCACTCACCAAGTGTAATCAATTTACTCCAGTTCAAAAATCCAAATTGATCATCAAGAGTGTCTGCGCGTGAACCTGGTCCCATTTCCTTGATGCTTGCTGCACAACCACGAACAAACGCCCAAACACGTTCAATCCCTTCACCATCAATTCGTCCAACCCCGGGCTGAATACCCATCGAGTAGCGACACTGGCAACTGTACTTGTGCCCAGGGCAATGTCCCTTTGGAATGGCAGCAATAATCTCTGCACCGGAAGGTATGCGCATGTCTGGAGGTAGGTCCTCCATACGTTCCAACAAATTGATAATCCACTGACAAACAATATCATAGGTGAAGAGAAATTGGCGCAGAGCATGATCGTTACGCGCTGCTGACATTGTTACCCAATCGCTGTTGCAGAACCTGGACACAAAGGTTAGCCATGTTGGCACTGGCACAATAATGTAAAATTACCGCTCTCGTTTCTGGAGATCTCCAACCGACTCTGGTGAGACAAACTCATGACGGGCGCAAATTGCAGCAACAACTCCTGTTGCCCTGAGGCCAACATGATTCTTGCTATCTGAATGGGCTAGGGCCTTGAAGCCGCTACAAGTACTGAGCTGCTAGTGATGAGTATATGGTTAACCTGCACAAAAATTACTCACATCAGCATCGGTAGCATGATTGAGTATGTGCTCCTTATAACCACCGTCACCATCGACCATATATGCTCCGCCAGGATGAAGGGAAGGATCAGTCGCCTGATTTGAGCGATGCAATCCGACAAGGCGCATACAAGCGTCCACACTGTAAGCTTTGCGAAAGCGATATCTGCATAATTGCGAAGGTCAGTTGCTGACATTCCTAGCCAAACAAGCCCAGAAAGCCATCTGTCCACATACTGGTTTGGTAATTCTTCCCATCCCTCAGGGAGATTTACTCCAGGGATTGGACAAGCCGGGCACACAAGGGCCAAGGAGCCACGCTCGATCCGACTCGCGCCGTCCTTCCGACTGCCGTTGCCAGCGCGCATGAGCATCATGATATGCCGATACTGGCGAACCATGCGCAAAAACGGTTGGTAACGTTTCTGTGCCATTGATGTGTGAAAAAAACTAACAAACACGTGGAGAGGGCATCTACCTTGGGAACTTTCAGCCCCAGCGCATCGGTCATGTACACCAGCGATCGATAAAAGTTGTAGGCGGATACCTTTCCCGTGAGTGTTCCAGCATGAAAGAGCTCGAGAGCTGCGAAAGACGTGCAGGTCTCCGGAGCGATAACAGAGCCAGGATACCAGCCAAAACGCAGTAGCTGTTGGCGACGGGGAACATTCGATATGCCGAGGCAGTTACAGTAGAGTACTGCAACCTGGTGAATGGCGTTGTTATGAATCACAACAAGAGGCTTCCGGTCGGCGCGAGTATGGGAACACTTCGAGCCGTCTTCGTGTCCCAGACGAACCTTCAAACCCATCAGGAATAAGGTCTCTCGCACGAATTGCTGTCCAGTCCATCGCTAAATGTGGTCATATTAGCCCATTTAACGGAGCGCACTGAGGAACACATTACCTCGATGAGATGCAGCGGATTGCGTCGGTGTTGCTTGAGACAGCATCGCTTGCACAACAGGGTTGAGGGATCACATTGAGTACAACGATGCGAAGGATTAGGTGAATTGAGACATCCTGGGCATATAAGCGTGTTGGCAGCCCCGCGGCCCTTTCTGCGAAGGAACTCGTAAAGTGTCTCCTGCACATAAGCCCCGCCGTATTTGCCACGCCATATGTCCATTGCACGCCTCTGCGAATCAACCGTCGGATAAATACAACGACGACTACAAATTTCTCACCTTGCCTGTGGGCTTTGTTCTGGGCATCGCCTTCTTCGACGGCGGCGCCTCCGATTCCAGCTGGGGCGCGTCCTCAAAATAGATCTCGGGGTTGGCATCGTCATCGACGTCCATCCACCCGCTCGAAGTACCGCCATCCACGTCTATCTGGCTGTCGTACGTTGGTCCAGAACGCGCCGTGAGACGACCGTCGGCGTCCGTTTCGTACAGATCCGTTTCTATCTGTTGTCGGGCACGATGATAAGGCCGATACGCATAGCGTGGTAGACCGGTTGATCCGCGGGGCCCTTTCGCCTTGTTGCGCTTTTCGTTGAATCGGCGTGTGTTCATCTGAGGAGCAGGGGGAGATCAGCGCATATGCGAAAAAGGGCAAACAAGAAAGGAGGGTGGCCAAGGACCTGAGACGCGAAGAAGGGCATTACCCGAGCATGAGCTCGTGGAACATTTCCAGAGACCTCGGGCTTACCCTATTGGGTCACCGACAGTCTAGAGCTCGTAGAGACCTCGGGCTTACCGTTTTGGGTCACCGACCGCACATATAAACGGCCTCAATCCCATTTCGTTCGCTCTTAACATAACCTCAAAACATGATCGACAAGTACGACCACACTCTCGACAAGTCCACGCGCGAGGCCGCTGAACGCGCTCGCTCTGCTATAGGCAACCTCGTGCTTAATCAAAGGGAGCACGTCACTCTGGCTGTGGAGGAAGCTCTGATGGAAACCGGTGAGGTCTTGGGTCTGGGCACCCGTCAACCCAACTGACATATCCCTTCAGGGGGATATGAACCGATTTCTAAGGCGGATGCCGAAGCAGCGAACCAGAAGCTGAACGGTGCGTGTTTCTATGGCTTTGGCGACGCGACGCCACGCTGACGGTTCTGCGCCGCAGCCAATTTTCGAAAAGTGTACCCTGTGGAGGGATCTCTCGTACACGCAGAGGTGGTCAAATGGCTCAAGAAGGCTGGTTTTCCAGAGTGGGTGCGCGAATTTGAATCCCTGGAGATTACGGATATGAGGACTCTCCGCGCGTTTGCTGCATGTACGTCAATTTCAGTCGGCCAGTGGTCCACGCTCAATCATGTGTAGTCGCCTCCGCCGCGGAAACTTACGAGCCCTGGGGACAAATGATACGGGACGCGTTACCTCTCACAGACCCCAACGAGCTCGACGACATCCTCGTTCTCCTCAGTCATCTGCATGACGAGGCGGCTGAAGCCTAGTCTAACTTTGCGACCCGATTTTGCACAGCCAATTATTACTTACGTTCATCGTTGCCATACAGTTCAGAGGAATTATCAAGAAGAATAAAATTGTGTTGACCAGGTTGAATTGGGATCCGCCTCGACATCCGTCCACCCGCTCAAAGTACCGCCGTTCACCTCTCTGTGGGTGTTGTAAGTAGCTCCCGAATGCGCCATTAGACGACCGTCGACGTCGGTCTCGTACAGATCCGTTTCCATTTACCTCAAGACCCCAAAAGAACGGCATTTACGTCTTTCGAGGAGGTCCTGTCAAACCGAAGAGAAGCCAATCGATCTTTCGCGGCGCCAGTTCCCCCAGTTCGAACGTTCTTCCCTCGAGCCAAGCGCCAATCCCCAAGTTTTTGCCAGTGTTTCGTTGTACCCAGGCCAGCGAGCGATGCCTGTCCGCGCCAATACCCCACCAGCGCCCCCACCATCCCCCGACCTGGTCAGTTTCACTACCCGGACATCTTGGGACCTCGAAGTAGAACGGCGCAGACGTATACTTGCCCAACCGTGAGCTTCAGCACTCCCAATATACTATAATTGACACTCACTGTTCCTCGACGCAGCAACGACCAACTCGACGCGCCTCTCGACTTGAGGAGCGCATCATTGTTGACTACGCCTCGCTACAACATCTGGATGCCCTTCACCGATGCCCAGTGCGCTTATCTCGATAGGCAATTCTATGAGTTCGAAATGTTTCTGCGTCGCCGGCGGGCTCGTTGGTGGTTGAAACGCCTTTTTGTGAGGTGGTTTCAGATTTTTCCTGAAAACCCGTACCTCTCCGGGTATGACCTAAACGTGGAGAGGCGAAATAGGCGCAAGGTTCGTGTCTTGATGTACTCACTATTCCTGTACGCGTCAGACTAACGATGGCTTGCGTCTAGAGCCTCCTAAAGCTCCTCATTAACGCATTGCTCGTGTACTGGTCCGGCGGCGGAAGGCCTGTGGGCAAGGACGGTCGCATTGATGTGATGTTGGTCCGAGTAGATATGCTGCACGAGATGGTAGAGAATTTCTCACTGGTCTTCCCAACGGTCTAACAATATATACTTGGCTATGCTACAAACCTTTCTCTACTATTTCTTGATCACATCCAGTTCTTGTGAAAGTTTTGAAATCATTGATTGTCAGTGTAACAAAGTGAGCGCGCGGTAGAATAGTGTAGAGATACGTATAGGTCCAAGGTGAATGATACGAGTAAGAGAGAGAGAGAGCTGATGTGATGAAAGATAGACGGGGTCACAGTAGATAAGGAGACGAGAGAGGCGTGGAAAAAGGATAAGTAACGGGTACAATGGATACGCCAAAGAGATTGTCGGCAAGACATACAGAAAAGGAGTAGTGAGGACATGCGGAAGAGTCCGAAGGTAAGAGAGTAAGGGGAATATCGTTCGCCACGAAGACTCGACTCAATGTAAGCAAATGTCCGACAGAGACTGGACTGACCACCGATGATCCGACACGACACAGACGCACAGCACAGAAGAACACGACGCGGACCTACACACCTCACTCCCGATGAACCCGATCCTTGGCGTCAACGTCCTCCATCGCTTCGGTGATCAGTGCCTCCGCAGCACCCTCGGTCGTGGCAATCCTCTCGGTTTCAGCCAGCAGTACACCGTCGACCGAAGAGTTGCGAGTGGCGATGGTGGACGCTAAGTCGCGGAACCAGGCCTCGCGCAACATAGGCTCGCGTCCGGCCGACGGCATACCGACATCATCGTTTGAGGGTGAGGGTGGTTTGTCGAGGACCTCCGGTAGACACGAAGGATCGTTAACAACCGCAAGGGGGCAGCGAGGTTGGTGAGATGAAGCCGCCGCTCCCCGCTGGATTTCGGATAGGCTGAGGGACTGATTCTGCACATAGTGAAGGAGACACTTTGGGTCGTGTCTGCCGCCTTCCGCGTGAACGGTGCACACAAAAAGGGCGGGTTCGTCATCCCAATACAATGGAAGCATGGCTGGACTCGAAGACAGGGATCTGGCAGACGAACCGGAAGGCGACGCCGTTCGAGGGCGAATCTGCTCACGGCGAGGGCGCTTAGCGGGTAAGTCAATATCATCCCGGGTTTGCTGATCATTCGGAGTGTTGCATGGGGGGCCGGTGCTGCAGGTCTCGTCGTGGACGGCATTCAAGTAGGCAGTCTCGTGAATGAGAGGAGGGCTCTGGCGCCGTGGAGGCGTGCGGTTCCGAAGAATGGCTACCTCGACACGATGAGAACGCTCCTCCTCCTCCTCGCGTAAAGCCTCTTCCTCCCACCGGGTGATCAGAGAGGAGGCGCTCGCCCGCCGTTCATCGCGAAGGGTAGTCAGCGAATCCCGAACACTCAAGAGAACCCTTTCGGCAGTGGCCTCAAGTCCAGCACGACCTCGGAGTGTCTCTGGGTTTGGGTCTGTGGCAGCGGCACAAGCCCAGGCTGCAGGAATTGAAAGACCTTCACGCGACAATTGTGGCGACAGTTGGTGGAAAGATTCCGTAAGGGCAACCCGAGGGAGAGCGCGCTTCAGAGACGCGGTAACGACATCCACGAGGAAATCCACCGGTGAACCCAAAGACTGGGAAAAAGGGTCCGAGTGCGTTTGGGATGTGCTAGCTTGGCCCAAAGCCGTCGAATCGTCCGACCTGACCCTCCGTTTCCGCGTTGGAGTTTCACTCTCAGGCACCAATTCCGCGCGCGGCTGCCCATGAAAGGCTTGTAGCCCCGCTCGCGGCGGCTGGATGGTCTGGAAATCGACGCCGGCATGTTCAAGCGGAACAAGGGGCTGATGCGCACCCACGCGCGCACCAATCCTGAGACACGGTGCACGCTGGGGCGCCGCCTGCTGCAACGGAGACGTAGAGTGTCGAGATGCGCCGTCACGCAAAGGTGACGGCGTATGGGCCGACGACTGGAAACGGGGAGCTTGGCGACCGCGACCGCGATGTGGTCGTGAGGCCGTCGAACGATGAGCGTTTGGAACCGAGGGGAAGCCAATGACGCCAGCGCGAGCCGCCTCTTCGAGGGGGGAGTACATGGGAGAAGGTGGGAGAGGAGAGGGAGTGTGGACCGGGAGGGTGATCCCGGAATAACCAGGTACGGGGTTACGATAGACAAAACTCGGAGGGAGACGAGCAGGCATGGCTAGACCTAGCTCATGCTGGTGAAAGCAATGATTCTCGTAGAGAGCGTGTATAATATGCTATCGATACCGTAATGTCAGTACGCCGGGCAAGTCTGCTTCAAATAAAGAAATGCACTTACAATACGTCGGTCGTCAACCACCGCGTCACGACCATCCATGGGAGGGATATTGAATCTGCCATCCACATAATCGAAGAGCGCCGTTTCGTATGCCTCCACGTCCGTGTAAACTTTTGAGATCATCGCGGCCTGGAATAGACACCCCCAGTAGACGGCGGCATTGGCGACTCCGCGTTCGAGGGCTTGAGGGAACCGCTAAAACAGTAAGATTAGACGAATGAATGTTTCCGAAGACGCGTCAGAAGCGTACATTCCAGCCCGTCGCAGTGTGTTGGGAGAGCTGCCGAGGAGTAAATATGTGTATCAAAAAGCAAGATACTATGTTCCTACCGGGACCATGAGAGGTAGGACGAGATCGGTATTGAATGGTCGCCCCTGGGCTACCATTTCCGACATGACCAAGTACAAAGAGCGCCTCGCGTCGAGCCGGCGCTGACCCTCGGAAGTAACGGGGAGGTTCATGGAGTACATGGGCGGACGCAAATTGACGCAAGAAGGCGGGACACCGCGTCGATTGCTCATGGTAACAGAGACGGGAGGACGATGCTGGAGAGGGTAATTGGATTGATGGGGGGAATCGAAAGGGAGGCCCGTGTCGTACAGCCCTTATAATTGCCAAATGGCCATCTGGACGCGCCCCGGATGTGACATCAAGGCAGGGCGCAACGAGCGTACCAAGTTCTCCGCTGGAAGCATGATACCCCGGATTCCGGTGAATATTGCCAGTCCAAACAGAGACGCGATTAGCCCTCAGAAGCAGCGACGGGGATCCAACGACGCGGTGCGGGGAATGTATGGTCGGATCGACATAAGCAGATCTATCTTGAGAAGTTCTCTGGAAGGAAACGGTGGATCAATTGGAGAGTGCGAAGACGACCGCCAGGGGACGGCGCTACCAATGTAACGCGGAACTAAATCAGGGCCAACGGGCCAATGAATGAGACGAGGTGCACTGTGGATGACATCGCGCATCACGGTGCCCATATTTACAGGACCATCCCTATTGACCCACACGGTCTTCGGAAGGAAATACGACCACAACGACGCGATGGGTATTGAGCTTGGTCGCGACATCCTCCTGGCGAGGCGCCAACATTGCCGAGGATGGTTAGGCGGAAACCTCGTCGATGTTACGGAAAGGTGGGAAGTCGGTTCTATGGGTGTACGCATGCTCCGAACAAGCAATGCCGTCGAAATCGCACGTTCCTGTCGCTTGTAAACTCTTCATTAGCGTGGTGGTGAAGCTGGCGGGATTTGCCACACACCTAGAAAATGCCGCCCGAGTCTTCGTCTTCGTTCGCCAATGCCTGCGATTGGCTGTGCGACCCAGAAACCTCAAGCAGGCAAGTATACCGGGCGCCTAATCCGTCAGAGCCGACCAACAGGGGCAGGAGCGGGGCGGATCGTCGGAATGAGTAAAGTGCGTTGGACGCTGGAGAAGGCAGTCAAATAAGCTCTGGCGGATAATAATCAGTCACAGTGGAAACGACCGCATCGCACATTTGCCTGCCCAATGGCGGTGCGACTCACACACCTGAAGTTGGGGAATATTGGGCGCTTATGCCGGCAGGGAGCTCGAACATCCGAGACGGGGAACGAGAAGCGGGGGGAGGGCGGATCGTTTGGAATGGATGCCTTGCGTTGGTCGCTACGCCGCTGGGTCGCTACGCCACTGAAGAAGACAGCCAGATAACCTCTGGCGGATAACAATCCCTCGTCGTGCCAGACGGCCGTTCCGTCACATATACCGTTGCCAAGAGTAAGAAGATCTACACCGCGCCATACCAGCATCGCGCTACACCGGCTAGGCTCCGGTGCGAGTCCTCGTGAGGCCCCAGTGAGGCACTCGTGCGCCTGCCCGATGGCGGGACGGGGGGGAGGACCGGAAGAGGCCAACAACTGACACGTGAAATATCAACACGTACTCCTGCTTACCAACATGGCCGAAATGGCCGCGGCGCCAGGAGAACCGCCGGATGTTTCGACAGAAGTTCGAGGACGAGGATACTCGCGCTAAACAATAACCTTCGGGCTGCTCGAGGATGGTACCTACATGGAGAGCACCAATCACAACGCGTTCCGGGTGACTCATGCATATCGACTTCATAAGAACAGTTCTGATGAAGTCCACTGCGACTCTCGAAGACGGAAACTGCAATGCACAATGGATTTAACGAGGTAGCGAGAGAGCGAGCGGAGGGATGGGATATCGGGAGGATGTAAACAAGGAAGAAGTATCTTGATAGGATAAAGAATATACGAGATGGAATAAGAAGTAAGGAACAGTAGAGAGGACCAGGTGGTCTTGTACATAATGAAGTGAAGACTAGAAATCGTGGGATTGGAGCGAGATGAACAGAGAATATGTCCGAAAGCACGGGAAAAGGAGAGCATCAATACGCGTAACGTATGCGCTGAGCGCGAGCAGAAGAAACCAGAAACGTATGTCGAAGGAATAGGACGAGCGTGGATGTGGCGATCTGTATAGATTCGTGCCGCGTAATAATGAAAACGATGTCCCCTAGCGCGGGGAAGAAGTGTCCGAGACGTCGGAGGCAGGAATGTCCTTGGGCAAATCCCGAGGTTCGAGTGATGGTGAGCAGCTGTCCAGATCAATGATGGGTTTGAGGAAAGGCGAGGAACAGCGCGAGCCAGCCTGAGGCTCGTTTGACACAGAGCTTCTGACACCATGAAAGGCGTCTGGGGGCAAATGTTCCCGGGATGCGTGTACTTGCACGTCTCCCCAATCGGGCACGACTTCATAGCCAGGCCTGACTGTCCCATCAGACCAATCCACATGAGTGTCTACCCACTGCTGGGCGCAGCATGAGACAAAGACGCGGTCATGGAAGGGCATTATGCCGCCCCAGGCGATCTTGCTAGCGAGTTGCTGGGCGCAATGATCAGCATAAATTTACATACTGATTGGGGACAGTGCGTTCACCGTTTTCTGGACAGGCCATCGCAAACGAGTCTCGGCCTTCAACATGAAGGGGTCGTTGTGGACTTCGCGCAGCCAAAACTTTTCTATATGTTCCTCGACTTTGATGCGGGCGGCCAGAGGGAGGAGAGAACATGCGATACGCTTATCCACGACGCGAAGGAGGACACCATGAAGAGCGGTGCGGCGTTTCTGTTCATTGGTGAGGTATATGCGATCTGGAGCCTACGCCGAATAAGCATGAGGCCAAACAATAAGGGAAGGCCGCACCATGAGATAGGAAGACGACTGGAAAGATATGAGCAGTACGGGAACTGTTGAGACAATGCAAGACGAGATGTAGTAACGCGGGATGTGATGGAAGTGGAGTAGAAACGAATGGATTGAGCGAACCAAAAGCCAGCGTGGGAGTATTATATATGGAGAAGACAAGATTAGGCAGGAAGCGAGGGCTGTGGGGGATTGAAGTCTGCAGGCGGAAACACCGTCAAGGTCGTTTACAAGAAGCCCGGGGCGAGACGCACATTTCATGGTGGCCAGAGCTTGCTGATGGTAGAGTTTCGAGTTCCGGTAGCGCGCCAGGAACGTCCGCCTGCCATGTTTGCGCCAAATGACCATGTTTTGAAACAAGGCCAGCTGTCGATGAAGGATATCCATGAGTTCTTGTGCGGCAACGTCCTCGAAGCATCCGCTCGCAAGGTTTCGTATGGTGGTGTGGGCCTCTGCAGCTGGAGCCATGAGTGCCTGCAACCTACAGCATACCGCTGATATCTCAGTCATGTCACAGTCGCTATTGACTGCGCGCAGACATATTTCCTCGGCCAGTATGGCAGGGTATAGACCCGTGACACCACGGGCTTCCGCTAAGGCTTGGCGAATAGTTTTCAACGCGAGCTCGCATCGTCGTCGGGAAGTTGTTGTATCGTCCCTGCTCATGAGTACACACCATCGAGAGAGAGTCTATTCACGTCACTTACTTATGATCCACTGCTCCAAGGTGAGCCTGCAAGGTATGATTCCGCGCATAACGCCTGGCATCCCGCCGCCGCCGATTATAAGTCCCCGCGTTGCTAGGCAAAGAAACTATTATTCTCTTTGTAGACTTGGAGGCCAAAGACAACATACTGTTCTAACCATCTCTTGCTAGCTGCTCTTTTGCGCACATTGTCCGACAGAATCTTCTCGGGTTGAGACAACGGCGTGCCTTCACCTTGCGCCATGGTGGTGGTATGAGAAGGAGTGATCAGGGAGAGTCCACAAAAGGAAGCTGCGTGTCCTTCAACATGGTCCGTGCGAGCGACATATGTTGGTGTGATCCTCCAGCCGTATCGTGAAAACGGCTGACTGAGGATGCTTCGGACGTCGCGGAAAGCAATCCGATAGACCTGGGTGAATCTATGCACGAAGATTCAGATGTGTTCAGCGGTGCAAAGTTGTAATACCTCGTCTCGGTCGAAGAGTGCTTCGTATGCGCTATATGAGTTGCCAATTAGTTGGGTCAAGATGCGGTGAGAATAAAACTTGTGCCTTACGGTCCCGGGCTATCTTTGAAATACGTGCGTTCCTCGTCCACATGTATCTGTAACAATCTTGAGTTCACAGGATTGAAGATGAGCGATACACTTCAAAGTCAAATCGCTTGACCGGCCCGAATCAGGTTCCCAATGACGAGCGATTTGTGAAACGGAACGCAGAAATCAAATCGCGTGGTCCTCGCGTGGAGCCCTAGATTGGTCCATCGCGGCATGCATCCGGCATGACCAGTGCACTTAGGCACCTCAGGCTGTACTTCAAGGTCCGTGCGAGCGACATATATTGGTGTGATCCTCTCGCTATATGGCCGGAGCGGCTGGCTGAGGAGGCTTCGGATGTCGCGGAAAGCAATCCGCTAAGCCTGGGTGAAGCTTCACACGAAGGTTCAATTGTCTTCGGCAGTGCAAAGTCTGAAACCTGGTCTCGGTCGAAGATTGCTTCGTGCGCGCTACTTGAGTCGCCACTTTGTTGGGTCAAGGTCTTGTGCAAACCTGTAATGTGATTGATGGCCCCCGGAGTATCTGTGCAATACGCGCCTTATGAGCCCGCATGTAGCCGCAACCTTGCTAGGTTCATGTCATTGGAGGGACCGAAACATTTCGAAGTTCAATAACTTGGCCGGCCCGAATCGGTGAGCGAGCGATCTGAAATGAAACGTCAGAGATCAGCTCGCGTGGTCCCTGCGTGGAGATCTAGAGTTGTCCATCGGCATGCATTCGGCATTACGAGGGGAGTTATCAGTGACCTGAAGGCCCTGATATCCCTAGAAATTCGAATGGCTGGCCGATATTTGAGTGGCCCGCCGTGTGCGGTCGGCACATATCTTATTCATATTCTTCACCGGCACGCATCCGGCACTACACGCCCATGTGACGTGACTTTAGAAGTACAGTGGCGCAGATAAAGCCACTTGCTGACAGACATTTGCGGTGAGTATATCAGCTGCCGACCGCCGGCTCAGAGCCCACTTGTCAGGCATGTTGCAAGGCATATCGCGATGTGAGAGCAAAATCAAATTTCATTTTGTTTACAAAAGAGTTTAGTTCAATTCACACATTGTTAGGGAGTCATCATATATGTAGTCGAATGATTTGGAGAATAGTAAGTAAAAATACAACAAGGCCCATGTCCGCCCGGTGATTCTGTGCTAGAGAGTACAGTATATGATGGATAGAGGGATAGTGTCTGTGCTACATCGGTAAGGTAAAAGCAAGTACAAGCAGGGTTGATGTCCGAGGAGTCGGCAATGGGAGTAAGTAAAGAATGAAAAGCAGGGAAGGAAAAGTAGAGATAGAAATCTAGACGAGAAGACAAGAAAGGGGACAAGATAAAGACAGACGCTCTAAATCTAATACTATGCCATATGGTTGCATCACGGCAACCATATATTTGATTTGCAGTTTATAAATTTCGTGCTCGGCTGGGGGAGGGGAGGGATCGGACGGCGGCGAGCACGTCTAAGGTAAGAGCATACATGCCCCACCCGACAATGCGGAGCTCACCAGGTGGCGTCCGACTTCTACATTGGCAACGGAACGGAAGACGGCACCACTCACACCAATGACACTCGGGGAGGCGCGATCCCTATAAGACTAGGCGTTGGAGGCGGCCAATAAAAGGAACTATGGGACTCACCATCCGGCAACAACCCCGACCACACGTCCCCGGGTGATTGCGTAGTACGGACCAGGGGTACCGTCAGTCGGGACGACGAAGTCGTAGTCTGCGGGTAGAACCGAAAACCATGGAGGCGCTGAGGCGAAACACACTGAGTAATCGTAATAAAGGATGTGAGGAGACGGACTTACGCGATCCTGACGGAGAGGCCGGACCTGAGCTCGTAGCATTCCCTAGAGTAGCGGCCACACCCGTCGTAGTAGTGGTCACACCCGTCGTAGCAATGACCACAGCAGTGGGAGCAACAGGTGTCACGGGTGCCGTCTGTTCGGTGGGTGTGGAGGGAGACTGCGACGCTGCACCATGGTCGTGTGGTGGCGTCGGGGAAATAGGGTAGGACGGTGGAGCCGAGCAACTGGAGTCGGTTTCTACGAAACGAATAGTAGTCAGCATGGGCATGGCGAAGAGGAAACTGCACTTACGCTGGGATGCACAAGTCTGGCCGCCTGATAGAGACAGTCAGTGTGTAGTAGGGCTGCGAGGGTAGTGACGACGTACAGACAGAGTTCGACGCGCCTCCTGCCAGCAAAATGAGAGAGAAGCCGGGGGGCTGGTACTTCGTCCACCCACCTGCGTCAACGTCGCTATACTCCAGTTCATCCGCTGCATCATCGGCCAAGGAAACAGCTGATGTAAAGCATCAGGCTCATAGCGTACGATGGGAATGTGGGCATACCAGAAGCAAAAGAGGGAGTTTGAGCCGAGACGTCGATGAGGTCGCGTAAAACATTGGCTTGGTGAGGTTCTAATGCCATGGTGGCCAAGATGTTGGCGAGGTCTGTGCAGAATATTAGCGGCGTTCGGGATCGAAACCTCACTGAAGACAGACCTAGGAGCTCCGCGGCGCCAACAGGCCGCCCTACAAAAGGCATTGGGGATCGGGTGGAGACCATAAGCAAGAAGGATGGGGAGATTGATGAAAGGAAAGTGATTGGGATGACTTAGTCGACGCTTGATCGATCCTTTATAGGTCGTAACGTTGGCGAGGCTTGGGAACTGTACAGTAGCGGCAAATGAAAAGTCGTGTGCGGAGATGCCATTTGTGGTAGTAAGGTAATAGGTGACTAGACCGCACAGATTAGCGTCCGATTAGTCCATTCGCTTCGCGTCCGACTCGGATTAGGCGATATAGTGACCAGATGGGCGAAGCGGCTTGGGGCGCATATCCCCATAATGAGATGGGAGCGTACGGAATTCCACGGGCCAGATGGCTCCTTGCCTCCGAGGAGTGCCCACCAATATGCCCGACACAGAGACGGGGGAGACCCAGCAGACGACGATGGGAGAGAGAAGTGATAAACGGTAAGGACTTCACCCAGAGATTTTGATCAATGTCGTCATCATTATTGATCTCCAAGTCCACAGTGCTATTGATGCCGATTCTGACTTCGACAGCGACGACGAATCTCTTGAAGTGCCCCCTCTTGACGCCTTTCGCAAGAATTGGCTTTCCGGGGACGCTCTCCAATACGCACGCGACGAGCACTTCGAGAAGTTCTCAGAGGAGAATGCGACCGATCGCAAGTTGGGAACTGCCTATGCTCTGGTCGCCGCCAACGACATGTTACGCGTCTTTGGGATCTATGGACCCTGGGGCATTGACTCTCACCGCCTAGGAGAGGACGACGACGATTCTCGCAGTGACGAGGAACCCAACCATCCCGGCCAAGACTCTGGGGAGGGTGCCAGCGTCGATGCAGCCGGCAACGTTCTTTCCCGAGAATCTCCAGTTGTAAGACTTTGTACTCTCTCCATTAATGTATCTAAATGCAACTCTGACAACTAGGCACGCTCTCCTGATAAACCTCCGCGGCGTATTCTATCCAAAGAGGAGGAAGAGCACGATCGACTCGACACTCTGGCAGCTAAGAAGTACGAAAGGACGGTCATTGACCGCTTCAGAAAGGTATGTCTTCAATAGTCCTACATGCACCCGAATACCTCTTAACACTATCTTGTGTAGAGCTTTTTGAGTTGGCTCCGATATGAGTTCAAGGTCCTGAAGGATGGCGGGAGACGCGGCAAGGGCGGACGGGGCGGTACCGACGTGTCTGGACGGAAAGTCAGTGCACCCCGTGGTGCTAGACCCGTCATTTCCAAGACGCCGGTCGCTGTGGACGGTAACGATCTCACAACCATGCTGGTACACGAACTTCTCGGGGTCGGACAATCTACTTCGCGCAAGCCACACGCCTTCCAATTGTGGGCAAAGGACCAGCCGTCAGCGCTTCGAGAGCGCTTCATCCATCTTTTCAACAAGTCCGGCAAGACCAAGAAGTTTCGAGCGGGTCTCGAGATGTCTTGGTTCGCCAAGAAGTTTCGCGCTGCGCCGGAGGAGGTTCAAAAGGAATACCACGATAAGGCACTTGCCATGAAGGACGAGATTGTCGCCAAGAATCAAGATTTGCGGAAACTGGCGAACGAGCAGGTCGCCCCGGAGACTGCTATTCGGTTCGTGAGCACATGGCTTTCCCTCTCCCTTGAGAAATGCAACGCTGATGAACGCTGTCTTCAGATTGATTAACGATATACCTTACTTATTGGACCCACTCTTTACCTCCCTGTCTACCATGCTCAATGCGAAGATTTCGTTCCAAATGGCCGTACCCGACCCGGAAAACAATGGTGTTCCCCGCATAAAAATGTCTGTTATTATTCATCTGCAAGCACGGCCTTATTCTGATGACGAACACCAGCCTGACCAAAGGAACGAATCATGACCCCATTCCCGTCACGTTCTCGCAAACGAAAGGTTTTGTTGATCATACCACCGCTTTCTTCAAGTTTGTCGATGGCGCATACAGTGAGTACCACCACCGTGTCCGAGGAAGCAATACTCACAGCTAAACAGGTCCAGAAGAGTTGTTACAATGCGCTCTTCCTTCTAATACCGGGACGGCTGCCCCGCCGCCAGACGTTAGGGCCGACGGCCGATTTGTACTAGTGATACAGAATATCGCAACCCCAGCGGGAGTAACGCTTGCGGACCGCCGGTCAGGCGCAGACGTCGGCGCGGACGCAGACCCAGATGAAGCCGAAATCGACTATATGGATCGCCGCCGCCAGAACCGCCTCAGACGAGAGCAACAAGCTCAAAAGATCGCGGAAAATGGTCCACCAGTCAAACGGAAACGCGGCCGGCCTCGCAAGGAGCATCGAGCGAAAGAGGCGGGAAATGATACCGATGTGGGCAGCGATGATGAGGATGGCGCCGGTGTTGCCCAAAGAGATGAACGGCGGCCGAAGAAGAAAGCCAAAAAATCTTTGCCTCCCGCCAAGGTCCCGAAGGCTCGTGCTAAAGGGAACAAGGCGCGCGACTCGCGTAAAACATTGGGGGATACCAGTGTTGCGCACATTTCGACAAGGCGCGGACGAAGGAAGCCGGATGACCCCGTCGCATCTCATCGCGCTAAGCTTCTGAAGCTCGCGCGTGGTGCATACGAAGCGGAGGCAGATACAGGAGGGGGAGAAACAGCGCTGGATGAGGGTGGCGGGTCGGACGAATTGGAGGTTTCGACAGTTGGTGTTCCACCGGCACCCAAGACCCGTCCCAAGCCACGGCCGGCCTACAAGGGTGCTCCTTCTACTGGGCCTGTGTCGGCTGGTACCCGTCCTGATGGGGACCTTACCTTTATCCTCACGGCTGATGTCCCAGCTTCCTTCGCCATGGAGTCTGAGGCGTCCCATCAAGAGGCCCAGACGTCGCCTCGCACGCCCAATAGGAAGAGGACCGTTGCGAACCTATCACCCACGACATCCCTCTTCACTACCCCCATCAACGAGATTGCATCACCACAAGATTCTCCTTCTCCCATCCGACGCAGTAAACGCCGCCTTTTCACAATAATGGAAGATGATGATGAGGAGTCCCCGCCGTCCCGTAGGCGAGTAGACTCTGACACTCGCGGAGGTGTGACGATGGGCAGTAGGAGCTCGGGATTCGCGATTGAGGTGCCTCTTCGTCGCAGAGACAGTGGAGGCAGGGCTCCACCGGGTAGAGGCCCCAATTCTAAGCCCTCGGCCCGTGCTGCATCGAAACCACCATCGACCCGTTCCGTTGTCGCTGCGGCGCGAGCATCAGCGCCGGCTTCCCCATCTAGGGAGTTGAATCCCTTAGCATCGGCATCCTGGCCAACTTGGGTTACTTCAGCGCACGGGCATCTTGATTGTCTCCGTGACAATGTTCCATGGAGCGGGCTCATTGTTCTCTGGCTTCAATGGGAAGGACGAGGAAGGTTTCTCCTTGGTAGATATGCCTTGCCAGCCAGGTACCGTCCCGAAGAAGTGGACTGGTGGATACAGCGGCGACGTGCCCAATATCCAGAATTGCCAACATCTGGCATCCGCAAGTTTGGGTCGCAATTCTGGCAATGGTGGAGATTCCTCCAACCAAGTTGGCGACGAGTTGGGCAGGATATGGGACCCCTGGCAGAAGCAGATCGCATGGACGCAAAAGGTCAAATTTGGGGACCGTTGGGGGCCGTGACAGGAAGAAACGGTCTTCTCACCGTCCTTGCATGCCTCTGTTGGTGGGGTCGTGCTATTCACAATGCAGCGCGAACCATGTGCACAGAGGAATGGGAGTTGGCGATTGACGACGTAAGCTATGTTCTGGAGAGTTTGCTGGCTGGACCTAGTTAACTGTGAGTATCATCCAATCTCTTTTTATTCTTAGGATTATCTGTATGTGTTGTTCTTTCTTCTCTTACTGTTTAGCTATTCTTTCTGGTCTGTGGTTGTCTGGTCTCTATATCTGAAACAATATCGCCTAAATTCTTTTACTCCGTGACACCATTTCTTCTTGGCATTATCTACTCAATAGTGTCTCTAAATGTTCTCTCTGCATATATTCCTCATAGTGTACATGCTACAAATAGCTTCAGGACACTGAATTGTACTTTCTTACTTGCTGCTCCCATAATCAAGATAAGGACTTTTAAGTTTAATTTAAGTCCAGCAAGTTCTTAAAGTGAGTCAAGACTCAAGATAGGGAGTTTATTGAGTCAGTTTATAAAATATGTGTGATCTATAACTAGTCATGAATTAGAAAGAGATAAGATGACTTTGTGGCCCCGCATGAAAGTACGTGGAGACCTACCGACAGAGCTATAGTCGAGTACATCACTTACCGACAGAGCTATAGCCGAGTACATCAGGTTTGAAAATATGTGTAATCTATAACTAGTCATGAATTAGAAAGAGATAACATGACTTTGTGGCCCCACATGAAAGTACGTGGCCGCCTACCGACAGAGCTATAGTCGAGTACATCAGGTTTGCCAATTTAGGTATTATTCTGTGAATAGTGAGGCGGACTCTCAAACAAGCTTTAAGTATGGTAACTGAGGCAGAAAGAGATAAGATGACTTTGTGGCCCCACATGAAAGTACGTAGCGGCCTACCGACAGAGCTATAGTCGAGTACATCAGGTTTGCCAAATATGTGAAATGAATTGGACATATATATATAGGACACTTACTGCACCGTCTGTCATACTTCTGAAAAGGGCATCATAGCACATAGAAGAGACACGACATGGAGACTATGCTAAAGGAAAAATGTAAAAGAATCAATATCTGCAAGTAGACTAAGGATTTGGCAAACTATATTTACTTGATGGACTATATTTTTTGACAAAAAAGGTAATTACCGGCTGATTCTTGAGGGTTGGGTCACCGTTCTTTCGAGGGTGATCCTCTGCCGCGTGCCAAGCTTTGATGTCGCCCTCCCATTCTGCCATGAGGTCCTCGTCGAGTGACTCCGAGACTTCGGTGAAATTCCGCATCTGGATTGCTCTCTCCTCCACGGCGACGGTCAACCGTTGAGAGATCAGAGAACCTAAAAGTCAATTATCAGCACCTTCATTCTTACCGTCAAGCAAACACAACTTACACAAATTGATGTTCTTCTGGAAGTTGTGGTCATCGACCGCATCCTCTATAGCCTCGTGGCGCCCATCGGCATGCATCTCCTTTGTTGATGTCGCCAATCCATTCAGCTTCGCCCATACTCGCTCCACCCCCTCGCCGTCCGTCATTGCCGCCCCCATCTTCCATCTCAAAGAGTTACACATTGTGCACTCCTCCTCGTGAACAGCCCCGTGCCAAACTGGTAAGGCCACCCTCACCTTCGGTCCACCCACGCCTGGATCTGCCTTAAGCATTGACGGCATGTCCTTGCGCCGCTCGAGGAGATGGATCTTCCATTGACACCCAATGTCGTACGATACGAGCACGGTGTCGACCTCTTCACCCATGATCGATCCCCAGAATATAAAATCCATGTTCGCATATCTTACAAGTCGATTAATCGTAGCATGACGTGACGTTAAACAAGCCACGTACCTTTCACCCTTCAACAGATCGCCAAGACCGAGAGGACGTATGAGTTCGTGGCGCGTACATATGCACCCGCCAATACCCGTACAGCGCAAACCCGAGGCTCGGCGTGTCTCTTTCTGCATCAGCGCCGCGAAAGCTATACAAGTTGACACCTAGCAGCGAAAATTTTGAGAGGCCGGAAAAGACGAAGCCGCAAGAACCTTACATCCTCTTCTTTGACATATTTCTTGAGATGTTCCAGATACTCGTTCGTCGGCGCCATGGATCCCAAACCGTCGCCTAGAATTGGATAAGATTTATTCTTGCTTTTCTTGCGCAGTTTGCTCTCCATCCGGAAATTTGCGTCGAGACCCAAGAAGAGTTGATACTTGAATCTATACATAAGGTGTGAGAATACGGTACGAAGTGAGAAAGGTTGAGTGACTTACTTGAGATTGTCGGCGACATTCTTCCACCCCTCGGGAAGGTTGACCTTCGGCCTCGGACAAGCCCAACACCTAACCGTCGCGGCACCCAAAGGAGCGCTGGCCATCCTTTCCCGATGCCCGAGACCAAGCCGCCGCATGCGCTTCAGGTACGACCATTGCCTCGACATGGTTTGGAACGCCTTGTATCGGTCGGGCACATAATGCTGCCCGAGGGGGTCCGTCATGCGCTCCAAGGTCGTCACGAAGTCCCTCGCATTGACCTGGGCTGTCACATTGAGGCGCCGGAAAAGATTCAAACATTCGAACGTGGCGTAAGTTTGCGGTTGGATTGTCGTAGCAGGATACCAGGCATTGCCCAGCGGTTCCCTCCATCCGTCCATGTTGTCGGCGTGGCGATCGCAGCCGCAAGACGTGATTGATACTCGATGAACGCCGTTGTCGTGCAGGACCGTAGCAACACGGACAGCCTTGGGGACGGCGCACTTTCCGCCGCCGTGTCCGAGCTGATAACGCAATCCCATATCTATTAGCCAGGCCGGCTCGAAGGAATCCGCGCGCCAGACCTATAGGATTGCGTTGGTTGATAGCCGCTATTAAGCAAGATGAAAAGACTTACGCGAAGGACGTGCAAAGGAGAGCGGGTGTGCCTCTGGCGGCAACATTCTTCGCACTCCAAGAAGCGTCCACACGTGTGGCAGCGATAGAGCGCGTCGACTGAGAGATCGCGTTCTTCGAGAGGGAGCTTGTCGATATCCGGTGTCCACTTCTTAGCGCAAGACACGCACGCGGCATCGTCCTCCAAAACCTCGCTGACAAAAGTCTCCGCCATGAACTCGTCCTCCAACGGAAGCCAGATCGACATCGTGTCGTCCTGGTAAATGTAAGTCAGACACACGCGGAGATTATATGGGTTATGAGGGTATGCATACCGACGTTGCGTAGCGCTTTGCGGGTCCATTGCTGCCCTGCGTAGATCCCGACCCAGTTGTCGCCGAGGCAGGTCCTTCTGTAGTGGATGGTGTGTCGTCCTGGGCTCTGGGGGAGGATGGTGGCGAGGTCGGAGGGTCATGATCCTCCCAGTCGTTCGGATGGGTATCCAGATCGATACTTTCTCCATCAAGCGCCTCCTCCAGAGGCTGCCAGTGTGAACTCTCCGGCCCTTCTGAACTCCCTGACCCCCCCGCCGCGCCATCTCGGTCTCCCCGCCTCACCCGATTTCCTGACCGTCTAGCTTGACGCGGCGGAGAGCGTAAGCCTCGCTCTCCACGCACCCTTCGTCCATCCCGGGAATACGTGTATGTCATGTCGCCCGAATAAAGTCTCTCCTCGTTCTGGCGGCTGGGACCGGAGACATCGACAAAACGCTGCGCACGGGTCGAAGGCACGAAAGAGGTCGTCCTGCGACGGACGGGCGGCGCATAGCCGTTGTTGATGTGGGCGGCGTCTTCCCATAACTCGCGTTGTTGGCGTTCGTAAGCACTGGCGCGGCGTCTCGTGTCCTGGCTGGTCATCGCGTCTGATAAGTAAAAAAAGATTCCCAGGAATAGTCACGCGAACAGGGCGGGATTGTAAGCCTGATAGTAAGCATCTGTGTGGCTAAATCACCACAGTTGTGGTGCAGCGGTTTGTCTGGAGGCGCTGAACCCACTTAGGGGAGCCGTGGGTTCGAATCCGACTTTTCGCGTTCAATTTCACATTATTCTTTTAATTCATTTTGTTTTTGGCATTCAATGATGATCATTTACGACTTCCACATTAATGATTACAAGCAGGCTGCAGTCCGCCATTGCTCAAAAGCTAAATATGACACTCTGACTCTGCCGTTCGTGAATGGCGTATATGTTGTTGATTCGTGCATTTGTTACATTGATAAACTAGCTAAGTTCTAAAAGTCACGCGTCATCATGTAGTCCCCTTCGTACGCCTTCACCGTCTCATCCTCGTCATCCAGGAGGTCTGGTTCGTTTGCGTCGCGTCCATCGGCTGTCCCTGGATTGTAATAGTCAACGGCCCACGGGCGGGCATACGATTGAAGGGCGCCCTTTAGCTTGATCCAATCCGCCCATGTGCAATCGATGGCACATGCCAGGTGGTCGATCTGACGGGGCTTATGTACCTCCAGCGCGAGAGTTACGAGAT
Source organism: Strobilurus orientalis (assembly GCA_019915145.1). Taxonomy (NCBI): domain Eukaryota; kingdom Fungi; phylum Basidiomycota; class Agaricomycetes; order Agaricales; family Physalacriaceae; genus Strobilurus; species Strobilurus orientalis. Next base: position 463,477 of record JAHLML010000015.1, on the reverse strand, counting down.
CTTCGTGCGTATAAACACCCATACGCAGGAACCTTGCTGACAAGTGGACGAGCTCGAGGCGTTGCAAGAAGTTTACTACCGCCTGGTGAAGGAATGTCGCGTCAACGGGAACGACACACTCCTGTGGGATTGGCGAGAGGTTGGTGGCGTGCCTAGCCATCCGGGGGTTCGGATTCTCTTCTGCCTCTGCGAAACCATCAGCACAAGGCCGGATTGAAACCATGCAAGATCTCACTCACTGTCGTTGTCGGCGCCGTCAATCAGCAGAAAATTGGACCGAATGGGAACAGCCGCTCGCAAACGACGTTGCATCCGCCTGATGCTTCCGGTTAGTTGTTTTTTTCCAAGAGAGAGAACTGAAAATGCTAACCGAATGCATCCCAGAGGCGTGTACATCGCCTCCGACACCAGCTGGGTTAGCCGGGCCTTCGCTCGCCCACGAATCTCACGATCTGGGTACTCCAATGCTTGGGCGAGGGATAGATCGTCGATTCCCGGGCGGTTCACGATAACAGACATACGAACTGTGAGGTCGGAGTCTGGTTGGATGGGAGGCGGGAGTTCGGGATCCTTGCCCGTTCGCGGCTTCTTGGGCGCAGGACGATCTTCGTCGGAATCGTCGCCGAAGTCCATCTCCTCATCGTCGTCATAGCGGGAGGCGCTCAGGCGACGGCGCGAGCGCACGAATTCGCCAATGCTGGGGGAGGTGTCTGCGCTGGAGGCGGAAGACATGGTGCGAGGAGGAATCGAACGATGGAAATTCAATTGACGCGCTGACCACCCCATAGGAAACGTAGGAACCGGCAATATGCTTATCCACCTCTTCGGATCGATGAAACAGTCTTTTTGAAACAGTGAGCTTGCAATTGGTCTTGATTCCTTCTCTCCCATGCATCATAAAGCTCGATCGCCCCATGAGTAAGTATGGTATATCCACGACTCGGTCGGCAGATCGCCGGAGACACTCGCACTCCCATCATCTCCCATCGACATGGACGCGCGAATTACTCAGCGCGAGATGCACGACCGTATGTGTAGGCCTGATTGGTTCCATTTCGGCTCTCCCCTAACATTGACGCCACAGGGCTAGTCGTTTATTGGGCCTACATGCAACAAAATCCAAGCTTTCCCGCGGCCGCCTTCGAGAGGCTGCCGATTCCTCGCCACATCCAGACACGATTGGCCAGAAGAGCCGCAGGTAATGCAAACGAAACGCATCTTCACGTAATGGCGCCGTACTCACTCTCCTTCATAGTGATACGGCGCTTCTGGGAGACCGTCATATGGCGATCCATCGCTAGTTCTAGTTATGACATCGGCTGCACCAGTTGCCATTGCTGTCGTTGCGGAGGCTACCGCCGCATCAGAGATAGTGTTTACGATGGCGAGGGGGCAGAAAGGGTTTGGTCACGGTCAATAGATGCACCAGGGGCAAGCAGCGCGTAGACTCAGTAGAGCAATCCGGAGAGTAATTCGGAGGTACCGAATTCATATTCATTTTTACCATAAACACCGCCGAAGCTGGCAATTTTCATTTGCCGGACTCACCATACCCAACCCTTACGCCCATGAGCCAACCGTCTGAGAGCGTGAATAGCGCTGCGAGAACCGATGTTGGGATGAGATTTCGTCCCGACACCATTAAGCGCCGCCCTCGGATAGAAGACCAAATGTGAGAGCGTCGCACCAGTCCACAACAGCAGACCCACTGATGTGTGTATACAGAGCCTTAGAGGCTGCTTTGCGCCGAACACGCCCCATTTACATCCTAACAGGGAGCGGACACCTGCGGCCGCGCTCTATCAGACTTGCTGTTCGAGACCGCTACGCTGAGGCGGCAACTGGCTATATCCCGTTACACTTCCAGATGGTCGACTCTTTGAGCGAATTCTTGGCGGGTCATGATGGGACTTATTTTGTTCAGTGTTTGGAGTCATGCGGGGTCATCCAGTGGGACGATGTAGCCAACTTGCGGTCTTTGCTGGACCAGACCGACATGCGTCACGTATTTGCGAGAGCAGTAGGACTTGAGCTAGATGAGTTAAATTGGTACATACTATTGCAGATACTTGGGTGGCCAATGTAATCCAAAGCTTGCTGATTTTGGCAACTGTCAATGGCTTATAATTTCAGAACTGCAGCGATGTGCGTACTCATGGTTAGCCGATTCCTGCCTAATTAGGCAGGACCCAGGTATGATCGGGTGCGGTAACCCACTTCTGGCCAGCCCGCCTAACACTCGGGCACGTCCAGCGGGAGAACGGAGAATAATGAAGTAATGTCGCCCGCAACAGAAATGATCAACTGAGAGGAGCGCTGCGATTGAGCGAAAGAAGTTTTTTCTGTCCAATACTTGTCCAATACTTGTCCAAACTGGAGATCGATCCAATTCGTGTTTATGCTGGGACATCATATCCTCTTTGCTTTCCATCCACCACACAGACCGTGCGGATCACCCTTGCTGCCAAATAGCATTGACAGTCTACTCTGTTGGCACATGGGCAGGCACAAGAAATATGACAGCCCGGAGGCGCAGAGGGCAGCCAGACGAGAACAACGAATGGACTCTTATTATCGGTAAGTTCTTCAAATCGCGTCCAAAGTGGACGAGTCTCTCTGACATCAATCTTGGCTAGTAATCGGAGTGAGATTCTTATACGCCAAAACGCCAAAAAGGCCGCCAAACGCGAGGCCGAGTCTCCCTCGCAGAAGGCAAACTTGAAGGCACAGCGCCGGTAAGACGTTCCGCTTCTGTTCACAGAACACTACAATCTGACGCGTTCTCAAGTGCAAGTCCAGGGGTAAACGCCATGGAATTGCTGGTTGCCCAGGTCCGAGAACAGAAACGGCGATTGGACCTTTATCTGGATGCAAAGCCAAAGCTCTTTGTGCGTGCCCTTACAATGGCAGCCTTACAAGACAGACTAGACGGCAGCGTTAATCCACCAAACGCTGTTGAGGAGGCCTTGCGACGTGTCGTTGGCCTACGCCGCCCAGTACTGGATGCGTTGAACGGGATAGCTAAAAATCTCGGTCGCCAATCTTCGGAGTGGATCGCGGCCAATGATGTTGACCAAACGTTCAATGAACTCGAATTGTGGCTGGATGGGGTAAACCAGTGTATCGCTGACGACACGCTAGAAGAATACGTAGATGAGAAAGTATTTAGCTTTCTGTAACGGTGACACTCTTGGCGCCACAGGCAACCTGACGCCACACCAGATTTCATTGCCTGTCTTACTCATTACACATCACTGTCCTCGTCGTGTTTTGCTCTCACCAATCAGACGTTGATCACGCCTTGGACTGCATGTTGCGATGAAACAGATGAACATATTGAGATCTACACGAAACAGCTCGAAACAGTAGCTGTGGCTAAGATAAGATAGAACACATGTCATCGAAGTCGAATAGCTCTGACGTCCCCGGCCCGGCGAGCTTCTGCAAACTTTGCGTGCGCGGTATCCAAGTCCTCCCACGCATCATGCGTTGAGCCCGGTATTCCAACAACGTTCAGCGCGCCCTCGAGCCTGCAAAGATCATGCGTGAATTGCGAGAGGTAAGGGAAGAGCAAGAAGTTGTACATGGAGGCGTACACACCCGGTGTCAAGCCACGATAAACGCAGTACCAACGATCCGGGGCAGGTCCAGACAAAGGATTTTGATGTCCTGAGACCGCAAAGTTTTGCCGCGAGATAACGCGGATAGTCGTCCAAGTTCCACCTGCGCATGATCGCACCCAACCCTTGTGAAGAGCGTATGCGTACGCGCCCTCGGCCGCGGCGCGAGAACTGTATCGGACATATATGCTCTTCTTGATACGGTGTACCTGGGGCATAGTAGCTTCCCATGTATCGTACACTCCTGGATTGAGTCCCGCGAAGACAACGCACGGCTGCGCGTAGGATATTCCTGTGTGACGATGCTTGTGCCGCTTGCTGGTAGCCCGAACACTCGCTCCCTCATCCTGCGACATGCGAGCACCGGTAGACCTATATGAAATAAGGAGATAGATCACGCAATGGAATTCGGAACATACTCACCAATGTGGAGTAGTACGAATTATTCCATTGGTATTCGTGACGCTGTACTCAGTGGCAAGGAACTGAGTTGGGTGAAGTTCTCGCTCAGGTGCTTGAAGGGGCCGTCGCGGTGGACTGGGCGGAGGTGAAGCAGGCCCTAGGAGGCGACACCCGCAGGCACCTTATCGATACGCTATTGGTAGCACAATGTCATAAACTCACCGGCGAGCTCCGCCTCATGGAATGCGCGGATAAGGGCATCGATCTCCGGATCGTCATAATTCGTTGAGGCGTCAGACAAACCACCTTCGGATGCAGTGAGATACTCGTCATCGTCTGAGTCGGATACAACTGGGGAAGAAGGCATTATCGGCGGGAGACAGCTGGAGACGATGGTGGAAGATATCGAAGTTAATTGATAACGAAAACACGATATCGATGCTACTACAATACAATCACATGGCCTCGGCCCAATGCCCCATTGAACAAATCGAGGGCAAAATCCTGCGTGCTGACGCTCTCCCTGAGAGCGTAGGGCACCCCAGTAACGCCGCTGTCGGCAACCTGGCTGGGGATGTTGATCAGCAAGGGAATAGGTGCATATGTAGAGGAGGATTTACCTTTGGGACTGAGGGAAAACCCCGACGTGACGCCCTCGAATTACAACCTGCCAACGTGGAGCAAAGATGGTAGGGTCGCCCTGGAGAGCAGAGGCGGGAACGACGTCGTAAGCCACGCCGACGCGAAAGACCGCAGCGGGGGCGACGGCTGGAGCCGGAGGGGGAATCTGAGCCATCTGCGCGGGTGGTGTTGATGAGCGACGGTAAATGCGGCAGCGACGACCAAAAGAAGGGTTGAGTTCTGAGAATGTTGTTAAACTTGATATACTGTAACGCAGTGCATATTGACTCTTACCAATCTGCACCTCAATCTCGCTTTCAGAGTTTGAATTGGCGGGCGGAGTCTCTTCCTCGTCGGACGAAACGATGGTGATGGCTTGGGACAGGGTGGCGCCGGAATGAGGCATGACACTGGGCAAAAAATCAGCATCTATTATATCATGATCAGGAAGGGAATTTACCAAAAAGGGAGTGCGGCCGAACATTGTTACAAAGAACCAATCTGCCGACAAGAAGACAAATTCAGTAATTTGTCGCGAGAGGGGAAGCCGGGCCCGAGCTTTCACTCCAAGGCAATTGACGCATACTTGCAACGTTCGGTCATCCAACATCATGCCGCCACGCCGTGCCAACAGGAAAAAAACCTATATCCCGCTGGCCAAGGAAGCGCGCGCCACGCGTCGTGGCTGGGCGGACGGGTACCGAGGTGTCTTCTTGTTGAGTTGGGTAGCCCGCTATGCGGAGGCGATGCAGCGCGGTCACGATGCCGAACGAAAGTGTCTGGAGGAGCTCTACCGCCAGTACTTCATCAAAATTCCGTGGTGGCTGAAGGACCATGAAGAACCCCCCTTCCCGGTGAACGAGTGGCGATCTGAAATCCAAATGCCGGTTGAGCGACTGAGCGACGAGGAGATGCAGGAGAAGCGGGCCGTTGTGGAAAAATTGAAGGCGGTACGTCGTCCGGGATTTCTTGTTCCCCTGCGAAGCTTGCTGAGGCTGTCTAGTCGATCCACCGCTGGTTGAAACGGCGCGTAGTCAATTTGTCGAAGAACGTGCGGAAGGGCGGAGTTGACGACCCGATGACGGCCATCTACGCTCGCCTCAGCGGAATAGCGCGGCCACCAAAGCGTCGCCAGCCAGCGCAGCAGTACCAGGTCGAAAATCGGGAGGCCGTCAACAGCGAGGTCGAGAGGCAATATAACACCCTCCGAATGTCGGGCTCTGCCCAGCCGCTGAACGGACCATTCCGTCAGAAGGTCGTTCGTTCCATGTTTCTGAAACTGAGCGTCGAGGAGAGGGAGGAGTACGCGGCCAGAGCCAAGGCCGACGCGGAGCAGGGGAAGAAGAATTGGGAGACGGCAATTAAGGGACCGCCATCCGATGACCCCGAAGCGCGCGCAAAGTAAGTCGAAGTTTGAGCAAGCGAGGCGGCGTCACTGACGCGCAAATTAGGTGCATCATGGACCTCCCGAGTTTTTTTCAACCACTGGCGGAGATGGTCGGTGCGGCGACGGGCCTACAACTGGTTATTCATGCTTTCGGGGCAATGCCGCACTACAACGGCGAATTGTCTGTGATAACGTCAGTATTTGATTCCAAACGTTGCGATTCCGTGAACTTACAGTGTCGGTGTTCAGAATCTGCGGGGGGGAAAATCTTGAGGACGATCCTAAGTCGGCGACGAGGTTCAAGCCTGAGGCTCATAAGGCATACAAGAAGTATCTCGAGGACTTCGGTGCCACCTGCTACACATCCGAAGAGCTTGCAGCCGCGAAGCTTCCCCAAAACACGACGGGCAGTTCGACCGCGGCACCCGATGATTTGGTCTTTGACTTGAGCACCGTCAAGGCGATCACCGCAGCTGCGGCTAAGGACTGTCGGTACGATGACGATGAAGAAGATGATGAGGATGAAGGATGGCCAGCGCCTGATGCGCGTGTCGACGAAGAGGATTCTGACGACGAAGGTGCTGCGATTGGTCAGAGGCGCCGTCGCACCGACGAGGATAGTGACGATGGGGATGAGCCACCGAGGAAACGACCAACGCGCCCAAAGCCTCGCCCACATGACAAGAGCATCGCGCCTGGAGTCGGTGATTTGGCACCTCCTGACGCCTCGACGGGCGATCCAATGAGGGCAACTGGTGAGGACAACGGCGCAGCGGAGCATCAAGCCGGCAACCCCACCAATGGAACCGAAAACGACGACCCAGCTCCTCCTGAGCCTGAGCCAGTTCGCCGCTCGAGTCGCCTCGCCGAGGTCCCGAAGCAGGTGGATGCGCCGTCAGCGTCAGAGACGGAAGGAGTAGGGCGGGACCGAGAACAGGATCCCGTACGCACGAAGCCAACCCTCTCAGAGTTCTGGGACGACGACGACGCGGAGAAGAGAGGAGCCGAGGTGGATGAGGCGATGGAAGAGGCTCCCGTTTGGTTGGCTCCGGTCGCTGAGCACTTCTCTCGCGCTGTCGAGGAGTTCGGTCCCCGGTGGAAGAAGTTACTGGATATCTATACGCTCTACGAGAGCGAGAGCGGATGGACAAGGGATGGGTATCTGCCTGCGGATGGGCGTCCGGAAATGTTAGACGTCTGGATAAAGAGCGGGAGGATGACTCGTACCTCGACATTGATCAAGTTGGACCCGAAAGACCTGCCGAGTTTCAAGCGCGCCTTTGGCGTTTGGTACGGTGGGATGCAACCCGTATGGCGCGAGAGGAAGGGAGCATCGTGGAATAGGCCGAAAGTGGGAAAACGAAGGCGCTTCGGCTGGGACCAGGTACAGGTCTACGGCGTGAACGGATGGCTGAGCGTAGTGGTGTGCTTGTTCTGGTGGGCCCAAGCGTGCATGGAGGGCGGCTCTCAAAAGGACTGGGATCAGTGGGAAGAGGCAACTGATGATGTTACGTGGGTTCTGGCCGACCTGGCGCCGTAAACGTTGCCAGGGTTAAGTAGATGCCGTGAATTGCTCGTCCAGAGTAACCAAGTTTGTTTAAGTACAAAATAGAAACCGTTCATGCTCATATATATACAGCTCGAGAAACGTGGCGCTGTCTTTGGACTTGGCGAGCGCAAGTTATCGCACGATGACATAAGTGTTCTGGACTTTGCGAAAAGAAACCATTGCCGAGCCTCACGTCAGTAGTATGACTGAGTCTCTCGGTCCGGAGCCGTTCTCACGTAAATACGGTGACTCACTGGGCGCAATTGAACTTGTCAAATTTCACGGCGACGACGAGAGCATTCTGCCAGTTGAATTCGAGCATGAGCGGACGAAGAAAAAAAATGCATTGTATTATAAAGTAGATACAATAATAGAAATGTTTCTGTATTGCCTGCCAACGAGCCTCACAGACGGGCATGCCAAAGGAATTACATGATGCATCGGGGAGAGGAAGAGCGCTCACCAAGGGAGCGGAACAGCAGAAGGACCAGCTCGGGGCCCGTAAATCCGGAGTAGAGAAGCTGACGAGTCGGCCGGACAGAGCGGTTTGTGTAGCTATTCAATATTTGAATATGTGGCGTATTTTATAGAAAAGGGTGGAGGGCGGTTCCGTTCGGGAACACGTGGAGCGCAGACACGAGGCCGTCGAGAGCAAGCGAGTATCAAGATCGTCGGTTTTGCATGGAATTCGGTGTGCCCCGATTGGGGGAAGCGAAGCGCACCAATGCCAGGGTGTGGCGCACAATTGACCGGGTGTGCCGCGAACCCGATTTGGGTGCCGCAAACCCATCTGATTCGGATGCAACAAACTGGCATCAATTTAGATTGATGGGCTTGATGTGCGCTGGGAGAGACCCCCATTTGAGCGGGTACCGGAGGCAGGGAGGTTCAGGGTGTTTATCCCCAAATAGGAAGGGAGCAGAGGGCGGCGGGGCGGCGGGAACAGCCCTCACGTGCCCCGAGTGGCTTAGCAACACCCGACGCATGGTTGCCAGCCCGGGGCAATTGATATGTTTGGAGGCTCAGAAGGACCGGTCAATTGCCAGTGTAATGACGCTCATATCTACAGCTAGGACTCCAATGAGTGCGAGGAAAATATGCCTCCCGAACCCCCCGATGAACCTCCGAGGAAGAAATCGAAGTCAAACTCGGGCACTGCAACTAAGAAGACCGTCGCGGCTCTAGCTGGCATCTGGGGAACTGTACCACCACGAACCATTGCATATGCTGCTATCATGGTGTGTGTACTGTTCTCACATCTTCTGTTGCTGACCTCGCCTCACAGCTACACATGAACCTCACAAACATGAAAAAATGGTCCGAGAAATGGTATGGTGTCAGCTACCCGGCCATGTATAACTTCATCGTCGACTATCTCGAGGCACCTCCGACCGATAGTGATAAGGAACACATCGACAACCTCCTAAAGTGGTGGATCAGGTGAGCAGTGAAGTTCCTTATTTACAACGGTCCTGACAGTACTTCTCTAGCAAAGTTTTCCCTGATGCAGCTGAATCTGCTGACGCCCAGGAAGTCACCAATGCATCGCACGACATCCTCGCCGCACAACGCGAAGCCAAACGCATCCAACTCGAGGCGGAGAAGGAGGCGGAGAAGGAAGCATCGCCATCGCAAGAGACCGACGAAGCGGCAGCGGCGCGCAGGCAGGCTGAGGCTGAGGAAGCCGAGGCCACGCAGAAAGCTGCTGAGGAAGCGCTTCGGCAGCAAATCACCGACGCAGAGGCACATCTGCAGCGCTTACGGGGTGAAGTGTAGATCAATGACTGTGTATATCATCCAATGGCATCGTTTAATGACAACCCTCTGTGTGATATCATGTGCATAGAACCGTACTGCATCCATAGTAGCTAGTACTAGCTGGAACCGAGAAATAGTATCCTCAGGTCACCTCAGATATAGTCCTTACAAACGATACAATGCCTATAAAGCCGAATCATAATTATATCGAGATCGTAGTGATGGCAATACTGAGCGGGCTAGGTAAGGACTATGTAATAGAGGCTACAATGATTGTACCCGATTGTAGCGATTGTGCCAAATTGTACTGATTGGCCGACTTTATATCCGCGTGTCATGATATCCACGATTCAGTGATGCAGGCCCAGCAACGCGCTGAGCAATTGTCTCCGTGGTGTCATCCAAGTCCAACGTCTGTGTAACGTAAAATTTGCCGCCACTGAGAAGATGGCGAATCCAATTACCCTGGGCAAAAGCGAGAGCAATATCTCGTGAAGGTGCGAGACGGTTGGAGTGTACACTCTTGCCCCGGATTACGGCATTGAAAGACTCGAATGCCTCCGTCGCAAAAAGAATGGCTGGCCCAAAACGGCGTATATGTTCGGGCAAATGAACGAGAATGTGAAATTTGGGTTTGTTGAACCAACGCGATGACCATTGCGCAGCCAGAAGCAGAAACGAGCGAATTTCATGTCCAAGAGTTGACTGTAGAGATCATGAGACAATGTACTCGGACAACAGCGTCAAGAAACTTACAACATAGGTGTCGATATTATCAATTTTGGGCTGCCAGATCATCGGTACCAGCTTGGAAAGGCAGACCCATGTTGCGTAAGATTCCGACGATACAAGTCCATCAAGGACAAATGGTGCTATCTGTGCGATAGCACGAAAATCGCGTCCGGTGAGTGATTGTCCGTACTTGACCAAGGTATGGCCATTGAGCGGCGAAATGCCCAAGCCTCGAGTATCGAAAGAGCTGATCTTGTGCTCCAGTTCAGATAGCTTCAATGTTTTCTTGTTGAGCTGGACCTTGAGGACGTCTCGCCACATGTACTTGATGAAGCCCAGTAACACAACATGTAAGATTTCGACGGGGGTATCACAGTGTGGATCGAGACCTGTGTTCCGTTAGTGTCATATTATTGAGACAATAAGACCATACCCTTGAGCGTCCAGACAGGACTAGTGATACGGTCAGGAAGCTCCGTGATACACGATCTCAGCGCCTTCTCCTTCTTCTCCTTGGTGCGAAGCCGGTTATGAGAAGCGAATAGCTTGTCGAGGAAATGCTGTTGATATGTATCCTTGAGACCAGCGGCTGTTTTCATCTTCTTGACACGTCCTTCGGAGCCCACCAGCGCGGCCTCCTTGAGCATGTTCTTGAGAGAGTCCAGTGTCGCTGCCCTTTCCCGCGCGACTCCAGGCTAGAACTGTTTCAGATTCGCTATACTGACAGGTGGAAAAATCTGATACACACCTCAATGAACGAGAGGATACGTGACTTCACCTGCTGAAAGCTCTCCGCAAATTTTGATCGTGACTTGGGTTTCTCACTGCCGTCAGAATCGTCGCTGGCGTCACCTTCCTCTTCGTCATCGTCCTCTCCTCCTGGGTCGTGACCTCCAGTGCCGCCTGGATCAGGGACCCCCATATCATCACGAATACGACTCTTCCCTTGAACGCGACAAACACGGCAGAAGTACTTTCCGCGAAGCCCAATATGACACGCAAACTCGCTCTGCATTGGATTATCACCCAGAAGTGCGAGTATCCAAGGTACGACAAGAACATCCTCCTCAAAATGGCAGTCCCACGCCTCAATTCCATGTTCTTGAGCGTCTCTGGAGGCTACGTTAGGCGTATTCAAGAAAACAGTGTGATAGAGCATATGCAATCTGATCTGCGATCCCATCTAACATCTCGAGTGGTGCAGCTAAGTTGGAGGTACACAGGAAGTGGATATTATACTCCTTGTGAGTCTGGGTCCTTGCGAGACCAGCAGGCGTGAAAAGGAAGCTGTTGTGTTTATTCCACTTCTTGGAGACATTTCCGGAAGTGTCATCACAATACAGCCAGACGGGAAATGACATGACACGACGACCTTTGGCAAGAGCACGCCAGCGGTTCCCAACCATGGGATCAGTGTGGGTCCACTCTGAGACGAATGGCGTAGACGCGTCCGGGATCATGCCTGAAATCAAGGAGAATCAGCACCGAGTTTCACACTGAATTGAATTCATAGCTCACCAAGGATCTGGCGAGGGTCTGGGACCTGATACAGCAAAAAGGCCTCACAGAAATCGGGAAAGTTCTTGAGGAAATGTGAGTGATGGACCTCAAACTCCTCTTGACAGACGAGCCACCCATTGTCGTCAACTGATGGGATCAGCTTCCAGCATTTAGCGAAAGAATGACCAGCTCGCGTAAACCATCGGATTGGCACACAGTACTCTTCAGAATGATTAAAAAGAACGGCGGGCTCAAAGAGATAGAAGTCGGAGCCCTGTAAACGAATCATGGGCGCGGCAAGGTCATCGGGAATCTCGTTCAACCAACGATCAGCCTGGCGAGCTTCGGATATTTTCTTGCCGCTGTCTTCGGGGTAGAAGGATAGGTGCGGCCGAACCTTGGGATTTGCCATCTCCTGTAATGAGTGAGTGTCCAATATACGCCCAAATAAGTGAAGAGACAACATACCTGAGATATGATCTGCGCAAGCTTGTTGACATGATATATGTTACCATGAGCGCCCTTGTACATGATGGTCTCAATACCGCACAGCTTCTGCAAGCGCTCGTTGAGAGTCTTCATACTTCGAACGGACGGAACATCGTCAACATTATTCTCCCGAAGAAGCCAAAGGAAGAGATCCAACTGGCGTTGCGAGAAAACTGAGCGAGGCAGATGCATAAGGATGTCGAGAGTACAGGTCTGTATGATTCATATCAGCTGCATATACACTGTGTTTGCCACTTCACTTACAATCTTGTCCTTCCATGGATACCACTCTGGCGATTCGACATCGTCTGCTGATACGCGCGCGCGTTTTCGGGGCCCTTGTTGCTCATTACTGCCATGCTCATAGCCTGTTGGATAGAATAAATTCGCACAGATCATGGTGACAACAAGCAACTCACGAGATGATGAATCTTTGCCACCTTCATCTGAAGATGAGAACCGAGCATCAGGATCCTCAAACTCGACGTCGTCAGGGAGTTCGTGGAGAGGCTCGTCCGAATCATAATCTGACTCGGACGACGGAACATCGAACGTGAAGGAATCATCGGCATTCAGGTCAAGAAGTGTTCCGACAAGACCAGTGAATTCGTTCTGGACATCGAGCCCAAATGAAGGGGGTTCCTCGTTGCTGTAGTGAACGCCCCAGTAGCGCTGTTCATCGTCATAAGTTGGGGAATATGGCCGAGCGTTGTCATCCAGGGTCGGGTCAGGCAAATTGGCCATGACACCGTCATACAGAGAACCGAGAAGGGCGCGCTGAGCACTGCCCATCAAGTCTGAATGCTCTAGCGGATTAAGAGGGGAATGAGCGAATGAGGGTGTGTCTGATGCTCCAGAAAGCGAGCTCGTTGCTGTTCGAGACCGGTGCAGAGTCAGACGGTCCTGGTGTACGGGCCGACTCTCATGGCGAGCACGGTGGCGAAGTTCCCGGGGTGAAGCATCCTTATCGTCACAGAGTCGGCATCGAATGCGAATTGTATTGCTGTTGGGGGTCTTGACGACCTCCCAGACTGATGGGCGTCGTTAATTAAGAGCGAAGAAGAAGTTTACGGCACGGACGCACTCTGTTCATCAATTTCTGATGCCATGACTTAATTGCTTCGGACGTTGCGGGATGTTGAAGATGAACGGCTTCACAGAACAGGTGCTCTCAAACTATGTCGGTGCAGTGAAAATGGGAGATGTAGATACAAATTACAGCAGAAAGGAGTCACTACAGTACAATTTTACAAATGTGCGGCCCAGGTACCACAGATGTACCACTTCGGCAAAACGTAAGAGTGCCGGGTCGGCACCGCCAGATATCCCACCTCTTCAGCACATCGAATGTCTGGCTGTGTACTATCTATACACTAAAGCATAAGGGACTCGGGTAGAGATTTTAATTTATGTAAGCAAGGAGGTCGGACCGAGGGTGGGCGGGTTGCAAGAGCCCGAGTTGCCGGATCGTGGGTTCGAGCCGCTCCTGACTACTTTTCAACTGGCAGCCGTAATTTGACTCTGACTGCCAGCTTTTTGAGTGCAAAACTGACCAGAGCTCACTTTGTGAGACATCAATCAGCTTCTGTGTGTGAAAGAGGGAGCGAGGGCGGAATGAGATGCTGTGAAGGAGAGTACGAGCAGAGCGAGTAGTCGACTGAGCGCATCGAGTGACCGTCCGAGCAGCCGACTTGCACATCTATTGAGGGCCCCTGCCCACATCACCCTGTGGCACAAGAACTCACACCAGTCAAGCACATTGACAGCAGAAAGGATGTTCTATTTGTATATCCTGTCTTATGTGATGGTAGTACTGTACGTCTTATTGACCCTGTGGACTTGGATTGCTGATGAGCATTGTACCTATGTCTCTACGGGGCTTGGGGCAGAGCCCCAACAAGCTGAAGTGAGTGCCGTAGGAAAGAGGCGAGCGCAGCGAGGCTCTTGCCGAAGGCAGGATATGTAAGCTTGTAGTAAACGATGCGGCAAAGCTTAGCTAATTATTACTTAAGCAAAGCAATCGGCTTTTTCCGCGCGGCGGTTCCTGCCAATGCCGGTTGCCGGGGCGTCGGTTCAAGTCAGAGTCAGGGCATTTTGCTGCTGTGGCGCAAACACGGGTCAGCCACGGGCTGCTGTCAAGGTGATTCCAGTGTGGAAAGTATACACTCTCAGATTTTGAATTGTTCAGCCCCAAAGCAGCAGTAGTACAGATAATTTTTGAAACGGTTCATATTGATGTGTTTAATAATATACTACTGTATACGGCGCGTAGCGCCGACGGGGTTTGGGGCTGGCCCCAACAAGCTGGAGGCCCAAGTCGTAGTTGCGGAAAGGAAGGCGAGGAACGAGCCTTCCGACCGTGACGAAGACGCGGGTTGTAAGCTTGTGGCTATTGCTCAGACGAGGTGTACGGCGATTATTCTTGGCAAGCCATGAACGACCGGTTGTACTAGCCTGTGCCCTGTTTACAATTTGAGCTGCAAACACAAACACTGAGGACTCGCACGTTTGACCGGTTGTATTGCAGCAAAAGTATCTGGTAACACAGGCAGACCGATAACCGTGATCAGTTACCTCTTGTATACAGCGTCTGTCTCTCGATCGAACGACAACGTAGGACGGCCGAAGCCCTGTAATTGCCTTACCATAGGTGCCACAGGTGGACATTGACTACGGGATAGATGTCAGGTCCGAGGACTACGTCAATCATGGCGAGCCATCCGCGGAGTGTTACAGTGGTTGACTTGAAGGCAATCCAACCGATTCTGACTGAAAGTGACGAGGGCTGCATTCTATGCGCGGATCATGCCACACGGACCTGTCAATTCGAGTCCATCGGAGTATACTACGAACTTGAACGCGGTGCGACATCTATGTATGTATAGCTGAAGTCAACCTGAAGGACGGCGTCAGGTAGTAACTTGACTCAGATTGAACTCAAGTCAACATACGGCTCGCGGCACCCTGATGGAGGATAACAAATTTGGTGATTGCTGTATTCCGACGCGAAAAGCGACGGGGTCATCGCAGCGATGTCAGAATGTGGTCGGCGTTGCTCTGGGTTAGGTAAACATAGCTAGCTGATATACAGAGCCGGCTTCGTCCTTCTTAAAAAGACCTAAGGTCTGTTTTACCTCTGGCATAGTACACCCCCACGACGACAACTATTGCAATGCCCAAGTCCTCTACAAAATCGATGGATCCTAAGGCCGTCAATCGGCCGTATCAAAACATCTCGACAAAGGCAGAAGTTCTGTGCAGACTGATGCCAGAGTCCCTGCGCGACTCGCTTCGTCAAGCGTCAGTGTTCCCCAGCCCACCCAGAATCCAAAGAACTTCAAGGCGCTAGGCATCGAGGCTATGGGGCGATATGGGTTTCCGAGAGAGATTGTAATGAGTACTTCAAGGTATGCTCATCTCGAGCCCTGACGACGTCGAGACTGAGGGCTAACTACGTTGAGATCGACCGAGATACCCTCTCAGAGTGCTCCCTCCAGCTAACCTCCTCCTCTCGGAAGAAATACATCTTATCCGAGGTCATTGTGAGTTTCCACACTCAAGTTCTGACCAAGTTCAATAGTACTCATTGCATACTGTAGGCCCTTGCTTCAATTCTTGGACTCCCAAGAGGTGAAGGAAGTCACAAAGGGGCCCTCAAGTCGTTCTTTGAGAAGAATAGTGAACGCAAGGCCGATATAATGGGCAAATTGGGAATTGCTCTCGAGGATGATGCTTCCGAAGGTGCATCTGGCGAAAACGAGGTATGTAAGCAGATACCCAGATCAAATATACCTCATTGACGCTTGAAAATCATCAGTTTGAGGACTATGACCTTGAGTGTTACGACGTGGATCTTTCGGAGTCTGCAAAGAATGAGATGACCGAAGATTCCATTCGTGAAGAAATGAAGGAGAAGCTTGGGGAGGATTATGATTCGGATGAGGATTACAGAGATGAGTATATCAACGACATGTACGAACAAGGGGAAGCGGCTGGCGACGATAGCTACTACGAGAACCTGTGGTAAGTAGAATGGGTTGAGTAGTTGCAGTTGTACAGATTGTTTGTCATGTATCTTGTCACAAATTTCCTGAATCACCCACTCCTCTGAATCTATTCTTGCAATCTATCCAGGCCGGGCTTCAATGGCCTGCAGTTACCTGCAGTTACAGTCGGGTTACTGTATCTCCCGCGTGGGTCGGCGTATGGCGACCGGTTTTCATTCGGACCGAACGAGCCGGTGATGACGGTTGTGCGTAAAACTGCACCTGCAGGGACGCTACGCCCTTGATCGCGTTCTCCCAACAGCAAAAGCCAATCCTCCTTCCGGCGCCCCAAGTTCGGTCCTATGTGAAATTCCAGTTCAATCCTCTAATCTCACTCTTTTAGTATCGCCAGAGAGACTCCCTTGCTTGCCCACCGCTTCCTCAGGACACTCTGTCATGATCTTAGCTGCGCAGATCGACGTGGAAGAGCCGGAAAATCAGAAAGACCGGCTTTTGTCTCTGCTCAAGAGCAATCAGGAGCTTTCCCCGTCGGATTTGACCTGCCTCCAGAATGATCTGCGCGCCAACGAGGCGGAGGAGGCAGCTCTTCGCAAACGCGAGGAAACTTTGTTTCGGGAACTCCATGACACCCGACAACACCGACAAGAGCTGAGGACTATCATCGAGACCCAGAAACACATCCTACGCACTGCGGCCGTTCGACAACTACCCAACGAGATTCTGCTTGACATCTTCGAGCGCGTTCTCGAGATGTATAAATCGGATCCCTACACCGACCCACGAAATACGCACGATGGCGTACTCGCCATGTCCAGAGTTTGTCGAAGGTGGCGTAATTTCGCCGTGATGCGCCACGAGCTGTGGTCAGACGTAGACGTCACATCTTGGCAGGGTGTGGCGGATGGGGACCTGGCACGCCTACGAACCGTGCTTCGTCACTCGAAGGACTATCCTCTCAGAATTGCGTACAGCGAGGACTCGGACGACACAGACCACAATCTGTGGTATCTGCTCCTGGCGCACGCATCGCACTGGCGCAGCCTCCGCGTCGACATACGCACATGCGGTTTCGTGACCTGGCGCATCAACGCGCTGAGGGAACAGCTCCCCATGCTCGAACGCTTGGAGCTTCACATCCTCAAAGACGGTCCCAAATGGGAGCGTACGCCATGCACGCTCGACCTCTTTGCCTCTGCCCCCCATCTCCGAAGCGTCACATTCCGCGGCTTCCGCGACCCATCCCCGGCAAAGCTGCACTGGGAGAATGTGACCAGCCTCTGCTTCGGCTCCCTCCGCCTCGAGTCTGACCTCCAATTGGACGTCATCCAGAAAGCTGTCAGCCTGCGTCGACTGAAGTGTATTCAATTCCTGCATGACGTACCCGACGACAAGATTAGCATACCGACGCTACAGCAGTGGACGGGCTGGTCTGAGCAGCTCTCCATCTTCACGCTCCCCGCGCTGCAGTCGTTGAAGATGAAGCTGGACAGCGCCGTTGACGTCCGCGTCAACACCGTCCGCTCCCTCATCGTCTTCTCCGATTTCATTTTTAGGTCTGGCTGCGTTCTCACGTCACTCCATATCCACAATATCGAACCGGGCGGCGAAATGGAGGCAGTTTTGGGCACGTTGTCGCAGCTACGTCGTTTGCACATCGGCTATCGGTGTACGCATGCGGGGCTTCTTGAGGGTTTCTTTGCCGCTCTCATACCAGCCGCCGAATCCACTCTCCTACCTTCGCTCGAGATACTCGTGCTCTATGACGCTATGGGGCACAAGCGGATCGCCATGTGCACGTCCCCCGTCCTCCTGCGTATGGTGCAGAGCCGCTGGGACGGCGGGTCCGACGGCCGAGTCGCAAAACTGCGTCGGATAGCAGTCCGTTTGAATCGACCGTGGCACAAAGATGAATATCGTCTTACGACGGGTGACGTGGACTTGATTGACAGATGGAAAGGTGAGGGGCTGGATATCGCGTTGATGCTGCCTGGCGGAAGCGATGGACTGGTGGATTCGGATGAATCTGATGATGATTATTGATTAGTATCGCTACAAGTCTATTAACCGCTATAGTATGTATTATTGCACATCTGCTTCTTATTTGTATAGTACCGAAGTTGCGGACTGTAGTGTATGTATCTACCCCTTGGATTTGTATACTATCGTATGCTAGCTAGTTTCTCATATTAATAGCCCGTCCTTCCATTCTATTCTATCGTATTACCTACGCAACCTGGTTATCCATCCTCCACGTAGTACAAGTCGGCCTTCTTCCCATCGAGATTTGTATAGTATCGTATGCTAGATAGTTTCCCATATTAATAGCTTGTCCTTCCATTCTATCGTAGCGAATTGAATGCCTTGGTTATCCATCCTCTCCAAGTCGGCCTTCTTCCCGTCGAGATTTGTATAGTAGATAGTCTCATATATCAATAGCTCATCCTTCCCTTCCATCCCATCCCATCCTATCGCAACGAATTGATAGCCTGCGAGACCTGATTACCCATCCTCTCCAAATCCGCCCTCTTCCCCGCGCCATCAAGCACCGCATCCAACAACCGCCGCGCCCTCCACTTATCCGGATGGAACACAACCTTCGCCGTGCTGACCATCACAGTATACTCCTCCCTCGACACAGCGCCCTTCGCATGAGCGAAGAATTGTTCCAGATCCGCCCACACCACATCCACGATGGAGTTGGGCTCTTGCAAAGTGGGCCAAGGGACGCTGAGGATAGTAAGAGGCTGGCTGTCGGGGGTGAAAGAGAGGAGGGCAAATTCGTGCAGGACGAATTGGAAGCGCGACACGGCGTGGGCGGGCGTCCATGGCGCAGGCCAGTAGAGCTCATCTCGGGTTTTACATCGTTTCGTTTCCTTCTTCAGTAACGCTCGTGGATCGGGGGCTAAACTCGCGGTTGACGCTTGGCGTGGTACCCCAGCCCGAGATGGCTGCAGCGGCACCGGTGGTGAATGATGATATTCTATACGCCTCTGCAAATCAGCGAGTTGACTCTGTAGCTGCGCGATTTGACTGTTCGCCTTCTCCTGGTCGCGCGTTCGTTTAGTCTTCAGCACAGTGTTCTCCCCTTTGGCCTTCGTAACCTGCGTTCCTATATCATTGACCCTCCCCTCCAGCGTAGCGACCCGAGTGTTCAAAGTTCGTTCCCTCGCCCTGACGCGTGCTACCGTGTTCCGTTCTTCAATCAGCTTGACGTCCGTAGCCGTAAGCTGGTCAACAGCAGTAGTGCGTGCGGCAGCAATTTCCGCCATAGAGAGCTTCAGCGCGGCCATCCTATCCTTCGATTCCGCAAGAGCCCGCTGTACTTCCTCTACCCGCCTCGTCAGGAAACGATTCGCCTCTGCGTCCCCAGCCTCCTTGGCCATAGCTGCGGATAGTTTCCTATCCAACGACCTCGCGACATCCCTCTCCCTCTGATACTCGTCAGACAGCCTTATATTCTCGTTCACCGCCGCTGTCAAAGCGTCGTTGACGTCCGTGACCGACGTCTTCATCTTCGCAACCTCGTCTTTTGAAGCAGCCAGCGCACGCTCCGATTCCCTCAGCTTCTCCTCCCGAACTTTGAGGCGAAGGATGCCTGCCCCAACCTCCTTCTTCAGCTCCTCCTCAGCTCTCCTCTCCCGAACCAACGTCGAGGTCAGATTTGCCACCTCTTCCAGCGCCTTGGTATTCGACTGTGTGATTTCCGCCAATGAAGCCCCCATGGTCGAGATCTCCACCTCCTTTGAAAAGAGATCGCGTTCCGACGCGGCCACACGCGCTTCCAATCTACGCTCCAGGTCCGCGAACGCCTTCGTCTTATCCTGTAATTTGAGTGCAAGGATCTCCGCCTCCTCTGTCGCGACCAGTTTCGCATCGGTGAGCTCTGCGACAGCGATCTCCAAATCCATGATGTGGTCTTTCGAGACCACGAGACTCTTCTCCGATTCCTGTAGCCGTAAAGCTCGTCCAGAGGAAACTGACGTGATCTGATCGATTTCCTGGGCGAGTTGGGTTTTGGTCGTGGTCAATGTGCGAACCTCTTGCTGCAGAGAGTCGACTTGGGTAGCGTGTTCGTCCTGGAGAAGCTGCAGGTCACGGACCAGCTGCTCCCGCGTTTGAGAAATCGCGTCGTTTTCGGCTAGAAGCGACGAGTTATCGAGGCGCAACACGTCGCCAACCTCTTCCAGCTCCTGAACGCGCCCATCCAACACTTGCTTTTCGGCGGAAAGCTCGCCTAGCTGCTTCGAGAGGCTGCCCAGCTCGGCTACCATCGCGTCTTGAGCCGTCGCCGAATCATGCAATTCCTCCCTAAGAGTCCGAGTGAGCTCGAACAGGGCGTCACGCTCGGTTTCTGCAGCATGGCGGGTAGATTCTGCTTCTGCGACGCGAGCCTGTAATCGAGCAACGATGATAGCATCGCTGGGGTTGGATGTCATGAAAGTGTATGAGGCGATTGGCATATGGGTGACCGTGGCGGAGGTGATGGGTAGGGAAAGACTGCGCTGAGAGATAGGGATAGGTCGGAGGAAAGATGGGTTGGGGGCGGGAGTGCAGTGGGCGAGCGTGTCAGAAACATCATCCTAGAGAGCCCAGCATTAGAATCGACATTCGACGAGGTCGTTGGACATACAATGTCGTCTAGATCTGTCTCCCACTCGGTCGGCACGGGCGTTTGGAAGGTAATTTTGGGCGTCAACTGCAACATAGATGTCAAAGCGTGTTCATCCGAGGAAGTAAGGCGTCCTCACCATAGTGTTGAGTGGTCTCCCGATTCCCAAGGCGCCATACTTAAGGATCTCTCCTTCATTTGACTGTAGACCTGTAACAACGCGTAAACAAAGCCAACAAGACAGAGAGAAGGTCTTTACTTTGGATTCCCTCAATTATCCACGGTAGCGATGCCATAGCGTAACGGCGAGATGCATAGGTCGCCCGGACTCAGAAATGGAACGCGGTTGAAAGGAATGCGCGATCGAATTGTATCGGGCTTTTTGGTTTAGGCAGCCGCGGCAGTCGCATCATCCGTGGCGGCGACCCAAAGCATACGCCACTGGGGACCCATCGTGGTCCACAAGAGAGAGGAATGCAGGTGATTTCGTGCATGTGGACCCATGGTCGTCGAGGAAGGAAGAAAAGATCAAATTCGCAGTCTGCAAGTCCCGCTGCGGCATTGCTCGGCATGGTTGTTTGCTCTTCCCACCGACACCTGACCGACACACAACAAAAGGTACTGGTCTCTGACTACCACTTCCAATATATAGAGTCGATATCTTGACTTCATTCGAAGCCTACTTCGAGCACAGTGCCTCTCATAGCTAGCGGACCGGAATGCGCGACAGATCTGGCGACGACGTGTTCTGTGATTATGATGAACAGTTGATGAACCGTCAAGCGCAGCATTGAACGTAAGTCTATCACTGCTCTTCATCTTCTCAGAGTTCAGAATTTTGTTGCGTCTAGGATAGTGTCCTTCAACACAAGAGATGTTTGAGCCATATTTTTCTGTGCTACTTTCTTCCCTTGCTGCGGTTCAACCAGCTCAAGTTGGAGCACACTGCACTTGCTGCCTTCATACACGGTCCCAGCTCTGGTAGGGTTTTGAACTCGACTAACCGTGGTGGTGGCGCTGTCGGACAACGGTGTACAAGTTGGCCTGGGCATTGCGGAGTGTCTGTTCAAAGCAATGGTCAGTGTTAACACCGTTGGACCTGTGCTACGCCATCTTCGTTGCTGAGGTCAAGTATCCTTAAATTCGAGTGTATTGTATTCATCTTTGCGCGTGGGGCGCACGAATATGCAAAGAGCAGTGCAGATCCGTAGCGCGACTGGAAGACATGGTTCTTTTGGTATGTCCTGTCAGCACACGCTTACAATGGCCATTGACAAACCTCGTAGACGTCGGAGCACCTTCATGCGGAAAAAGGATGTTGTAGCACGAGGGCACACAGCTGCATCGTGGGTACACATCGAAGAGGTCGTAGAGTCCCAAGATGTGAGTGAGGGAAACAGGTCGACTATAGCTACAAAGCATCGGTCGTAGTAGTAGAGTAAGTGATGGTCTGTCAATCAGCCTCTAATATCGTACCCAATCTATCTATAACGACGAGAATGGCGAGGATTATCTACCTCATCCTCCAAATCGGAAATGCGTTTCTTCAATTTGGCCACTCTGGTCTTCGACTTCGCCTGTAGGTCGTTCAGCTCGGTTTGAAGTCTTGCCAGTTTCCCTTCGTCTTCAAGCTTGACGACACGCATCTCCTCAACCGCAGTCTTCCTCGCCCCGTCAAGTCTAGTCGTCACCGTCTCAAGCTCAGACTGCGAATCAGTCAAAGCACCCTCCAACTTCTTCACCTTCTTCATCAGAGCGTTTTTGTCCTTCTCAAGGACACTCAGGCGCATGAGATATACACCCTCCCTACTACCGCCAGCGTTTGCCGCCTTCTTCAAATTGACAACCTTCGCTTTCTCGGCACTAAACTCCAGCCGAAGCAAGCGAAACTCGTCCAGCATCGTGACCTTTTCCTTCTCCGCCTCGCTGAGTTTTGTCGTCACCGTCTGAAGGTTCGACTCCAGGTCGACCGAGGCACTCTCCAATCCCTTCACCGTCTTGTTCAAAGCAGCCTTGTCTGCATCAAGGGTGACGACGCGAGAACGCCACGCGGTATCTCTAACGCGGGCGGCGTCTATCTGCCTCTGCAGGATGGCCACTTTGCCTTTCTCGTCACTCAACGCCTTGTCAGCGTCGGTGCAGGCCTTCTTCAAACCGGACATCTCTGTTTGGAGGTCGGCAATTCGGCGACGACCCTTCGACTCTTCATCGCGCGAAGCCTCCAGATCCTTCCTGAGCGTCGCCACTGTTTTCTTTTCCTTGTCCAAATCGGTGTTTACACCGATAAAGTCGTCGACCGCCTGCTTCCTCGCTGCTGTAATGCCCTCGACAGAGATGTTCAGGTCGCGAATCGTATCCTGTGAAGTGGCCAAAATCAACTCCAACTCCTTCACCCTCTCGTTCATGTGCCCAATCGTCTCGCTGTCGCATGAAGAGCGCACATGCTGTGCAATCTCCCTCTTCTTGTGCGACGCAATATCCTCATTGAGAGAAGCTATCGTAGCTCTGTCCCTGATTGCCTGGGAACCGAGGGAGACATTCTCGTCGACGGCGGCCCTCCGAGCGGCAGTAACCTCCGTCAGGAGGATCTGCGCGGCGGCGAGTTCGGTCTTCAGAGTGAATATCTGGCGTTCCGACTCCTCGATTCTGGACTCCGCGTCCTGGGAAGACACAATATCTGCGCGCACGGCGGCATGTTCCGCCCTCACTTGCACCATTTCCTCGAGGTGTTTCAGGCGAGACGCCTCTTCCCTCGCGAGAACAGCCTGCAGTTCCTTCCTCGATGCATCGCCACTCTTCTTCTCGTCCTGCCACTTGGACGCCATCGCTTTGACATCGTTAACAGCAGCATCCCTGGCCGCATCCACCTGGGCCAACGCAATTTCTAGCGCGACGTTCTCGTCCAATGAGTTGGCGAGAGCCTCCTCCAAGTCCTTGACGCGAGATTGACGGCTGTCAACTTCCTCCAGAAGTCGTGCGTCAGCGTCGTCGAGTTTCCGTTCAAGCTCGGCCGTCTCCTCCAGAAAAGACTCCTCGTCAGAGCGCTTCAGAATTCGCTGTTCAGAAACCAACTCCCAGTCATCCATCACACGCTGCGGATCCCTGTCCCGCTCCCAGCGCCCATTTTCCTTGCATCTGGCGCGTAGGGTCTTCTCTGAGGCCTCCAACTCCCGCACGCGTTTGATGAGAGTTTCCTTCTCGACACAGAGCCCGCCCAACTGTTTCGAAAGGCTGATGAGTTCAGCGATGATCCCTTGCTTGAGCGTCCGACTAGCCGCAGAGAGGGATTCATCATGTTGACTTGTATTATCTGGTGTTGGTGACCGCGACAGTGAGGTAGAATGCAGGCATGGAGGCAGAGACGAGCTTCGGCGGGAACACGTTCTTTGCCCATGATTCACATTCTGTTGTCGGGACCGGCCTGCTGTGACTCGTGAATCGTGGCAACAGCAAGGTGAGCGCAACTATTAGCTACCCTCTGAGTATCCTTGCATGGCTCCGTATGTAGACACAGCGCCGTGAATGGGATGGACGTTTATGAAAGAGATTGTCCAATTTGAAATTTCCAGACGCGTCGGGCGCAATAGTGGATAGCATTGTATACAGCGGCAGAGCATGGATGTATGTAAAAGTAAGAAGAAGAATAATTACTAGAGCGAGTACGATAAATATAGGCAAGTCCGATCCGACACCTCCTCCTGCTACTCTAATGACGAAACGACATGGACGTCGCAGGGCGCGGCGGGATATCCGTAACGCGCCGCTTGACCATGCTCTCCCGTTTGGGCGGAGTTGACCTGGCATTGTCGTCCTCCTCTCCTTCTCCCTCTCCCTCTTTCTTCGGTACCTTCCGACCCGGAGACCGTGCTGCACCCAAGGGCGAGCTGAAAGACCGATCCATGGTCCTCCTAGGCGTATCCAGGGATATCTTCCTGGTGCGGGCTACATCCGACGGCCGTACAGCAGACGGCGGCGTGTCCATTGATATTAGTCGACGCCGTGGCGAAGTAGAGGTAGAGGTCGAGCCCTCCCTTTCTTTCCACGTCTCGAAGTGACTCTTCGCCGCGGTCGGAAGTCCACTTTTGCGTCTCGGATTCGAGATCGAGGGTGTGGGGGATACGGTCGGGGAGCGAGACGTCGTCGTGGTGGGTGATAGCAGGGGAGCAGGAGGGGGGAGTGGGGAAGAAGAGAGCGAGATGGGGCTGTCGAGATGAGTGGGCACCGGGGTGGCTTCCGAGTCCTCTGATTCCTCTGTAGGCACGTCCGTGATCACACCCAGCTCCCCAGCATGACACATATGCGTCCTCAGTTCATGCTGCGACACCGAAAGCGCACGCTCCAGCTCCTTCACCCGCGCCCTTACAGACGCGCTCCCAGTCTCGATCCGAACCTTCGAAGCATTCACCGCATCGAGGTCTTTTCTCAGACCCTCCGACGTCCCCTGCTCGGCGCGCAACTTGGACTTCAGCGCTAGACAGTCGTCCACAGCAGCTTTCTTCACCTTGGCGGCCTCTTTGAGCGAAGACTTCAGGGAGGCGGCCTCTTCCTTCGATGCAGCCAGGAGGATTTCCAGCTCCTTGACTCGCACGGCATCTTGGGATCGTCTGGGGTAGGGAGCTTCCTTGTGCGTCGCCATCTCCTTCTTCAAAGCCTCCGCGACCGCCCGCTCCTCGTCCAATTGGGTCCGAAGAGAATCGATTTCAGTTTGGCGCGCGGCGACGACCTCCGTCATGGATAACTCCATAGCGGCTGTTTCGTCCTTCGATGTCGCCAGCGCCTGCTTCAGGTCGTCGATGTTTGCATCCGCATCCTTGGCAGCCGCACGAAGGGTATGGACCTCTTCCTTCAACGGCTCAAGAGCTGCGACGTCCTCCCTTGCCTCCGCCAGAGCGCCTTCCAAGTCCCCGACCTTCTTCTCTGCGTTCGCGACCTCCTCCTTGGAATGTGCCAAAGCCCTTTCCAGATCGTCGATTTTCTTATCCGCATCCTTGGCAGCGTCACGGAGGGAGGCGGCCTCTTCCTTGCAAGGTTCGAGAGCTGCGATATCTTCCTTGGTCGTCGCCAAAGCATCTTCCAGATCCGCAACCTTTTTCTCCGCTTGGGCGACCTCCTCTCTGGAACGTGCCAATTCCGCTTCCAAATCCTCCATCCTCTCCTCCGCATTCTTCGCAGCCGTGCGATGAACCTGCGCCTCGTCCTTCAGCACATCCCCGATCCTCTTATACTCCTCCCCGATCTTCTTATACTCCTCCCAGCTCCTCGACATCTCGATAAAGTCGTCGCTCGTCGCATTGGCCTTGTATTGGAGCTCTGCGACTTGGTCTTTAAACTGGGAGAGCTGCACTTCTAGGGCTGAGAGGGTCTCGTCTCGAGCTTTAAGGGTCCGGGTGAGGTCGTCTTGGGAGGCGAGGAGCGCGTCCCGTTCGACCTCTGCAAAACGTTGGGCGGTCTCTGCAAATTCGACGCGGTTCATAAGCTCGGATATGGTGGCAGTGTCCTCCGGATTTGAGGGAACAGCGCTGGGTTTTGGGAGGGTGTTATTCGGGCGAAGCGAGGGAGTGCTGGGAAGAGATGAACTGGGTTGGGAGGGCGAGGACGGGGCAGAAGAGAACTCAGAAGACTCGGAAAGATCGTCCTGCAAAAGAATAGGCTTTAGAAGTACTTCTGCAGAAGGTGTGTGCGGCGCACCAACTCATCCGAATTGATTGTGGGTTCTATCGTCAATCCCCGCAGCGGTAGCGAAAACTTTGACCAGAAAATGAACAACTGTGCTATCTCGAGCAGAACCCACACACCTTGGAGTTTAACCCATCGCTGAGCGCTTTTCCCAGACCCACAGCGCCCGGTCGGTATTCCGTCCGCGTTGGCGTCGGCGGTGCATTCCAGTTTTCCGCCTTGAACGAGCTATCCCATCCCACCCCAGAGGAGATACCTTGCATCCCAGGCCACACGGCTCCGGGCCAGAGGTTGTGTCGGTTAAAGGAATGTGATGGTCAGCGTGGAAGGAAGGAATGTCATATTACGTTCTGCTTTCGGACACGCCTTCCCTGCACAAGTGATCGGATGCTATAAAGGGTAATGAACTCCTGGCGACTACAACTCGACTATGGCCTACTGTGGCGAGAATCATGTTACCCCAGGAATCGGACGCAAGCTAGTAAATCTCATCATGGTAATATATGATTACTGTAGGGATCGCAACGAAGATTCCGGAATTTGGGAAAGAGGCGGGCCGCGGAGGGAAGATGTCAGTCAAGCCTCGTTGCAGATTCAATGAATCTAGAATAAAAGTGCGCGAATGCTACATGGCCCGCTTCCTTATCATGGCTGTTTCAATTGTATTCTCAATGACTTGAACAATTGTCAATGTCGGGTCACGGCCAAAGCCGAGACCGTGACAAATATCGCATAGGCGCCGTCGGCATGGCGTGCCGATGCGCAACTCTCCTTCTGTCTCTCATCGAGTATGAGCGTCCTCACTCTCCTCCTATCTGTGTGCTCTTTCTTCCCTCCACAAGTGTTTGCTAGTTTTTTTGCCTCTCCATGACTGTCTCCACCGATGATGAACACACCACTGGACCCTGCAGTTGAGAGCCCCAATTGTGACATGCGCTCTGACCATGATATGCGTGTTGCGTTTGTGCATTGCTTTGTTCTCAATGGTCCAAAGTCTTTTCTTGTCAGTTTAATTGTTGCCGCCTCAAGAATTCGCAGCTAGAGTATGATGCACAGGGTCATCGACAATAAGCTGTATTGCCTTATTGTTCTGCTCGGTATATAACCAGTCTTCTTCTCTCGTTGCTGTATACTCAGATTGTTTTTAGCCATGAGCCACCCACACTCACCTCAGAGCAGCCATAGGTCACTTCCCCCAGGACTCGCCCGCATGATACGTCTCAAACACCACGGCACAGACAGCGAACTCGGTCTTCGTATGATCCTTGCGCTGATACACGACTGTATCATCAATCTTCAAGCCCTAGCCTACATGAATCCTTTTGCTCCCTTCAAACATCGTGATATCTACATCTCTCGCTACATCGTTCTTACGGATCATAGCTCAGTCACGTCGTGGTCAACCTGCTTCCAGTCACTCATCGCTCTTCGCACGCGACTCTTCGATAATCAGCCACTAAAACGTACAGACTTCGCAACCCTGTCCACCATTCATGTCGATGAAGAGAGGTCTCGGCTTCGACACGAAATAACCGTGGCGTTGTCTCTTTGCGAGGGGCGCGACATCCAGGACGCACTGGTCTCGCTCCTGCAGAATGCGGAGAGGTCTTTGAAAAGCGTCAAAGCTCTTATGGACGCTTTTCTTCCCAGTATCGCCCTCCGGATTCGATCCTACTTGCATCTGCACCCTTGGCTAGAGGTGAAGCACCCTGGCACCTGGCCGGCACTGACGGCGGAGCGGGAGCTACTACTTTTAGAGGACATTCTGCTCGCACTTGTTGGTCTTTTGACACACACTTTTGTGGAAGGATCCTCGGAGCTACAGTTCCAGTCACTCCAAATGGATCCCTTTCGCGTACGCTACGCCGAGCTCAGCGTTTTCCAAGCAGATTTGATATTTGCTCGAGACATAGTTTGTGGAGTGGTACCTGGTCCTTCACCGATGAAATGGGACGGCGCCTTCATGGAACACGTCGCCCCAGTCCTGAGCCGATGGGCGTTGTGTACGTCCCGCTCGTCGAACTAGTTCGAGCTTACTCTCACCGTGACTCTTGGTCTTGGGATAGGTCATGACATGTACGGTGCTACACCAGGGTCTTCAGACCTTGGTCAACGTATCACCGATGTTCTGAGATGCAAGACCGACCAGGATATGTTTCTGGCGCTGAGGCATGCCCTCGAAACACTGTATATTGTCGCCCAGCGGCCTGAGCAGGACCGAACCTTTACCAGGCCGCTTGATGCTAGTCCAAGTCTTGCAGATCGGTGAGGCTTTCGCATACCTTTTCCTGCCCACAGCTGACTGTATAGCAAGATTGAATTCCACGAACGCATTGGTCTTTGCGAAACAGGCCTGCAAGGAGTACCTGATGGCATACGCAGCCGGAAAGTACAGCGAAGCTATTGAGGGGTTTGGTATGTAAACTGCCGGTGTGCTCTCTAGCATTGATCGACTTGCCGCACAGTTGATCTTTGGCTCACCGCAAACTTCGCTGTCCCCGAGAATAGCGATGAGGTCCATTGGCCCCTCACTGGAGAGCGTACCTCCGTGCTTCAATGTGTTTCCTTGGACTCCGGGGAATTCTCGAGCAGGACGCCACTGGATTTATGGGACAAGCAGGCCTTTTTCCGATCTAAGCCGACATGGAAAGATGTAAAGCATAGTGAGTATTGATCTCTAGTACCCGAAAATGTCGTACGACGTATGCTGATGCCTACACTAGTTCTGCTTTTGGTTCGAGATGAGATCCAGTATCTCCAAGCCGTTAAGCAGTGGAGTCAGTATATCGTTCGCCCGTAGCGGCCCTGAACTCACATGTCTTGCAGTGCAAGACCTCGTTTTCCTTAACGCTGGCAGACTGTCAACCTCCGAATTCATGCGTATTCCTCGTGACGTTTTGCCAGACTCGGAGCGAGCCATCAACGAAGTATTCAAAGCCTGGAAAACGTGCGAAGAGGAGAAAGCAAGTAAGCTGATGCGACAAAATGCACCACTGTATGTGGAGCGACGCATTAATGACCTTCAACGGAAAGACGTGAAGACATGCGGAGACGTGATTCAAAGTATGGCTCGTATGTACGCTCTGAGATTGAACTTGCTCATGATCGTTGTAGTGATGATGGAGATGATTCAGGATTACATGCTTAGCGAGTTCTGGGACATCAGAACGAAGACGGCGTTGGCCCCTGCTACAGTACGGCCGCGGCCGGATTCTACTGTAGCACGATAGAGTACACTGGGACAGAGTAGAATTGCTTTCGCTGTTGAATGACTATTATCATGCAAAGTGAGCTCGCAATAGCACTGTTCAAGCTTCCTCGCCCGATGATTTGCTATCCTAAACACAAGAAATGAGTGATAAGGAAGCCCCATCGACGTCGGACGATCGTATGCTAGGCTGCAATTTGGTTGATCTACTATTATCACCATCGAGCTCGTGAGTATCTCCGGGTCCACATGTACAATGATATATTTGTCTTCTTGAATAAGAATACCATACTGGCACGCACACAAGTGATCATCGTTTCCGTGTCCTTAGGCGGTTGCATAGCTCAGGGTCCTCTCTTCTTCCCCTACGGATACTGATGCCCCAAATTGCGCGTCAGCATCGCACCTCCGTTAGAAAGATGATGGAGGAGTGACACTGATGGAGGCGCGGCAGCGGCGGCGCAGCGCTCATTCGCGTGACGCAATGATGATTCGGCATCTTCCGATCAAGGATCGGTCTTGGAGTCACTTGGACCTTGCCCTACAACAGCGATCTTCGCTTATTGTTTGCCCACACAATAGAGGATACTCAGCTCTGCCTCCGCCCGACCGTGCTTCAATTTGCTCAGCCGAATCTACTGGGATGCTCGTACAAAAAACCTGTACAAGACAGACTTGCCACAAACAGCTCATACCTCTGTACGCGCCCACTTTACAGCCTCCG
The DNA here is from genome assembly GCA_019915145.1 of Strobilurus orientalis. Classification (NCBI taxonomy): domain Eukaryota; kingdom Fungi; phylum Basidiomycota; class Agaricomycetes; order Agaricales; family Physalacriaceae; genus Strobilurus; species Strobilurus orientalis. The sequence goes on along the minus strand of JAHLML010000015.1, from coordinate 433,195 downwards.
TGTCGTACTCACACCTCAGTAGACTGATACGCAGGGTCGTCTACAATAAGGACGTAGTCTGATCTGAGATGCAGCGTCCTATTGTTCTGTACGGTATATAAGTGGACACCCTCGTTGCTCGACACTCACAGACATCGCCGCCATCATGAGCCACCAACAGTCATCTCAAAGCGATCAAGTGCCGATTCTCACTGGGATCTCCCGTATAACACTTCTCAAACAAACCGGCTTGGATCTCGAGCTTCGCGTCCTCCTTGCGATGCTACACGACTTCATGATTAGTGTTCACTGGCGAGCCCTGGGGATGCCTGATACCGTCTTCACACACCGCAGTGCCTACATCGCTCCCTACATCCATTTGGTGATGAGGCCATCTCCCACGGTTTTGTGGTATGAGCCCTACAGAAAACTCGATGAGATTTGGAATTGGGACCCAGAAATCTATCGCTGGAATTTCGACGGCATCTTCCAACTTGGGTGGTTTGTCAAAGAGGCTGATGTATTCAGGTCTAATCTCCAGATCGAGACAGAATTGATCTTGGACCGCTGCGAAGAGGAAAACGTTCTTGATGAACGCATAATCTCGCTTTTCCAGGATATAGAACGGATCTTCAACGGAAGCGTGACAGTCTTTGGCCTATCCTCCGTTCCAGAGACCGTTAATCGGATTCGATCTTACCTCCATCTGCATACCTGGCAAGAATCGAGGCGCCCCAATTTGACAACGCCAACGCCAGAGCGGGAAATGCTGCTTATACGGGATATCTTGCTTGGATTGTATGGGCGTATGACACATACCTTCAGAGAGGGATCCTCGGAGATACATTTTCGTTCACTCGACAGTGATCCCTTCGGCGCACACTATGACACTCTCAGCGCATTTCAGACGAAGCTTATCCATCGTCGAGACATCTTCTGCGGAGTTGCGCCTGGTCTTGTGCCACTCAAGGCATGGTGGGATCGCGAAGACCTAAGCTCTAACGACTTCTTCCCAATCCTGAACGAATGGCATGACTCACATGGTAAGTCCCTGCGACAGATCTCACTGGTCTCTCATACTGAGCATGGTGTAGTGGACTCTGGCTACACACGTCGGTATGAGGACACAGGAGATACCTCAAGCGCTGGTGGCTTTCTCTTTTTCGTCGAAATGTTCAAACACGCTGCCACGAAAGATCGTCCGATGCTCAGACAGTTCATTGGAACATTGGCTAGCTTTATCGAGCCGCAAGACAAGATCAGCTCAGAGTGTGCCTTCGAACGACCGCTTAATGCCAACCTCGCAGATCGGTATTATTTTCGCGCCCTGTCTCTTTGCTTCAAGGACTGACCTCGTGGCTAGTTTAGATCTTACCAACGCGATCTCCTTTGCGAGGAAGGCCTCCGAGGAGTACATGACGGCGTACGCAACCGGAAAGTACAGCGACGCCATCGAGCGGTTCGGTATGTAGATTGCTAATTCACATATCCTCAATCAATGAACTTGTCGCATAGTTGATCTTTGGCTCACTGCAAACTTCGATATTAGCAATGATAGCAATGGGGTACGTTGGCCACTCACCGGAGAGTGCACATCTGTACTTGGCCTTGTTTCTTTTGAGCATCCGTCAGAGGCATTCCCGACCAAGACACCTATGGATTTATGGGACATACGGTCGTTTTTCGAGTTGAAACCGACGTGGAGAAATCTCAAGCATAGTGAGCAACGATGTTTACCTCGGGCGTCATATGCTGGTGCTAATACACATAGTTCTTACCCTGGTCCGAGATGACATCCAGTATCTACAAGCCGTCAAACAATGGAGTCAGTCCATCGCTCGCACGTAGTGGCATTGGACTCACATGAATACACAGTGCAAGACCTCATTTGCCTTAACAATGGGAGACCTCCAACCTCCGATCGCATGCGCATTCCCCGAGACAATCCACCAGACTCAGAGCGAACGATCAGCGAAGTTTTCCAAGCCTGGAAAACATGTGAAGAAGGAAAAGCACGTAAGCTGAAGCGACGGAATGCGCCTCGATACGTCGAACGTCGCATTGTATGCGATTTCGAACGCGAGGATGTCAAAACGTGCGGAGATATGATTGAGGGTATGTATCTTTCACAAGCTCTCAAACTGAATCGCTCATTGTCTGAATAGCCATGGAGGAGATGATCCAAGACTACATGTTGAGCGAGTTTTGGGATATCAGATCGAAGAAGGGTTTGACAGCAAACTAGTTGAGCACGAGTATCACGATGTCAGTGGGAAGCTTGTCAATAGGATATGTCCATATATCTACGAGTCAAATGGAGGCGACTCAGCGCTTGGGCAATGTTTCTGTCTCGCAAGGACACTCAAGAAGCGATCCGGAGTTCTCAATTGTCTGTGTCGCATAGGTGTCTTTACTGTGAAAGGAATCCGTCGCGAATGGATCCATACGGACAAAAAATAAGCGTAGAAGACGCGTCGGGATGACAACAGAAAAGACGCGATCCCGAAGTTCTTGTGATCGACTGATCGGTGTCGGTAGTCGGGCTACTTGTTCCTGCAGGGAAGTGTGGCGCAGCAAGATGTGGCCATCTGCAGGTGACTGATGCATTCGAAAACTGATATGTAAGTTCCTCGGAGTGATGCAGTTTCACAACCCGGAGGGCCCAGTAAACCGTGCCGCCAAGCAATAACAATAACAACAACACGCTGGCAGTTGCCAGTGATCATATTTTCAGAACTTAGCATCCGAGTTTCGAGAGTGTTGTTACCATCAACGTCGCTTTCTCTAAGCAAATGGAGCCAACGACTGTGCAGGAACCATGTCCATACATGTTACACAGCAATGAGATCACGAACGTACGCCCGACAAGACGGCCAATGGAAACATGGTCGGAGAGCACATTCCGAGACGTAGAGCAACCATCCATCGATGGCGGGTCGGTGTTAACCACAACGTTGAATAGCCAAATAGCTGCTGTCAGAGGGATGCCCTGGCCATCGAAGGAGACTATATAATTGATAGATGTTGATTGAGCGTTGAGCTTAACTTGCGGGTCGATCGCCTCCAAGTCAGGCTTGACCGGTGCTCGTCACGAACCTATGCCCGACTGATGTGGTCTGAGCTCTGAGCCACAACCCAATCAACCAATTGAGCGAGCTGCACTTGTTTGCAAGAACTATCAGCGACATCTGTAGATAGCTTATCTCACCAAAAAATACTCAAGGCGCTTTGCTTCGCGCGTTATTGCCAATATCCTACAGATAACTGAACTATACAGAGCATTATTTGGATGAAATATCGGCAATACACGCAGAAGACGCGTCGGGATGCAACAGGATGCAACTCACAGACAAGAAGCGATCCCGCCCCTGATTGAATGATCGGTGGGTGTAGTCGGGATTTCCAATTTCGGAGTCCTGCTGGAAAGTGTGGCGCACCCGAATGGAGTCATCCTTTCCGCATGCGACCTCATGCATTCGAGGGCCAATATAGAGTTTCTGACTCCTACAGTATTGGTTGTTCTGCCACGATCTGCGTACGAAAGCGAGTGGAATTCTCAGAACCACAATCTTGTTATCGATAATCCAGATCTACACGCAGTACTGTTCAAGTGCTGTTACAGTCAATGTCAACGTGTAGGACACGCTGCAGCGCAAATAAGCTTCAAACTTCACTGGATTTGAGTGGTCGTGGTTGCAGCCAGAAGTAGACAAGAACCGAGTCGCTCCCGTGCGCACATGTCGTAAATGAGCAGATATCCCTCAGTGTGATTGTGGCGTAGTAACAGCAGTCGGCACAGCAATCAACACGTCGTGGACAACTGTGGCAAAAACGTGTTCGAAGGGACTCGAAACATGGAGAAGTTTTCGTCCTTCCGGATATGGCAACCCAGGGGGAGCGGCTGGCTGTTTTCGTCATCGTGACTGATCGCAAAATCTTTTGAATTATACAGCAACACTGCACAGGCCTACCCTTGCTTTCGCTCCCCCATCTTCCCATCCCGCCCTCCTTTGCACCATCCCGCCTTTTTGCAGCACATGTCAGTCGTCGGTGTCGATTTCGGCTCGCTCGCCAGCAAGGTGCGTCGCCGTGGCGCCTATCGATAAAATTTCACTGATCCCCGCCCCAATTGCATCCAGATTGGCGTCGCGAGACATCGCGGTATCGATATCATCGTCAATGAGGTCTCAAATCGGGCCACCCCGTGCGTCCTAGTCTTGTCGTCGTCTACGCCGTGCTAACCAGCGAGCAGGTCGTTGGTGGCGTTCGGCCCCAAGCAGCGATCCATTGGTGAATCGGCGAAAACGCAGGAGACATCCAACTTCCGCAACACCATCGGCTCATTAAAGCGCCTCGTCGGCCGCACGCTGTCCGATCCGGAGATCCAGGATTTCGAAAAGAAATTCATCAATGCGACGCTGGTCGACGTGCAGGGATCCGTCGGTGTCGAGGTAGGGAAAACAGATTTCATGGGGTGCAACAGCGCTGACGGGGGTGGGATCGCAGGTTAACTATGTTGGCGAGCGCCAGTCGTTCTCCGCCACGCAGCTTGTCGCGATGTACCTGGCCAAACTACGGGACATTGCCGCCAACGAGCTGAAGAACGGCGTCACCGACATTGTCATCGCCGTGCCCGGCTGGTACACCGACATCCAGCGACGAGCAGTCCTTGACGCTGCCGCCATCGCCGGTCTCAACGTCCTCCGCCTCATCAACGACACCACCGCCGCTGCCCTCGGCTACGGTATCACAAAATCCGACCTCCCAGAGCCAGAAGCTCCACGCCACGTTGTTTTCGTCGACGTCGGCCACTCCTCTCTCTCCGCCGCCGTCGTCGCCTTCTCCAAGGGCCAGCTCACCGTTAAGAGCACCGCCTACGACCGCAACCTCGGTGGTCGCGACATCGATTACGCCCTTGTCAAGCACTTCTCGGAGGAGTTCAAGACAAAATACAAGATCGATGTCATGTCCAACCCCAAGGCCACTTTCCGTCTCTCCGCCGGCTGTGAGCGCCTCAAGAAAGTGCTTTCCGCCAACGCCGAGGCGCCTCTCAACATCGAGTCCATCATGAACGACATCGATGCCGTCTCGAAGCTTACCCGCGACGAATACGAGGGCCTCATCAGCGATGTCCTCGACCGCATCCCCGCGCCCCTCCAGGCTGCCCTCGCGGAGTCTGGTCTCACTCTTGACCAGATTGACGCGATCGAGCTCATCGGTGGATCCACGCGTATACCTGCTGTCCGCGCCAAGATCCAATCCGCGTTCCCCGACAAGACCCTCTCCACCACCCTGAACCAGGACGAGGCCGTTGCCCGCGGTGCCACCTTTGCCTGCGCCAAGCTCTCCCCCGTCTTCCGTGTCCGCGACTTCAACTTTACCGATATCGCGTCGTACCCGATCAAGATGCAGTGGGAGGTCAACCCTGCTGAGCCTGATGACACCGAGCTTTTGGTATACCCCAAGGGCAACGCGCTCCCGTCGTCCAAGGTCCTGTCGTTCTACCGCAAGGACCCCTTCGACATCGAGGCCGTGTACGCTGAGCCCGAGAACCTCCCAGGAGGTATCAACCCCTGGATCGCCCGCTTCACTGCCAAGGAGATCCCGCCGACAACCACTGGCGACGCTGCGTGTGTCAAGCTAAAGACTCGCTTGAATGCACACGGTATTCTTTCGTTCGAGGCTGCGTACGTCGAGGAGATTGTCGAGAAGGAGGAGCCCGCAGCGATGGACGTGGACGCCCCAGAGGGTGCCCCACCCAAGAAGAAGAAGGTCACCAAGAAGACCGATGTCCCCTTCGTCTCTGGCGCTGCCAGCCTCGAGAAGAGCATCTTGGAGCAATACAAGGAGCTCGAGGGTCAGATGCACGAGAGCGACAAGCTTGTCATGGATACCGAGGTGAGCACTTCGTTATATTCTTATTAGGTGTATCTAAAATTCCTACAGGACCGCAAAAACGCTCTCGAAGAGTATGTCTACGATACCCGAGGCAAGCTCGACGAGCGTTACGCTCCCTTTGTCAAGTCGGAGGAGAAGGAGAAGATCCTCGGTGCTCTGCAAGTCGCAGAGGACTGGCTATACACTGAAGAGGGTGAGGACGCCAAGAAGTCCGACTACGTCTCCCGCCTCGACGGACTCAAAGCCCTCGGCGACCCCGTCACCTTCCGCTGGCGCGACTCCGAAGAGCGCCCCCGCGCCATCGCCCAGCTCCGCGAGACGCTCAACTCGTACATGTCCCAAGCCACCTCCGGCGAGGAAAAGTACAACCACATCGACGAGAAGGACCTGCAGAGCGTCGTCGAGAAGGTCGCGACGGTGCAAAAGTGGCTCGAGGACCAGTCCGTGCGGCAGGGCGAGCGGTCGAAGAAGGAGGACCCCGTTTTGACGACGGAGGAGATCAGCAAGAAGCGGGACGAGGTGATTTACTTTGCGACGCCGATTTTGACGAAGCCGAAGCCGAAGGCGCCCATCCCGCCGAGTGGGACGCAGACGCCGAAGAGTGGGCAGGAGACGCCTGCGGAGGAGCCGAAGAAGGAGGAGGCGCCGCAGGGACCTAGTGAGATGGATGTTGATTAGGTTGTTCGTTGATATGTAGAGCAAGTAGAAGATCCACCAAGTGTATGAACCCAGTACTTATAGACCCCTCACCCCAAAATTTAGTGTACACATTTACTGATATCGCGATATTTGGCTTCTGGCGTTGCTGGGGTCGACTGATGGGTTTGTGGGCGGGCTAACTGGGCGGGCTAACTGGGAAGAAGATAACTCAATCTCTTTCAAGAGGATCATTGCCTCTCGTGCGTTTAGAACCGACGAGAATTGACGACGAATGAACTTGATATCTCAGAAACGGAGACAAGTTATAAGCTGCACTGTTGTCGGCCAAGCATTCAAATTGGTCGGGGGTATTGCCTATTAGGGAACTTCAGTCTTCTATAGTCGGGGCGCGCCGAACCGCGGCAGGTCTAGTTTGGAAAGTGCGCTGCTTACTCCTTACCATCACCCTTTAAATCGTAAATTCTGGTGGCTGGCCCTTGAACAGCCTTCGTAAAGGGCAAGTTTTACGGACCCTCAGACCCTCTCTGCCTCGCTGCTCCTTTTTCCCCTCTCCATCCAAGTTTTGGGCCATGAGTTCGTTCGCTGCTCGACGTGTCTTAGGTCTATTTCCTTCCGCCCAGGCTAGTCTCATATGGTTGCAGGCCGAGCAGTGTGTTATGTTTTTCTTTGTGCTCATCATTGGAAATTGCATTTCCATACTGAGATTATCCAGAATGTTTTGATCACTGTGCCCTCGGCTTCTGCGGCGTTCAACCCATCTGAATCTTGGGCGCGTTGCTCTTCGTATCCGAGCTTGTACGGTATAGGCTTTCTTTTCGGCTTTTGCGGCGTTCCGAGGTATCGCTGTAACCTGTGAGCGCGTTGCTTTCCGTAAGCTTCGCCCTCCTAGAGCTTGGTTGCTATTCGCTCTCTAACACTGCGATAATCCAGGTGTCTTGCTGTGACGCTTTGATAATCTGTCCTCGGCTTTCGCGGCGCTCTCGTGGCTGTTCTGTTGCGGGCGCGCTGCGTTGCACAACTCGCCCTCCTCGAGCTTGTCCGGAGCTTTTCTGACCTTAGGATCGGGCTGTCTTGCTTGTAGCATTACCACGAGCAGGGTATATTTTCGGGCTCTCAAGACTTTTCCATTGGCGTCTTATCTGAGTGTCCTAATGGGTTTTGGCAGACATATCGGTCAGGAATGGTTACTGTCTATGGTGGCTGCTGTCGGACTGAGGGTTATTGCCTGCGAAGTTGCCCGCCTCGGAGACAGGTTTTACTATGTTCGGCTACAGGACAAACGCCAAGTACACGACGGTTGATCCTGGTTAGTGGCTCATCCCTGTTTCTGAGCGCGTAACTGAATGGGTTGCCTCGTATTTACTTAGTGAATCCGCACTGCCTGTCCCATGGATAGCGCGTCTCATCACGACTAGTCAGCGCTCACACTGTAGCGCACTGGCTGTCGACCGACTGTGCCCGCCTCCTAGCGACCATGTCTCGTTAAAAGGGCGCGCGATGGCACTCAGACTCTTCACTGCCGGCCAGTCATGCCTTCCACACTCAAACTTTCACTTTCCCTCGTTCTCCTCCTCAACGCGCTGGTCGCGTCTGGCGCACCTGCCAACCCCGCCAACAATGTCAATGCTCGAGAGGTATGGTCATTTCGGGCCAGGTTGTCAGTTCCATCGCTGACCAGCCTTAGGAAAATCAAGCACGACGACTTCAGCCGTCTACTGAAGTGCTAGGTGGAGAGGTGCTCTATCCCAGAATGCCCGACACGAAGAAAGGCACGAAGCCGCCTGGCGGAAAGACTGGCACTTCTGGCACGAGTACCGTTACTGGCGCCGGCACTGGTGCTGGCAAGAGCACTGGCACTGGTGGTGGCAATGTCGGGAAGGGGTCTCAGGCGGCAGACAAGGGAAAAGGAGACGGGAGGGACAAAGGAAAAGGAAAGGCTGGAAACAATGACCCTGGCAGTAGTGAAGACGATGGTGGAGACGACAGTGCTGGTGGTAGTGTTGGTGGCAGCAGCGTCGGCGATGGTGATGGTGGCGACGAGGCAAGCACAGGAAAGAAAAAGGGCAAAGACAAAAAGAAGCGGGAACCCTTCAAACTCTGCGGCGAGCCCATGCGCGCGAGTGCTCGAGAGATGTTGACGTACAAGTTGGAGACCTGGACGTTGGATGGAAGTCCAAAGGTGAGCTATGTGTCGCCTCTAACATTGGACTCTATCTTCATCTTGAAGCACAAGGACTCTAATACCGGATCTGGAGATGGAGGCCACAAGAAGACGGCACCGACCCGTCAGCCACAGGTAGGGCGTTTTGCTCGGTTTAGCTCATATTTTATACGTCCCGTAGCGCAAGAAACCAGGCGACGACAAGTCAGGCAGATCGCTGTCCGAAAAGGTGGAGGTAGTGACTTTACCTCTCAATGCTTGTCTTTTGACTATCAATTGAAAGGATGATCACGTCCAAGAACTTGATCTTTTCAGCGATGTCACGATTCTACCACGGGCGCCTGCAAAAAAAAAGGGTAGCAAGCAGCACACCACCGGGACTGATACTACTGGCGCAGGAACTACTTCCGGGAAAGAAATTCAGTATGAAATCGGTAAATCCCTCCCCTGCTTTATTGATTCATTTTACTGACACAGCGTAGAGCACATCCTTCCTATCGAAGCGCTTAAGTTGTACTACGCGAAAAAAGACAAGGACGAGAAAACAGACATCTGTGATACACTTCTTCCACCCAAACTTCAAGAGATCAAGAAGACGATCAACGACATGAGCTTAAATCTGATCAATACGCCTAGTGTCGTGAACGCTCTGGTACGCGTTACTTCGTTCGATGCATCACATTCTGATGAAGCCATTAGAAACGTGCCAGCACACACAGAGCGTTGACGGGCAAGGTCGGGGCCGGTACAAGCAACACGAAATTTGGCTCCATCGCATGGTCCGACACAGTCCGCTATCTCCAAGACATGACACCAAAATACGACAAGGTCGCTGATCGGCTGCAAGAGGTCTCCGAAATCCCTGGCATTGCAGAGCGTTTCAAGAAAGTGCATCAGGATGCCATCGCCGATGCTCAGAAATGGACGGAAAAGAGGTTGGGAGAGGAGAAGGGAGGTGACGGTACGGGTACGGGTACGGACGACCACAGGGACGGAAAAAGCGAGGAGACGGGTGGCGAGGCGGAGACGGGCACCACGAAGAAAGGAAGTACTATTGGAACGAATGAGACGACTTATAAAGGCCCCGCAAGTGGGACGAGATCGAAGACCCCGGGCAGCGGTTCGACAACCAAGGCTAGCGGTTTGACGACCACGGGTAGCGGTTCTACGACCGAGGGAAGCGGTTCGACGACCAGGAGCAGCGGTTCAAAGACGGCTTCCGGAAAGGACCAGAAAAAGGCCGGGAGGGCGGACACACCGTCTGCATAGTCTCGTGGTCTTTTGCTCTCGTAGCATACATGCACATGTCTGATGTTACTCTCTGTCCAGTATGATACTGTGTTATCATTGTTGCTACTTCACTTTCAGTCCCCGAACCTTCCTGACATAGGGTGGCGGTCGCTCTATAGTGAATTTCATTGTCCGAATCTCTGAAGCTTGTGAAATACTTTGAGCCCTCCTTTTCTGGTGGTATCCTCCTTCATCTTTGCCAATTGGTATAGTGCATCGGAGTTGAATTGAGTGCGGTTCACCTCGCCGAAAAGGTCAATGACGGCGGGATTCTATAACTGGAAAGCGCTACTGATGTGCCGACGGCGGGCGGCAGGAGTTTCCCACGTCCTCTCCTTCACCAGCAACTACCATCTCCTCGAACTCGACGCGACTGCGCTTACGAGTGCTTGACGCACGACTTCCTTCTCCATTGATATCACATTGCAACTAGCATGGCTTCGTACACCGAGGTAGAATTCAGCCTCTGCCGACCGAAAAAATCCCACTTTTGTTCATTCTCGCGTTGAGGCTTGGAGAGCCCATTACTACGATGAGATACCCACATCCACCAGACGGAGGCATGCGGAGACGCAGATACATCAGGCACTGTGCGTTTTACATTCTCGTCATGTATGTACACCCGAAAAACTGACACTATAATTTACATAGGTGCTATAACTTACAAATCCATCCGTTGCCGATAGTCCGCACACCTATTTCCCCCCAATCACAGTCCCGGCCTCCGACGGCTGCTTGCTCGCACTTATCTCCTGCTGCGCCTTCATCCAACTCCCCAAACCCACGGCAATTGCACCCACTGCATGTGCGGCGCCTGAAGCCAGTATAGTCCCTCCTGCGCCCGCTGCCACAGCTGGAATCGCTGGTATCGTCCCCACGGTGATCAGAATGGCGCTGAGCGTGCTCATCACTTTCGGGTGCTCGTTATTTAAAAAGTCGAGCGCGTTACAGGCGTCGATGAGCCATATCGGGGCCTTGGCCATGGTGGTCACTGCTGCGGTGCATGTCAGCTGTTTTCATTTCAGAGGAAGGAGATTGAAGAAGAAGACGTACTACTGTCAGACCGGGCGGGTCCAGTCACAGTCCCAGGTGTGGCGATCTGCACTTCCTTCGAGGTGGACGCCGTGGCCAGAGGAGCCTCGGACTTGGTCTTGCGAGGGCTTGGACGCTGCTCCTTCTCCTTGTCCTTGTTGTCGCCGCTGCTAGACCCGCTTCGCAGTCCTTTGAAGAGGTCCACCGTCATGGATCTGGATGTGAATGGTGCAGGTCGGGTGGGGGGAGTGACGGGGGGAGTGATCTCTTCCGGCTCTTCAACAACGGCCATCGAAGGGCGACGGTGTAACCAGAACTTGGAAGGGGTGCTGGAACTGCACTCGGATTTCTGTGGTTCGGGCTCATATACGGGAAGAGGCTCCTCGACAATCTGCTCCTCGTTCTTCGAATTCTTCCTCGCCAACCACCAACGTCCGCCGGACTTCACCTGTACCTTCACCGTCTCTGTCGCCTTGGGATCGATGTTCCCTGTCAACATCGCCATCGTCAATGTCGCGAACCCTCATGAATAACGAAGGAACACTCACATCCCATATTCCGCATCGCGACTTTGTACTTCTTCCAATTCCATCTGTAACTCCCGCCGTGCACCTTGGCCATGACAACTTTGAGCTCGTCGAGACGCGCTTTGGCTTCAGGGGACATGTAGTGCTGGGCGGCTTTGTGCCAGTACTCGCGCGGGACGTTGCGCTCCGTGCATCCGGCCTTGATCAGCTTGAGCCATTCGTCGACATTCTGCTTGGCACTGCCGGTGAAGGTTGGGGGTGGAGGGACCCAGAGGTCGTATATCGGGGTGAGGTCGTATGATTTGAGCTTGAATGAGTCGAGCATGATGGGGTGTGTGGTCGTGTGGATGGACGAGGGTCGGATGGAAGGACGGGTTATATCCCTCGCGAGTTCCGGGCGAGCCTGAGCCTCGAGGAAACGGTGTGTCGCCAGCAACTTTGGCCCGTTCGGACGGAACCAATGTGTGTCGTCCCCGATACAAGTCGCCGTGCGAAGAACACGTTGTGTCGCTGTGTATGTCAAATTGGTCAGTGGTGCCAGTGGTGGAGATACGAGATAACTTTATATGAAACGCCGGGACTGGGCCGGACTGGCGCGGTGTACCCTATAATTCGGGGGTACATCTACCTCTATTTTGACTGTTGATGTGCATTGGTGGCGTGGATGGCGTTCGTGAGATGGGTGCGAAACTTGTCGGTGGATGTGGAGTGTTACGAGCGCAGGTAGACTTTATGCTTTTCCATTGTACCTGAAAGTTTCGCTGACAGCGCTATCTGCTATGCACAGGTCTAGTCCGCTGTTTCGTCGTCACACACACTTTTTGACACCCCAAACTCGATGACATCAAACCACAATGAGCGCAGTGTAGGCTGGGAACGTCGACCTCCTGCATATCCTCTCGTAGGTCCACACGACGCGGACTACGTGAGTAGATTGGAGTAATACGATTTACAGACGGGTTGAGATCAACCGAAATGATTCTTTGTCTGGAAAGTGAGGATTTCTCCCCATCTAATTGCTCTGCACCTGAGACTAACATACTGGCCAGTGGCCATATAGAGAATGTCTCAATCTATCTATACGATATCTTGTTTTCTTGTGTCTCAAGTCGAACGGATTAGCGACTTACGCAAGCAAGGTCGATTACCACCGATGAGGTCATCAGGCCATCTCTTTCATCGACCTCCATCTCTTCAAACCGTCTCTTCAGCGGTTCCGACTGTCTAATGACATGCAATCTCCAGGTAAGACACTTCTTTGATGTTCTCGAAGACGCTCTTGCCGACTAGAGTATATCACAAACAGGAAAACCAGGCGACATAGAAGCTAAAACACTTCTTCTCTCTGGGTTCGAACGTCCTCTTACGCTCAAGGTGAGATAACTGTCTAGTGGTCGTCACAAATTCTCACGTTTATGCCTCTTTCACCAAATAGGCTACCCCCGACGGAGCAGCAGCAGATATAGTGTCGGAACCCAAGAGAGAGCAGAATGAGTTCAACAATCTAGTGCGTAACGCTCCTTGTTCAGCGACTTGAAACTGACACTTCAGGTTTAGAATGGCATTATCGCACTCCGTCCTCCGTACCCCTTCAAGCCTTGTAGCAGTATGCCACTATCGACCATTCTTCGACCACAGAACACACCCTTTTCTTCCAGTAATCGACCTCGTATTCCCTTATCACAAAGTGCCGAAGCTCCTCCACGAACCACCACGCGATTACGCGACCTAATCACCATTTCCACTCTCTCGAAACGTTTGGATGAGAGCGAAGCTGCACGACAACTCCTGCAAGCCGAACGGGATTTGCTTATCATCTCTCAAAATACGCTCATCCGGGAACGAGACGAAGAGCGCGCACATGCTACTTTGGTCAAAGACGCTCTAACTGACGAGATGTCGAGTTTGTCGAAGCAGTTCTTTCGGCTTTGCATGGATAAGCAGAGCCTCTTCGACGCTAATGCGGACCTGGAATGTCGGAAAACTCGCAATCGTCTGGTCAGGCCTGAAGCCATCTGATGGCCATGCCAGACGTTGTCAGATTTCGGTGGGATCTGAACAGGTCGGTTCAGACACTTTCAGGCCAGTCCAGGTATGGCCAGACATGCTCAGATTGTGCAATCAACTTACAAAAAGACCGAGTGCAGCCATGCGGCGCGCAGCCACGTTCGGTGCCTGCAAATTTGTTAACCATATATGGTTAACAAATTTGCAGGCACACCTTAGAGTACGTCGTTACGGTCGAGATAACATATATTGTTTGGAGACAGTTGGTGGTACTACACTAGGGTGAGAATGCTACTTCAGTATGGCACTAGGTCTGCACAAAAAAGTGGACTGAAATATTGATTCCACCGAGGCCGGTGTGCTTTTTGAAAAGGTGAGAATCGGGTGGGAGTTGAGTGGATCGACGTCACCTGTTCGATCACTTTCCTTCTTGACCTTGACCTCCACTGCCGTTTCGCGCGTCGTATTAACGAAACATGCCCAAAGCCAAGAAGCAGACTCATCGGAGGCATGAGCACCCTACTCGTGCTGTGAAAGAGATCTGCGACAGATACTCTGTCACTCCGGAAGATCGAGCCGTTCTCACTGATCTTGTTAATAGCGGCAGCAAGGTGCGAGACGCGTTGTAGACCGCAAAACATCAGCTGACATTTGACAGGATTTGAGTCATCAACTACAAGATACGCTGAACGCAGTGGATGCCAAAATCTCACGTGTGCATCAGGCAACAGTATATGAATTGCCAGAGACCGTGAAGGACTCGTTGCTAGCCGGTTTGTGGTCTGAGGTTCCACTTACGGCAGGTATAGCTGAGGTTGCCGCCGCAAATATCAAGGTGCGCAACAGTGTGTATTTTGATTTCATGAGCTAATGAAATGACTAGCGCCACATTCGCGAAGGCGGACATCTCGTAACTCCGATCGATGTCGAGTTGTACTCCTCGGATCATGTTATCACCAAGGCCTTCAACGATTATATCGACACAGCTTCTTGGCCTATCAGCCACGAATATCTACTAATGGTGAGCTCATAACGCTTGCCTGATTTTTCTGATTTACGTTCACAGATCATCGAGTCTGTCAATTTTCAGAGAGGGCCTCTGACTCTCGAGGAGTTCTACGACAAATTCATCGAGCTTGACGTCTTTGACTGCTGTCCAAGGTCGCCAATGCTAGACTGTCATCAAGCAGCATTTGCATACGCGGTTAGTGACTCGATTCCACGAGACTTATTCCATAACCTTGTATAGCGCTTCAATGCTCGTAAACTTCGCACTTTTGGAGAACAGCCACCCGAGGCCTCGCTCCCGGACCTTTCCTGTCATCTGAAAGACAGTTTTTCACAGTTATTGATACAATATGGAAACGAGGTCGATTCGGCACTATGGGACGAGTGAGTTCTTGTTTACTTCATTGCCCAAGCCACTGTACCGACATTTTTCTACAGCTGGAAAGAGAAGCAACTCACGCGCGAAGCAAAACACGACCGAGAACTGCTAGAGCGGCGAATGAATTTGTATTAGATATAACACGAAATAGATTGTCTGTACTCTACTCTGGGAGGTTTCCCGCTCGAATAAACCAGTCGGTATCAATCAAGTCATTCAAGACGACATGCCGTGGTTTACTTGTCTCGAAGACGGGGATAAGGTGGGCACCACGAGTAAAGTACTTCACCATGATGAAACGCGCGTGCTTTTCCTCTTCATAAACTCGAATTCCATCCCATGTTGACCGTGGCTTCCAGTTCGAAGTTTTCAGCATCCGGACAAATGCAATGTCGTGGATCTGATTGCAACCTCCGTACTTGACGCGAAAGAGCCCGTAGATGCGCGCGAAACAGAGATCCGGAGAATCCATGTTCACAAGGACACAATCTCGTCGCAGTTCACCGTGGAAGTCGTCGCTGCAGTGTAGAATGTCGTGTGCCTCCTTCCAGTCGTCCATTGAGCTGTACTGGAGCTGGACTGTTGAATGGACTCGAACCTAGGACACATATTAGAACACAGAAAACCAACGAAGATAATGAGCGCACATGAACTGGTGTCTGTTTTCCAAACGGAAGACTCCCAACATGTTCTTCAAGAAACTTCTTGAGATTGCGGTCGAAGTTCACAAAGCTTTGATCCGTAAGCTGCTGTGAAGCACCAAAGTCAGCGGATGTTCTCCATCGTCGTTCTGCGCCTTTCAATTCCCACTGCCCAGTTGGTGATGCGCCGTTGATTCCAGAAGTGAATGCACTGTGTTCTGTTGTCGAGGATTCTCCATCTGAGGACTTGTCGTTGTCTGACACTGGGCTCTCGGTACCATGTTGCGCTTCATTGATGGCCAAACGGATTCGAGCCACAAGCTCTTGGTATTCGTCAATCCGTGTCATCTAGAATGTCAGGTATGAATGTATTTCGACCTCGGAAACATAGTGATTCACCTGAGCTTCCACTTTCTTTCGATTTGTTCGCTGATAGCCCTGACGTGCTTCCTGCTGGTATCCTTCGTTCGGACGTGTCGAATAGTTGTACGATGCACCCTTCCGGCGAAGATCCTCTACGAGATGCGAGATGTGATGTTGCTTGGGATAGTCAAAGTTCTTGTCGTATACATCACTGACTTTCTATGGTTGGCTCAGTTTCAAACTTGTAGCTTGTAGTAGTAACGGATGCTTACCGCACTTGCCCGCTCATACTGAGCTATGAAGCCATTCAACTTCGTGATCCTTTGCTCTGTTACACACTTCAGGTCTGCCGTCAATCGAATCTGCATCAATGCACGGATGTACGGTATAAGAACACAGTTCTTGGCAAGAAGAGGCGCAATACACGGGATAAGACATCGAAATATATCGAAAAACTTGTTGCCATCCGTGAACTCGATTGTCGTGACGTCAAGAAAATGTGTCAGACCGGACCACCGTGGTACAGCCGCCATACTGAGATAGAATGAGTACACACTATAACAATAGGATAGATTCTGACTTTCGAGTGAGCGCTCCCGCTTTTGAGTCGAGGATCTTGATAACAAGCGGCCATGCATGCTTCCCCATTCCACCGAGGTCAAATACATGGAGAGTATCGAATGAGATTGCGCGGTACGGAGACGAATGCTTGATTTCCCAAAGAGCATTCTAGTACTGGTCAGTATGCGGAGAAGTCTGACTGTAAGCAAGACATACGGAAGTGTTGTGAAGACCAGCATCTTGAAGGATGTTGTTTGTCGCTATCTGTGTAGACGCCTGCGAGGCTCTGATGCAGACATCCTTCATTGCCTCGTCTGTTCGGGGCTCAAATTGCTTCGAAATCAAGTGCTGATCGTCATGATGAACAAGGCATCGTGCACATGGAAAATCTGCCATTGCGGCGCGGGTACAAGCATAGATGCACATCTCCTCACCGTCGAGTGAGGCAGCGGGGATGACTGGATACAGGACTCGGGCCGTGTTGTCGGAGCATACATGATATTCGCCAAGGTGAGAGCGAGCTCGGAGCGATCTGAAAACAATCCGCAACGCCTGATGATATATCTCACGCTTGAACCTTTGGAGTTCAAGCTTTTTTGCAGTATTGCGACTCTTGGGGTCATCGGGGTCACGGATCTTCAAGAACGAGTGAGCAGACTATGGAGTGGACCAGAGCAGACATACCACAGGCATATATATGAACAATGCACCTCCGCCATTGCCAGAAGCATTCCGGATTTGGCTCGGTAGAAAACTCGCCCTTACGATACCCGGATGTACTTTTGCTGTAGACCCTACTTTTCCCTTGTCAAGCCAGACCTCGATGGGAAGGGCACAGTGAGGGACACTGTCTGAATCCGGCAGGTCATCCTGATCATGATTAAATCCTGTATCGTCGGCCACCAGATTCTCGCAACATACCTGAATATCCCACCACCCTGTTCCTGTATTTGGTTCATCGAAGATACGAGTGGTGATGCCATTGCGGTGAAGCAACTTTTGTACGGGGAACCATTCAATCACATCCTTCAGTGTTGGGTCATCGACGAGATCCAGGATCCACTGCCATGGGTCACGGAAGCCAAACTGATAGGTGTATTCGCGACCATCATACGAGGCCGTAACCTCGGCAAGCTCAAACTAGGATACTTTCAATGAGTTGAACGTGCAACGGCGGTTTGGACCATACATACCTCAACACCGAAACATCTAGCCGCCTCAAGAGAGTCAACCATGTCATCGTAGTTTCGAAAAGTTACAAGTGTCGAGGGGCAGAGATCGCCTCGCATGCCTTTCAAGAGGTCGTTTACAGCATCCTTAGACATCGCGTTAGTGATTGCGATCTCAGTAAATGCGAAGTCGGCAAGATTTCGGAAGGGGGCATATGGCGGAAGGATAGATGTTGGAGTAGCCGTAGCTACCAGTCCATGAGACTTTCCCAGAGGCCAAGAATCAGGTGGGACGTTCAAAGGGATGAGAGTGGGCTCGTTTCGTCTGCTTGATGGATGATGGATGATCTCGATGTAGCAGTTTGGCCGTTCGCTGTTCGAAGCATCGGTGACATTATCCTCGAACATGACAATATCAGCGTCTCCAGCTGTTGTTTCGACTGCTGGATTTGTGGCGATGAGAACATGAATCATAGCCTAATGCATACCACATACCGGTTGTTGGAATCGAATCCATAGGCTCAGGATCCAGTGGAGAAGCACCGTCCTCCGGCACTGATGAGGCTCCAATAGGCTGTCAGAGTGTCGTGAGATTAAACGATACAATTACACGTCAAACATACACACCTCCGAGATGTTGATTCTGTCTTGTTGTTTTCGGAGTTTTTTCTTGCGACGGCACGCGATTTCGTGATTGTGGAAGCCCTGGGTCTTCCGCAATTTTCTACAGTGCTTGCACACCTGAAGATTCGACCTCGCTGCGGATGATGCAGCCCGTACCATGAGTGTAGCGGAAAGACACGTTCACGATCATGATCGGGCACAACCAGCGCCTCACTCCACAACTTGAACGTCATCCATCCTTGCCAATTAACCACCACTGTCGACAACAAACATGTCGTCCAAGCATACCTCAAAACAGCGCCTCTCTCAGCAAAGAAAAAAGGGTCGCACCAGAACTGTACCTCGTCCGCGGCCTGTACATCGTGCTGAGCCCGATGGGTCACCAAGGACTGAAAGTCGATTGGATGAGCTTGAAAAGGTGTGTCACTACACATGTGTTGTATGAGATGAACTCAATGATACCTTAGCAATTACGCGAGTCTCAGGCCAGCCAGAACGAAATGGAACGTGAAAATCACTCCCTTCGCCGCAAGTTCGCAAATGTCACTAATTCATCCGAGGATCCCTCTGAGCGTCGCCGTCAACGTCGGAGGCTGGAAGAATCTCAATCTGAAGAGGAAAGAGACGCGGAGAGCGGCCAGGACGATGAGAGCAACACCGAAGAGGGTAATGGGAAGAATCAGCTTACTCTCAAAGTCGCACTGTCAAACACCGCCAAAAGCTTTACCTTAACGCGGATGCTCTGGATTCGCGATCATGCCCAAACCTTCGAGACGGCGAAGAATGACGAGTTCGACGTGTCAACTCGCTGGGATGATGACGTCTCATTCATTCAAGGGCAGCGCTACGAGATTGAGGATGCCATCCCCGAGGTCCTTCGGGAAGCTCATCCGGACCTGATGTCAGAGTATCTGCTTCAGGACATTGTAAGTACATACCGTCTGTCTGAACAACTACGGAAACTTACCCTTCTTAGTTCAAGAAACAGATGCAGACGCAACGAAGCAACTCCGTGTCACGCCTGAAGAAAGTGGCCTCGATCATCTTCAACTGCACGGCAAGCGATCTACAGACGGCCACTCTGCGCGGCGATAAATTCCGTGGCGACATTGGCTGGATTGAGTCTAAGAAAGAGTTCAGCCGCTGGTCCGTCAAAATCTTGCATCGCGATTACGCTGGTAGGAAAGACCTGAACAAGATCTTCCTCAATCCCGTTCTATTTCAGGTGAGTAGGTTCTTCTTATCGTGCATTGACTGGCTCACCATACGTTCCAGGTGTTTGCTGCTTGCGCTTACGGTCAAACAACAATGGAACACCTCAAGGTATACGGAAAGGCTGCGAAGCAGAAAGGAACCCTCGGTACCAAGTGGGGTCTGAAGCACACAACTCCCGGGATAATCGCTGGGGCCTCCGCTCTGGTGAGCTGATGTGCTGTGATTCTGATGAATTTAGTCTGATTTCTTTGCTAGGCACGCTATACGCTATCGGCGGACAGTGAACTGAATGAAGTTGGGTCAACAACGGGAATTCCATGGAGGGAAGATTTCGAGGCGTACCTTCGCTATCTATACGAGGGCATCGCCGGTCGAAAGAAGTCCGTTCTCTCAATCTTCCGCGCCTGGGACGATGTCTTCTTCCCTCATACCAAGAACAGTCTCGGCGGCTCCAACCATACATCCAATGATGATTCCGACGATGACATGATGGCGGATTTGAATGCCGACGATGAGGAAGAGGATGATTCGAGTGCAGAAGCGGACGGAATGAGTGCTCCAGATGGTCGCGGTCCTTTGGCACCGGACAGGCTTGATGAGAGAGGTGATGATGAACGCGGTAACCAGGGCAACAGTGGCAGCGGGAGCGGTGAAGGCGGCGGTGGGAACGACAAAGGTGATGATGGGAGTGTTGAAGGCAGCAGTCACGGCAGCGAGAATGGAGAGGACGAGGTAGCAGCGTAAGATGTAGTCGTTGATCATCCACACGATCACCGGACCTCGGGTATATAACACGATAAGATAAGTGACGATTGTAAGACTCTTGGTTCAACCGTAAGACCGTCTGCCACCAATTAACTACACTCCTGTGAGTCTTCGTTCAATTACTCCCGCAGGCAAGCTTTCAATTCTTCAACAATACTCGTAGGGTAAGTAACTGACAAGTGCCACAACGAAATCATTGAGAGCGCCGAGCGGCGAGAACTGCGAATTGAGTGCTAAGGATAACAGCCGTGACCCGTCAGCGACGGCCGCGAATTTTTTTTTGTTGCTTTTTGGGGCCCGGAGCACTCCATCCTGTCAGGCCTAAGCAAGCATGGACAGGCGCTTCAGGCCCGATCAACTCTGACCAGGTGCTTCAGACACGATCAGACACGATCAGACCTGGCCATGCCTGAGCAAGCCTGCCAGTACCGTTTTGTCTCTGATCAGGCGGGGTCGGCCTGACGTGGCTGACCAGGTCTGAAACAGCTCGAAAGAGCCTGACATCTTCATTGCAAGAATTCCGACAAAGGACGGCTGCGTGTTGTGGAGGGAAGATATGACGTGTTGAATGGGCATCATTCGTCTCTGTTGAACGAGAAGGAGGCGCTGGTGCGAGAAGTCGCCCAATTGGGGTCTGCATTGGGTGACTTGGATCGGGAACGCCGGCGGTTGCAGGACACATCTGAGGATCTGTCTTCTCAAGTGAAGACGCTTACTTCAGAGCGGGATGTCCTGCGCACTCGGACGCGAGAGGTGGCTGCTGTCAACGCTGTCCAGACTGCGGAGAACGCGGCGCTGATGGATCGCGACGCGTTGAAGGTTCGACTTCTCCACGAACGAACATCGCTAGATTCTCGGATCGAGGAATTGCAGCGGACAGCGGATGGTTACGAGGGAGAGAAAGCATTGCTCAGTGTATTGCTTTTCGAGGCCAAGGTGACTGCTGAGGGGTCGTTGAAAGAAGTCATCGAAATCACAGTCTTGCTTGAGGAAGAAAAGGGCAAAGCGCAGATGCTGGGTCGGGATGCCGAAGAGAGGAAGATGCGCGAGACAGAGTTGGAGGTACAGGTTTTGGAGATGCAAGAGGAGGTGGATATTGCTTCTGATAACCTGGCTCGGGCTGAGGAACAGTCACGACGTGCGTCGCAGTTGGAGGTTCAGAGTTCGGAGCTGCAGAAGGAGTTAGCGATGATGTCTCGGAAGCTAGCTTCCGAGTCGCGTCTTGCCTCTCAGCTGGACGTGAAGATTACGCAACTGCGTGCGGAGCTATCCAAGGGATTGGCCCAGATCGAAGACGAGTCACGGCGTGTCCCGAAGTTCGAGAACATCGCTGAATCATTGCAGAAGTTGCAGAAGGAAGTGGTCGCGTTGTCTAGAAAAGTGACGGAAAGTGAGGAGAGGTTATGCCGTGCTAAGGCGAGGTTCGTCGCTGCCGAGGGCGATTCAATGAAAGCAAGAGAGGCCACGAGGATGGTCAGGGCAGAGAATACAGAGCTGAGGGGGCAGATAGATCATGCTCGTGAGGAAATCATGTCATGCGAATTGCGTTGGCGAAAGGAGATGGAAGAAGCGAGGAGAATGCGGCGGCACATGGATACGATTATGTATATCTTCTCTTCATCTCGAGCAAACCGTAGGGCCAAGTGCTGTCAGGCGTTTTGCGCAAAGTTTCAGAAAAATCATCAGCGCTCCCTCCATCTTATTCTCTTTGAATCTATACTACGAGTCGGGTCGACAAGCATCGTGTTCGGCTTCCCCCACTACGCCCCGGCCCCCGGGCCAGTCGGGTGTGGAACTAGACAGTCGGTGTCAATCCGAACTTCTCCTGCGCCCACGCGGTCAACGCCTCTCCTTCAATCTGTATCACGACGCTCTGTGTCACCGCCACACCGGCTCTTGAATGATTCCGCAGATCGAACACATCTCCTGACTTCCGTGTGCGTGGCCGCAATATCCGGAAAAATGCGAGCAGACGCGGACGCAAGCTGCGTACCGTCCGACGAGGTATCACAGCCAGCGTGTCCCAAAAAGACGGCCGCGTCACGATTGCTTCGTGGCTAGGCGAGGAACTGATCAAGGCTATCTGCCCGTCGACTACAAAGATAATGCCTGACTTCTTTAGACTACATCGAACACGCATCAAAGGTACAGAACCCTCACCTGAATCAATCACTCGACCTGGGAGATGAGTGGAAATTTGTCCGCCGTTCTGAAAGAAACGGTCCAATTCCGATGAAAGGGGACTGTCAGCTTTGGCAACGAAAGGACCAAGTACGGTAGACATATCAAAGTCGAATAGGTGACAAAACTTGGTGAACGCATCTTCCATTGCCTGATGGTCCAACACTTGGACGTAGGACATCAGCCAGATTGGTCGCGTGGTCAAAATGAAAGAATTACCTGGAGGTTCATTGGGCAAGAGGGCAGACTTGTTGCGTTGATGTCGACACCATGCCATACAGGCTCTGCGCGTCGCGAAAACCAATAGACCCTGTTCTTCGATTTTCTCTTCGCCATCAAATGCTAGCGAAACCTTCGCGCGGGCAAAGTCGGCGTGGAGGCCACTGTGTTTCACTAACCCGCAGATGACCATTTTAATACTCTTGAGTTCAAGCTCGCGGACGCAGCGCGTGAGACATTGTGCGGCTGTAGTTTCGATTCGATGTGCGCCCGTCAGATCGAGGATTATCAAATCGGTGGGGACTCCCGTAGGGTCAAGGAGGTTGTTCTCCATCGAGGGCACGGATGCGAAAACTGCCAGGACAACATTTCAGCGCTCAGTTACTGTGAGATCGGATGAAGCCGCAACTCACAGATATATCCAATACATGTGACAACACGCACGTTTATGTCGCGCAACCGATCCGAGTCCTCGACAATGCTAGTGTCATCAGTGCTCTCCTTCTTCTGTGTGTCGCTCCCCTTGTTCCATGCTATTGTTCTCGTAGGCTGTTGAAAATGAGAATAAGTCACTAGTTTACGGAGCCGGGATTCTCTTACCGAGTCAATGGTACCATACATGAGATACACCACCGTCGCGGCACCGATTCCCACCCCAAAGCCCTCCGCAAACCCTAGAAATGTACATGCAGCCAGGGTACCCATTACGACGAACCATTCCATTGGCGCAAGTGAAGTAGAGGTCTCCCAGGTCGCCCCGAGGAAGAGCTCGATGCCCAGAAAGAGCACCAATGACGATGCCAGAATGGTGGGAACATACGGCAGCAAGGAACCCGCGGAGAAGAAGAGCCCAACCGTCAGCAGGATGATAAGCGAGAGCTCAAACCGCCCGCCTTTTGCGCGAGTGACGTACACTGAGTATGAAAATTGCTGCAAACATGCTTAGCGACTGTCAGGGCTCGGGGAGCATCCCGAACTCACAAGGATGTTAGGTGCGGTGCCGAGAACTCCGGCAAGAATGTTGGCTAAGCCTTGCCCTTATGACGGGTTGCAATTTTGAGTACGTGCAAAATCCTTGAGTCACACACGTACCTATCAGCTCGTGGTTCATGTCGTAGGCAACGTCTAGCGAGAAAGCGAGCGCAGGAACAAATATTGGCAGGTTTAAAACCCTAGAAATTTTGAGCGCTCGTTGTTACGACTATACACAAGTAATTCATACCCGATGACAACGACAAGAACGATGTTCTGGGTTGCGCTGTTGAGCGACCGCCATTCCACCAATCTCTGTTAGGTGGTTAGCTGATGGCAGACCTTGATGATCATTGGAAATTTACGAAATCAAACAGAGTCCAGTAGTTCCAACTCGAAACGATCCTAGCAGATGAAGCTGATCCACTGCCAGAGTCGACGGTGAAGAGCCAACCTGTGGCCACGAGATGTTCTTTCGGGATGTGCAACGCTCCGACTATGATCCAGAATATGACGGGAATACATAGAAGATAGAGAGGAACATAGTATGCTGAGCACACCAGGCCACGCGTCCACGATTCGATGAGTTTGGACCGCAATGTGAGAGACAGGATGAAAGCGGGACAGAACGATGCAGCCAAAATGCCGAGATGTGATGTTGCAAAGAGTGTAGAGCCTACATTACCCAGCGAGAGAGGAGTTGACGACGCAGGAAACGGCAACCCCAGCCCAAGGACAAAGAGGGAGACACCAATGGCACCGATGGCGCCAGTGAGGACCGTGTGCGGAAAGTATGCCACCTAAACATGAGTAAGAATGAACGAGCGCCGTCGAGGATTGACCTCAGAGAACGCACAACTGTCCCCAATCTAAATAAACCCAAGACAACGAATGCAAGGCCGGTCAGAAGCGACGTTAACGCATATGCTGCCATGACAGTAGGTATCAAACCGGGATGGTCGTCTCCGAGTGCGTCCCGGATATCACTTGCCACTCCTCGCAGAAATGGCAGTATCTCCATGAGCATTGATCCCAGCGCACCTGGAAAGCGTGAGCCACCAAGTGTCATAACAATTTGAGAGGTGAGTGTGCTGCAATAGACGTGAGCTGTAGTCAAAGGCTAGAATCGGGAGTACTGACCTCATGATGAACATGGACATCCCTTGGAGTCGAATTGTCTTGAAGACACCATCCGTAGTGGGGAACATGAGAGTTCCAGCGGAAACTAAGTTGAAGTACCCATGAGTTACATAGAAAATCGGAGAGTAATGTTCAGCACCTGCGTCCAGGATGTTGAAGAGTGCTCCCAGTATGACCGCCGGAAGGGCACGATACAGACGCAGTGGTAACGTCGAGATGAAGTTCAACGAGCGAAGCTTGACGACGTCCATGATGATGACTTGCGGAAAGTTCGACTCGGTGGGACTATGGAAGGAAGGAAGGAAGATGGTAGCGTGGCAAGAAGAAAGTGGGCGGCCACATGGACATGTTTTGTGTAGGGCCAGTATAAGCCTCGAAAAAGCTACTTGACTCCGTGCACTGGCCGTGGAAATGGATCCACATACCCTCACGTACGGGCGTTCGGTGTCACCGATGGATCTGATCGGCATTCTTCGGCCGTGTAACCGTGGGAATACCCCGCACTGAGTTGGGGTTCAATATCAGCTGTGAGTCAACATCATTCGCCGTAAGAAGCAATGACCCTAAGGATACGCGGACAACGTAGTGCAGGTATTCGCTTGGTTCAATATTCATCTGACCTTTTTGATGAGGCCGCGCGGCGTTTCGTATCGTAGTACTGCCCTCAGCGGGCGGTCACAGGCGGCGACCGACAATCCAGGACGAGAAGAGCTAGGGAACATCAGAAACAACCGCATTTGGAGGTCAAGTTATGCTGTTCTTGGGTACATTCTAGACATACTTATTTGAGTTCAATTTGGATCTAAGTGTTATAATCCACCTCCCTCGAACTCCTCCTCAGGCTGAAATGAACGCAACTGCCCCCAAATCCGAGGGAACACCAACCGCCAACTTGCTCAAAGACGATACCTCCCTTGACATTGCTTTCAAGGAAGCGTTGGTTATAACCAACCGACACAAAGGGGTAAGCGGTCCTTGGCTCGAACAGAACAACACGCAATAACCACTGGCACTTTTTCGACACGCAGAGGAGCAATATCTGGGCTGCTTTAGCTATCATTGGCAACTATGCTGCAATTGCAGGCTGCGTCGTGGTCTCCGAGCTCTCATACAAGCACCTCGACGGCAGAGTTGGATGGACTGTCTATTTCCTGATGAGCCTCGTCATCTCATCGCGCCTACGCGCTTTTGAGAATTTGGTGCACGAAGCGTCACACAACAATATCTTCACTGTACCGCGAGCCCATGAATGGTTTGAATTCACCTACGCGTTTCCTGTGTTTCGCCTTCTCAAGGTACGCTCAACATTCACAACAGGAAGGCCATGTAGACTCACCGATTCTGTCTTACAGGTCTACCGCACGCTACATCTCGAGCACCACCAGTATCTCGGTGACCCAGTCCGCGACTCCGACGCCGCTCGTCTCATTGATTATGGGTTCACTGCCGATGACCAGATGTCCGTGGGACGCAAGACGTGGCTGATGTTTGGCCTGCCGTTCACGGGGTGGTTCCACTACGAATATATCAACACAGTCTTCGCCGAGTTCTGGATGCATCGTTGCTGCTATCCATCGAAAGCCATTTATTGGCTACTTGTCCTCGCTGCGGTTCATTTCTCCGCTAACTGGACCGGCTTCGGATGGTACTACGTTGTCCCGTGGCTGGGAATCCTGCCTGTGACGCGCTGGTGGGCAGAGATGGGCGAACATGCGGGGCTGGATATGACGGGGCGCTTCGGGAACTCCAGGACCAACGACGGGTTTTGGCACAAATGGTGGATTCATCCCCTCAACGATGGACTGCATGCCGCGCATCACTTGAACAGTCAGATCCCCTGGCACAGGTTGAGGAAGGCGCAGGCGGAACTCCTGGCTGAGAGCAGTGCGTTCCGGGAGAGGGCCGTGGTGGCCAATAGTATGTGGCAAACCTTCAGCCATATCTACACCCACTCTACTGTCGTCAAGAAGAGAGCCGAAAATGGGAATGCCGGGTGGAACAATGGGTATCAGATGTGGGCAAAAAAGGGAGAGAAGATCAATATCTGATACCTTCGCACTGGAGCATCATGCTGAATGGATGGTAGTTAGATAGATTAGTGTAATGTACACGATGAAGACATTGATCTATCTTCTCCGCGCGCATCAAGTTGGATTGATATCCCGGATGTCGCGGCCGACCCATCACGTTACCCGCCGTTTGTCCCATCTAGGCAACTTGTCGCTTTTCTTTTCATCATCACACTGTCATATGCACCTGCATGCTTAGCGCCGCCTATTCGAAAGATGCTCCCCCAATTGACTGCCAACGACCGCCGACTAAAGGCCTTTGTTCACGAACCGGCCCAAATCGATTTCGCCGTCGACCGACTTCCAAAGCGTTGATCGCCTGCAGCGCAATGTTCTGCAATGTTGCATGCCTCCGCCAACACTTGACGCGTTTCGTCACGTTCAACTGATTTCAGTAGATTTATTTCCACCTATCTATCTGGACGGAACATGATCTGCTCAAGCTCGAGCGCGGACTAGCAAGAGTGCTCCTACTCACCGAGTTCTCCGAGTCGTGAAACTACCGAACGCGATATGGACTGCCAACTCGGCCACGCCATACCTATGATTCGTCTCATCTGTGGTCTGAGCCATCAGAAGAAGCGAAGCGATGATATCGAGTTTCTCGGCAAGGTTCGTTCGTCGAGTCTCATTGTTGCTAGGCCTGGGCCGCCTGGCGGGAGTCGATCAGTGAGTTCCGCATTCTCAATGTTTCGCCGAAGTCAGCAAAAGGAGGAGCCGCTTTGGTCAGCAGGAATGTCCCAGTTTAGACTTCAATTGAACAAAAAGAAGTCAAGCAAGCCGCATACACACCTCGGGACATCAAATTATGTCTTCCCGGACGTATATTGCGATTCCGTCGTTCAAGGACGTGATCATTTCAACTTGTTCGATCTTGTACCAAGTCTGCTATCCCCTCGCAATGTGTGACGTGTGATTATCGCACGCACGGTGTTATGTGTAGTGAAGTTGATGCCTGCCCAGTGCCTGCCTGTAGCGCGTAGAAAAATTCGGCCGAACTGTCCGATCTTACCGACGAAGGCGCAAGTGATATCCCCTCGGAGTGTGTGTGGTACGGTTATTGCAGTGTTACGTGTGCCTGTTCACCGATGCCTGTCCGTAGCACATGTACACGGAGAGAACTTGGGTCTCGACTCATTCAATTTTATCTACGAACGCTCAAGTGATATTGCACCGCGGTGTGTGGTGTATACTATTGCTCACATGCCCCCAATTTTGCACTAGGGTCGCCGAGTGTTCACAGGTAGTAACTAGTATGAGAGGTGTCTACAACTCAGCAAGGGTGAACGTTTTCTACTTATGAACTTCCTCGCCAACTCTGACTTACAATGGCTTGTTCTCCAACGACTTCATTCAGCTTTGTGCCATCTTGGTGGGCACATTCGACTTCAACGATAGAATTTACAGGCGTCGCCCTGTTTTTGACGCTTGAATTCTGGTTGGTACCTCAGGGTCATCACGATATTCCTCCTTGGTTTCAACTTTCACGGTGACAGACATGTAACGACAGACTATACGCAGCACCCGCCCATCGCAGCTGACCTCGTTCACCCAGGACTGTTGTCAGAGAAAGGGTTCGGGCGCAAGATTCTTCGAGCCTTTCCCCACACATATCCTTTGTATAGAAAGTATAATTTACGAGCGCGGGCCAGCATTGCGAGTCAGAGTATTGAAACGCGCCAAGTGGTGGCGGAGAGATGCGAGATTGTGTTTCAAGCGAGCGAACGCGATGGAATGATGGTGCATGCTGCATGCCGATATAGGCTCGTGATGCACCAGTATACTGCAGGCCAATATATAGTCATATACAGACTTGAGAAGCGCGCAGGAGCGAAAGTTCCATGTCAGAGACTTTCTGTAGAATTGACCTGTTGCTCTGGGCGACGCGCGGCTCCGCTGTCTTGGTTAGTCGAGTTTATACATCATCTTCTAAGAGAGCTTCGAGAAGGATGTCCAGGCAAAGTCACATCCTTTCATTCAAGTGGACTCAAACAATTTCGACGAACAGATCGTGAGAGAAGACGGAAAACAAACATTAGTATTGAAATCTTCATCATCCTGAGAAGACCGTAGGACCTGGGACCTAACGGAATCGCTTTCAGTCCTCATATGCCAAGGCAATTGCGCGACTCTTACCGTATACGCCGTCGGAGTGGGATAGTAGATGTTGACAGTCAGGCCCGGATCTGAGATCTATGTTGAATGACAGAGTGCTTTCGGAACGTACTCCCTTACCGTTAGCAGCGACGTAGCCGGGGATGGAAACCTTGGAAGGATTCGCAGATCCGCCGCCGGTGATGGAGATTTGGGCACAGGAGATGTACCACTGGGGAGCGCCTACAACGTGTAGTCCTATTTGCTCAATGCGGACGAGGTACTGCAGGTTCGCGTCGTCAGTGCAGCACGACTTACAATTGAAACAAAGAATTGATTACTTCTCCACTTGGAACACTCTTGGGGATGGTGGTGTTGAGGGCTGCAAGGTTGAAGTCTGCAAAGCCGAAGGAAGGGGTGTACACGGCACCCCATTCTGCAATCTACGCGGAAAGTCAGTGGTATATACGTGAAATACACTAGCTGGCCGCGAACTTTGAACCAATTCGCGCCGCTTCCATCCCATGCAGCAGCGGTGGACGGTGCCTTGCCAAGATAGATCGCAGCAGGACCTTCGTGGTACAGTGTATTGTCGAGCAGGAACCCGATAGTACTTCCCGCTGCGACTGAAACTGTAGCGGTCGCAATGCCGGGACTAGCATTGCAGGTGATGTTGGACGATGTTACGTCTTGCACAGGCGAGTTGTTGACTGGCTGGCGCACTGCCGCTGTTGAGGTGCTCGAGCCCGTCACAAGGGTCGTCCATATGTCTACACGGGCGGTGTCAGTTTATGCTTGATATATTTACGCAAGGCAGACGCACAATGAGCCGAGGCTGTATGCCAGTGTGCGAGGACAGGAACAAGCAGAGCTGCAGAGAACTTCATGGTACTAATGAGCTTCGAGTTGACAAACGCTTGAACCTGAGCTTTTTAAACGCCCTAGTCGTGTAATCATCTTGTAGCTCAATCGTCCGAAAATCAGCACGTCTTTATTCCGCTACAGCAGAACGCTTTGTCACCTGTTGCGACCTGGACACAGGCCCTACCTAGCAGTGGTTATCTTCACTCACAGGTGACGGTGCCACATGCTATCCTTGCAGCGGTATCACGTTGATCCTGGAGTCTGTATGGGGTACCTTCCGGTCATATAAGCAAAAATAAACCTTGCCGACGTTTAACCTTTTTCAATCAAAGAAGAGATACGATAACTGACCCCATCGCAGTCAAAAGACATGGTCGATCATCGCCTGTGTATGAAAGGCACGCGTCAGCGCAATCTCCTGCTACCTAGGCTACAGCCGCAGTTCTGTTCTGTCTCTTGTCCCCAAACTTGGCCACGATCAGTTTCCCAAGCATTCGGCCACACGGTCGAGAAGTGAGTGTAACTTGTAAGAATAGGCGACTGCGCTGGGTTCTGCATTGTAGGGAAGTCTCACGCGAGCCCACAGAAGTCAGTGCAAGCAACTTACGCCACATATTGGACATGATCCTGAAACAGAAATCAAAACCTTTTATCGCGTCATGCGTCTCGCAAACCTTGTGCTACAAGAGTAAGGGACCAGATTTCGGTGTAAGTCTGGCTTATATTCGTAGTTAACAGTCGAAAGAAGAAAAGAGTGACGGCCACGTGGGTAAATTCGGGTCCAAACGCCAGATTGTTTGCGGGGCGCTGACCATGCTCTACTTACCAAGCCAAGAATAATGTCTTCCTCTCGTCGGGTGCTCTCGATGAGCATACTTACACTGATTGTAGATGCGGATAATTAGCTTTACCCTTCAGACACACCATCATCAGATACGAACTTAACACTGTCATGATCGACACACCACGCCTTTCCAAGAGTGCGCAACACCCTCAGAGACGCCAAACAGCCGGCCCGCACACGGCCCTGCCGGGACATGAACCTCCACTTTCCTTGGTGCACTTTGAGCGAATCTTCCCATTCGATTCGACTAAGCGATCTCCCTCACGCGAGACTGTTCGACCCTCCCCAAGCTTGTCTAGCCGCTAAACGTTGGAAGAAATCCACCAATGCAACCCGCGACAGACACCAGACTCTGGGAAGGAGGAGCAAGCTGGACGGACTGGGTTGGTGATGCGCAGGGAAACGATGATTCGTAGGAGGGGTTTGATGTTCAAGTCTCAGGAGGAAAGACGTATCAGATGTTTCTCAACGATCCACGTCTAACGACAGAACGTCTCCAAACGCAGACCAGTAATCGCATAGTATGGACTACAAAGACGGGGCCACGACAACTGACAGTCCATCATCGTCCATCGCTGAGAGATATTTGAGGAGGTAATAGCCGCCCTCCAATTTAACGCACCACCATGATTGCTGCAAAGCGCTGATCGGCGCCTCTAGATGTGCGCCTGACGGGTACATAGACACGCATGCGCATTTAAGGCTCTACATATGAGGATGAGTTCGGGTCCAAATCTTTTTTCTGCACCCGGATAGGTCGGGACTGTATGCGCAACAGCAGTTCGGACGTCCCAGGTACGGCAATTACAGCAGATGAGGTAATCAGGTAGATAGGTATGGCCCGGCATGAGGACTCCGCAATGCCCACCGAAGCGGAAAGCAGTCGACGGGGTAACACAATTTGGTTTTATTCGTCAAGAGGAAAAGCATTGTAGGCCTATTCGACGTCATTGGCGGTCCAGGTGGTCCATCTGTGAGAGCATCGTCAGGATACGCCGCAAGATGAGCGCTGACCAGTGGCAAGTGCAGACTTTTATGTGATGGTGAAAAGAAAAGCGCCTTGTGCCATAACGGGACGATCGGTCGTGTCGGCCCGAAATGGCGCGGACCTAGTTGCACTTGTTGTTAATAGCCTGAAGTCATGGATAATGGTATTTGGAGAGCTTCCTGTCAAGCTACCCGTCCTGCGTCTAGCTGGTGTGCCCGTTCAATATACAGAGTCCTTTACCTATGTTGGCATCACCTTCTGCTCAACTCATCGAAACATTTTCGCGCGCCAATATAACCGCATGGCTACAGAAGCTCGCAAGAATGCGAATGCTGTGCTAGCTCTCGAAGCCGTAGTAGGCTCTCTGCCGCCAAACATTGGCCGTTTACTATACATGACACGCGTCGATCCTTTCCTCATCAGCGCGTGTGATGTGGTGCCCGATGTGTCTCCTGCTTTACTTGCGGAGTTGGAAACGGTACAGGTTAACTACCTTCGACGTTTGCTAGGCTTAAATTCGCATTCTATGTTAGCACCTCTGTTTACAGAGTTATCCATCATACCTCTCCGCTATCGTCGTTTGATAATCTTACTTCGTTATCTCTTACACGTCTCCCAGGCTAGCAGCGACAGGTACATCAGCCTCGCGTTCGACGCACTGTGCGATCTTCACGCGCAAGGGTTCTCTACATGGATCGGTGACATCCAGAGTTGCTTACAATCTCTGAAATCACCGCTTGTTCTTCCCGACCCGCGTCACCTAACGCCTGCTGATATCGTTGCCTTGTTGGGTTCGGTCCAACAGGGGTATGAGCTCGAACTGCAACACGCAATTGATAGCTCTACTCGCCTTTACCTGCTACACGGAAGACTGGAGCCGCTACGGGGCGAGAAGCCTAAATATAAGGCCCTCTACTTTCGACACTATCTCGGGATTTCAAATGCCAGGACACGCAAGGCTTTGACGCGATTGTTGTTGAGCGATCATAACCTCGCTCTCGAACAGTTACGTCGCGCTTCTCGATATGTGCCGGCCATCCCGCAGGAGAGTCGGTTATGTCGTTTCTGTCAGTCTGAAATTGAGTCGCCGGAGCACGCTATCTTGTTGTGCGAGGCGTCTGTGGACCTGGTACAGATCAGACAGGGTGCCTTTTCCAAGCTAGCTCGTCATTTTCCTCAGCTACGTCACCCGAAACTTGCTGTTGGGCCCAGGAATGCGCTGCAAGTACTCAAGGCCTTGATATTCCACAAAGAGTCGGTGGAACTGGTTGCGAGCTTGGTTGCAGATGTACTGGATCTATATGATGATCACCCAATGTTTCGACCGGTGCGATTGCTACCCTAAACCGAAGTAACTAACTTTAGTATGCAAATAACCGCGATAACTCTTGAATCGGACCACCGCTGGAGAGATCTACAGTCTTAAACGCGGCGAGCTCGTCTCACCAGTAGGAGTTCGATGTAAGGACGTACCTTGGCCAAGTATTACGTAGATAGTCCTTACAGCTCGGCAGTTCCGTCGGGACCCGGTCGAGTATAATACACTTCCTTCCTTCCTTCCTTCCTTCCCCCTTCTTCCACGTGGGTGCTTGGTGGCTGCGCTTGACTTCCACGGTTGAATGCAAGCC
This sequence comes from Strobilurus orientalis, assembly GCA_019915145.1. Taxonomy (NCBI): domain Eukaryota; kingdom Fungi; phylum Basidiomycota; class Agaricomycetes; order Agaricales; family Physalacriaceae; genus Strobilurus; species Strobilurus orientalis. The sequence goes on along the minus strand of JAHLML010000015.1, from coordinate 399,917 downwards.
GCGTCCTCAACGCGGACTGGACCCTCCACAGACAATCATCCACTAGGGACGGACCTGCCTCCCACGCACCAAAAGCTCAGAAAAGATGGGTGCGATCCTAGGCGCACTTTTAGTCATTTCGCAGGAGTCAGTGCAACGTAGTCAACTGACAATCGGACCATTCCACTGCTGTAAAAGTCACGTCCGCTCTGTGCATGAGGGTTGGATACCGCCTTCTCCGATGGCAATCGCACAGTGACGGTATATATAAAGGCAGCGCTTCAATTCTCATCTGTTCCCGTCCGTCATGCCTGCGTCGACAACAGAGACCACAGAGACCACCACCAATGGTACCGCTAAACCCGAGGAAATTGTCGTAGACTGGGATGGTCCCGACGATCCTGCCAACCCCAAGAAGTAAGCCAGTTGCGGTATGATTTTCGTGCTAACACTTTCCGTAGCTGGTCAAACGGCAAAAAGTGGCGCGCGACCCTCATGGTATCACTGTTCACTTTTGTCAGTCCAGTCTCCTCGTCTATGATTGCACCTGCAGCGCATTCGATGGAAGGGGATTTTGGCCCGATGAGCGACATGATGCTTAACATGACCATCTCGGCTTTTGTCCTGGCCTATGGTTCGTGCCATTTTGACATAATCGCCGCCATTATTCTGACGTTGATGATGCTATCAGCGGTCGGACCACTGGTAAAGCCTCATTCGTCTACAGTCACCGTATACTTACTGTCATACAGGTCCTTGGCCCAACGAGCGAACTTTTCGGGCGCGTGAAGGTCCTCCAATTCGGTAACCTATTCTTCCTAGGTACAGTGATCTCGCCCACTCACTGTCATGTTCGTTTTCTTACTACTATCTCACAGCATGGAACCTAGCTTGCGGATTCGCACAAAACAAAAACCAGATGATTGCATTCCGCTTCTTCAGCGGATTCGGTGGGTCGGCGCCGCTCTCTACTGGCGGAGGCGCCTTGGCGGATATGTGGCCAGCCGAGCAGCGCGGAAAAGCACTGTCGATATATACCCTTGCGCCACTGATGGGTCCGGTCATCGGTCCTGTTGCTGGTGGATGGATCGCTGAGAGGACCTCGTGGCGTTGGGTCGTAAGTGCTTATTTGAGTTGACGATCTACAAAGACTGATGTCCGTCTGGTGGTAGTTTTACTCGACGAGTATATTCGACGTGGTCGTTCAGGTCATGGGGCTGTTATACCTCAAAGAGAGTCAGTGGTTCTTCAGATCACTAGAGCACAGCTCAAGGTTTTCTCGTTCGACAGCTTACGGTCCAGTTCTTCTTGGCTGGAAGGCAAAAGCGATCAGAGAAAACATGGATCCGAAGAAAGGACTTCGTCCTGTTCGTACCATCTTTGAGACAAAAGAAGACCGTAGGTGTGTTTCAAGCTCTGTATCGCACTCTCTTTGAAAATAGTCATACTGATGTCGACTCACAGTGCCAAGAATATATACACCCGTGCCATGATTCGGCCCTTCGTCATTTTCGCTAGTGAACCCATCGCTCAAGTTGTCGGTGTCTATATGGCATTTGTGTATGGCGTCTACTACAGTGCGTATCTTTCTTTCTTCTCTCTAAGTCTCCCTTCAACTAAGGCTGATTGGATTAGTATTCATGACAAGCATGCCCACCATATTTCGCGAGGTCTACGGCGAAGGACCCGGTATTTCTGGACTCAACTATATCTCGCTCGGTGTTGGCTTGGCGATCGGCGCCCAGTTGAGCGGGCACTACATTGACAAGATCTATGGTGCTCTCAAGGAAAGGAATGGGGGTGTTGGGGAGCCGGAGTTCCGTGTTCGTGAGTATTACTCTATCCAGAGTTATGCTCGGGTCCTCAATCTTTGTCCAGCTTCGATGGTCCCCGGCGCACTCATTCTCCCCGCTGGCCTCCTCATTTCAGGATGGTGCGCTGACCAACACGCACACTGGATCGGCGTCGACGTCGGTCTAGCTTTGGTGGCCGGCTCGACGATCTTGGTATTCCAGGCCATGCAAACTTATGTGGTCGATAACTTCACGCTGTATGCTGCTTCAGGTACGCCCATATTCCAAATTCTTAGTGTTCAACGCTTACTGACGTCGAACCCGTCTCTCAGCACTCGCCGCCGTGTCGTGCTTTCGCTCCCTCGCTGGGTTCGGGTTCCCGCTCTTTGCTCCAGCGATGTTCGACCACCTGGGATATGGGAAGGGCAATACCGTGTTGGCTGGTATGTCGATTGCACTTGGCTGGCCAGCGTACGTCAAAAAGAGTTTCCTTATATTGAACAAGAGAGGGACTGACTGGTTCATAGGCCGTACATTTTCTGGAAGTATGGGAAAGCCATCAGAGCGAAGAGTAAGCATGCCTTGAAGCAGACTGGTGATGCTGTCGCAAGGAAGACCGAGGCGTCCGATTCCGGATTGAAACAAGTCTCCGTTCCGAAAGAGACTGGATAGTATTACGACTGTGTTTTGAAGTAGAGTATGGAGCCGCTGAAATGAGACTGTCGAGTTTGACACGCTGATTGACTTTATTGTACAGACGTTTCGGTTCCTCGCATCCGGATTCAGACCTATATTTCATATGCAAACCTGCTCGCTCTTGAGCACACCGTCGCTCTCAGAAAACGTACCACAAGCATCTGATGTGACTGTTATTGTGTACAGTGTATGTATACCTCAGCTCGAGGACGGATCATCGAGTGACGAGAGACAGAACCGGCGTGCAAATGTTATCGAGATTCGATATACAGGGCTCTCCCGGGATATGCCGCCGATCAATCAACTGTCATCTGCATTATGTATGAACCCGCTCAACGGCCCGAAGGCGCACATCCGCCTTGACTCTGTACCGTCATCAACTTTTCGCCAGGCGGCGCTCTACGTACGGCGCTCTATGCACTGGTGGTAGCACTTGACTGGTCTGAAAGCCATGTAGCGAGCGCCGTCCTCAGTTCTGTGAAGCGTCTCCGTGTCACTGTAAGTGGCTGAGGTCACCATGCACGCTTTACCACATTTTCTAGGCGGTTTTTCAGGCTGTTGATGCTGACACTCCGCAACTATACCTTCCGGCGTCATCTGATATCATCGGATGACAGTAGCATGGGGGCGCAGATGCGGCCGCCCCTCGAACTCCTCCAATCGCACATTCTCATATCGAGGAACAATCTGTTGGATCATCTCGACTCCCACCTGTATCGTTCGTCGCACATTTCTCAGGTGAAGGGGAGTCGTATTATCGGCCGCGTGCCCACGTCCATTCTAGCGTCCTCTATCCAGGTTTCGATATATTGGATCTCTTCCGACTATTACTGAGCTCGACTTTGGGTTTGACAACCAACCGGGGGAGAGATCTTGGTGGCTCTAAGTGCGTATCTTTGGGCACATCGATTGTCGAAATGCGGTATTGATTGGTCACTGGTGGGGAGACATCGAAGGTGCGTTGGTGCGCACACTTGTTTTGACGAGAATTCCGTGATGAAAGATGGCCTGGTAGTGCGTCCTTCAAAGAAACCAAAATTGGACGCCCGAGGCTGCTTGGGAGTGTGTTCTTACGCGTTCGGATCTGCTGATTCCCGAGTCGCGATGAGTATTTACGGACTATGAAGCGACTGAATGAAGAAGCTACGAACTTAGCTCGGTCTAGCATCCTTTGTACCCACAGATAAGTGTTGCCCTTGCGAACATCATGGGAGGCGGGAAATGAGAATCGGAGTAGGCCGAGGTGGAGTATGATGGTTGACATTTGCCTAGTGTCGACTACATCTTCTTGAAGCCTCGATGTATGTAGTACGTCGAATATTTGTCCCTCATTAACAAGTGGTTGACTCAATCATCGTTCACTAGTGTGCAACATTCAGAGAACCGTGGTACTTGCCACCATCGTCGAAGTGCCAACGAACACCGGAGTCGTGTTTTGCTTTTTGTACAAGGTTCTACATCATTGATCTTCTGACATGGAAAGAACAATGCTCGAGGAAACCGACAACATTGTGAAAGACCCCCCATCTGTCCATCGCTGCATCGTCAAGGAACAAAGATGGATTCCTTATCGACCTATCAGCGGGGCAGTGTGAACCTCCAGGGCGTCCTGAGAGGGGACTGATACATTCCCATGATCAGCAGGAGGCAATGCCATTGAATGGGGCTTCTTTGTTCGTCACCCTGTCTCCATAACAAGATCTGTTTTTGTGTCGTCTTCGTAGAGATCGGGGTCCAGGTCCCGCCCGACGGGCTGGAGTATGTGAAGCGACATAAAAGGGCGCATTCGTCGCTGCAATGATCCCAACGTGAACACTGGACATGGATCCCTCGAGTATTTGTCAGTCGCTTGTAGTCGACATCGGCCTCACTTACGGCGCGTATGTCCTCGGCGTCATTGCCTCTGCCAGTCTCTTCGGTGTGACATGCATCCAAGTGTTCACATATTTCTCTACTTCTGGTCATCGTGATGAACCCTCGATAGCGTGGACAGTGAGTGTCACCGCCTCTTTGTGTCGCATTCGGACTGACTGTGGTTAGGTTTCATTCCTTTGGGTCCTGTCCTCCACGCATCTTGGATATTCCATCTATACAGTGTATTATTATCTCGTCATGAACTACTCTAATCCGCTCGTTTTATCCGAGCTAATATGGCCGCCCTTGGTCAACATGGGCGTCATGGTTTGTCGTATATCCGCTCTGTGGAACAAGCGTCTCATAGAAACTGCAGGCCACCATCATTTTTTGCGTTCACCTCAATCATGCGCGAAGGATATACATCTGTGAGTGTTTTACCTTCTCCCTATGACGTACCTTGTGAATGACCGGATCCCACATGTAGTGACCGACCGAAAGCAAAAACTTCTACCTTGGTGCATCGTGTGTAACTGTTTCCCCGTCGGTTCTTGCTATCTAATGTAAGACCAGTTCTTCCTGAGCTCGATGAACCTTTCCGTCGCGTGGTGTAAGCCATCTTTTCTGCTTTTCGTCGTTGTATCTGTCTGACCGTTCTCGACATCTAGTCGCCATTGCAAAGATGCTCACAGGCAATCAAACCCTTGGTGGATTTTCTAGTGGCCTTCCTCTGGTGAGACATAGCACCCCTTGGCGTCGTTTGAGCTTATTCGTCATCAGAATCTCATCAAAGGTGCTCTGGGCGTGGTCACTGTTCTCGACATAGTGATTGTCGTGGCGCTAGCGGTGATCCTATGCAAGCTGCGGCCAGCAGTCTCATTTGGATCGTGAGTGAAAGTCTCAAATGGTCACACAAAATTGACTGATCCCCGCGGGATATAGGACGGAGACACTTATGGACAAGTTGATTCGGTACACGATCAGCAACGGCATATTGACAGTCATCTTCGCTATGTCAATCCTGTGCCTTGTGAGTGGCAGCACAGTGGTGAAGGCGTCGCACACTGACTAGGTTTTAGATCGTCTTCGACTCCGGTAACTTTCTCTTCCTGGCAGTCTCAGAGGTCGGGTTCAATGGTCGGTCCGTTTTGGTCCTCAATCCCTGATGCTGATGCGGATCTAGTCTACACGATCTCTTTGTTATCGACTCTCAACTCCAGGGAGAGCATGAACCGGTCCCTTCAGTCGGACTCGTCTCGTGGGACAAATCATTCCGCCAGCCTCAACCGCTTACGACTGGCAAATGGAAACGAGTCCTTCGGAAACCTTACGCCTGCTCGTCGAACGAGCTTTTCACTCGTACCAATGAACTCTGCCGCTCGTCTCGTCGATGCAGACATGAGGGTGTAGTCCACCGTTTCACTATAGTAGACCTTCATTAATTTTTTACGCTCATTTGGGACTCAAAAGTTACGCGCGCTCATATAAAATATCTGTAACTAGTCTGCACACCGTCTTTTCAACTACTTACCCCAGCCAACGAGCCATTAATTGCAATTTCTAAATATCGATAGCTTACTACTTAGTGCATACTTACTCCCTAATGTACCCAGTACCGTATAGACGTCCAGGAGACGTCTCCCTTGAAAAGTCAATACGACGACGACCCAGATTCTCTGATCGCGACGCGTGAATATAAGTTACATTGAGACGAACGAGCGATCTGTAGAAAATCTATCGCTCGACATTACCAGTGTAGGTGAGACACAGGTGAGACCAGAGGAGTGTTTTTTGGGGGTGATCGGCAAATGCCGATTACTCTTATCGACCACGATCATCAAGCTACTCTCTCTTTCGCGAACCCCTTGGACGCTGTGTCGAAGAGTTCTTCCGTAGAACTGACATGGAACGCAAAGTTTATCTTCCGCTCGAAAGATTGGACGCGTGCTCAGTTTGTGGCAAAACAAGCTCGGAGCAACAATCCCTGCGCTTGTGTTCTGCTTGTGCGGAAGTCTGTCGCACTTTTCTCCTCGAGTACTGGGTCATTTACCAATCGAAAATAGGTGACTTACTGCTCTGGGGAATGTCAGAAGAAAGACTGGGAAAACGGACACAAAAACGATTGCGGTAACTCTCCGTTTAGCGAAGCAAACGCGGAAATCTGACATTGTCTTTAGGTAAAACGGACCGCATCGACATCTCTTCTTTTTATCCCCTCTTAGCTGTACTGGCAGATATCTGTCACAGTCATTCCGCGAAAGAGATGCACCCCGGCTTGATTCATCAGGTTGTCTCGCCGCCTGGTGTATTTGCTTTACCGGACGGCACGGCTTCCAAGGTCGTATCCCTCGGTCGTTCGCTCCCTATGGAAGAAATGGGTGGGCCGAAATGGTGGCCGGGGGCGCCTAGTGAGAAGGCCCGACGCAAACTCTTTGCTCGTATCGGCAGAGAAAACGAAGTGCTCCCCATTGTCACTGCTGTATGCATGTCCCTCCTCTCATCCATATACACGACTACTTCCAGCAAAGGGAGTAAGCAGCGACGTGTCCGCCTGCAGTACAAAAGCTCTCCCATCGCGGATTTTGGAATCGTTCAGGGTGCTGTGGACGTCAAATGTCAAGACCAGCTCGCTTATTTCGACGAAGAGAAGTTGACATTCACGAAGGGTCAAAACCCTCTGGATCACTACTGGATATACTTCAGAACGGTTCGCGGCGAGGATGTTATCTTCGACCCGTCCCTCTTCACGTTCAACTTCTGCATCATGACTCCCACCAGCCCCTACGTCGATGGAATGGCCGAGCAAATCTTGCCAGAGGGCGGCCCATCGAGCTATGCTCCGGCGTTCTTGTTTGGCAGGGACTTCAGGAAGGGCACAATTGGGTTGCATAGCGAACGCCATCGCGTGTCCATTCTCCGGAACCAGACGCTGCAGCGCGCGATTCGGCACATGGGCAACTTGGATCCGACGCACTATTTCATCGACGAAGACGTTGACAACATCTGGGCCTTCATCGATAAGTTTGCCGGCCCTACCACGCCTCTCCCGGATAGGTGGAACGTCATAACGTCTTTCATCATCCGTACGTCTTGGGGTATCGAGGACGTTCTGCTCAGGAGGGCTTGGGTCAAATGGCCTGCCGAGGCACCCATAGCGATTGACAGTGACGAAGGCGAGATGACGTCGGAAGAAGAGGACCCGAAGTGGTTTAGAAGTTTGAAGAAGTGGACGAAAAAATACAACATCGGAGAGATCGACCGCCAAACCTATGACAGAAAGGTTCGGAGACTGAAGGTGTAGTATCAGCAAGAGTCATGTGTAGTATTGTACTAGGCAAAGAATATCTAACCTTTCCTCTATTGTGACGTTGGCCCGGGCAAGTGCGCTAAGAGAACGAAAGACTATGAGACTATGCAGGCCATGTGTCCTCCAACTTCCCGCCCTTCTTCTATTATCGCCATTGCCGCTACCGCCCTTGCCGTCTTCGCCATCGCTAACGCCGTCACTGCCCTTGTCATCTTCATCACCTCCGTCGCCGTCGCCGTCCTTGCTGTTCGTACCCTTTCCATTGGCTTTCCGTCACGGCCACCACCCGTGCTTAAGCCCTTGCCAAAACTCTCGCCCCTACCAATACCAGCGTTCAGTTCACTAGTCCCGCCAGCTGCCTTTGTGCCGCCTTTCCTTTTCGGTCCTCTGGGATACACCATCCCGCCGCCCAGCTGCTCGAGTGGGGCATGGAGCCTGGTATTACAAGGAAGACAGCCTATTTTCAAGGTCAGTACGGAAGACTGTCTACACAAAGGAAGACACTCACGACGAAAATGCGAGGAGAAGCCGACCACTGCATCGCAACGTTGACAAGCGAATGTTGATGAAGAGCACAAAAGAAAACGTACGACACCGCTCGGCGTTCGAAACTTCTTCAATGACGCTCAAACCATTCAAAGGATCCATGGCATGCTTCGAGAACGAGTGTTCTATATGCGGTGTCGATCCATGCACGTTATAAGGTGTGAGGCCTGGTGAGGGAAGATTTCTGGTTTCGAATGCAGGGGCCGGTCGACACTACAGTGGACCACAACATTGGATGCCTGTACGCGTAAATAATGTACGAGAAGCCATCAAGTGAGTTTATGGAGAGGCGGGGAGGAGCTGGAGGATCCGGAGCTGTCTCATGGCATTTGCCGCGATGAAGAATAGAGAGGAGGTTTTCCGTGTCGGGCAGAATGCAGTGACCAGCATGACTGGCAGCCTTGACGCGCCAATGCTTGATGCGAAGGCATCATGGGAGTGTTGGGAGAGGTGGGGAGGAGGAACCGAAGTTGTTGGGAGTGGGGCAGCCGCAGAGAGATTATTGGCCGTGGAGGTTCATTCGGGTCGTGTCCAAGCTATATGTGTACGATCTGCGTCGTTATAGCGTCAGCCCTTTCTAAAAAGCCATGTCTCTATAACGCACCTTCCAAGCGATAGGTCCAGGGAATAGACGCGCCGAACCGAGGGAGCCAATGGTACAGCAAAGGGGGCGCAACAGCGAGCAGTAGGGCTCAGGCGCCGGTTCATTTAACAACTTTTGGCGTGTGCATTGCACTGAGGTGGGACAGCGCGCCGGGAACGAGCATTCGCGATATGACGGGTGACGGTACAGAGCAAGAAGCGCGCTTTCCAAATTGGGCCTATCGTCGGCTGATCTCGGGGCCGGCCCGCCACAACTGTCGACCGATTCGGATTGCCCTGGATCGTGCCGCCAGATCTTCAACAGAGACCGTTTCCCAACCAATGTTGAGTAACGACGTCTTGAGATATCTTTACGTGCAGTCCGTAGTCTTTCTGTTTGCATGGAGCGCCATGTCTCACAGCAAGCCTCCGTGCATTTGACCGACTCTAAACGCGATAACTTAATGGATAATAGGCGCGTATCACACAGCAGCGCGAGCAGCATGAAATGCAACGCGCAGGTAAACGGACGAGTAACAACGTCTCTCAGCCCCGCAAACAGCCTACCCTCAATAACATATATCTACAAGTAAAGCACTCCCATCATACATACATGCATAACCTCGAAATCTAAACTCTAAAAACCACGCATTCATATCATAACGCGAGGCTCTGCACTAGAACGTCCATAAACGCCTCCGGGTTATCCGTATGCAGCTTGACACCGTTATTAATACTTTGCCACAATCCAAACCTGATGCGAGACTCACGAAATGGTTCCCCTCCACCTCGAGGACGCTGAACCTCCTCCTGGTCTCGTTCTTGTTCTTGGTCTCCTGACAAAGCCTCATGCTTTCGAGACACAACCTCTCGATCTCCCACGAGCCCCAAATACACCGCCACACCGAGTTCGTACACCGTATGACCACGATGTTCATGTCGGGGAACACCACCGGGGGGTCGAGCAGCGCTAGGGTCGTTTGGGTTTGGATGGTATGTTGCATCAGGGGATCCCACCTAATACGCTTGGTTGGATTCAGGAATGGCTTGAACGGACGCGTAACTCACATTGGACACTCGACCCTCAGCCCCTGCTCCCAAACGAAGCTCTTCTGGATGATGGGCGCCGTGCTTCGACGCTCGCTGGTGAATGCAAAGTTCAGCCCCTCGGGCGTGCGCAGGTGGAGGTTCGGGTGCGTGAGGTAGGACGTCCCGCTCACGGCAAAGGATTGCATAAATTCTTTGGTGGGTACGCCGGAGAATTGAGATGGGGATGGGGGCGGGAGAGGGGGTGGGGGTGGGGGGATGCCGAATACGTGATTGGGGGGATCTACACAGTAGTAGTGTGATTAGAGACTTAGACACGGTCCCGCAGCCAGGACGAACCATAAAAGATCATGGTGCGGAGATACGGCGTGAGGGTGTCAAAGTAGGTTTTGGAGAGCGTATCGGGGTAGGCCAGTGCAGCTGTAAGACTAGTAACAACATCACATCAGTTCTTTGTCAGTCGGTCTAGAGGATTGCGGCTTGCGTTGTACCAGCCATACTCCATCCCAGCAGGGCTATGCCTCCAGTACCTCCGCGGGTTGACACACAAGGTAAATCGTGCTCCTTCACGAACCAGGACATCAAATGGAGGACCTCCCGGCCGAGCTTCTCGAGAAAGTGTCGACTTCCAGATCGAATCTCCCGAAGGTCCTCGTCTGTGTATGGCGTTGATCCCGGATAGTCTCGTCTGCTGACAGCCACCAACCGCAGTCCCCTCGATGCAGCGAGGGGCAGCAACGCGTCGAAAATATCTGGCGGAAAGTCGCAGAACTTGGCGGCAGGAACGGATAATGACTTACTATACGTGAAAGCGCTGCCGTGGAATATGAACACCGTGGTGTACGTCCCATTATCTCGACTTGGAGGCCCAGTGTCGACGAAGAAAAGCCGCGTGCTGCCAGAAGGATCGACAGGTGCTGTTCCAGAGGCGAATTCCTGCAGCTGCATGACCGTTAGGAAGGCCCTGGTGAGAAGCACCACGGTGGGGGCTTATCAATGCGCATGGCTAATCGCTTCCGCTTGACAGAACGACGATTGTGCGCGATTTGCCACCAAGTCCGCGGAGGGGGACTGGGCTGGAAATGAAGTGCCGAGAGTGTGGTAGTACACCGGTGTTGGGATTGGAGACGGGACGCATGTGCCATCCAGTACCGTGGTGACGGGTAGACTGGGAGGACATAGAGAAGTGTAAGGAATACTGCGTCGCGTTGAAAATAATATATTGGCTCCGTGGCACGATCACGTTCACGATGTATATGTAGTTCACGTGGAGTGCACCTGTAGCTGGAGTGCTGGTTCGCGTTCGGGCGTAACTTCAGATGACATATAAGTGGAGGTGCCCAGAAAATGTGGGAGGACCACCTGCGCCAGTCACAAACGTCGGAAAGAACGAGTGAGCATTTGTGGATTGGAGGAATGCTGACAAATTCAACCCTAACCCAGAGGAGAACGCGCTGAGGCCATCTGCGGCTCTTCCTCTTACCATCATCTATGACCCCGCCTTGCCGCAAAATCACAACCGCACAGCGAGGACAGCGACATTGCATCGGCGACATGGGATCATACCACACTGCCTCCGTCATCCTATCGCCCACCACGCCACGTTCCGCCCAATGACCAGCCAAAGTACCGAGCGCAAATCAAGTAGAGAAATCCCAGCACGGCCAGCTGACTTTCGACCTCGGCACCCTCTCGTCGAGTCGCTTTTCATCTACGATGGCCGTCAATCAAAATCGACGTGTTCCGATTACTTTTGTCTTCTTCGTTCTCCCACCCCTCCATTCCTGGGCTCTTCTCATGCTTGCGCTGCCTTCGTCTTAATTTGGCTCAGACTGTGTATCTCTTTGGCGCTTGTCATCAACCGTGGCGTCTGCTTCTGTACCTTGGACAGCTATAGGTCTTCGAATATATACATCACGGACCACGTTCCGATCCCTATCATATCGTCCAGTGGCGAAAGGCGCGGCTCATGAGCCGTGCCTGTGGCTACGCTAACTCCAAATCAGGATAGCTGCTAACTGCAAATTGAGACAGTTGCTAACTCCAAATCTAGCAGTTGATTCCCACCACGTCCGTAACATTTACTCTTGTACCACCGTGACGACCGACCTGACGGGTGGTTGGTTGTTGACTACGACGCCGTGACGACCCTCTGCTTCCGATAGCGCAAACGCGCGTCGAGCACCAGCATTGGCCATGGATACTGTGCCAAGCCCAACACTGTACACTACAGGCTCAACAGACACACGCGACACACGCGGCCGCCCTTGCATGCTACCCACCGCCATCACCACGATATACCAATCTGATCCAGCCATGGAACACCCGTTCTGCCGTGTCCTGTATGAAGATTTCCGCTGGGGGTTCCGGATGGGCTAGAACGAACAGGACGTCGCCGAGCTCAAGAAAGCTCTTGCAAACAGTGAGGACCTAGACATGCTATGCGCCTGCGTGCGGGAACTGGAAGAAGAGGTGTGTATCCCTTTCGCCGTCCATTCCATCTTTTATCTGACATGAATCTCAACCTAGTATTCAACCTACACGCCCCCGCGCTCTTTACCATCCACGCACACATCGCACACCTCCACTCCGGCGACTCCGATGAGAAGCGCTCACCACCATATACCACCCGCCAGTAGGGCTTCTCAGAGTCAGCGCTCTCTCCGGCATCGGCATCATATTTGCTTTGTGTCGATCTTTCTATTGCACCCACCACATGCCGCCATCCAACTACCAGTTCATCAACGCTGCTATCTCTGTCGCAAGTGCAGTCTGCAGCTGCCTTCCCCTCACCACCACCTACCTCCCTTCCTTTTCCTACACCCCACTCTCATGGAGATCATGCACGGCTGAAACCCTCGGTGCTATTGCCCCGAGAGAATCGTCGGGCATGAGCTATGCCCCAGGCTCGAACCCAGAGGAGCGTAACAATGGCCGCAACAATCTAGACTACAGTATGCCGAACACAAGCACTGCCGCGAGAAGCCTAAGATTGATAGCAAGCGCACCGGACACTATGTAGCGTACGCAGCACAACTACGATCAACATGGCCGGCAGTGCAATCATGACATCTAACGCGACACGATGCGCACAGCGCGACACACATGCGACGGGTGCAAGATGAGTGGATAATCAACTGCAACAGTAAGCGCATGAACACCACAGAGCTTTGTCTACCACGAGCTCCCAGAGTACGGGTCAAATCCTGATCAGAGCATCGGCGCCGCAGGCAAAGAAAATTTAGACAACTTGAAGGCCTTCACGATCTCAGACCCCGTTATAATCACTGCACTGACTGATTTAATAAGTACATTATATTTTTGTATTGTGAAGTAGATAAACACAGCACAGATGTAGTCTTTCTGTGAGTTGCATTCTGGCGCCCGCTTCGCGGGCGGAGGTGGACTTTGACGAACTCGAACACAGAGGCCCGCTTCGCGGGCCACCATAGATCAGTGGCTACGTCGCCTTCGGCGACTTGATTAAGCCACAGACTTAAGCACATGAGCCAAAGGCGCTGCCTGTTTGTCGTTTGCTGTGTCGCTCGTGAATGACATCACATCGTCTTGCAACAGCACGACAACAGCACCTTCCTTCCTTCCTTTCTCCCATCCATCATGGCCCTACTGACTGTGGTTGAGCAGGATTCTGACGCTGGTAGTGAGGCTGTATCAGAAGAGTGGTACTCTGCCGACGAGGGGGATGACACGGATGAAGGAGAAGACACGGATGATGAGGGAAATCTTCCGACCTTTGTTGAGGACTCGGACTCGAATTCTGACGACTCGGTGCCATTCTCTGCCGACAAAGGAGATGACACGAATGGAGGAGAAAACACGGAAGGTGAGGGAACCATGCCGACCTTTGTTGAGGACTGGGAGTACGATTCTGACGATTCGATGTCAGACTGGTTTGTCCATCCATATCGCGTCCAAACCAAAGTCTCTAAGCTATCTAAATCCATTCACAACTTGGTCACCTACTATCACGACTGTCACAACCTAGCGAAAATCATGCGCCTCATCCTGGACTGGTTGCAGAACTCCGACGGTGGGATTGACAGTGACTAGACTGATCTGCAGTTGCTGACTTTCTCCTTCACACACAATTCTAGCCTTTCCGGCGCTTTTCTGCATTGATTGTTCTCTCCGGTGGGCAAATGTCTTGCCCACTCTAAACCTAAAGGTATGTCATCTTGCCCATTCATATGTCTCTTAATTTGATGATATGAGCATTCAGTATCCCAGTCCGAGATATGAGATGACAATGGCTCATGTTGATGCTGTAATAACTATATACCATCTTGGGAGTCTCCATTTTCAGATTAGGAGGATTTGTTCAAATACATTGGTATGCCAGCCTTACTGGTTGATCTCTTCTGATTGCTTACAAGAGCAGTTGCCACCAAATTTTGGGCGACAGCGCGACAACTTAGATTGGTGTGTGTGTCATGTTCAACCTAGACTTCAAACTTACTTATGGAACTAAAATCTATGATTTGAATCTGAATTGCTATTAGGGTTGACTATGTGAAAGTGATGAAAAGACGAGAATACATTTTCTTGGCGCTTTCTCTTGATCTCATGCCTATTCTTGGCCTATGTATCCGAGAGAAGGATGCTCGCATTCAAAGTCTATCTCAATTTGCCAGGATCACAACCGTCATTCCAGACAAGGACCTGTCACTGGGAACGGCAGGCATCGTGTCCATTGACACTGCTCTCTTGTGTCTCGATGTCGCGGAAAGTGTGGCCAAGCTGATACCTGCGGTAGGGTCAGTTCTTGAGGGCGCATGTGGAACGGCGCGGAAAATTCTTGCGGCTGTCAAGGTAGGCCGACGCTCCATATGCCCATCTCGGACATTGATGACACGAACACAGGGTGCTAAATCGTGGAAGGAAAGTTTTCAGCCTCTGGCGCAGCATTCGGCAGACGTGCTATCGGCGATCATCGACGAACTGGCGCGGTCATCGAGCGTCGCACCACTTACAGTTGACGAACGGCTGATTTGTCTCAGGGGGTACGTTCTTGCGCGAATTCATAACGTCCTCGCCCTGAATCTTCCGACATAGGACTCTCAATACCATCAACCAAGCCCTTGAGACTTTCATGAAGCTCAACCGATGGAGATACCTCGCCAATCGCTCCAAAATCGAGAGTCAAATTCGGGACCTACGCCAGACCCTCGATGATGCCTTGAAAGCTTTCCAGGTACGTTAGAAAGGCAAGTTCCGCCTCCCTTTGAGCTCATGTAACGATAGATCAGTCACAGTATCTCAACAGCCCGCGTGCTGGCTGATCTCCGAGGGCTCCAGCGCTCAACCTATGCGGAGGTGCAATTGTTGCGCGCTACACAGCTAGAAGATGGCCGAAAGCTGGATGGGCTCATGGTGGTTCGTTGTCTCTCTGTACACTCTACCCGAAACTCACATCACGATAGGCGATTACGAAATTGAGTGCTAGAGAATGAACCGAGAATAGGAGAAACGTCAGTGTGGCTCGTGTATAGTACATTTCTTGTCTACAGTCTCTTCTCTCTGGACATATAACCCGATGTGTGACATCGACATGTGTGAGGCAAATCGAACTTGGTACAATGGTAGGGGGTTGCCGCATACTGCGAACAGTGGCGAAGGCTTTTCCTGGGCTTTTCCGAGCAATTTCGGCTTACCCTCTTGCCATCATCACCGCCCGCCTTCCCGTTCTCAATGGCACTCAACGAAGCCATAGAGCCGGACTGCACTGCTCTTGTCATCCCGTCGTGCTATTCAGCACTCTGCCGCAATTCAACCAACGAGTAACGTGCTTGCTCCCCAATAATGGTTACTATCAGCCCGACGCCCTCTATTCGGCCGAGGCTCTGTCGCAGCTTGCATTCCGATGATGCTGTGTGAGCACTGGCACGTCTCGGATGCAGTGTCCCTCCATATTGAGCTCTACACGGCAGAAGGTGCGACCCATGCTGCAACATCCATTATCATCTAGTAATGATTTCGGCAGGTAATCCCACCTCTGTCGGCGTCTCTCACAAGGGTCGGAACACACCTCCACCGGACGCGAGATGCGAGATGCTAGCTCCGTACGCGAAATCAATGTATCTCATGGGGACTTCCAGGTCGAACGATACGGTGAGCATAGCCAATCCCAGTCCCGTTACACCGAAGCTGAGTGTTTCTAGTATCTACATAAGCATAGCATTATAACCTCAGCCAGGTCACGAACACCCTTATAACCTGGAAGCTCAATGAAAAACGCCATCGTCACGCATGCCTTCTCTCACGTCGTATTGGAAGCAGGGCTCTAGCCTCTTCGCCCCCAACAAGAATCGAGAGCAGGGCGTCGAGGTCGTAGCACTGGGCAATCTGAACATCCTCTCTTCAATTCGTCCTGATCCAATCCGAACCATCAGGGCGCAGAACTTGCCTTTGGCGTAACCAACCTCGGGAAGCAGCTAGACAGCGCCCGCGCGCTCGCCATCAAAGCCAAGTAGGGCAAACATCTCGTCGACGCCGCGGCCGCTCTCAAACTCTATGTTTGGAGCTCATTCCCCAATCTCGCCCACAGGTCCTCATCGATGGGACCGCGTGAACACGTACCTTGCCCTCGGGAGATAGAAAACGACCTACCACTTCCTTGGGTATACGCATACGCCTGTGAAGGCCAAGAGCGGGAATGGGTACGTCTGGTCCCAGCCTGACCAGCCATCATCAAAGATTGCCTTCATCGGTACCGAGGCAATTTCGCTCTGGCGGCGGGGAAGCACGTCGAGTGCTTTTTGGAGGCACTCAGATCATCGCGCTGTGGCCGAAGGTCGTCGGTATGACTTGGCCAGGGAGGAGGAGGTGACGTTTGAGAAGTATGAAAATGTGTTTAGGTTTGGGGAGTTGTTCGGGGAGGAGATTGCGTTGAACATGCGGTATTTTGCGAATCATAGCGCGGAGGGAGTGGATGGATGAGCGAAGCCTGGTTTTGAACGCGTAACGAAGGAGGAGTTGGAGATTGGGGAGGGGGGTCTGGTTGGTGCTGAAGAGGCGTGGCGGAAGTTGAATTGGAGTGATCTCAAGGCCTGACGATGCGGTGGACTGAGTTGCTTGTGTACTTGTACGTCTATCGAACACTGGTCTCGTCCGCAGAGCTTGATTAGGTGATTGTGAAACGTCGCGCAACTGAAAAGTTCCCCTTGGTGGCAGTGTGTGTCGAATGCGTCGCAGGTCAGCTGGACTCAGATGTCCCGTGGACAGGGATTTGTCAATCTCAGCCTGGAGTGCTTGCCGCTCACAGAAAGCCCAGTACTGTCATAATGAAACGTACGAACGGATGGAGAGTGTACGTTTTTTACGCTTTCCATCTTGCTGAAGATTCTTAAGAAGTATCTACTTTGACGACGTGATATATCTCCTTTCCAGTCAAGAGCAATATCCCAACACTGAATTTTCAATTTATCTGTCTTATTTGAGATACTTCTCTCGAATACCAGAGACCTCAGGATCAACATCGGCCAAGATGTTTAGTGTCTCATCCTGAAGACTTGTCAGTTCATTTCTGTTGCACTCGGGGAAGGGAACTGACCCAGACGGCCTTCTCCGCTGAAACGCCATCCTCACTAGCGACGAACGTGCCTACGTCCGCCACCTTCAGCTCGGCGATGAATGCTCCTCGGCGGGACTCGTCACCACCTAGGGCTGCGTAGACCAATTGTCGACTGCCCTCTTCGGCGGTATACGCGAATTTCTCTTCCATCTTCGACATGAACTCTCGTTGTGGCTCGGGAAGATCTTTTCTCCGGTCCGAGCAGCAGAATCCGGGACAGACAGAGTTCACGAGGACGGGCTTCCCGATGCGAGATTGCAAAGTGCGAGTGAAGAAGACCTCGAGGACTAGTGACAGCCTCTCAGTAAAGTTCTGAAGGCTCTCGATGTATACGTACGTTTGGTGTGTTGATAGCGAACTGCAAGTAGTCTGTTCAAGGAGCGATTAGAACGTGACCGGTTGGGATGTCGGGAAGCACGAACTCAGGGTCAGGACTGTTCAGGGCCTTCACGATGCCTTCGGGCGAATCCAACAACTTTTTGGTGAAAAGCACAGAGTAGAACATCGAGCTCGCGACGACCACAATACGCGGAAACCCTGCACCTGTTTGTGCCGTCTTGACCATAATCGGAAGGAGTCGAAGGGCCAACAA
This sequence comes from Strobilurus orientalis, assembly GCA_019915145.1. Lineage (NCBI taxonomy): Eukaryota > Fungi > Basidiomycota > Agaricomycetes > Agaricales > Physalacriaceae > Strobilurus > Strobilurus orientalis. The sequence continues at coordinate 381,930 of JAHLML010000015.1, read as the reverse complement.
CGCCTGGCTGAGATAATTGATCTGGAGACTGAGAGCAGACTGTGTCAGCGCTCGTTATTACCCCGCTGAGAAGCAGACACTTACAGCTTCTCCCAGCCGTCATCAGTTCCCTGATACGCTTCTCCGGGCCAGGAAAGCGCGGCAGCATTCTCGACAAGAATATCCAAACGCTTCAGTTCACGTTGGGCCTTATCGGCGAATGCCGACACACTTGCGAAGCTACTGAGGTCAAGGAGCCACACTTCGCCTTTGCTGTAGCCCGTTTCCTTCTGGACTTCTGTGATATGAAGCGGTCAAAATTTTTGTAAGGCGGCAATAATTGGGCACTTACTAGCCAAAGCAGCTTCTCCCTTGCTGGCATCGCGACACGCCAGGATAAGTCGTTCCGGGTTCATCTTCGCGAAATGGACATAGGCTTCGAAGCCGATACCTGTCACAAACCATGATCAGCGTCTCTTAGAACACCTAAAATTTAGAAATCAACCTGTGTTGGCCCCAGTAACGATGACTGTCTTTCCAGACAAGTCGGCAGTAACGACCGGCTCTTGCGGTACTTTCGGTGGAAATCCAGAGGCACGGGGATCCGCTTGAGAATATGGGGAGGCGTGCATGATGTATAGGGTGAGGATAGTGAAGACAGAGCCACCTCAACTTAGCACTTTATAGTAACCTACGCGTAGTACTTGCACGTCGGTAAGCAGTTATTGTGTCATCATAAGTTCGTTCCGCGAAGACGCGTTCTACTCACCTCAGTGAGCACCTTGCTATTTCCACAGCCGCAGCGATGACGCGGCCGAAGGCAGAGTCATGCATGCAGCGAGCGTCAGGGTGAGTGCACGACTCGACCGGGTCCTGACGGAACTGCCGAGCTGTAAGGACTATCTACGTAATACTTGGCTAAACAGTGCAACCATGTGCGATCGCGATCACTCTGAGAGGCTCGTACATTCCCTCTCTACAGTCAGGATCCTTTCTGTAATCACATATCCCGAGTTGAGCGGCGACGCCACTGGGCAACGGCTAAGGTAAACAACACGGAAAGTAAGAAATCACTTGAAGCACATTACACTGCTGCGTCATTCCGCATGCGCCGTAACCTCAGCTCTACGCTCTGTCGGTACCTCGTCTTCACCTTCCTTCGACGCTTGATCGGCACCCTCCTTCTCTGTTCTCTGTGATGCATCACCTATAGCCATCAACGAGCGCATCTATACCAAGATCAAGATTCCCGAACCGTGCAGAAAGAGATGGTCGACTGACCATTCCTGGGAGCCGTCTTGCGAAGTTCATGTTGACGGCGGCAGTGTGCCCTGAGCCGTCTATATCCGTCGTCTTGTCCCTACGAAATAGGTAGCACCAATCTCCCGGTGGCGGCCTGAAGTCGTCATCGTCGCCAGCGGGAATCATGCAAGAGTGCCAAACATAAGGTACTAAATCGAGGGGTGTCCAATGAGGCTTTGCCGGTGATTCGGTCAGAACCAATTGGTTGAGAACCCATATAGATCCATATAATTTCCCGCGGGAGCCTTCGTTACACCAAAGTCTGTCGAGAGAGCCCCAGTCAGGATGAACTGCAGCGACCTCGGACCATCTGATCAAAAGGTCCTTGCGAACAGCCTTGATACCCCGCGTCTGCTCGCCGCTCGGTTTCTCCCATTGGGACTTGCTGCTGAAGATCCCGCCAAGAACGTGGTAGTCTTCATTTGGCGCCACACCGCGCCACAGGGCGTAGTAGCCCGTCTTCTCGCCAGACCCTCGATTGCACCAGACCATCTCCCAGTCTTTGACGTCGACGAGGACGTCGGGGGCGAGACCCTTGACGATCATACTGTAGGAGTTGTCGCGGCATTCAGAGTGCCCGTACGGCTCAGCAATCTGACCAAGATAGTACCATCCGTCGGGCACTGACGGCCGCGATATGAGATTTGCGAGTTGGGGGGAACAATGAACGCACATTCCGGACGCCACACTGACATGAACCACGTGTCATCACTACCATCGTTGGTAGCCATTCGGATGTTACTGGGCACAAATTGGTATGCGAGAAGAGCGCTCGTGGAGCTAGGAGTAGACTCCATGGGCGGCAAAAAGAGCGAGTTCGGAGTTGAGCAGATGGGGTCGCGTCGTTCCAGTAGTTCCAGCATGATTGAGAGGCGATATAAATCAATTTGAGCGTCCGCATGTGTGGTGTATAGCTCTCACGTGCAGCATGTGTATCTCTTCCGCTGTTTGTGTACGCCGGAGGATAACAGTGCTATGTCAGGTGGACGTCCATGGTGTCACTACAAGCTGAAATCGCCTGTTGTAATACACCCTTCATTGGGTTGATTTATTACACCGGAAACATACTCATTTCAGCCTCAGTAGTTTTGAATGCCGTGCACAATCAAGCCTGGCATGCGCAAGAAAATGCCATTATGCATCACACGAACAGGCCTTCACAAATTCTGATTCTTGCCGTTGATGTACAGTTACTCTGCTATTGAACGTCGACGCCCCATGCCAAGCGCCCCACTGACAGCGCTGTTCTTCGTTGTAGCCTATGTGAACGTCTCTTTTGCTGCGAGCTACACACGCATAGAATTCGCTGATGTACTATGAGCTTCCCCTCTGTTCAGAACTGGATATCGACCGTCTTGTTGACGCTTCCGCCGTCTGTCCCGCAAGAGAAAGCTGTACAAGAAAAGGTCAGCAGTGGGACAATATCTGAAACTGTATATAACTCACTGAATGAATATAAACTATCCTTCGCCTTTGCCTTGCACTGGAACACGGTCAGGCCGTGGATCGTCTGAGTGAAGTGCTGCAGTAGCTATCGTCAGTACAGCAAGTCGCGTCCATTGAGACCGAGGGCGTACGTCGTTGCGTTCCTGCGCGGGTAAGAGAGGCAGCGGAGCCTTCTCGAGCAAGAACGTCGCCTCGGATGATATGTCGCCAGTCTGGATGAACCCATCCCGCGTGTACTGCTCATGGTACTTGGCAGTAAACGGGATCGGGTTAGAATCCGTCCCCGTCAAGTTGAGCGCGTCCTCGTAGTCGATGTCGTCTATCACAACGCGATTGAGTGGCACGTAACTTTTGTTGAGTAGTGGGGACCGACATTTGTAAGACTCCGTCTGCCCGATCTGCTGCCCAGAGTCCGTTTGTGGAATTTGTTGCGTGAAGGAGCCGGTTCTCCGAAACTGCACCGTGTGCGTGAGGATCACGTCGTTCACGATGGTCTCGGTGTTGCCGCTGTGGACCATGACGAAGTAGGCGTCCTGGAGGTTGTTGATCTTGTAGCAGTAGAACGCGACGTTCCAGTTGAGGGTCCCCGGGTACTTGGACCATTCGGCAGGCATGGGGATGGACGCGTTTTGAAAGGGTTGGGTGTATTTTCTGTGAGTAAAATGGATGTTAGCGCGTTGAACGAGAGGAATAAGGTGGAGGACTTGCTGTAGGCAGCCATCAGCGTCCCAAGGAGGCGTTAGGTTGTTCGTCAAGAGTCGAGAGACCGGAACATCGTCGCTGCGAGAGTTCTTGTTGTTAGCGTCAAGAGGATTGAATTGAGATTGCGCGCATACTTGGACTGATCGACGTGTTGGTCAGGCATGGCTGTTGAGTTTGTGGTGGTCGGAGATGTAAGTAAAGGGCGCCCTTTATGATTGTATACGCTAAGCATACGCCATCCATGGTAGAGAAATCTACGCTAGCCAAAAGTGTTTTGCTTGTACGCGTTTTGTCCGGGGAAAGACGTCCCCGACGTCAAAAAGGGCTTCCCAGTCAAAGAGCATTCATCATGCCACAGGGATTTAGAGGCGATTCCTAGCGTGATAGGCGGTCCTAAGTGGCCCCTACCGCAATGTTTTGTCTCTAGAATGATAACGAATTTGGCGGGTTTTAGTGTGATGTGATGAGTGTACTCGAGTGGTCGGTGGCTGTCGGCGGTCGCAAGTTGAGGGTTCGGGAGGGAGGGCCGGAAGGACCGGACCGACGAGCGGAGATTGAAAATCAGACAGGACTCAAGTATCCTTTCCACCATCGCCATCGCTTTTCTGTGCCTCCGTTTCGCTCGCAATAATCGATATGAAGAAGCGGTGTGTATTTTGAACAAAATGACAGCCAATATCAACTTAGTCTCACAGGATGAATGGTCACAAGAGCGCGCCCATTCGCCACTTTTTTTCGCCGGAATACCACCGTGAACACGCAAAGGATCACTGGATGCTCGCCAGGGTACCAGGCTATTCGACAAGTCCGCGTACTGCCTTCGCAATCTTGTGAGGACGGCCATGGAAGCGAGCGACTGCCTTAATACGATTCGCCCACGACTGGCTTTCCTGCAACATGGCTCCCTCTATCGTCGGAACCCTGCCGCTTAAGCAATCTGTCGACCCCAATGGATCCCTCTCCCTCGACATCGCCCTCCAAATCCCTCCCGCGAAGGTGGCGCCCAAGCTCTCCCTCGCCTACCACTCTGCTTCGCATGCTGCCTCCACTGTCGGCCTGGGCTGGGTCCTTCGAGGTGCTTCAATCATCGAAAGCGTCCCCGCTACGCTGGCGCAAGACGGGTTCCGCGGTAGATCTCCATCCACTCTCCTCTCACATCGTCATACTAACGCGTTCTTATCAGGCGTTGTGAACTACGACAAGAACGACCGCTTCGCTCTTGACGGACAGCGCCTTGTTTACGTGGGTGGCAACGAGTATCGCTACGAGATCGAGCAGTGGTCCAAATTCGTCGTTACAGGCGACGCAGCGAACCCCACCTCGTGGACCGAGTACCTCCCGGACGGAAGTGTCTGCACATTTGGTAACACTACGGTGCGTGTTTCGATCCACCAGCGCATCGCTTGCTTATCACCCGCGTAGGACTCCAACATCAAGGCCGTTGGCCAGAATGCGACGCGCGTCTGGGCTGTATCCCAGGTCTCCGATGCCTTCTCCAACTACATGACCTATTCCTACAACAACGACACCTCTACCGGCTCATTCTATGTTACCCAGATCGCGTACGGCGGCAACCGCACACTGAACATGGCTCACCAGCGCAAGCTCACCCTCGAATACGTGACGCGGCCCGATGTCTTCACCAAGTACATCGGTGGCTCCATGATCACCATCGACAAGCACCTCTCCTCCGTCTCGTCGTTCGTCAAGGATTCGCTCGTACACAAGCACGTTCTGACACACGATACGGCTCCGCTTACTAGAGCCAGCCGCGTCACCCAGCTCACACTCGTTGACGCATCGGGTGCTTCCGTCCGACCGCTCAAGTTCGACTGGGTGGACGGTAATCCATCCGTATTCGAGGAACCTGGGGCGGATAGCACGCTGAATTTCGTTGGGGCGGAAGTAAACATGATGCCTATGGACGTTCACGCCACCGGACGAAGTGATGTCGTTATCGCGTCCAAGGTCACTGTCGGCAACGTCGCGAAGACCCGTATTGCAACGCATCTCTCCGACAGTAGTGGAAGTTTGTCGGTTCAGCCTTCTTCTGTCCTTGACACGCTGCCTTATCACCTTGCGCTGTTTCCTCTGGACGTCAATGGGAATGGGCAAACGGATTTGGTATGATGTCTCATCGAGTGAATTGAAGGTGTCTGACTAACAATCGATAGGTTCACATCTCGTTGGCCAGCACAACTTTTACGTTGACCGTGCTGCTCTCGACTGCGAATGGGTTTGTGGCTCAAACGTCGAAGACTTTCCATCCCGAGTCCAGTGGGGGGTTCTTCCGTTCTGGTGACTTCGAGGTCTGTCTATCTTCGTTCATCAATACCTCACAATACTGACAATCTTGAAGGGCAATGGTCGTGTCGGCCTTGTTTACATTTATCAATCGAACGGCACCAACGTCAAATTCGTGCAGTTTGTCTCGGATGGGAAGAATTTCACGCCTTTGGCTGCCGCGTCGGGCCCGACTGCGATTGCGCTCAAGGATATGAAGGCTGTGGTTGGTGATTTGAATGGCAATGGGTACGTGTCACCTTTGCTGATATGTCAAAGCTTATACTGACTTTGTACTCCAGAGCGGAAGACGTCTTCCTCCTGTCACCAAAGACGGAGGGCAAGAACAAGTACTGCTACATCTCCTTACTGGAGTCGCAGGGTGGTGTTCTCAAGTACAAGCCGGGCGATGGTTTGGGAGCTGTGGGTAAAAACGTCCCATGGACTGCGACCACAACTTTCCTGCCGTACTCCGTCGACGAGGACAGCAAGACGAGTATCCTTGTCGCGTCGAAACTAGTCGGAAAGGGGGTTCTGGTGTTGAACATCCTTCGCAGCAACGGCCGCACTCTCCTCCCTTCCCCACACGCCATCGAGACTCCCATCCTCTACGACGGAGATCTCACCATCGCTCGCACTTCGTCGACCAACTCCCTCGACCTTATCAACACCTTCCAGATGACCACCGCCAAACCGCCGCGCACCAATATCACCGTTCTGCGATATCAGAACGGGACGTTCAAGACTCTCGACAGCGTCCGACAGGGTCCATCCTTCGCTTCCTCGACGTGGGGCGACTTTCGTGGCATTGGGCGTTCGGATTTGCTGTTGAACACGAAGGTCCAGGGCAAGTTCAATGTCAAGCCCATGCGGTGTGCGTCGCAGCAGCCGGTCGATTTCATCGCTGGGTACACCAATGGGATGGGCGCGCGTGTCGATGTTACCTACGCACCACTCAGTGATCGAACGACGTACGACGCTGACGAGAGTGTCTCGGGCTTCCCGCTGGCGGCGTCGAATGGGATGGCGCGGAACGTCTCATCGAGCGCGGACCTTTCTACGTCAAGTGTCAGTTCGCATTCGAGTCATAGTCGTTCGGAGATTGTGTACTTCCCGTCTTGGGTCGTGAAGCGGACCGTCAGCACTCCGTATTCGCGCAGACCGGACGTGCAGGAGGAGACCGATTACACGTATCGCAATGCAAGGTTCAGCTTTGATGGGAGGGGGTGGCTTGGGTTCGAGAGTGTGACTAAGGCCAGCAAGGTGTTAGGGAGCTCGGAGGCGACCTGGTACAACCAGGCGTTCCCCTTCTTGGGGCAGGTTGATAAGACGGAGTCTAAGACCACGGGTGGCGAGATGTTGCAGACGAGGAAGTATGGGTGGAAGGATGTGGCGGTCTCGAGTGGGAAGAGCCATTTCGTCGCCATGACTTCGTTGGAGGAGACCTACTACGAGGGTGGTTCGCGTGCCTACAGCGTTAACGCCACGTACGACCACGACAGCTATGGGAATATCACCACACTATCCATCGTCTCGCCTGAAGTGGGGACCCCGGCGCTCACTATTACGTCGGTATTCGAGAACTCGACTGGCGTGCCGTGGGTTATTGGGAACAAGACGAGTGAGGTTGTGGCGCAGAGCGGGGAGGCGTTGAAGCAGACCCGGATTAGCTATTTCGCTGGGAGCCATACGGCGAAGGAGACGAAGAGCTGGGTGAAGGTCGATGAGTGGTCTGTCCAGACTGTGACGGTCGACGAGGCTGGGAACCAGGTGGATGTTCGCGGTCCGGGTCAAGCCCACCGGGAGTTTGTCTTTGATGAGACGAAGTCCCATGTCGCTTCTGCGAAGACGTATGTCTCGGAATCGGCGCCTCCACTCGTCGAGTCCATTGTGTTTGGTCTCGAACATGGGAAGCCTTTATCGTTTGCGGACGCGAATGGGGATGGGAAGTCATATACGTACGATGTCCTTGGTCGACTCCAGGATACGTACCAGCAGGACCCCGTCACCGGGACGACCCTCATCAAGACGGAGTCGTTCGTTTTCGATGATAGCGGCGCGCAGCACATCTCCAAATCTCGGACAGAGTGGGGAAAAGATGTGTGGTTCAGGACTGTTGACTACCTTGACGGGGTGAACCACGTTTGGCGCACTGAGCGTCCGAGGCCGGATAGCGCTTCGGCGTTGATCTTTGCTGATACGGTGTACGATGGTGCTGGACGTACTGTTGCTCATTCTCGTGATTACCTCCAAGGCGATGATCCGGTGTTCACCACGTACGAATACGATGCACGGTCCCGGATCGTCAAGGAGACGGCACCTCCTCCTTCCTTGGGTCTCTTCCCCACCTTCACCACGAGACAGTACAGTTTCGCCTCTGGTTTAGCAGTGTGCACTGAGAGGCGGGAGGCTGGGAATGATGTCAAGACGAAATCTACTCAGACTCAGTATCTGCCAAAGGCGGACAAGCCCACTGTTGACCATCTGGTGAAGCCGTATGTGGTGGCATCGAGCGATGAGCTGGGACAGCGGGTGGAGAGGTCGTTTGATGGTCTGGGTCGGCTCGTCCTCGTCAAGGACCCCAGCGATGTCCGGCTCAACCTGTCTTGGGATGGACTTTCGCGTATGGTCGAGCGACGTCTGTCACAGCCGGGAGTTGGAGATAGGAAGGATCTCAGTCATTTCTTGGTTGTCTATGACGACGATGTCTCGAGCAAGTCATTGCAGAACGTCCTCACTGGGTCCACCACCGTCACGACCTTCGACTTCTCCAAGCGGCCCATTTCTATGACGTCCCCAGACGAGACCAAATTGACATATGTGTACGACGATGGCGGGCAATATTCCAAGGGACGTCTCATGTCTGTCACTTCCAAGTCGACTGGTCTTGCGTATACCTACGAGTACAACATCCACGGACATCTTGTTATCAACAAGTTGACCATCGATGGGCAGACGTTCACGACTTCGTATACGTGGTCTCCGCTCAAGCAGCTGCTCAATGTCGTTAACCCTGATGGGACCGCCTTCAACCGCGTTCTATGTGGTGACGGCGAATCTGTTTCGCGCATGGAGCTCACAGACGCAAACAAGGCTGTCAAAGCGACGATTGCACTCAGTCGTTATGAAGATGTATTTGGGCGTCCGCTTCGCTGCGACTTCGGAAACGGGATCTCGTCAGTGTCTTCTATACACGACAGCGGAGTTCTATCCGGCATCACTATGTCAAAAGGTGGCCAGGCCGTACATCGTCAGGAGTGGGACATCGACTCGTTCAACCAAATTAGTGGGTACCAGCGCGACCATGAAGGAGATGAGTCCGGTAGTGTTTTATTCTCATACGATACATCAGGTAGGATCTTGCGTCTTCTTATCGTTTCTGTTGACTCATCATGTACACAGGGCAACTCAAAGATGTAACTGCAAACGATCCGGCCTCTTTGAACGCTTTGTCGGAGAAGTACACCTACGACGCGTCGGGCAATCTGGCCGGTATACCTGGGAAAACGTTTGACAACGATGGATGGCAGCTTTCTTGTGTCAAAAACTTCGGCAAGACCGAATCCACCTTCACGTACTCTGATGATGGGAATATGTTGTCGAAAAAGGACAGTGCTGGGCACGCGATACGGACCATGAAGTACGATTCTCACGGACAACTCGTCGAGCTCGATGGCCTCCGGATGGTTTATGATTACAGCGGACGCCTCGTCAAACGCGTTCAAGAAAATGGCGACACGACATTCTACCCCTCCCAGTCGTACGAACTCGACATCGTGTCGGGCAAGAAGACTCATACCTCGTATCTGGTCCATGGGTATCGACGCGCGTCCTTGTCATGGAGGGAAGGCGACACCGAAGTCGTACACTACTACCACAATGACCATCTGGGCAGTACTGTGGCTGTTTCTGATGTGCAAGGCGAGCTTGTTTCGCAATACAAGTACAATGCCTTTGGTCAAGTTACTGTTGATGGGAGCGATATTGCGCGCTACAAGTTCTCCGGTAAAGAGCTCATTAGGGGGCTGTACTACTTCGGTGCGAGGTTTTATGATCCTGAGGTTAGTACCGCCACCACAGTAGTGATTTGTCACTGACACTCAATCAGATTGGGCGCTTCTTGACTCTCGACAACTACACTCTCAACTTGGACGATCTCAGCCCGTGCACCTTCAACATGTATGCCTTCTCGCGCAACAACCCCGTCAACTTCATCGACGTCAACGGAAACGCACCTTGGTGGCACTGGTGTGTATCGTCTTTATTTCTGGAACTCGACTCACTCAATCTTGTAGGCTTGCCGATGCATTCCTCATAACTCTCGGAGCCGGACTTATGTTCGTACCCGTTGCTGGGTGGGCCGCTGTTGCGGCCATGGGTGTACTTACTGGCGCAATTCTCGGCGCAGGCATATCGGGGCTCAATGCGGATATGGCTGGTGGATCCGGTGACAGTGATGGCGAATGGGGCTTCCAACTCGGCCTCGGAGGACTCATTGGTGGTATTGGCGGAGGTGTTGGCGCAGCTTTCGATTTGGCGGTACCTGCGGCTAGCTGGTCGACCAGGGCTGTCGGCAAGTTCATTACGCGTACAGTGCAAGTCACGACCTCTCCTCATGCCAAATCAAGGAATTTGATCAATTTGGTCACGGACCACACCCTAATTTCAGTCACGCACTATAATTCTCGGAAATAGTGCGAATCAACTCCTCTTGGGTAGGGCTATCATGTATTAAAATATCTAAGCCCTAGCTTATGTTTTTGTTTTTGGCCGCCCTAAAAAAGTGAAATGTGTCACAGTTTGGCCGAGTGTCACATTGGTCACATACCGTGACTTTCGGCTGGTCAGGTCCGCTTGTGCCTAGGTACCCAGAAAACGGTTTTTTCACATCGCGCAGTAGTCAGAGACACATATATGACGATCCTGGGTGCTCAAAAGAAGTTTCATTTTCTCAGAAATTACCAAAAAAGTGAAATAACCGTGGGAAAATAGACATTTTTGCATAGAAAGCTCTAATTTGGCAAGCTGGATACCGCAAAAATACTCTAAAATCGTGGAAAAAATCTCTGCGGCCTACGGCCGGTGGTAAGAGAAGTGATGAATGGCACTATACGACGACCCGAGCTATCTTCAAGGGTGGACTGTCCACCGGCGTCAACATTGTCCAGACGATGGCTGACAATGCGGCGCATGGACGGGCACTAGATGACCAGTTAGCTGCAGCGATTCCGTTCGCTGATGGTATGCAGTCTGGGACGGAGATCTCTCTCCAGATCGGTGCGTGCACGCGTCGTAATGTCAACGAAGATTGAGGACTGATGTGTTGACAGGTCTCGCGTTTGTCTCTGACCGCTTCAAGGAGCATCTGAAGACTGGAAAGTACAGATTGGTTGGCAAACAGGGAACATTCAGACGCACAATGGCTAGACTTCGCTTGGACATGAGGGACGTGCCAGCCGACTATGCTTTGCCCACCTATCCTCCGGCGGAGACTAGACTAGGACTAGATGTTGCATACAATCATGGCAATGAGTCGGTTCGCCTGCTCAGTATGATTGAAACGACTTTGTAATGTACCTACGTCTTACTCAGGTTGTGTGTTTCTTGTGTTCAGAACTTGATTGTTTTCAGCTCGGGAATATGCACGGCCCATCTCTAACGTACGAACTCACAGCGAGCTCGAGAGTATCTTTTGACGCTTTCCATTTTGATGTCCATTCATAAGGCGTATTTACCATGACCCAGTATCCAGTCAAGAGTGATATCTGAACATCACATTCTCTGGTTATTTGAGGTACTTCTCGTTGATACTAGAGACCTCGGGATCCACACCGCTCAAGATACTCAGTGTCTCATCCTTAAGACTTGTTAGTTCATTGTTGTTGCACTCGGAGAAGGGAACTGACCCAGACGGCCTTCTCCGCTGAAACGCCATCCTCACTAGCGACGAACGTGCCTACGTCCGCCACCTTCAGCTCGGCGATGAATGCTCCTCGGAGGGACTCGTCGCCACCTAGGGCTGCGTAGATCAATTGTCGACTGCCTTCTTCAGCAGTATACGCGAATTCCTCTTCCATCTTCAACATGACCTCTCGTTGTTGCTCGGGGATGTCTTTTCTCAGGTCCGAGTAGCAATATCCAGGACAGACAGAGTTTATGAGGACGGGTTCCCCGATGCGAGATTGCAAGGTGCGAGTGAAGAAGACCTCAAGGACTAGTCGCAGCTTCTCAGTAAAGTTTTGAAGGCTCTCGACGTACTCTATACGTACGTTTGGTGTGATGATAGCGAATTGCAAGTAAACTGTTCAAGGAGCGGTGAGAACGTGACTGAATGGGATGTTGGAAAATACCAACTCAGGTGTCGAGTATTCACGACTGTTCAGGGCCTTCACGATGCCTTCGGACGAATTCAACAACTCCTTGGGGAGCAGCACACAGAAGAACAGCGAGCTCGCGACGACCACAATACGCGGAAGCGATGCACCTGCCTGTGCTGTGCTGACCATGATCGGAAGGAGTCGAAGGGCCAACAACGCCTGGCTGAGATAATTGACCTGGAGACTGAGAGCAGACTGTGTCAGCGCTCGTCATTACCCCGCTGAAAAAGCGAACACTTACAGCTTCTCCCAGCCGTCACCAGTTGCCTGATACGTTTCTCCGGGCCATGAAACCGCGGCAGCATTCTCGACAAGAAGGTCCAAACGCTTCAGTTCGCGTAGGGCCTTATCGGCGAATGCCGACACACTTGCAAAGCTACTGAGGTCAAGGAGCCACACTTCGCCTTTGCTGTAGCCCGTTTCCTTCTGGACCTCTGCGATATGAAGCGGTCAGAATCTTTGTCAGGCGGCATAAATGGGCACTCACTAGCCAAAGCAGCTTCTCCCTTGCTGACATCGCGACACGCCAGGATAAGTCGTTCCGGGTTCATCTTCGCGAAATGCACATAGGCTTCGAAGCCGATACCTGTCACAGACCATGATCAGCGTCTCTTAAAATACCTCAAGATTGAGAAGTCAACCTGTGTTGGCCCCAGTAACGATGACTGTTTTTCCAGACAAGTCGGCAGTAACGACCGGCTCTTGCGGTACTTTCGGTGGCAATGCACCGGCACGGGGATCCGCTTGAGCGTATGGGGAGGCTTGCATGATAGATAAGGTGAGGATAGTGAAAGACTAGTTTAGCACTTTATATACCTACGCGTAGAGTACCTCCACAGTTATTGTGTCGCAGTAAGTCCGTTCCGTGAAGACGCGTTTCACTTACGTCAGTCAGCCCCGTGCTATTAGTATCTACTGAGTACCCAGCGATGATTCGGTCGAAGGCCCCCATGCGTGCGAGCGTGGTGCATGGGTGCGCATGTGTCGCACCGTGAGACACGCATTTTCCGACTGCCGGGCTTTAGGTGGTATTATCAATGCTTTACAAGCTGGTACCATCGTAGGACTCGAATTCTCGGAGCTTGTGCCCCTTGTGTCCCACTATGGATATTGTTGGCCACATTGCGAGCTCTAGTATTGCCTCCCAAGTCAATTCTCAACGTAACGCCACATATATGTATGTGACTTGTCATAATAGTGTGGACGGGAAGACTTGCAATTGACTTGCAATGATGTGATGCAAGCAAGAGGAGACCGACGCCCAATGACTGCACGCTTTTGCTCTAACTTCTGGTCCCGGCTACATTGTCGATATCATCAAATAAATACGACGGAGAGCATGCTTTGTGTCGACTTGGATGCCTGATTACGGTTACTTATCCCCTGGCTTCGTCGAGGCCCCATCCTCACGCTTCTTCTCAACTTGATCCCGCCCTTTCAATGCATCTTTCTCAGTAATAGCCCTCAAGGCACTTTTTTTCCCCTGTATGACAAGTTAGCATCTCAGAGACGCGCAGGCAGAAATGTTGACTCGCCTTCTTGGAGAAATCCTCATTCTCGATAGCATCCGCAGTCCCGTCAGCTTCGGAGCTGTATAATCTTTGGGCTTTCGATATCAGCAGCAGATAGCACCAATCGCCCGGCGGTTGTCTGTAGTCGTGATCGTCGCCGTTCGGAATCATGCAGAGCGGCCAGATATAGTGATAGCTGCGGCCGCCCTGCCCAATGGACCACACAGTCCCCCACTGTTTCCCGCGGGATCCCTGGTTATCCCAAAGCAAGTCGAGAAGACCGACGGTCTCTGGGTTCTTCTGCGCATTGTCCCACGTCTCCACCAGGTCCTTCCGGATGGCTTTGATTCCCCGCGTCTGGTCGCCGCTCGGTTTCGCCCAGTCGTCTTTGCTGCTGAAGATCCCGCCCAGGACGACGTAGTCGTCATTTGGCGGCACGCCATGCCAGAGGGCGTAGTAGCCCGTGGAGGACCCAGACCCCTTGTTGCACCAGACCATCTCCCAGTCTTTGACGTCTGCCAACACGTTTGGGGCGAGCTCCTTCACGATGATACTGCCGTAGTCCGGCGGATCGTCCCAGTACTGGGAGGCGGCTTGCCCGAGATAGAACCATCCATCGGGCACTATATAGAATGTGAGAAATATACGCGTTTGAGAGAGGATTGGGTGAACTAACGGTCTGGGCGCCAGGTCGCTAGGTAGTAATGATCGTCACTGCCAGCGTTCGTAGCCATCCTGTTGTTGAAGGGCACGAACTGGTACCCCAGAAGAGCATTGGTGTTGGTAGTAGAGTCCATCATTGGCTAGGAGCAGTGCGGGTAGTAGCGTCTCTAAGTAAGGTCGTATTGCTTAAGTAGAGCAGATAGTCCAGCCTTCGGCGATACAAGTCGCGATCGATTCGAGCGTCCGTGCGAGCTGTCAGTCCAAGTGCCTATAAGACCTCACGTCATATGGCCAGTGTTTGTTCCGCTCGTCTTGTACGCCGGAGAGAACTAGGCTCGCCATCCAATAATGCATGTTCGTGTGTGACCAAGTCAAGCACAAAGGTCCGGGAAAGCTTCACTGTTGTCATTTACGCTTGTATTCTCTGCGCTCGACACGGAGGCTCCAACTCGCCGTACGCAAAACAAAGTCGAAAGCACGCACGCTTCAAGTTTCCATCATGTGTTCCCAGTTGATGTACGACGACATGGTGAACATCCGAGATATGGACAATTGACCGGCCCGATACGTAGCTCTCGAAAAGCCAAGTAGGATAGACACATCGCGCTGGCGCCCACCTCTAAATTGTAACCTTATATTCCTCAACACTAGTTGAGCAGCTATGATACGGAATGCTCAGTAACGCGTGAGGAGGGCGAGATTGACAAAAAAGCAGGTCCTAGTTCAGGGAAGTGTGGCGCGGTTATGAGCGCCACAGCAAGCGCTGGAGGTTCCTGTATGACAAGCTTCAGCTAGAGCATGTCGGTATATTCCTTGTGTGTTGAACCTGTGCTGAAGTTCTGGCAGGCTCGCCGTTTGATTTCAAGGACGAAATGCTGACAAAGCCAACCCTAACCCGAAGGAGGAGCCGTGTTTTCCGAGGCTTTCCGTCTTTGCTCCGTCTTTCCGCCATCATCGTCGGCCTTTCCGCACCTACCAGCTGTAACAGGTTGATGTCGACCCCAGCGCTGCCATGTAGCTCTCCTACGCGACCTTTATCTTTATGACGCCCTGTGGCTCTGCGCCCTCCCAACGACCAGTGGACAATTGAGCTAAACCCAACAATCATGCTCTCGTCTAAAGCTGGCGTTTTCGCGTCCGTCCACGCTCTGTGGGGCTCAGACGCTGCTGCGGTTGGTCAAGACTACGACACTGAAAAATCTACACGGAAAATGGTGCGTCTTACGACATAACATGTATCTTCAAACCAACTCTTTGGCAGAGGCACCTCCTCCCATAACGCGACACCACATCGATTTCGTCACCACTTCGCGTCTGCCCAAGGTTTCCGTTGCTTTGTCTCTATCGGCCATTTTACTTGGCAAGGCCACCCACGGAGTCCGTCCTCTGATGGGTCGCTGCACGTCCCGCACGTCGAATTAGCCACCAGCACGACGCGCATAACGGCCGCTCAATATGCAATCCTCTAGTTCCCGAGCCCCCGCCGCTTAACCCTTGTCTTCTGCCATCATCATCCGCCTTCCAATTCCCAATGGCACCCGACGACACCGCAGAAATGCGCCATGGAGCCCTACCACAATACGATCCAATCACCGTGACCGACCTCCGTGCTTGCTTCTTCCATGTTCGGCCGAGGTTCTGAAGACGTTGAGCGAGCGCTAAACGGCAAATGGTGCATCTCGTGACTGCAGTGTCCCACCACATCCGCCATGATCTTTGGCTGAAATACGTGACCCAACACTTCTTCTCCGGCATTGTTGTCTGCTTTAGATACCTCGCGGAACCTTGCGGACTGATTCGCGGCTCGTACCGTCGCAACTCAACCCCGTCGGACGTTGTAGATCGCCATTCAATACGCCGACATCACCCCATTCATGAGGTCTCCACAATTGCCGTGGGAGCTCGACAAGATGAGTCTTCTCAGGGCACCTCCACATCTGAGGGATTTATACATTTTCGTCAGCTGGGCTTCTCCTTCATCCCAACCTCCCTTGTAACGTCTAGTCGCGTCGTTGAACCAGGTCCTTTTGACGGGGAAACGTTCCTTCTTTCGCCATTCTTGGAGCTTCTGTAGATCTCTGTATTCTTTCGGGTGCCCGTCAAGACGGTCTCTAGTCTCTCAACTGTCAGGTCGTGCAACTGGCATTCATATGGCGAATAACAGTTGTTGATTACAATTTCAATGTCATCGACAATGCTTGAGTCGTTCATGATGTATGCATCTCGCGGACGTCTGACATGTAAACCGCTCAGCTCTTCGTTTGACCTCATAGTATCGGTAGATGAATACTGATGTTAGAAGGGCATTGTCGGGCAATGTGTATTCTCTTCGGGGAGTCACTTGCAGCCCGTTGACTTCAACAGAACAAGCCCTCGCGCATACTCTACCAACTGATCTGGACCAACCTGAAACCGTCTTGCGCGCTTTCGAGGTAAGACTCGTCGCTCTTCCCTTCATTTCAAGAACTAACTTGACAATCAGGGTGCAGAACTAGCCTGTGGCGTAGCTAGTTTCTGGGAGTCTCTCCACAAATAGCCAGACAGCGTCCGTGTGGCGCCAGCCTAGAAAACCTGAGTCAAAGATCCGTTGATTAGCGAAGCAGAGTAGGGGACTTTCGCATCCGCGCTCTGACGGCATTTCGGAGGTGCTTATGTTCGCTCAAGTGATTGCTCTGATGGCGAAGGTCGACTGTGTGGAGGCAATAGCGGTCAAGCTGACGTTGAACAATCGTAAGCAGACGTCTGGGCTTGGTGAAGAGTTCGGAGAAAAACAGGTGTTGAATACTTGGAATTTACTACAACGCGGAGGGGGTGATGGGTGGGCAAAGCCTGGTTTCGAACAGTATTTGGATGCTCCCTGTTTATCTTTTCAATCAATGTGATGCGCGTTGACTTGGTTGCTTCCTACAGGAAGAGATGAGCTCCAGCGCCCGGTTCAATCTATCGTCGCCGTAGAATCAGAACAGATCGTCGGTGTGGGATAGCACGCAGTGATTTGATACCAAGAGGACGTCGGTACCGTCTGGTTCTGCTGCGCATCGTGTGCTCATTGTGTTGATAGAGACATGCGCTGGCTAGTGACTGCTAAGGGGTGCATACATTAATTAGTCCGGGATAGAAGAACACAAGCACACGCTGCCACATGTAAGTTAGCTCGCCAGATGCCAGTGCGCAGTAATTACTCTTCGCTCAAAGTCATGCGGCTATGTTCAACATCTTCCATTGGTTGAACGGTTCATCAGTCGGTGGCAGCGAATCAGATTGCTTGCCTCCACCCAAGGCATGGTTCAGTGAAAAGTTTGCTGAGTTGTCATGTACGAGGCACGAGTGTGTGCCAACTTGAGGTCTTTGTTCGGACCGGTGATGCGGTCACCGTTCCTCTCTTTCTGACCGCCATCACGTCCGACATCGAAGCCGCGCCAACGACCACGTCGAGCGCGCACACACTCGCTTAGTTCTTTTCTTTATTTTCTACACTACAACTATTTTCCGTTTTACTTGCCCTACTGCATGGCACGTATTGAACACGACCCAGGCCACGAGGTCTGCCCAGATTTCGCAGACCAACGACATCAGCGACAACGCAGCTATCTCATCGCCGACAACAATTTTCCGGACATCACCACTGACGACCTTGCTGCCCAGTTCTTGCGCGACGAATGGACCACCGAAAATCAAGCAAGACAGGCACTCTACCAGGCCCAGCTGGACGACGACCGCGCCCAGGACGTACAGCGGCACGCCCAGGAGGATGAGGAAGCACGGTTGCGGCAAGAAGAGAAGGATAGGAAGGAGGAGGAGGACCTGAAGGAAAGGGAGAAGAAGCGAGCGGTCCTGCACCCGTTCGACCCGTCGACCAAGATGGGGCCCATCGTCGACAGGCTCCCTCCGTATGCGGCTCAGAAGATGGAAAACAGAGAGTATTTCCCCCTCTGGTACTGTCTCCAGGTGGCGTGCCGCGAGTACCGGTACAGGACACAGACCGAGCTCGACGACTCCGGACTGGAGATCACCACGACTGACGGACGCGTTGCCTTCCGCCCTGCTGCCAACACCGCCTCCAAGAACGCCCTTGCCGACGAATGCCTCACATGGGACCAGGTCATAGAGGCTAAGAGCCTCTACCTCACGTCCCTCCCTGCGGGAAACTGGCCCAACTCCCACATCTCCATGTTCAGCAGTTTCTTCGTCAGCATGGAACTGCACCCCGCACTGCGCCAACACAACGGCAAACTAGTCATGGCCGCCTACCAGGCAGCTGCTCGTCGACTCTGGTTTGAGAGGAACGCTCTCGGTAAACCATTCAATCTTGCCGTCATTGACGAAGATGTCCTCGCGTCATGCAAAGATGAGGTCCGAGAGAGCGAGAACGAGAAGGCGCACAAACGGTACGTTCTCTCACTATTCCCTTTTGGAGTACAGTTCTGACGTCTGGTTTTTCTCATCTGCACCCAACCCGCCACATTCTATGCTACCCGCATTGACCTCGCATTGACACGCACCGACCTTGCATTGACACGCACTGACTTCGCATCGGCATGCATTGACGCATATCAAACACGCATCGACACACATTGAACTGGCATTGGACACGCTTTGCCCCGCATTGACCGACATACTCCTTGCACTGCACCCACATTGGCACCCCATCATTCTGTACTTGCTACCCTCCACCTGCAGGCTACAAGCAGCGACCGAGATGGCCCAGAACCTCGTACTTCGCACGCCGGACAAGCGGGAGCAGCGTGAGCAACGCTCCTTCTCAGTCAAGCGACCCCGCTCAGACACGACCACAAACTTCCCGCCAGCGCCATCGCCGTCACCTAAGAAGCCCCGAGTCGCCGACTCGACCGGCTTTGCTCAGTCCTTTCGCAGCGCTGACACCGCAACCATCTTGGCGCGATGCCCTCTATGCCTCGACCCAAAACCTCACAACGTCCGAAACTGCCAAAGAGTTGTTCTGTGGGACGAGAAGACACCTACCCGCTGTCGGCGCAATGCCCGTGGACATCTCGAGAACCCCGGCCGTCAGGAACTCTGCACCAATTACCAGCGAACCAACGGCTGCACCGATACTCGCCATCCTGAGAAGCACGAATGCTCAGGATGTGGAGACTCAGGTCACGGAGCTCAGAGCTGCCCTCTTGGGCCGTGAGCGTCGAGCACTCACTCCGCTTCACGTTAATGCCTGGCGTGAGGCTCTTGCGGAGACAGGGCTCACCTGTAAATATCCTTCACTGGCCGACTCTATCGAGTTTGGTTTTTGCGTTAGCATTCCCATCATTCTCCAAACCTACACTCCCCCCAACAAGATCCGGGATGCCCACTTGCAATTGGCCTTTCAGGTGATTGTCGAGAAGGAGCTCTCCCTTGGACGCTGGCTTGGTCCATACTCTCGCCAGGTCATTGAAAGAGTCATTGGTCCATTTCAAACCTCGCCCATCTCTATGGTTCCCAAGCCGGGTAAACCGGGCAAATTCCGCCTTGTACAGAATTTCTCACACCCGCATTCCCCGCTCATAATCTCTCCCTCCTCACCCCCAATATGCTCTATTAATTCCACCATTGACTCTACTCTATACCCTTGCTTCTGGGGTACATTTGCTAATACATGTTGCCTCATGTGGACTCTACCCCCAGGCTCTCAAGGCGCCGTTCGTGACCTCTCAGAGGCCTACCGAATGATACCTCTTCACCCCAGTCAGTGGGCAGGAACTGTGGCACGTATCTCTGACGACGACGATCAATTTGGCATCGACACCTGTAATATGTTTGGTTTTGGGCCAGCAGGCGGTGTCTTTGGAGGAGTTGCTGATGCAGGCATGGACATCTGCCGCGCACGAGGTCTGGGTCCTCTCACTAAGTGGGTAGACGACCACTTTTGGATTCGCATCCGTCGTGAGTGGATTCCCAAGATGAACCAGACCCGTGCCCAGCTGCGCTCCCAGATAGGCGACCGTATCCATGTTCGGGGACGCCTAATGTACCTGGGAAATTCTCTTCCAAACGGGCGTGCAGAGGAATTTGATGACGATTTTGTCTTTCCCATCATTGACCATTCTCTCGACTCTCCCCGCCCAGCTGATGACGCCCTGTATTCATATGCCTTTTGCGACATAGACTTAATCACAGATGCTCTTGGTTACGCCTGGGCCCCCGAGAAAGATGTTCCTTTCTGTTTCGACCCCGTATACTTTGGGTTCAGATGGAACTTCCCGCAAATGATAGTATCTGTCCCCACCGAAAAGCGCGAGAAATACCGCCTCAGCATAACGGAATGGGAGTCGCGATCCCATCACAATCTGGAGGAAATCTCCGGGCTTTATGGCAAGCTCATGCACGTTAGCCTTGTTCTGGCATGTGGACGAGCTTACCTCACTGAATTCGAGAAGATGATGGCGGAGATAAGCCATGCGGCTCCCTTTTCTTCCCATCGCCCACCTAGACGCCTCCCTGCTGACCTCGCTTGGTGGAAAAGCCGGCTTGAACATCCAATCTCATCCCCCATTCCCGGACCTGCGGAGCTCATAGATGTCAATGCATACTCCGACGCCAGCGGAGGCTTTGGCATTGGCCTATACGTCCGCGGCTACTGGAGAGCTTACCGCCTCCTCCCAGGCTGGCGCGGAGATGGCGAACGGGACATCGGATGGGCGGAGGCAGTCGGCTTTGAGCTTCTCGTCATACTCATCGCCACCTATGCTGTCTGCCAGCATCACTACAAAGTGCGCAACAGCCTCTGCCATTGCACCTGTATCTAATCACATGTCTATCTAGATCTGGGGCGATAACGAGGGAGTCGTCGAGGGATGGTGGAATGGGCGAAGCAAGAATCGATCCACAAACCGCGTATTCAAGCGCATTCACCACCTCCTTGAACAGAAGCAATTCTATGTCCACACCCGTTACATACGCAGCCGTGACAACCCCGCTGACGCGCCCTCCCGGGGCAAATATGGTTCAAGGAACCTCCTCCTCCCTCGCATTGCCATACCACCCGAACTCCGGCAGTTCATCGTCGACTTCGACGACCCACCCACTCCCGCTGAACTCATCTATGAGCGCTCTGGCCAATGCCCTGCTCACGCGCCTAAGCATCGACCCACTGCTGCAGAGTATGCCAGACGGGATGACAGGGAGCGGGATCTCGCAAGAGAGGGGGCAGAGCTCATCGCAACCTGTGCTGCATGGCTCTGACAGTACTGCCACTCGGAGCGGGTCGCAGTGGCCATCCATACTTACAGAACCACCCACACGCCGTGGGCGTCCATACCCACCCTCTCTCACACCCATTCCGTCTCCCCTCCGACCGCACTGCACTGCTAGATATCGCCTTGTACTATGGAAACCTATCAATAAACGTGTTTTTCGTGACATACATGGTGTCCCATTATCCATCCCAGAGGCAGAGATCACCCGCCTACAACTCGTCACCGCCCTGTCATTTCAAGAGAGCACCTTGGAGTCATATGCATCGGGACTCCTCGCTTTTCACGTGTACTGCGATAGTCGACGTACACCAGAGATTCATCGCGCGCCAGCTAGCCCTGATCTAATTGCATTATGGATCTCAACAATTGCAGGTTCTTACTCGGGAGCGGCGGTGAAGAACTACCTGTCTGGGGTACGTGCATGGCACATCATTCACGGAATGGTCTGGCACATGAATAAATCCGAGCTCGATACACTCATCCGGGCAGCAGAGAAGCTTCAACCTCCCGAGTCCAAACGAAAGAAGAGGCAACCATACACGGTTGAATTCATGGAGAGGCTTCTGGACAGCCTGGATCCTAACGATCCATTCGACGCTGCCGTCATCGCATGCCTCCTCGTGGTCTTCTACAGCGCAGCGCGCGTGGGCGAATTCACGGTACCCCGCCTCGAGGATTTTCATTCAGACAAGCACGTCAAGAGATCTGACCTCCGTCGCGGCCGAGACCGTAATGGCTTCGAGACTACCATCGCTCACGTACCGCGAACAAAAGCGTCACCTACACACGGGGAGGACGTCTACTGGGCCCAGCAGAATGGCCCCACCAATCCTAATGCAGCAATGGAAAACCATTTCCGCATCAATAACCCACCGCCCAATGCGCATCTCTTCTCGTACCTGCACCGTAAATCTAACGGGAAGACAGTATTACGACCACTCACCAAACCCGCTTTCATTGCTCGCCTAGCCAAAGCCGCGAAGGCGCAAAACCTCGAGCCTCTCCAAGGTCACGGCATCCGGATCGGCTCAACACTCGAATACCTCCTTCGAGGTCTCCCTTTCGATGTTGTCAAAACCCTTGGACGCTGGCAGAGTGATGCTTTTCTAGTCTACTTGCGCAGGCACGCCGAGATTATGGCGCCCTACATGCAGGCAGAACTTCACCAGGCTTTCATAGCCTACACAATGCCACCAGTCCGCTAGTCCGCCTCCTTCTTGATGGGTATCCGCGTCTGCTGGATGCGTCGCCGTACTCCTTCGTGTTGGGTATCGCAGCTGACACGGATCCCAGGAAGTTACGTCGGGGCCCAAGGGCTCTCCGAGCCTTTGCCCATCCCCGCCTAGCAGATCATAGACTTATTGCACATAGAATCCATTGTAGCTTTAGTACATATTCATCGCCAACAACTTCTAGCATCTAGGTCTAGCACGAAGATTGCTGAGTTGTCATGTACGAGGCACGAGTGTGTGCCAACTTGAGGTCTTTGTTCGGACCGGTGATGCGGTCACCGTTCCTCTCTTTCTGACCGCCATCACGTCCGACATCGAAGCCGCGCCAACGACCACGTCGAGCGCGCACACACTCGCTTAGTTCTTTTCTTTCCCACCCTCCGCACCCTTATCGCGACTGGCCGGCCGACCAGTCACTCCCGAACTCACAGCATCCGAGACTGCTCTGACAAGCACTTCCGGATTGCGGTCAGCGCTCGTTCGAGGTTCCCACCCACCCTCGCAGCTGACACGGATCCCAGGAAGTTACGTCGGGGCCCAAGGGCTCTCCGAGCCTTTGCCCATCCCCGCCTAGCAGATCATAGACTTATTGCACATAGAATCCATTGTAGCTTTAGTACATATTCATCGCCAACAACTTCTAGCATCTAGGTCTAGCACGAAGACCGAGCGGAATCTATGATAAAGACAGATTAAGTTGGACCATGCCGTTATTTTGATCCTGATCGTTCCTGAAGGGACCTATCCTCGTGTGGCATGAAAACCCTAGAGTTTCGCCATTGCAATTTGGCATCATGACTAGGACCAAAGGACGCTAGATGACGATTGAAAGGCGCCACAGAGAAAGGCTGGAAAACAAGTAGTCTACGCCATCCAGAACAGCTGTCTTCACCGAGCTCGAAGATGACGATGGGGATGAAGCAAGGAGGATTTTAGCCTTTAGGCTTTTGCAGATACGTCAAATTCGGAAACCTGCGAACATCATGTCATCGATCCATTGATCCAACGGACATCGGCAGACACTCGGATGGCAATGCCAAGCGATAATGCGTTTGTGATGGTAGTGTATCTGAGTCTCTGCCCATCCCATGGCCTGTACGCCTTGGATTCACTACGATATGGCTACTCCGAAGGTCCTGTCGTGGAAACTAAAGAGATGTAGTCTTCAATCGACCAGTCAGCCGTGTCTCTCGGCTGTTGCCGTCTATGCCGATGCCGAAAGAATTTTAATTTTTGGGGTGCAGGTATCAAGGCATATGCCGAGGGGCTTCCGTCCTGGCGTTCCTTAAAATCCACTGGTCGTGGGGGGTCCCTTAGTCAGCTACCGGTCCGTAAGCCGTAAGCGCATCAAAGGCGCCGAAACGTGGTAGATAGGCGCAATGATTGCTATCGCGTGATTGCTTTACTTGTCTTCGTTCTCTCACGTCGTCGCCCAGCGTCGCCCCCGATGCTCCATCTGGGGATTCTGTTACCCCTTTTACTCTGTCTTATGCCATCCAATACACTCTCCCCGCCTCATTATGCTACTGAGACCCATCTCCCGATATTCCAAGCTGGATCATTGATAACAACAATACCTTACAAGGTCCATTTCGATGCCGTCAAGTACGCCGCCAAAAAAAGCGCCTATTCCGTAACATGCGATCTTTGTGGAAAAGCAATGGGTACTACCAACACCGGCAACCTGGGATCCTTCAAGCAACATCGCGCATCCGATTCGTGCAATGTCGAAAGAGCCAGGCAAGCGGGTGAAGGGAGCTCCATGGTGCGTGACTGTATGATTAACTAGATACTGCTTCTGATAGATGTGAATTTAGGATCCACATCCACCACCTAGCAACATCTTTAGAGGGCGCGCTCGTGCTGCTAGTCTGGTGCGTGATGAGAAACTCCCCATACTGTCTACATGCTAATCACAGCTATAGGTCTCGCTTCCATCGTCTGATATCGGAGATCCTGAGTCGCCCACGCCCCGCTCTCCTGGAAATGCCTCGGACACGTCCGAGCCCGACTATGATTGGGATCCGCCATTCGAGGATCCGCCGGATAACCCGCTACTGCCAGTAGCAGGCGAACCACCGTGTAACGGTGTTGTTCTTCCTTGGGAGGCTGGTGCTCCTTGGAAGACATACTTTTTTGGCCTGCATGACGAGTCAAGGATGCCGTGGGATGTCATCGGTTCTTCAGATTGGGAGGGTAAACACTATCTTCGCCTTGTATCCACTAAATGCCGACATTCATTGTCAACCGATGCTGAACGTCGTGACGGAGCTTGTCTCGGTTGTACCGCCGTTCCCGTCTCTGCTGCCTGGCACAACATCAAGACGCGTGCGCAAGAGATCGAGAGCAATCCACATACTCCTTGGCGCTATCTCAATCAAAACCAGATCCTAAGCATGCTTCGCTTGGTACGAAAGCAGAACAAGCAGCTTCGAACTGAGGTATACAGGCTTTTTTGAGACAAAGACTGATATACTGACCTGTCGCATTCTAGGTCTCAAATCTTCGACGATCCCTCAAGAGTGCACGTCGAAAGCTTGCGTATAATCAGCGCATTTTGACCTTTCTTTCCGAACACGATGTTCCTGGTCTCCGTCGCCTTCTTACCGTTGCGTTAAGACGTGGAGCTAGCCCTGCTGTTCTGTTTGGCAGACTCGAACAATGCCTTGAGGGCATATACCGTCCCCACGGTGACTTCTCTCAACGGGACTACGACATCGCGTTCATTGCTAAGGCTCTCGGAGGTCCCCGCCTGCTCTACGCTCTCCAGAAGTCATTCGGCCTCCCCTCACGTACCAACCTTTCCGTCAATGCACGCATCCCGGAGCTCCGAGCCTGTCTTGCGCAACCGACCTCTGAAGACATGGAGCACAACATCGGGACAGTCTTTGATCCAGATGCGCGTCCTGTTCCCCCAACGGAAAGCATCAAGTGTGCGGGGAAAATCTTGATGATAGATGGTGTCGCAATTGAAGAGATCTGCCGATGGGACAAAGATAGAGATGCTGTACTTGGGATGTGTCGCGAGCATGGAGACTCGATAGAGCTTTCTGCTTCGGATTATTCGAAGATCAAGGTTATCGAGTCTGCGTTGAAAGGAGACAAGGTGCACATCGGCAAAGACGCTACCGTTCTCGCTGTTGCTTCGATTGCCGATCCTGACGACTATATCCCCATCCCAATTCTTGTATCTGCGTCGTGTAAGGCAGAGAAGGGAGACGGTCTGAAGCGCTGGCTGGAGCTTTTTATGGTTGTTTGGAAGCGTCACCCATGTGGGGAGATCATGCACGGGCCCATCATGACTATTGCCAGTGATGGAGAGGCTAGCTTTCGTTCGGCACGCTTCCAGCTTGCTATGAACACGGATATATCTGCGGAAACTGGCTTCGGAAAGGTCCTAGCGAAGCTAAAAGGCCTCAACTTGAAAACAGGTCCGTCGGGTCTTCTTGCAACGTGCGATCCGAAGCATATCTTCAAGCGTAAGTCTCTCAACCTGTTTGCTTACCTCAATATGCATTGATGTTCTACAGGCTTTGCCACCATGATTCGCAATGTCATTGGTATACAGATCGGCGATACAACCATGAAGGCAGTAGAGGTACATAAAGAGCTCTCAGAGCTGCCGGACTACACGCCTCAAGAGGCTGCAGATCTCATGGATCCAGCGGACAAAATGAACGTCTCGAAAGCGGTGACTCTTGTTCAAAAGCTGGCTACACTCGAAAATCACTCTCAGCCTTCGATTGCTAGTGACGCCAACCGTGTTCGCATGCTCTGCTTCCTGGGCCGTGCCCTTAACTTCTTCGTTGCGCCTTTCACCGACGTCAAGATGAGTCTTGACAAGCAGCTGGAATCTCTTGCCACCTATGCCCACATCACCTATGCCATGTTCAAGGAGCACCGCCTCGCGTTCATTACAGGTGCCCTATACGCTGATTCTCATTCTGTGGTCAAACATATCTTCTTCACCGCTGCACGGCTACAATCGATCGACGGTAGCCTTCTGTATCTTCTCATTTTAGAAGGTACCGACCGTCTCGAGATGCTCTTTTCCAATGTGCGTACACAGGACCACAGCCGGAACTTCGATGTTCTACAGCTCCTTCAGAAGCTCAACGTCGCCGCTGAGCTTGTAGCTGTCTTTCTGCGACACCCTGAACTCGACCGAGGACATAGACGCCGTGACTTGAAGGATGCAGAAGGTGTGGACCATGTCAATCCGGCATCGGTTGACAAGTCGAACAAGAAGGTTGGCGGCCTCAATCTGCCAGACATATGGCGCCGTGGGGAGATCCGCGCCAATGAGATGCTTCTGGAGTATCTCGGGCATACCTATGACTTCCAACAGGACTGGGAGAATCCGCTTTGTGATATGATGGCACCAGATGGCGATGGAGCGTATGTCGGCTCAAAATGGACACCAGACGATGAGCGGTCAGAGGGCGGGCATCACGATGCGGCTGATGAAAGCCGAACTGCCTCTCCTCACGCATCTGCCCCGCCTACTGCACCGTCTACTGTGCCGCCCCCCACACCGCCATCAGCGTCATCCACCACTCTGCCATCACACATTCCATCTTCCGTTCCGTTTGCGGTGTACAATGGCGAGGAGGATGAAGATACTGATGAGACTATCCCTGCTCAGACCCAGGATGAGAACGATACAGCAGCTGTAGATGGTATGCGATCGACTCACTTGATAATCACATTTCTGATCAATCACTAGATCTTGAGGATGATGAAGACGTTGAGCGAGAGTTGTTGAATGGGATGGAGGATTGGTTTGAACGTCGTGACATGGAGATAGAGGATGACACTCCTAGCCCTAGCGAGGCTATCCCTCGCTCCAAGGCGAATGTCATACACGATGGGACAGAGTACCGAAAGGACTCGCTGATTCCAGAGTTACTTCGCTCGGACCATGCTAACAAGGCTACCATCCGCACTTTGCGTGCCGCACGCATCACTCAGCGAGATGCTACGCGTGTTCATGGCTCGAGATTCGAGGTCGCTAGTGGAGTTGGAGATGAAGATGCCGACATGCTTGCCTGTCGCGATCTCGGGGCTACACTGGTCCATACTTCTCATGGGGTTTCTCTGGCGGTTGTGCAGATGCTCCACTTTGAGAGAGCTGGCGTAAAGCGGCAGATATACGACGTTAGTCTCTCTGGTGATATGACGAACCTTACTGCTGTCTGCCAGGTCGTCGCAATGACACCACACTGGAGATTGATGGGTAGCGACAGAGCGCGCGCCTGGGTCTGGGAGAAGGGATATCTCTCAATGCGCAACTCATCCGAAGTCAGCAATCAGAAATCTCACACGATCCGCATTCCCGTTGCTCGCCTTCAGCCTCTTGTTCCCGACCTTGTCCTGGAGACAACAGTATCAGACTTGGATGTGCCTGCCTCGGACTCGCCATCTGGCACTACTGCGTCTACGGGTATCTCAAACAGTCTCACAGCCACGCCTAAACCTCCGGGACGCATGCTCTATAAGCAGTCGATGCTTGAAGAGGATCTCGAAGGTGCCCGAGACGAGCTTTGGGAGATGCTCAAGCCTAATAGCGAGTCCATTTGGGAAGAGGTTGCTACACTTCCTGATGCAAGGGATGCTCAGTCGCTTCCTTATCGAAATGAAGCTGGTAAGTAGTATTTATCATTGATTCTAGCATTGGGCTGATGTTTGTAATACAGGAAAGCACTCGCTGCGCGTTCACAACTCTGAAACGCTAACAAATAGCGGATCGTTTCGCAGCAAAGACAATATTCCGTGTAAGTTGTGCGGTGCAACTGTCAAGCTAGCCGGAATGCGAAACCATGTTGGCCGACATGTACTTCTTCATCAGCGCGGTGTCAAAGATTTACTGCTGACACCCACCAGTCCTGTAAGAATACCATCGCATCATTGCTGTTGTTATATCTCTGACCAAGTCTTAGGCTATCGGGGCTGAGCCGTGTGGATGGTGTGGCCTTGACGGTTGCCGTACACGACTCATTAAAAAGGGAACGGCTTTCGGGACAATATCCAGTTGTCAGTATCACTATTCGACAATGTCGTTTGCCCATGCACAGAGGTATACAGAGAGTTCTCCCTGTACTAACATACCTATTCGATGTGGCCTCTGTACGGACAAGCACACGACAATCTGGAAGTACAACGCCGTCTCGCATCTCATCCTTGAGCACGCCTTCTTAGAAGACAATGCGCCTGCCCTTCCTACATCAATGTGGATTGACATGCGGATTACGCGTCAGGAGGAAGAGAAGTTCCGGATTCCTACACAGGTTACCTCGACGTACCGTGACACGAACAGCATACCGAGCAGTGATTGGTACACCGAGGATATAATCAGGGAACTGCAGGATCAGGTACAGGATCGGAACATGGGGCGGCAGGATGCTGAGCAGGAGGCAAGCAAGAGGCAGCGAGGAGCAAGTACTTCTACGACACACTCTACAGCTCCTGCATCGAAGATTAGAAAGTACTAATACTACACTTTACGAACTTTTAATACTCATTGAATCGAGTACAACTATCACGCTCTGCTGCCAGATACTGTCGTCGGTCCACACAATCATCATTATCAACTTGAGTACATAGACATTATTGTGCCCATAACTCACGAGGGACTGTGTTGTAAGTGGGGTAAGAGCAGATATAGAGCCTAATAAGTAATTTGAAGCGTCGAGTATCATAATTTTATATGCAAGGTGTCCGAGCGTGAAGTTATGAACGATGCGCGGAGGGTGCGTGCTCATTTGATGGGCGCCTGATGGGCCGGTTGGCGCATTGATGGCGGGCGGGGTTTGCCGGAGACCCTTTTTGGCGCAGCCCCCAAAGCAGTCCCTGATTTCGCGGACTTACCGGCCGGTAACCGCCTGGCATATGCAACGAAGTGCACCGAGCACCTGGCGGCGATTGCGTCGCTGACCCTGAACTCCTCTCATCTCTCAAATTGCTGCCACGGAATGGAGTGAAGGAGCGTATCAGAGGGTATCAGGAGCTCGTCAAGATTGGGATGGGGACCCGCGTCGTTTCTTATCAAGGTTGTGTTCCCACAGGTAGCTCCTATCCCTACTGACACATCTTGGACTGAAACTACTGCAGCCACAGCACGAGATCGTTTGCCCCGCGTCTGCTACGTTATGCAGAGCGCTTTACTGAAACCGCAATCCTTCCCTGATCTCCCTGTCGATGTGGCGCGCCACATCCTGGAATCAACGGCCGCGGCTGACCAGAACCTAGCTCTCCAGCTTGTCCAGGTATCAAAGTCTATTCGTGCATGGTTTGTTTTCGTAGTCTGCTCTCTTCGCGTCCTGCATTTGGCTGATTTCTGTTTGTAGGATTGACCCAATACTGCATCGAACCGTTTGCATCGAGAACGAAGAGCAATTGGAGCTCTTTGCCGAGTGCGCGAAATTGCGGATGGACGGCCCGGATCCCACTTTTCTCGCTCGTTGTGTGCGGGTTCTGTGCATGACCACGTCTGGCTGGTATGAAGAGCCCTGCGCTTACATCCTCTCCCAGTGTTCTGGGCTGACCACCTACACGCTCTGGGTCGATGTTGCTGGCTCTATAGCATCCGCGTCACAGTTCTTTCCACCGCACGTTACTCATTTATCCCTACAATCCGTCCGGATCCTGGAGCTAGTGGGACAGCTCTCATCCCTTACCCACCTTCACCTCCCGTACTCCGACGACAAAGATTCGGACCTCATGTCACTTTCCTGGCCATCCGTCTACTCCCTTCTTCCTTCCCTAACACACGTCATGATCAGCCATGGCCTGTCTATGTCATTTGAATTTGACAAAGCCCGTTTGATAGGCCTCATCCGCCAGAGCCTCCCTGCAGCCCCTCAGGCATTGGAGGCAATAATATACTCTCCGTACACCTATCATGCACGCAGTCCCCCGCGAGTCGCAGCCTGGACGGCCCTTTTTCGCGACACTGCGCCCTCACTTGTGAAGGCTGTAGCTGACGACCGCTTTGTGGTTATCTGTCCTGATCCGGAATTCAGCGACGTCGAAGTCGTTGCCTGCTACCAGAGGTGGCATCCGATATCGATGACTCTGGGATGCTGTTCGTCGAGCGAGATTGACGAGTGGGAAATGGCTGATCGCTATCTAGCCGCTCGACGAGCTGTTAGTCGATATCGATTGGCTGCTACCTGATAATAGATGGACGCCGTTGGTGGAAGTCTTGTGGTACAAGACTTCTGTCAAGGAAGGCTCATGGAAGGCTCTGCGAGAGTGTAACAGAGTCTAGTGCTTCTTGGCCAGTAATTATGTTGTTGAACATATGTCCTAGTGTGCGCGCTGAAGTAAATCGAACGACATTCCTATATCCTGACTAACATTCGGCGTTATCACAGTGGCAGCCAGCTACAGAGCACTCGACTTGACTTTTAGACAGACTTCAAACCTGTCGAGCCAGTGGTCGAGCGCGGTCAGGCTGTGGAGGATATCGGCGCCCAATGATGGGCGGGCTGCCAAATTGGGAACATGATCGGCGCGAGCGGGCCGGCCTCGATCGTGTTTGACTCTCTTGATTCCACACCACGACGGTCCTCGCCTCTCAACGAATAACACCCGGCTGACCCGGAACCAATGGCCAACAACAAGCGGGAAACGCCGCTTTTGAGCTTCCGCTCGATGTGCTACGGAGCGTATTCGAGAGCGCGGCAGCTGCAAACGGAGCCCCGTTGTTGTCTCCTCTCCTCGTATCAAAGACTGTCCGTAAATGGTACGTACTGACTGAAAGTGGCCTATGGCTTGACCGAGATCTCTCTAGGATAGAACCCATGCTCTATCAGACTGTCATAATCACGACACTGGAGGAACTGGACCGTTTCTGGCGCTGTGCTCTCTCGCGAAATTCTCACGTCCCCGACCCAGATTGCCCGTCTTTTCTAGCCAGATATGTCCGCACTTTATTGTTGACCTTTTTGAATCAACCGTCGAGATAGATTTCGTTCTTACTCACTGCACCGGCATCACTGACTGTTCTTTGTGGATGATCTTGGACGAGGAACAGCCCGGGCCGTTTCATGTACTACGTCGTCTTACATTGACTCGTCCAACTCTACACCTTGCGACCAAACCCATTACCACGCTCTTGCCATCCTCCAGTACTCGTCTGGGCCTTACCTGGACCGAAGAATTGTGTGACACGGATTTGGCAGCATGCCCGTCGCTTAGTACCCACGTCATGATATTTTGCGACGATGCTTATCTCTTTTCGGATTCGTTCGGCTACAGTATCTACTGTTTCCCCTCTCTTGTCGTTGCGGGGGAGGCTCGGTGATGAGATGGACCTGAAAAGTGAAATAGGTATGTAGTTGATCAAGCCGAAACCGTGCTTCCCTCCACATTTGGCGACTTTTGAGTGCGCTCACAATACATTGTCGGCTTGGCTTCGGTTAACAACACAGCGCACTATGCGAAATCTATGGACTAGCTACACAGTTAATAGAGAGATTGCCCAGGCTTGTATTTCGTCACGCGTAGATAGATAAGATACTCATCATGCGAGCGGACTGATCATGTATGCGACCCAGATGCGACCTGTCGTTTAAGTCCGGTGTGGCTGAGGATAGGTGGTAAGGTATATTGTTTTGGTACTTAAGTCCCTCATTCACAAGCGAATCATCGTTCGTCTGAGCGGTTCCCCTTTACCGACTAATATAGTTCGGTTTATTACATACTCAAAGGATTCAAGTTTTTTTGTACTGGCCAGAGACGGACGCGAGAGATGCGTGTACGCACCAATCTGATGAGAGATCCCCGTGCTAGACTGCATACCATCAGCCGAACGCCAATTACAATGGACATAGGGACAGGCTATGTACGCGGTCGGTCCCTGATGAAACATAATACATGTGCTACGCGTACATACGATGAAGCATGCTATCTTCGAGGCTCTTGGTGGGCTGTCCAGGGTTGGGTCAATGCTGCGCGTAAATGGGCACTAGATGACCAGTTGTTACCGCGGATGACAACGTGCAGACAGACCCTGGACAGACCTTATACTCGGTACAAGCAGAGCCGGCTCCGGCCAGGGTGATCATAATCACACGTGCTCTACGTTGGATTTGCTGGTTTCATCATCACCACCACTCTCAATCGCGCTGTCCGCGATGGTTGGAAGTCCTGAGGGCAGTCCTGAAGAGTCTACTCTTGACTCTCTGATGAAGCTCTGTCCGCCTCCTTTCTCCGAGCCATCTATCCGGCACGAGCCTCCCGAGAGGATCCTGCGCTTTCTGGATTCGCACTTGGACGAAAATCTCTTGCTGAAAAATGTTCAAATAATGGCCGAACTCGTTCCGGATATGGCTACAGCATTCTATGAGTTGTTCCCCCCCGAATCCCGTGACCGGTATGATGACAGAACATTCTTCATCCGCGACAGCCTCTATGAGACGCCGCAGGACATTGCGACAGGAATGGACGTTTCCACCTTACATAGCCATGGCGTCGGTGCTGTGGCATGTCAGGTAGCGTCCAGCGTCCTACTCCATCCCGATCAACCAAACGCCTATCGACCCCTCATTTGGGATGATACACCGCTCGTTTATCACGAAAATGCCTCACCGTTCATGGACGAAGGCCGAGTCCTACGTATCATAGATGACGCTGATCTCAAACTTGCCGGGCCATTTTCTGCTGAAACCGAAACTCGAATGCGACGACTGACCGAAAGGTCTCCCGTTCTTGCGTTGGGTGTCTTCTTGTGTCCCAGTGGTCGGTTTGTTCTCGAAGACATGGGCGATCTATTGCCAACGACTGATGTTTACTCGGCAAAGGGTTTTCCTTGGGCTTCCAACTCCGCTCCCAAAGGACACCCTCCTGAACCTCGATGTGAGAGGCCGCCAGATGCGAAAAACCCTCTTTGGTGGGTACCTCCGACTCCAACACCCTCGACTTCCGCCACACGATCGTCACGCCGGCACTGTCATTTGCCGAGACGTTTCAAGATCAAGGATATAGAGCCTGTCTCGCCGGACAGGCAATCGGTAGCAAGAGATATCATTCAGAAAGTGAACAGTCCGCTCTTGAATCCATGTTCAGCTCCTCACTATGCTTTCTGATTTAGACGTGGGCATCCGCCGTGCAGTTCGATGTTACTGTCATGGTATTCAATTGTGGTCCGGCTTCTCGTATCGGTATCCGCCATCGGGAGACGCAGACGCTTTTCCTTTCACCTCTCATCGATGCTGGCTACTGCGAATATCCGTACTTTCAGATATGGGCAGGACTGCACCTCGCTATCATACACGATGCTCTCGAAAGGACTTCGATTTCGGTTCCAAGATCAACTCCTGAAACGGACGACGCCCTGTCTTCATCGACGAAACGGAAAGCCGGTGGGGATATAGTAGAGGAAACCGTGAAGCGAAAGGTGCAGAAGAACGACAGTACCAAGGTATCTAACACCGTCCATCTTCTCCTCTGACTTCGTGGGGAGCTCAAATGCATTCCAGAAGACATCTATTCCTCGAGAAAGTGTGACCGAGCATTCGGTGGTCAAAGACGTGCCAACTGAATCACTGCATGTACGTGTATCACGGTGCTATCAAAGCCTGGCTTGAATACTGAGATCCGTAGGACACAGTGGCTTACTTCAAAAGATTCCCCGTTCTCGTCATGCATCTTCAGCTCGGTAGGTTCAATTCACCCACGCCAGAAGTTCTGCTGGCTCCGGACACTGCGCGGTTGTCTATCTACCGTGCAAATTCTTGTTTGCCGCTCATACTCACATCGAAACTTGGTCGTGGGGCTACCGGTCAAGTGTACTCTGCTCAATTTGAGGGCGAAAATGAGACCAAAGTTACTTTTGTGGTCAAGCTTGCGACTTCCCTTGAACAGTTATACTCCCTGCGGCACGAGTACGATATTTACGAACATTTACGTTGCCGCAACGTAGAAGGCATTCCTTGTGTTTTCGGCTACTACCAGGACGATCTCAGGGCGCTGGGTGCGCTCATTATGGAAAATGTCGGACACCCGTTGGCGCGTAGAATGGATGCGAAGAAACAAATCAAGCTTTCTGAGCCGGAGAAGTACGTACCTCGTCGATTGTCTTGACCGTTATTGACCGAATGAAAACTTCGAAGGACTTCTCTTCGAAAGATTTTACGCTCCATTCACAACAGTGGTGTCCTACACCGCGATCTACGCTCCTGGAACATGATGTGCAGCCTGTCAGGGAAGGTCACAATCATTGATTTCGACCGAGCAAGTCTCATAGCCTCTAAGTCTGAGTATGTCGAGGAAAGGAGAAGGATGAGTGACTTTCTTCAGGGAAAATTTGTTGACAAGGACGCCATAATTGGCTTAGATGATACACCTTCGGACATTGACGGGCGTGTTCGAAATGCAGCGGTTGATAAGTTGTCGTCCCCATGTAACAACGTACCAAATTCATCTACCTATCATCGTTGACGTCCCACGAAAACAGCCCAACATGATTCGGTAGCGTGTCGAAGGCAGGGGCATGCTGGATCATCGACGATCGGAGAGATAGGCCTTGGGGTTTGAATCCTACGTCGGTAATAAACAAGCGGTATGCTAGTGGATTGAGCACAAGCTGAAGTTTTAGCAGATGTGCAGACACTTCGATCGGGGAAGAATTCGGTCCGCGAGGTGGGATTCCCTACTAAGCCGCCTGGAACAACGAGCTTGGACCACTGCTCGATCTCGTAGCGGCACTCGCTGGTAAACGAGGCGCTGCCCATGGAGGGCAAAACGGTCAGTCTTGCCGCCGTTTACAACACCTGGTATGCACGTTAGTATACGATCATGTGAGAGGAGGGTGGATGTAGATCTACCGCAATGTACCCATCATAGCACGGACGCATTCGATGATTAAGACACCTACCTAGAAGTACCCAGCCTAGGCCGACGGTGGAGGAAGCATGCGCAGCAGGATGGCAAGCGAGAGAGAGCTTAGCGCTTAGGCGCTACTTTCGCAGGAGGGATGTGGAGGGCAATGTCGACGGAGAGGAATCCATTGGGGTAAGGGATTTTCTGGTAGGCAGCGTTTCGAATGATGAAGGGAGCCATCTTGCAGGAAGTGCAGTCGTGGGCGAATTATCTTAATGCAGTTTCTCGCTCCCATAGCCTTCCTTGCAGAAGTAGTACGCTGAATCGCTCAATCAAGGTCTACAGACGACACCATTAGTCGACGAACGTACAATTACACAAGCAATTTGATCTACCGATCGTCAGGTCTCAAGGTCACTCCAATCCAGCTTCCTCCACGCCTCTTCAGTACCAACCGAATCTCCTCACTTGACGCTCGCTGCAGGCTTGTTATGGATCTTGAACTTATTCCCATTCGCTCGTCTACTTACGCGTAGAGCTACTCTGTTTCGGTGTGAACAGCCCGAGAGGCTACGCGTCGCTTGACTCAGCATGACTCAGTAATACTGCCTTACGCAGCACGGACGTCTAGGTATATAAAGACGTAGAATATACACGTCAGTACCAACTACTAGTACACTTGCACACTGTTTAACATGCCTCTTATTATCTTATTCTTACTGTTCTAAGCAATCGAACACGCAGATCACGCGCTGAACACCCGCGCACTCTCACTTTTATCCGAGATTCTTAACAAGGCTCGAGTGAGTAAGTTAGAAGTTAACGCGTCTTCGCGGAACGGACTTACAGTATGATGACACAATAACTGCTTACCGGCGAACGGATTTATGATGACACAATAATTGCTTACTGGCGTAGGTCTGTCTACGCGTAGGTATATAAAGTGATACGCTGAGGTGGCTCAGTCTTCGCTATCGCCACCTTATCTATCATGCAAGCCTCCCCATATTCTCAAGCGGATCCCCGTGCCGCTTCATTGCCACCGAAAGTACCGCAAGAGCCGGTCGTTACTGCCGACTTGTCTGGAAAGACAGTCATCGTCACTGGGGCCAACACAGGTCGATTTCCAAGCTTTCGAGCACTTCTAGAGACGCTGATCATAGTCGGTGACAGGTATCGGCTTCGAAG
This sequence comes from Strobilurus orientalis, assembly GCA_019915145.1. Taxonomy (NCBI): domain Eukaryota; kingdom Fungi; phylum Basidiomycota; class Agaricomycetes; order Agaricales; family Physalacriaceae; genus Strobilurus; species Strobilurus orientalis. Next base: position 345,211 of record JAHLML010000015.1, on the reverse strand, counting down.
CCTATGGCGAAGATGAACCCGGAACGACTTATCCTGGCGTGTCGCGATGTAAGCAAGGGACAAGTTGCATTGGCTAATAAGTGCTCACTTATGCCGCCTTCCATAGACTCTGACCGCTTGATACAACAGAGGTCCAGAAGGAAACGGGCTACAGCAAAGGTGAAGTGTGGCTCCTCGACCTCAGTAGCTTTGCAAGTGTGTCGGCATTCGCCAATAAGGCCCAAAGCGAACTGAAGCGTTTGGACCTTTTTGTCGAGAATGCTGCCGCGGTTTCATGGCCCGGAGAAGCGTATCAGGCAATTGGTGACGGCTGGGAGAAGCTGTAAGTGTTCGCTTTCTCAGCGGGGTAATAACGAGCACTGATACAGTCTGCTCCCAGTCTACAGATCAATTATCTCAGCCAGGCGTTGTTGGCCCTTCGACTCCTTCCGATCATGGTCAGCACAGCACAGGCAGGTGCATCGCTTCCGCGTGTTGTGTTTGTCGCGAGCTCGCTGTTCTACTGTGTGCTTCTCCCGAAGGAGTTGTTGAATTCGTCCGAAGGCATTGTGAAGGCCCTGAACAGTCGTGAATACTCGACACCTGAGTTGGTATTTGCCAACATCCCATTCGGTCACGTTCTAACCGCTCCTTGAACAGTCTCCTTGCAATTCGCTATCATCACACCAAACGTACGTATAGAGTACGTCGAGAGCCTTCAGAACTTTACTGAGAAGCTGTCACTAGTCCTCGAGGTCTTCTTCACTCGCACCTTGCAATCTCGCATTGGGGAGCCCGTCCTCGTGAACTCTGTCTGTCCCGGATTTTGCTACTCGGACCTGAGAAAAGACATCCCTGAGCAACAACGAGAGGTCATGTTGAAGATGGAAGAGGAATTCGCGTATACTGCTGAAGAAGGCAGTCGACAGTTGGTCTACGCGGCACTCGGTGGCGACGACTCCATCCGAGGAGCATTTTTTATCGCCGAGCTGAAGGTGGCAGACGTAGGCAAGTTCGTCGCTAGTGAGGATGGCGTTTCGGCGGAGAAGGCCGTCTGGGTCAGTTCTTTTCTCCGAGTGCAACAGCAATAAACTAACAAGTCTTTAGGATGAGACACTAAATACATTGGCTGATGTCGATCCCGAGGTCTCTAGTGTCCGAGAGAGGTACCTCAAATAAGACAGATCAATCGTTGTTCAGATGTTAGAAAGGAGATGTAATACATAGATAACCCTGATGGAGTCCCAGTAGTCCTGGAATGCAAAGATTGGGCATCACAAATGGAGAGCATCAAACTGTGCACTGTGACTATCTGTTGTTTGTACATTCACGAAACATTCGGGGGACATCAGAAATCCGGCTAACTGCTACCACCAGTTAATCACTCAGCAAGCTTCACGGACAACACCAGTGTTTGAGTAACGTACAAGTACACAACCAATTCGATCCACCCCGATGTCAAGCCTTAAGGTCACTCCAATCAAACTTCTTCCACGCCTCTTCAGCACTCACCAAATCCTCCTCCTCAATCCCCAACTCCTCCTTCGTAACTCGTTCAAAACCAGGCTTTGACCATCCATCCACCCCGTCTTCGCTGTGATTCGCAAAGTACCGCATACTCAACGCAACCTCCTCCCCGAACGACTTCTTATACTCATCGAACGACACCTCCACCACCTTGGCCTCCACACCGACGACCTTCGCCCACAGCGCGATAGTCTCGGCAAAAGTCAGAACGTCCGAGAAGCATTCGACGTATTTCCCCGTCGTGAGGGCGCGGTTGCGGAAGATCGCTTCGGTATAGACGCCCGTCCCCTGCTCAGCCTCGCCGATGATTGCAATTTTTGATGATGGCTTCCCAGGCTGGCGCCACACGTACACCTTGCCGTCCTGGGCCTTCACAGGCGTATCGACATCACGGAGAGTCGACGCGTAATACCCGAGGAAGAGGTACGTAGTCTTGTTCCCAAGAGCAGGGTAGGTGTTCACAAGGTACTCGTCGATGAGGAACTTGCTCTCCATGTGCGGGACGCTGTGATCGACGCTTGGGAGGGAGCTCCAGACGTAGTGTTTAAGTGTCGGTGTAGCGGCGGCGGCGTCGACGAGGTGTTTGCCCTGCTGGACTTCGATGGCGAGCGCGCGGGCGCTGTCTGGCTGCTTGCCGAGGAGCCCCCAGAAGTCGGTTACGCCAAAAGCAAGTTCGGCGCCCTGGTGGTTTGATGAGATCACAACACGAGTTGAAAAGAGCGACGAGCTGACCTCGAAGGCGCGCAAGACTGATTTATAATCGTCCAGATCACCGGCTACAACCTCTACACCCCGTTGGGCGAGTGCTTGTCCTGTCGGACTCGATGGGTTCCGAGTGACTGCCCGGATAGAGTAGATGTCGCCCGACGAAGACTTCTTGTTTGCTTCGAGGAGACTGGAGACGACAGAGCCGCCCTGCTTTCCAGTGGCTCCGAATACGACGACAAGAGAAGGCATGTCTAGAGATGGCAATTTCCGTGGAGCGTCCACTTTATAAGTGCGTTCGTGGCCTGTCTGAGGTCATGATGTGGACGAGAAGCGTAGGATGTCTGGGCGCTTACAGTCCAACAGAATCAGTCAGCCAACAGTCAGCAATACCCGACGATAACGCGTCACATGCATTTGGTATAGGGAGAGTTCAACCTAGAAGCGATCAGGTTCTGTGTAACGGGAATGGGATAACAGCGATGCTTACTGTATCGCTCGCGTGAGGTCAGCCTTTGACGATCATCAAATTCTCGTGGGACATGTTGATATCGTGTCCGGGGCTGCTATTTTGTGTCCGGTGAAGGTGTGATTCGACGCTTGTAAGAGACGCCAACAGAGGTAGGATTTCCTGCCGAATCATTACTGGAATGTAGATGGATGATACCGCATGGGGCGCACCTTGTGCCGTGTAGAGCTCTTGTAGCACCAATATCATGACAGGCCGCGTCATCTCCCTAGACCAAGAGAGCGGAGACGGATGTGAAGATTCACGTCGAGGCGATCATGAGCGAACTCGGCGTTACTTTGACTGGTCGTTGGGCGAAGCGCGGCCTTGTAGACGACAGGCTGAGGGGAACAGTGTAGAAGACTTCATGTGGTCAATGCGCATAGCGCTGTCCTGGGTGTGAAGCTGTGAGTTCGCAGGAAGGCGGACTGCGTCGATGATGGCAAGAGGAAGAGCTGCACATGGCGCGGCGCCTTCTTCGGGTTAGGGTCGAATTTGTCAGCATTCCATTATCCCACTCGCTAGCACTCGCCTGCAGGCACTCGCTGCTGACGTTCGTTGAGCACAGTCACAGTGCACACCTTCTCAAAGCACGCTATGGCGCTCCTGACTGGTATGGGCGTCGTCAGGATAGTTTCTAACACAGTTTAACATAGGTCGCGAACCGAGCACGTCGTATGTTTTCTATGTACTCATCATTAGCATTCGATTATCAACGCCGCGTTGCAGTGGCATCAAGTCAGCTTTGTGAGGATTGTGTCCTGGGCTTTTCGTCGGGTCAGCGTTTCATTGTGTAAATGGCCTTCCCGAGCTGGCTCAACGTCAACTCAGGCTGTCTTCCTACACCAATATGGGGGATTATCGATTATCCCAGGCTGTCAACTTGCAGTGTCAAGATCGTTCCCGTCGACGTGGAGTCTGACTGTTCTGGCCTGCTGCATCGATTGGGATTGATGACGGTCAGTGGCGGCTGTTGCGTTGATGACCGTTATGAGCGAAGTTGCGGTATACAGTGGCACATTCTCGCTATGTATGGCGACAGAGGCCCCCGGACGCTGGTGACAGAGGGCAGTGTCGGTGTCGCCTTGGCCTTGCCTACTGGGCTTTCTGAATGCATAGACGTACGTGATACTTTGCTAGCATCACTTCGCAGAATCAACAACTCCCGAAAGGACGCCACTGATCGATTCATCGCATCCAGCCCGTTTTAGGTACTCAATGCACGGTGACTTGCCCGGATTTCATTTGTCTCACGACGGTTGGTACTGTTTGGTGGCTTATCTGGTTTGAGCACAATACTGAAAGCGTTGCTACCTCCTTCCCTAGGTGAGCGGCATCGCCTAGCCCATAGCCAGTCATACTTGGTCACCAATCAACGATAGCTTGGCGCTCTGCTGTCAAACCGATGGCGCTCGGTTTCTAGCGCCCATGTTTCGTTAAAAGAGCGCAAGATATCAACACTACAGCTCTCCACTGTCGATCAGTCATGCCTTCCACACTCAAACTCACCCTGTCCCTTATCCTACTCCTCAACGCGCTGGTCGCGTCTGGTGCTCCTACCTCAAACTCCGCCCTGACCGCTGCCCTCCCTCGGGATGTGGCACACATTGGTCTTGACGAACTCGCTCGCGAGTACGTCGCATATAAGCGTGATGGGACCCTATACGGACGCTTCCCCGTCGCATTGATCAACATCTCCCTCACCAAGCGCGCCAGCCAGTGTGGCGATCTTAGTATTGAGGACGCGGAAAAGCGTGAGCTCCTTCCCTTGTTATCCCGTTTGATGCACTCACTTACTTGTTATCCGCATAGTCCCTGGATGGAACCAGATCAACCAGTATGCCAACCAAAACTGGGGCACAAAGTCCCGCAACGTCGTCACGAACCCCGTGGAATATCTCTCCCAGCCTGCACAGTACTGCATCAGCAATGATCCCGTCACGCTTAGCTTCAGCGGTATGTCTCCTCTTTTTTCCAAGGGCTATCTTCTGTGACTCTCACTGTTTTCTGAAGGCGACCCGGTCTGTCAGAACAGTACCACTCAAACCGAGGGGAAGCTCGTTGGTACCTCTGGCTCAGTCGACATCCAGGCTCAACAGGGTTTCAACACCGACTCGTCGTATACCGTCAGCAAGTCTTCCACCATCGGCGTCTCCTCTACCCTTGAAGTCCAGATCGGTGTGCCCGAGGTCGCGGGGGCTTCAGCTGCGTTCACCGTCAACACCGAGATAACCAATGAGCTTTCACAAACGTAAGTCCATATATGTTCTGCAATGCCTTCCCTCCCACTGACATACACCTTCACTCAGTGTCGATGTCTCGAAATCGACTCTTCAAGAGGTCGATGTCAACATGACCGCCCCAGAGGGCGAGACGTGCACGGCTTCTGTGAGGTTCCCACCACCTTTGCGTGTTTTGACCTGCACCCTTATGTTCTACAGATGACTGTTAGCACTTGCAACATACAAGCGCACGGCAGCGTTCGCTACGTTGCCACTGGCTGGGTCTGGTTTAATTACGACTCCAAAACCAATGGCCACTACAAGTGGGCCGCGAGCATCGACTCTATCCTCACCAACATTGACGACCGCTCGAGCTTTGCCGAGTTCCAGGGCTCCATGGCCTCGGACACGCATGCCGCCTACCAAGGCACATGCAACTAAATTTGAACGCCACGACGACTATATTTTATTCTCCCTGCATCATCTGTTTTGTGGTAGTCACATTCTTAGTCTTATGGAAGCAGCGAAGCACGTACTGTACTCGTATAATTATTTGCACATTTGCTCCGCTGTGTGTATGATATCCCAATACCAATATGACGCAGTGAATCGGTGAATGGACTGCTATTTGTGGAGACTTACGAAGAACTTTCAAACCGCGTCTTGGCAGGAGATGTCGACGCGGAGGTGAGATAATTGTTACATACGCTAATCGAGTAGCAGTCAGTTTAGTTATCGATCGCGCCAGCATTGTGAATGCTGGCATCGTCTCTAGCCTGGAAACCCGGCTCTATTAGCGAAGACAGTGGCTCAATTCTATTGTCGCATACTCTGCCAAGCAACTGACACTCTGCCAATCTATCTACTTCCTGTCCTTGAGACTAGATGGAAAGACACTGCTATGTGCCCATGTTAAACAATGGTCTCAGGTCTGCAAGTGTACGGTGTCGCTCGCGGCGGGCCGGGTCCCGAGATCAACCGACGGCAAGCCCAATTTGGCAACTGCGCCTCTTGCTCTTCACCGTCACCGTCAAATCGCAAATGTTCATCCCCGGCGCTGTGTCCCGCCTCATCGGTGTGCGAGCGTCATTAATCCCTCAAGATGGCGGCGCCTGAGTCGTACGACTCGCTGTTGCGTCCCCCTCGTCAGGTCATCGGCTCCCTCTGTTTGGCGCGTCTCTTTCCCACCAACTAGAAGGTGCGCCGCAGATGCACTGTTATCCATGCAAGGACTGATAAGGCAACGACGCAGATCATATACATGTCGACATAGGCTGCCCAGGGATTGGCCCCAATGCACGTTAACGTCCAATAAATTTTATGCGACTCTCCCACTCCCAACTTTCCGGATTTCCTCCCTGGCTCTCATTCTATTTCTTTGAGGCCTCCGCAGGAAGAATACACGCGTCAAGGTAGCAACGCTGTGGGTCAGTGTATCATTGCTATCCGGCTCCTACTACGCGCATTCCATACGGGAAGTCTTCTCGGTATCCTCCATCACAAAGCCTCACAACGACGGGTATGGCCCTACACAAACTGCCGAGTTTTCATTTCTCAAGCACGTTTTGTCGCTCTTGACTGGTATGGGCGTCGTCGGCATAGATTCGAAAACAAGTCGCGAACCGAGCGGTGTCGTATGTTCTCTGTGTGCTCATCTTTGGCATTCACTTACCCCGCGTTGTAGTGGCATCGATTCAGTTGGGTGAGGACTGTGCCTTCGGCTCGCGTTCTCGTCGAGTGCGCTTTCCTTCGCGTAAATAGCCTTCCTCGAGCTGGCTGACCCCAAAGTCAGATTGTCTTCCTTGTGACACCAGTATGAGGGGAAGATGGAGGATATCCCAAAGCTTTCAACATCGTTCCCGTTGACGTCGAGTCTGACTGCGCTAGCCTGTTGTATCGGCTGAGATTGATGACTGTCAGTGGCGACCGTTGCGTTGATGACCGTTATCAGCGAGGTTGCGGCTTTCAGTCTATGCATGGTGACAGTCGGCAGTGTCGATGTCACCTTGGCCTTGCCTACTGGGCTCTCTGTACACATCTTTCTGCTTGTCCATCGAGACGGCGCACAATTTTAGAACTCTAGGCTCTGTTGTTGTAAGGCCACCCGAAATGATGTGAAGATGTGCGTGATCCTCTACTCATCAATTCAGTGTGTTTCAACTTTACTTCGCAGAATCAACAACACCCGAAAGGACGCTACTGATTGCTTCATCGCATCCAGCCTGTTTTGGTTACTCAATGCAAATCTCTTGAGTCATCGCACCTTGACCTGCCCGGAGTTCATCTGGCTCACGACGGTTGGTACTGGTTAGTGGCTCATATCCGGTTTCGAGCCCAAAAATAACAGTGTTGCTCCTCTTTTCCTAGGGAAGCGGCGTCACCTAGCCCATAGCTAGCCATAGTTGGTCACCAACGATAGCATGGCGCTCTGCTGCGAAACCGGCGGCGCTCGGTTCCTAGCGACCATGTCTCGTTAAAAGAGCGCAAGAGAGCACTACAGTTCTTTACTGCCGGCCAGTCATGCCTTCCACACTCAAACTCTCCGTGTCCCTTATCCTCCTCCTCAACGCGCTGGTCGCGTCTGGCGCTCCTGCCTCGAACCCCGCCCTTGATGTCGATGCTCGAGGCGGCGCTCTTGCCGAGGTATGGAGTAGCTGTTCCCGGCTGCTGATACCATCGCTGACTAGCCCTAGGACAATCAAGCACGACGTCCCCATGCTCCGATCGAGGAGCTGGGTGGCGAGATGATGTATCCCAGAATGCCGCCGAAGAAGAAAGGCGGCGGCAAGAAGAAGCCTAGCGGGAATACCGGTACTTCTGGGACGAACACTGGTACCTCTGGAACGAACACTGGGAGTGGCACCAACAAGGGCCCTGGCACCGGTACTGATACTGGTACTGGTACCAACACCGATCCTGGCAAAGGCACCAATCCTGGCAAGGGCACCAATCCAGGCAAGGGCACCGATCCTGGCAAGGGCACCGATCCTGGCAAGGGCACCGATCCTGGCAAGGGCAAGAGCACTGGGGGAGGCGACGGCGACGGCAACGACGGTGACGGTGACGGTGATGGTGGCGCAGGGGGAGGAGGGGGCGGAGGCGGAGGCGGAGGCGACAGTGATGGTAGCGGCGACGATGGAGGGAATACAGGAGGAAATAAGGGCAAAGGCAAGAAGAATCGACCGAAGCCCTTAGAAATTTGCGGCAAAGTCATGCGTGGAGCTACGGTCCCCGCAGACGAGTTGAGGTCCTGGGAAATACAATATCCGTTGGATGGAGGCTCGAAGGTGGGACTTGTCTTGCTTACAGTGTTAGGCCGCGTCTTACTCTTTAAACAGAAGGACTCTGATTCCGAGTCTGGCGACGGAGGCAACAAGGGGACCACGCAGTCTGATCTGCCACATGTGAGGTGTTTCGTCTGGCTGTAGCTTTTATCTAATGGTTCTCGCGGCGCCAGAAGCACAAGGACTCTGATACCGATTCTGGAGATGGAGGCCACAAGAAGACGACGACACTGCCCCATCGGCCACAAGTAGGGTGTTTTGTATGGTTCTAGCTCATACCTAATATGCCCCGTAGCGCAAGAAACCCGGCGACAAGACAGGCAGATCGGTGTCTGAAGAGGTGGAAGTGGTGGGTCTTACCTCGAGGTGCCTGTCTGTTGACTCACTAATTCAAAGAATGAACGCGCCCGAGAATTCGATCCTTCCAGCGATGCCACGATTCTTCCACGGATGCCAAAGAAGAAGAACCCGAAGAAGGGTGGTAAAAAGCCGCCCGCCTCCGGGACTGATACTGGCGCAGGAGCTACTTCTGGGGAGCAGTCTGGCACGAAAGACGACCCGACGGACACAGGAACAACCGACCAGAATACAGGCGATACTACCGAGAAAGGTGGAAGTGATGAAAAGGGCGATGGTGACAAGCATGGATCTGGCAGCGAGAAGGGCCATGATAGTGACAAGGGCGACGGTGACAAGCATGGATCCGGCAGCGAGGGAGGGACTGTCTCATCCGGTAATGGTAATGGGCAGAGCGGATCGTCCTACAAGCCATCAGAGTCTGACCCAGAGACCAAGAGCGAAATTGGTATATCCGCTCCAAATACATCGTTGATTCATTTTACTGACACAGCGTAGAACACATCCTTCCTATCGCGGCACTCAAGTTCTTCAATGATCACTGCAATGACCTAACGGACGACCAGCTGAACGAGATCAAGAAGACAATCAACGACAAGAGGAATCTGATCAATACGCCTCATGTCGTGAATGCTTTGGTACGATTATAAATGTGTTTCTCTTCGATGCATCATATTCTCATGACGTCGATAGAAAAAGGACAGTACAACTCGAGCATTGGAGGGCAAAAAGGATGGCGGCGAAAGCGTGAAGACTTACACTGCTTGGCGCAACACTGTCGCCTACCTCCAGGCTATGACCAAGCGAGTCGACACCATCGCGAGTCTCCTACAAAAGGTCTCTGGCATCGCCGGCTCTGAAGATTACTTCAAGAAACTGCACCAGGCTGTTATCGCTGACGCTGAGTTGATGGAGAAGAAGAAGCAGCAGCAGGAGGCGAGTGGGGATGAAGGATCGGACAAAGGGGAGGGGGCGGGAATTGACCAGGACGGTGGAGGAGATACTGGGGAAACGGAAGAGGGTGGAGCTGAGCTGAGCGGTGAGACGGGGACAGGTATCATCAAGCAACAGAGTACTACTGGAACGGAAGAGTCGACCGGTGGAGGTGAGGGGTCAACGGCCAAGGACAGCGATTCGACAACGACTGGCGGCAACAAAAAGAAGGGCGGGAAGAAGGGCGGGAAGACGGATGACACAGCGGCTGCATAGTCCAATAGTGCTTTGTTCTCTGAGTACGCTTACTGAACGATACAACGGAGAAAAGTCAAGAATTCTTTGTTTAGTATAATGCTGCATCTCACTCCTCTTACTACTACACCTTCAATCTTTACCAGGCTATAAGACACATTTTATACATGAAAGGCCTCTGAGCAGAGCAGGAATGTTCTTGTATGGATCCCTCTAGCTACAGGGAACAGCACTGTACCGTACCCCCTTGCATGGTCGGGCGCATCCGCCATATATGGGCTCCTCCGCCATGTATGGTCGCGCCCTGCGCCTTTCGTCGGGCTGAAAACCCCCCCTGACGCTTCGCTCTCCTTGCGCTCCTTTCCAAATGGGCTTGGTAGTTTCAATTCCTCCATTTGTCGCCCATCGCCAGATCTCAATCGTTACGATTTCCACCTCGATCATGTTTGTGTACCTTGAACGTCGCGATAAGATATCCGGTCAATCAAAGGCTGATACCGGGCCGACGTCAACTCACTGCGAAACCCCTCAAACTTAGCCTGACCTCTCGTTGACCAGGTCCATACTTATCACTGCCTCGGGTCATACTCCTTTTTTCGAACAAGTCCGCGCCCATCGTTACTCACCCAAGTTTCTGCCAAATATGCATATTCGTGTTTCTAAACATACGCGGAAGAAAAAAAAAGATAGAAAGTACAACGACATAGAGTCGCGTCATGCTCCTTTTTTCGAACAAGTCCGCGCCCATCGTTACTCACCCAAGTTTCTGCCAAATATGTGTATTCGTGTTTCTAAACATACGCGGAAGAAAAAAAAAGATAGACATAGAGCCACAAGATGATATAAATAACAAGATGACAGCCACAAGAAAATATGAGCAACAAGATGAGAGCCACAAGAAGATACGAATGACAAGATAACAGCGACAAGAAGAATAGATAACAGGAATATACACGCAAGGGAATAGAGAACCCTATCGACACCAGACAGCAACATGACACGGACATTGAATCGAGTGCGACCATTCATGGTCGCGCCGTCCACCTAGGCATCGGCCGCAAGCAGCGACTCGATGCATAGACGGAAATCGGTCACCGCCTTCGACCATTTCTTGAGTTCTGTCGCCGTATTCCGCGCCAGCCCAACTGACGCACCCCACCAGAAGAGACCAAGTAAGAGGTTGACCAGACCACCCTCCCCACCCTTCTGAATAGCTTGTACCAGGAGAAGGTCGTATTTCGGCTCTGGGAGGGTCTGATTGACGAGCCGGCGACGTAGCGGTGACTGCACCGAATTCCACCAGTCACACCAAGATACGCCGTACGCGGCGACATCCTTCATTTCTGGCCCCTTGTCGAAGTCCTTGGTCCTCAGCCACTCTATGAGCTCGGGAGGTCGGGACTTTGATGCCGGCAAACGTCTCTGTGAAACAAATCAGAAATCACATTTTCACTGCCATGCATGGTCGAAATCGGTGCCATCCATGGACTGGGTACCATGTATGGTCACAGAAATGAGGCATCTCACCTTTGTCTGCGGATCCTCCATGAACATTCTAGCCTCCAGGTCACTGTACAGTCGAACAAGAAGATCCCATTCGTCGCCCATCGCCCGTCCGTGCATCTGTAGAACCACCGCGTCGCACCAAGGAGGGATATTCTCCTTGTTGGCAATCCTGCGGTCCACCAGAGGAACCAAAGCGCGACATACAACGCCTTTCTTCCTTGACGATCGACGTTCGCCCCCATCACCAGCAGACTTATCAGGAGGGGGTGGACCGGCAAGCGCAAGTACCACAGGTGTCACCGCGGAAGCGGTACTCTTCTTCTTCGACCCCACCACCTCGTTGGTCGCCCCCTTTGTTGGCTGGTTCAATTTCCTCCGCTTACTCCCCGCAATCCCAGCGGGTTCCGCTTTACGCTTTCTCCCTTTTTGCGCAGGCTCGGTGACATCTGGCGCTCCATCTTCTTCTTCCTCGGCGGCATGTGCCAACTGAAGTTGGGAGACAGGAAGGGGTTCTTCAGGCGCTGGGGGAAGCAGCATGCGAGGAACAGTGGAGGCAAGGAAGGGATGCGCCGTCGAGGATGTGGGTACAGAATACTTGCTCCAGACAATTGTGTCGGCAGTCGGTTGTTGCGAGGAGTCTGAACCGGTGAGTCCGGCGGCGGCAAATGAGGAAGTAGAGTCTAATTCGCCAAAGTCGCGTGCCATGTCGCCCCAGATCTTTGGATCACCGTACTTGTCGAGAAGTTGCCCCGTCGTGAGCCCCTCCAAATCAACCTTACGCGCGCTCTCGGTGTAGTTCCAGTCCATCAAATTTGCGTATGCGCCGACACCACCCTGGCCTCCCGTTCCATATTCGGCAAACCAGTTGCTTTCCGTCGTTGACGTAGGAAAGCTTGGTCCATCCATGTACGGTACGCCTCCAGCAGCGTCCTGGCTCGCCATGTATGGTACGGCTGTAGGTACATGGAAGATGGCGTCATCCATGAATGGAGGAGTCGAGGCAGCCGGACCAGGCACAGCCAGAGGTCCATCCATGCATGGTACGCCTTCAGCAGCTTCTTGACTCTCCATGTATGGTATGGCTGCAGGCACAGAAAAGAAGGCGCCATCCATGAATGGAGCACTCGAGGGAGCCGGACCAGGCACAGCCAGAGGTCCATCCATATATGGTACGCCTGCACCTTCCTGGGTCGCCATGTATGGTACGCCTGCAGGCGGCCTCGAACCTTCCTGGGTGGCCATGTATGGTACGGCTGCAGGCGGGCTCGATGTAGCCGGTCGAGGAACAGTGTCGCCAGGCGGAGCACCGAACGTATGCGTCTGAGTAGGGACATCACCGTGGGGAGATGGCGATTGTGGGTTGGGACGCGGAATTGAAACAGAAGTGGGAAAGGAAGATCTGAGATCTGGGAAGGAAGAGGGCGCGTCAGGGGGGAGGAACGTCCCAGACTTAGTCGACTGGTCCCGAATTGTCGTCTGTGGGCCAACAACATCTAAGCCGCACTCTGTAGCGACCAGACCCTCTAATACGGGCGCGGAAATACTGCCCACATCAATGGTTGGAGTCGGATTTACCGAAGATGCTGGCTGGACAGCTTCGCGATGCTGACCACCCCGGGGGGGCACCACATGAGCGCGACACATTTCCGGAGCTGTGTCAAAGTCATTCAGTTTCATCATTCTGAAGAAATATGTATACTCACTGAAGCAGGACTTCGCGTACTCCACCAGAGGGTCGCGTATGTTCTTCTCCCAGCCGTGATAGGCTTGCTCGAACGTATGTCCGGCCGCATTAACGTGGGCACCATGGGGACCGTACTGCCACCTACGAATAATCAGTATGTTTGGGTGCATTACACAGGGTAAGGAACGTACGTCTGAGTACCAATGACACCCAAGTCATCTGGTCCGACGGTGGTAATGATAAAGAGTTGGCCCGATCGTTGCGCAACTTTGCTTGCAAAGACCTTGACGTGTGCGGGCATGAGACCCTTCGCCCTAGAAGACGTCAGAGTCAAACTCCCGGTTCACCAATCGAAGAGAAAACGTACTCCGCATACTGCGTCGGGGTGCGTGGAGCGGACTCATCGGAAGCATCGAGAGCCTTCATCTCCTCCTTCGCTATCTTCTCGTCCGTCACAGCCAGCATGCAAGCCTCTCGAATCTCCTGGTCAGCGCGATCCCAAGCCAACACCCTCGCACGCCGCATGAGTGTCATGGAATCGGTATCGGCAAGTGATTCGCTGAGTTCCTCCTTCGCAGCGTCGACCAGATGTTTATGCTCCATCTGGAAAATTTCCTGGGCGTGGTGAACGCGACCACGGTCATGGAAACCGAAGATGTCCTTCTCAGCCGGTACGTAGGTCGATAGCCCTTTGGAGTTGTTCTCATACCATGTACGCAAGCGCTGGAAAGGATCAGAATGAAATGTCATACGCCAATTCGGAACGTGAGAGGAACATACCTTTTTGACTCTGCCGGTGGCTGTGCACGGCCGGCGCGCACTCCCGTTGTCCCCACCGGGCGCATCATACTTGATCTTTAGTTGGATACACATCTCCTGGACCGTCCAGCGGGCGAGAAAAGCGTTCTCCATCAAGGGCCAAAAAAGAGCTAGTTTGGTATTCCCCTGTGTTTTATTCCCCTGTGCTTCGAGATATTGCGGGATGAACCCGCACAAGAGCCTGTACTGCTCGACGGTGGTCCAACGGTTATGGTGAAGGGCGGGATCGCGGGGGGGCTTCTTTGGCTTTGGCCTGGCTGGTTTTGGCTGTCGGCAATCATTAGTCTTCTAAGCACGTCAGAAAGAGGACGAGCAGGGTTAGCTCACCCGCTTCGCGCCCGTCAGGGCACTATCTGACGATGACGCTGATGCTGGAAAATCGTCTGACGACGCGGCAGGTGGTATCACCGACATAGGCTAAAACTCTATCAGATCAGTTCCTGTGCCGACAATTGATCTGCCGACATACACTCGACATACCTGGATGTCCTATACGAGCGCGATTAACCTATGGTATGGTTGGAGACGAGGAGGAAACCTTTGGCGGATTATGCAACTCCAGCGTTGGCCGCATCTGCCGCGGCACGAGCCGACCATGAACCGCGAAATACCGACCATGAACTGTACAGACAATCAATAATTTCAAACTCCGACAGCCAGATTGTCATATATATATGCTGGCGTGAAAGGCCCATTTCCCTGTCCGCTCTTAGTTCCCTCAAATTACGGCCATGCTTTTTGTGCTCTCCATCGACGACCCGTCCGTTTGCATTGCCAGTATCCTGGACGTCCTCAAGACTGTCGGTATAGCCGCAATCGGGAGGGAACTGAGTTGTAAGTGATCTTTGATCAACGTCATCACCATGGACGCTAAACCCCCTCTAGCCGAACCCGACATCGTCGACTCAATCGACGGCTCTGACACCAGCTCCGTTATGTCGTCCCTCGACGACGACTCCGACATAGAACTTGTCGATCCTCTCGGTAAGCATTTCCTTCTTTTTGCTCGCGTTGTGTGTGATTGAATACCCTTTTGTGTTGTCAGGTGGGTCCAAGCACCTCCGCGCGTATACCGCGAACACACTCCTTGCCGCCGTTCAGGCGGGAAGTAAGTCTCTCTTTTACCCTCCTTGACACGTCTAATTGGCCCTAGAATCCATCACAGTCATGCCCCTCAACTCCGGCGGTGGAGCTACGGCCCTGGGTTCGTTTCTTCATACACAATTTACCCTGACGTTTACTTACTCACTCGTCAGTCTGCGCCAGTTGTGTCAAAACTATCGCTGGTGCTGCTCATTCGGTGCCCGTCTCCTTTGTCGTTGGTTCGGGAGACAGTTCCGGCGGCTCCAACGACAATAGCGCGTCTGGGTCGTCGAGCATACCCATTCCAGCGTCAACCGGTCCCCCCACGCCAGTGGTCGTCGCCCCCGGTTCTGCTTCCCCACCGGCGACGGCTCCGGTCGTCAACCCCGCCCCCACACCCGTTGTCCCCGCCACGGCTCCCGCTCCTACTTCCCCACCGGCGACGGCTCCGGTCGTCAACCCCGCCCCCACGCCCGTTGTCCCCGCCACGTCTCCGGGGTGGATCCCTGTCAACCTTAATTCAGCTCCACCCCCCGCTAACGCACCCGCTGTTTCAGTTGCTTCCTCCCTCGCCTCGGCCCCGGGGTGGATCCCTGTCAACCTCAATTCGGCTCCACCTCCCGCCAACGCTCCCGCCCCCATTTTTGGTCAGGCTCCCGCTCCCGCCCCGCCGGCGTGGATTCCCGTACCACACCCTGCAATGGCTCTAGGTCCCCTCGTTCCTCCTGCGCTTACATCTGTCCCCACCCCGCCGTCTCCTCCTCCGACAGCCCAGTCAACGGGATCGTCGGGGTTCAATAGTCTGCGCCCAGCTTTTCCACCCGCCGGTAGGATCCCCGCCGCTGCGCTCAACCGAATGACCCCGGAGACGATCACGGAGATTGCCCACCTTGACCTGGACACAATGCCCCCTAACGGACACACGGGGCCCTGGTACTGCATCTCCAGGGGTACTCGGTTGGGAATGGTCAGCCGCTGGTGTGTGCTTCCCCGTTTCTTTACTTCTCCTTTGCTCACGTTATATTTTGCAGGGGGTTGGCCAGCCCACATGTCATTGGGATACCTCGGTCAGCATTCTCAAAGCACAAGACCTGGCTGGCGGCGAGGACCGAGTTCCTGGACCTTCGTGACTCCGGCGCGTGTGAGTTGCTCTAGTTGTAAGTTGCATCTCACACCACATTATCTTGCCGCGTCCTTTCGCGTGATTTTTTTTCGTGTTTTTTATCTTGTTGCTTCGTTTACCGATTTTGTTCTATATCTTGGTGCCTTATTGCACGTCTTTTTCCCCCCTTTCTTGTACTTATTTGCAGTTTTTTTTACTCTTGGTCGTCGTTGTTGCTAGCTCTGTTCGCTTACTTTTGCTGTCGCTGTTCGTCACTGATATGTACATTACGCTGCTGTCTGTATACCCTTGTGCAAATACATATCCGCGTCGTCTACCTCTCCGTGTGAGTCTAAGGCAACGGGATAAAGTTTACCTCAAAACATGGCCGGCAAGGACGGGCAAATGCAGTGAAGAGAGTCCGAGGGAGAAGTCAACACGTATCTGTATTAATGCTAATGTTGACGTTGAAATGCTAATTCCTGACGCACGAACTTCTCCGCGAGACCCATATTACACGACAATGCCTCACACAGTACATCCCCCACCCACTTCTCAACCTCACTGATGGAATTCATCCTCTCTTGTATCTCCTGATATTCGGGCCCAGTTCCAAACGTCTCCCAGTATCTCTGTTGAGCCTGGTAGCACTGCTCACGCAGACCGGAGATGTAGATTACGGCCACATTGATCTGGTCTTTGTAGTTTTCACCGTGTCCGCTCGTTACTCGAGCGAGATAGGCGGTGACCAACCTCTCCAAGAAGATGCGGGGGTCGGATCCCACATATTCCGCAAAGAGCGCGCAGGCGCGATCGACGCGGCACAGACAGATGGCGCGAAAGCGCACTCTCGATGCTTCACTGTAGTCGGTTGGAGGCGATAGGGGCCGGTCGTTGAGTCTGTGAGGCGATTAGCTCTGTATTTGAACGTCAAAATGTGGAGGGAGACGGACCTGGATGTTGGCACGGCGTATAGCGGATCATTCACGCCCTCTGCTTGCCTCATGAGCATCGTATCTGTTCTGTAGATGATGTTATGATCGCGAAATGAGTTATTAAAGAACATAAACAGCCATACCGAGGGTTTCGCTGGCGGTATCGGCTACGTCGGACTTCCTTATGTTCGTCTGCATGTCTCCATACCAAATCGTCAACTCGAACCTTGTTCATTGATACAGAACCACTCACCTAAGCCAGTTCAGACGATTCGTTTCACGTCTAGCAGCGCGCCGCTCCTCGTCGGAGGCATATTTGGGGGGACGACCACCCCGGCGAGCTTTGACCATCGTAGTATGAGTATAAGTCTTACGATCGATGTTGACCCTATTTGTGCTCCCGTCAGACAGAAACTCCAAACACCTATCCAAGGTCCACCTCAGCTCTCGGATGCTCCGGGATGTTGATATAGCGTGCAAAAAAGTATTTTGGCTGACTTACATTTTGGATGAGAGCGGTGTAGCGGGTGATATGGCATCCGGGAAATAATACCCAAATCACTTTTAACCCGCTGATTTCCCCACGGAATTTACTCCGTTGATGATTATAAGCACTTCCGCGAAGTGTCAGGAAAAACTATGGAAGGGATCGCTGATGGGAGTCGGTGCGCGTCGGTAAGGAGACCCACCGTACTCCGGGGGAAGGCCCAAACGGGATGCTCGCGAGTTCCCGAGCGGAGTTCCAACGGAGTTGGTACTACTGTACAGTTAATGATATATTGGGCGGTTGGGACCAGGACTCCTCTGTCTTCCCTTCTCTGCTTTTCGTCGTTCACGCCCCGCCTCTATTTTCCTCAACCATCGTGATTGACCCCTAGTGAGTTCCCCGCACTCCTCTACCCCACACACTGACCAATGTGATTGTTGCCGTGATCGTTAGCCGCGGTAAGCCCTTTATGGTTTTCCCTCTGACGAGCCTGACGCCATTCCCCACAGAAAATGTCTGACCTCCGTCAGACGAAAAGCGTTCACATTGAATGGGCGCGAAGCCGACTCCATTTATACCGGGCTGCGACGCGCTCAGGCTACAACGCGACGGAAGCGTTTCTTTTCCGAGAGTGGACCGACCTCGTCGCCGAATTTCCGGAAGACTTCAAGCGCCCCGACGAAAAAGATTTTGACTTTCACCTCCATTGGCGGTACACCGGCATGAAAGTAAGTGAACGTTGCCAGCCATTACCTAGTCACTAATCGCCTATGAAGGAGGTCCGGCGTCTCATGATCACGACCATGACTTGGTCGGCTTTCTTCCGGGCCAAGAAGATTACCGCTAGTCCTCCGAGCGGTGGCCAAGGTAGTGCACCAAGGGATGGTGGCGACGACGCGAATCCCGATGCTCCAGCTGGCAATTCCCCGCACCCCGACTCTCCCGCCTCCGACCCAAACAACGTCGGGGCATCCGGCTCACAGGCTCAGTGGGACTCTTCCACCAACGCGTCCGAGTCGCAGGCGCCAAGCATCGACACCGCCGCGGACGCGCCCTGCGATTCAGCGTCCGAGTCGCAGGCGGCAACCATCGACACCGGGGCGGACGCGCCGTCCGAGTCGGCGTCCGACTCGCAAACGCCAAGCATTGAGGCAACCTCAGTGGCGGTGAGCAGTTTCATTGGTATCTTCGCGCATGCACTTCATTGATGTCCTTCCAGCCTGCGGCGCAGAGCGTGTCAGCGATGGACCAACCTATTGCCAAAGTGAGCATTGTCTCTATTGCCTTGTCGGGAGTGACCCTAACTCACCCATCTTTATTTTAGAACCCTTACCTTCCCCTTTTGCAAGTTGACTCTGCTCTTCCCGAGGCGTCGCGTCACCCCGGACTGCGAATGCCCCCAGCCTTCGCCAGACTCCTCCCCCCTCCTATCACGTTCAAATGGGGTGGTTACCTACCCCAGCAAGAATACCCCCAGACGCCCATCAACTCCCCCGAATACAAGGTTCAACCCGCGCCCATCACCGTCCCTCTGTTGTCCTATCCGGACTCCGACGACGAGATCCAAATCATCGGGCCTCCGTCGCCTCGCAAGCCGCGTCCCTTCATCGGTGAGGCGCAAACCGTTGCCCCTCTGACAACCCTCAAGCCTTCCCTCTTCCATGGCGAGCCTTTTGGGCGCACCGTCTTCACTGGGCAGCCGAAAAGGGTCAGTCCTTCTATCTCTTGTCTGGTTTCTGGTGGACTGCTAACGATTTAGCAGCCGGCCGATTTCTCTCTCAACTATACCATCCGCGACAAGTATCCGGCCGTGCGTCAGGGCGTGCGCCTTCATATCAGGAGTAAGGCTGGACGTGAGGCCGCTGACCGTGAGGCGGCCGCGCGTGCAGGCCTGACTTCGCTCGCCGCTGCCGCCGCCGAGATGACGCGCGACAATGCTGTCGAAGGGTCCAGGATCGCCCTGTTCGCGCCATTTCCGCCTCCCCCGGCCACCGTGTCCCCGTCCCTCCCCATACGGCAGAGCGCTTTGTTGGCTGGGAAATCAAACTCCCAGACGACCTCCTCCACCCCGCCCCTCCCCAAACGCCGCCAACCCGCTCACTGTGGAATTGGGCCCGCTCCAAGCGCTGCCGCGCCCTCGGAGACGATCCGCACCGCACCGCCCCTCCCCAAGCGCCGACTCCCTAATCACTGTGGGATTGGGTCCCCTCCCAAGCGTCGCCGAAACTCTGAGTAGGGAAGATTTGTGCGTGGGGATGAGCGCATGGGTCTCTTGATCTCCCCGGCTGTTTTGTTGTCTGTGCTGTTTTGTTGTCTGTGCCTATGTTCTCTTGTTCTATACCCATCTTGTCGCATCATCTGTGCTTATCTTTTGGCACCCTCCGTCGCATCTTATACCAATCTTGGACTCTCGCATTGCATCTTGTGCTACTCATCAAGCCTCTTGTATTTCTTGACACTTTTGCTCTCCCGACGTGTACATACCATCTTGTTGTATCTTTTTCTTGGCTCTTGACTTGTACATACATCTTGCTGTATTTTCTTGCTCTTTTTTTTCTTTTTTTTTTTTGTTCCGGTGCAATACAATGTATTCATTGCCTGTCCTCTGTGTGTTCTCCTTGCCTGAGTGTGCCAATACCAGAAGCAAAGTGAGAGGGGCGCTACATCCGTACCATGTATGGTATGCACACCTGGTATGCTCACATAGGGTCTGCCATCCATGGAGGCCGCTTGATTCGTACCATGTATGGTACGAAGCGTATAGTATGCGCGCGGTACCATGTATGGTACCAGGTATTGCATCGATAGCACTCATGTATGGGGTCTGCCATACATGGAGCTCACTACATCCGTGGCGTATATGGTATTGCGTATGGTATGCGCGCATGCCATGTATGGTACTATATACGGTACCATATGTGCGCATACGTACGTATGTATGGGAGTTTACCATGTAGTATTACCATGTAGTATAAAGCCATGGACAAAATCTCACCTCACCCAAAAGTGCAATGAAGAACTCCAACGAACTTACTCGCTCCAAAGCGCCCGGTGGTCGGACCGCGCACTTCAATCCTCGCAGGGTGAGCACTTAGATTTGAACGAGCTTGCCATCCGACGCTGACGCTGGTACTAGATCGATCCCCTTGCAGACATGCGTCGACTTCGTGGCATTCTGAATGTCGGCGGAGACAGAATTACGCACAATTTCATCGATCGCATTTTGTGGCGTGGTATGATAGCCGTTGATGGCAACTTCAGGTTGCGTTCCCTCCCGTGACTTTTGGTTGCATATGAGAAGGCTGGATCTAACTCTCGATTTCAGGAGGCGTGAGCCACCGACAAGGGCCCTCCTTATGTCTTACGATCATTCTTGTCCGTGTAGATGTCCTGGTTGGGTGGAGAGTGACTGACTATATAATACTTGTACAAATATCACGAAGCGGTGGAACATTGACAAGATTGGGGATTTGATTGCCACACATTTTACGGGTACACTTACGAACACAGACTACAGAAACGATAAGAGAAGTACAGAGTGGGTACGACGACGACGAGACACAAGACAGAAGATATCCCTAGTACGACGAAAAATCATAAGAAACATGGAGCGATACGAGCGGGATGTGGGGAGAGATGTGGGAGATGTGGTCAACGGAAATCGTCGAGAAGGTCCTGGAGGATCTCCATGTCCTGGGACACCTCGTTGATAAGGAGGGCCTCGCTCAGAACCAGGCGAATTTTGGTAGCGGGCGAGAAATCTGAAGAGAAATGAGTAGGGAAAGTAGGAATGAACAGGAAAGGAACGCACAGAGATTGGCAAGGTATTGCAGGTCGGTGGCATTGTGAACGCCCATGTTCTCGAAGGCTCCTGCCCAGTTCATTTTATCCAGGGTGGTGAGACGTGTCCCAACTTCACCGCCACCGCTGAGGGGGGAAACGTCAATAGGAGGGTCGTGGGCGACGCATGAATTGGAGCGATCTATGAAATATGATCGGGAGGAGGTTAGCACCGGAATAGCGGCGATATAGAAGACGTACTTTTGGCGACGTCTTCCTCCTCATTGTAGAACTCTACAAGTGTGGTGAGAACCTCACGGCGGATGTCTACGAAGAGAATGAATGAAGGGGAAAAGGTGAGAAGCAAAAGACGCACCATCACGACAGTTGCGCATCAAATGCTCGTTGATTGCTTTGAGCCCAATGAGGAGTCCACGAATATCACTTTGAGCACGATTATGGACGGCAGTTACGCCACGAGGAGGTGAATCGAGGGCGGACATGTTGGAAGGAGGAAGAAAAAATTTAGCGCCCTCCGAGCTTAAAAGCGCTCTCATCAAAGGCGGAGCCAAACATAGCGGCGGCATAACGGCGGCATAAATAACGCACCCTAAGCGCGTGCATGGGATTACACGAGCGAGACTTAGAACAGAGACTTTCGAGGCGGGTAGGTAGTGGGTCCATGGTGGTACATGGCACCACCCAATTCACATGATTGCTAACACGACCACGCAATATGACTGCCGCCGGCAAGCCCGCCCACCGTTTCTTCATTGTTTCCATGTATGGCGTTCAATTTGGACAATGTATGGCTTCGTCCATAGTCTATGTATTGCCGTTCTGCCATTTATGGCATCCTCCTTCCTTGAAACTGTCTCTTTGAGTGCGTCCATGTATGGCCGTCCTCCCCGTGCTTTGTCTATATCACCGGGCGCGTGCTTCTTTTGATCGTCCTCCCTGGCGCGTGCTTCCTCAAGCCTTTGTCCATGTATGGCCGTCCTCCCCATCCATGGCACCCTCCTCCTCGAACCTTCTCTTGTAGTGCATCCATGTATGGCCGTCCTCCCGTACATGTCATCTTCCTTGCACGGTCGCGTGCTCACTAGCGCTCACTCCTCGGTCTTCTTTTCTATACGCACGTAACATTCTTCCATGTATGGCACGTCAGGTGAGTTCCCTAGATTATTCTCTTTTCTTGTGGACGTGCCTTGAATGGTACATGTCCTGACTGTCTAGCGCCATGTATGCCAGCCAGTGTGCCATGTATGTATGCCAGCCGGTGTGCCATGTATGGCACCCATAGCGCTACTGTTCTGGCACGTTCTGGCAGTGTGGCGCAGACAATTATAGGCAGTTAAGCTACTCTTTTGGCTCAACTCGTGGTTCTGCGCACACAAATATCCGCATGAGAGACACTGTGGGGTACTCCGAGCTTAGCAACTTGTCGATGCGACGCGCACCTATAAGATAAGGGCTCTTTTCGCATGTACACCCTCACTCGACTACTGCACTGCTCCTTACACCAGCATGCGTAGAATTGCTCAGTCACTGAAACGTTCCGTTCCACGTCCCACGAATGCCTTGGCCACGGAGAAGTTGGAAATTCATCACCACCGTGTATGGCATCCTGATTCGGCCCGCCCATCGGTGTCGCATTCTACGTCGCATACGGCAGCTACGTCCGTCTCTGGCGATGATGTCAATGTCCCTGACTGGTCAGCTTTGGCTACTCCCGACCCCAGAGCCGACGAACCCATCCTTCATCACTCACGATATACCACAGAAGCCGATGTCGACGACGACGAGATGTCGGTTGCTTTGGATCCCAATCTCCAGCAGGCTGGGGAGCAAATCCACCGAGGCCCTCCTTCAGTATGATATCTAATTTATGTTGATCTGTAGACCACTGATTACGATGGCATAGGATGATCCCATGCGCGTTTGGAGGTTCCGCGCAGATATGTATCTCGGTGAACTGCTTCATTTGGAGGCTCCATTGACGGAAGTCAATATCTGCCCCGGTTGGGATGGAACCGGATGTCAGGACACCTCCGAGTATCATTGTCTTGCATGTCTGGATCAAACGATGTACTGCCAAGCCTGCTTCGTTAGAGGTCACCGGCAGCTTCCGTTTCACCGCGTTCAGGTACTTTTGTTTGTTGCTTCATCTCTAACGTGTGCCTGATTACGTTTTCGAAGCATTGGAATGGCGTCTTCTTTGAGCGCACGACCTTGCGCGACTTGGGTTTGCGTATCCAATTGGGTCACCCCCCTGATGAGGACTGCTCCAATCCATATGCGGCTGACCCAAAATTTACCATCATCGACGTGGACGGTATTCACTTGGTTCACCTTGATTATTGCAACTGTCTTGGTGTCGAGCCGAGGGACATCCAGCTTCTCCGCCGCCGATTATATCCAGCCAGTACCGTAAATCCGGAGACGTGCTGCAGCTTCCGTGTCTTGGAGGTCTTCCAGCTGATGAGTTTCATGTCGAAGGTAAGCTTCCCACCGAAACCATCAACATGGCTGACGTCCAAAATAGATATCAGCCTATGAGTACTACTTCACCCTGTCACGCTTGACCGACAATTTAGGAACTCAACCGCCACCGGTAAGAGTGTCGACATAGCCATCCGGACATGAGCTCATCTTCGATTATAGAATAGATATCAGCTCTTTCTACGAATGGTTCGACAATGGCGACACCTCAAATTGACGAAACGGATGGGGCGCGGCAACGACCTGCTGGGGCGCCAGGCAACAGCTCCAGGTGATCTGGTGGTTCATTGTCCCGCGTGCCCACAGCCGGGGATCAATATTCCAGCTCAAATATCCCCGTAAGTATCTAGGGTTTGAAGGTCCGGTCCGGTCCGGTTTTTTGACCTCTGAGGTCTAGGACCGGGACCGGACCGGTCCACAAAAATCCAAATTTTGGCCGGACTTAGGACTGGACCGGTTAGGACCGCAAAATCGGTCCTAATCGGTCCGGTCTTCGGTCTAAAACCGGTCCAGGACCGGTCCACACTGCCTTTAGTATAAAGATGTATTTTCACAGAATTTTGAGTAAGTTTGCCATAAAGTAAGTTTACCAGATAAATTATATGAACTATAAGAATGAACTTTAACACTCATAGACTCTTTAGAATGCATTTTATACACACTCAAACTAGATCTTTATATAATTTGGGTTGAAATCACCAAGTCGGAGTAAGTTTACCATAAAAAATGCAAGAAATTTGACTTATTTAGTGCCTGAAGGCCAGTTTAAACTGGTTTTAACTGGACCCTGAGTGGACCGGTCCAAACCGGTCCTGAACCGGTCTTTACCAGTCCAGGAAATCCTAGGCTCAGCCTTGGACCTAGGACCGGGACCGGTTTGGACCGCGGACCGGTCCTTTTTGGACTGGTCATGTGACCGGTCCAGTCCGGTCCAGTCCACCGGTCTTACCGGTCCTTATGGACCGGACCTTCAAACCCTATAAGTATCAGACGGCCTCGTCTAATCTTCTGGAGCTGATTTCAACTGTTTAGCGAGAAAGCGTGGCTCCATCGACTGTTTCTCGCCATCGACACTAACTTCCGCCTGAAACGCCTCAATGTCTCAAACAGAGAGCGCGATCCGGCCCTGAATGCCGGAAACGCATACTTTGTCGAAGACAAGTCGTTCCGGGAGTTCATTACCGCCTACGATAAGAGAATTGCCGACGAGCCGAGTACGTGCAGCAAGCACGACACTGTGGAGCTGGCCAATATCCGTGGGGGTAAAGGAACGGATTCCAGTGGCGTTGGCGCGGTTGTGTGTAGCCGTCACGACATGAAGCGCCCTTCATCCGTGATTAACCTTGTAAAGGGTGAAAAGTGCGTCCACACATTTCTTCTCATAGTTCTGTGGCCCGACCTCCATTTCAGGTACATATATATGGATTACGCCGTTCTCAAAACCCTTGGATTGAATACACCTCCCGACATCGTCCTGTCATACGACATAGCGTGCCAGTGGAGCAAAAAGCTCCCATCGCGTGTCGCGATTTACCCTGTTTGGTTGCGGCCCAACCACCTCCGCACTGTCCTGTACCTAATTCCTAAGTTCCACTTACCTGCGCACATTCCCATGTGCCGATTCATTTTCTCATTCAACTACACACCGAGGGTAGGTCGCACTGATGGCGAAGCGCCAGAGCGTGGCTGGGCAGCGTCAAATGGAGCGGCCGCCAGCACGAAGGAGATGGGTCCGGGTTCGCGGTTAGATACCCTCGACGATCACTTTGGCGATCAGAATTGGCGGAAGATTGCGTTGATGCGTTAGTCATATCATGTATGGTGTTTCTTTATTGGTAGTTGACGATGTATGACCAGCTGCTTCTCTGATGTCAAAACTTAAGGTAGCTGTCAAGCAGCGCGAAGAGCACATCGTAGGATTCATCGGGTTCGAAATGTCGGTTACAAAAACGGACGCGATTCCCATCTGGCTGAAGGCGGTCCAGAGCTGGGAGAAAGATCCACATGGAAAGGCCCCGAATCCTTTTGTCCCGACAATTCGACGTTTGTTGTAATTTATTGTGTTGGAGTGGCAAACTTACTCAACGGTGTAACGTAGCTCTCTCAGATCAGGCTATAAGACTGCAACTCGCACAGGAGGAGGCATCTCTCGCGAACGACGTTTTTGTTCGCCATGATGTCGGTCCGACAGATTTTCTGGTACAAGGGCTCCAGCTGGAAGATTTGCAGTACGTCATATCATAATTGAGGAGGTGCCTGGATTGATTGATTGATTGATTTGCAGAGTTCGCCTCAAAAAGGAA
Organism: Strobilurus orientalis; assembly: GCA_019915145.1. NCBI lineage: Eukaryota > Fungi > Basidiomycota > Agaricomycetes > Agaricales > Physalacriaceae > Strobilurus > Strobilurus orientalis. The sequence continues at coordinate 319,240 of JAHLML010000015.1, read as the reverse complement.
ATGGCTTCTCTTGGAAACCATCCCACCGACAATCAGAAAGCATCGCTTCAGCAGAAGTGCAACGCCCTTCGTCGACGCATGGAGGCTTGGTTTCTTGTCCAAGGCGTCTATCAACCAGCGGCTACGGTCCGACGCTTGGCCGAGACAACCGGTTCTGCTCCGGTCCAGGCCTACGACACCGCCTTGCTGCTGCCGTCAGCCTTCGACACAGTCAACAATCCTCTGGATCGCGCTTTAGCTGACATTGAACAACGCCTGCGTATAGGACGGGCTCAAGACTCCCTCGGGTCCCTCCGAGAACACATCATTCTCAGGGCCGGTATGTATCGGGTGAAGGATCGGGAGGCAAGAGGTCAGGCAATGATGACGCGGGCAGGGAAGGTTCTGCACCGTATGAACGATCATATCACAGACGACAAGCTGCGATACCGCCGTCATTTCCAGGCTCTCGATTCGCTGGGGTCAATGCTTCATAATCTCAATCATCGTCGCTCGCTCCTCGCGCTTGAGGATCATCACATCGTGAACCTGGACGAATCCAATGATTCCGAGGGTCGGCGTCAATTATCGTGGATCTGGCTGGCTAGCGTGGACCTGTCAAACGAAAAAGGTGTCCAGGATGGTACGTCATCCATGTTGATCGCCGCTGCGCCACAATTCACCGGTCTATAGCTCTGCGAATAGAATGGTGCAAATCTCAAGCTCGCGCTCAAAGATGGCAGGAGGAGTGTGAGCTCGTGCGAGAGGAGATGCGTCGGTTTTTGGAGTACTTGCGATGGGAAATTCAGCATTGGGGATCACGCGCCCTGACGGGGGGAGCGATCTCTTTGCAAAGCATCGACGGAGCGTCCGCCGGTGCAAAGGCCTACGCACTGAGGGTGGTGGCCTCCCGGAAGAAGCTGCTGGGGCACGCAATAATCCTATTCAGCCAGGCGCCCCCCGATTGTCCCGCTATGGTCGATAACACCGGTAACCCCGCCCTCGATATGATAGACGTGACGCAGGACCTGGACCTACGGTCACCTGGATCGTTTGGACCGGCGCTTCTGGCCGCATCGTCAGCATCGATGCAACAGTAGTTCTTACTAGCAGTATTCCTTACTATGTATTCTTGTCTTTTTTGAATAAATACAGATAAGATCATTCGTATGAAAGGTGATCGAGCCGAATGGTGATTATCTGATTATAGAGGAAGTTTCACCTTTGATGACCGTAGCGCCACGCTAATCAATCTCGATCAATGTTGGACGTTGTGGCAGCTTCCTTTGGCTTCTACCTCAGTTGGGCTAGGAGGGCGGGGAGGCGCGTACCTGACCAAGAACAGGGGTGGCGCCATCATGGAAGTGCCATACATGGCACTCTTACACCGCGGGCAAACACCACCGCACCAACTTTCTGGTGCCTTAAACGCACCAGATTTCGATGTAATGATTTTCTGCGGGATTACGGGCCGGACATGCGGCAGCCTGAGTAGCGAACCGGTTCGACTCTAGGCTCGTGACCATCCGGCTTTGTCAGCGAGCAAGTAACTTCCAAAGCCGGCTGGGACGCCATGGCAGCGATTTGGCGGAGCCTGCCAAATAAGAGGCCTTGACTGTTTTTTTTCTTGCCCTCAAAAAAATTCAAAGTCAGATGTTCGCGGTATCTGTACACGCTGTCAATAGATGACCCGGAGAAGGCTGAGAAGCTCAAGCAGAGCCTACCTCCTGGTGCGTATCCGTGTTCGGCCAGCGCGCCATCTCTGACCCCGCACAGGTCTCGCGGTCAAGGAGATCACGGCAACTCTCAAGAAGAAGTAATCGCATCCATCCTTACTTTCGCACTGTTCTCTGGGAGGCGGTGGAAACGGCACGGGCGGCGTCTGCGGTGTCGTATTCCAAGCAAGATATATGCAGACATATTCATGCATCGCCCACTATGTTCTCACCCATGCTGCAATCATGATTCACACCCGCAAAATCAAAAACAACAAATAAAAAATCGTCCACAAGCTAAATATTGTCCAAATCTTCTCTGCAAATGTTCATACGGCTGTTCCTATATTGACGTCCAGCGGCACATGTGAGAACACATATCCGTTGTTTATCCCAGGTGCCCCCATCGAGTTGTATTCGACCAGAGGCTCGGGCTTACTTACAGGCATCCCCATCACCGTTGGCTTGAACCCATCATCTACAACCTTCATCAACTCCGCCTGCTGCAGGTCTGCTATATAGCTTGCGACTATAATGCATGCATCTGTTCGAGAAATCAGTGGCGCAAGTATCGATATGTATGGACGCCACGTACATGACAGATACATCCAGATGACGATGTAAATCGCGACTGCTGTGCCCTTGTACAAGGCAAGACCATTGATGCATACGTTGATCGTCAGAGAATCCGTAGAGCCATTCTCACACCGCGCAATGTTGTCCGCCGTCTTGACGCGAAAGACTGAGAACAGCGTAACACTACCAGACGCAATGCTAACACCAAGCAGAAGAGCAAGTGCATATCCGTAGACTCTCAGTAGAGATCGCCTATCGAGGGTAGCCGTAATTAGGCTGAAGAGGTCTCGTAAAGATGCCAATCACGTCGATTTACGATGGTACGTACCCAAAGCTTGCGACAACGGCTGCGTCGCCTGTAGAGATGTGTGAAAGTGAGCCCTGCTCGATGCCATGGGTGGTAGAGCCAGAGCGGAGCTCCTCATTGATGCCAGAGAGACCTAAGGCGTTGCTATCCAACTGAGTCAAGACGCTGGAGCGCTTGATAGCGTCCAGAATAATCTGCGTGTCTTCCTGAAGCTCGCTCTCTGCGCGTTGTACTTCCTTAAGACGACCAGCGTCGTCGGTCGCCGTCGTCCGGGCATCATTGCCATTGTCGTTGGGCGGGCATTGTCGGCATCGTCGTTGGCTGGGCATCGTCAGGGTCATTGTTGTCCGGGCATTGTCAAGATTGTTGTTGTCCGGTAGCCGTCCGCGGGTCGTTGCCGTTGTCCGCAGGTCGTTTCCGTTGTCCGCAGGTCGTTTCCGTTGTCCGCAAGCCGTCGTCGCTGCGATGTTCAGACGAGGGGAGGAGTGTGGAGACTTTGCAAAGTCTCACCTGCTTGTAGTCTCGTTAACCAGAATTTGTGAGATGTAAGAAGACAGTCGTTCTTACCACTACGGCAGTAATTCGCAGCGGTGTTGCCAGCCCCGTCCCAATCCTTTGCGTGCAAAAATTGCATCCGCGGCACTATTCTATCCCTCTGTATACCCTGCCGTCATCTGCGTCGTGCTCCGCAAGCGTCGAGGCCTCAGAAGGAGGGCTTACATGACCAGCTGCGTCGTCGAACGACGGCTTACGCGAGTGCGTGAGGTTGAATGGTATCCACGCAATTTGCAAGGTGTGGAGAGGGTGCGTGCGGCTAAATCACTCCCTATCTGATGGAGGAGGGTCGAGAGAGAGATCTGAGGAAGTTTGGCGGCTGGATATCACCTGTGATACCTGTAGTTAGGTGGCAAGTAACAGTGGCGATCGAGCCCAACGACGGTGTTACTAGGCAGTGATCGGGCAGAATTGCTTACCTCCCAAATTTCCGCTAGAATCCTTGCGGCCTTGGTCGCGAAATACAAGATTCTCGGCTACTGAGAGAAAAAATTTGCCGGTCTCACCGGCTCGCGGCCACTTATCAATTTAGGGCAACCCGTACCATCCCAAACCGGTAACCTGCCCGATGCGCTGCCCCGCCCAATACGCCGCCGTCAATAGCGCCGCGGATGTGGCAGTCCTCCATATGGCACCATTGTTCCACACGACATGTCTATAGTCTACTCAACTAAATTCCTAAGATTGAATGACACGCTCAAGCACGCCCTTCTGAGCTACCGTAGTACCAACATGTAACACTATCAGGCTGATTGAGACAATTGTCAATATTGTACATTACCCTCCAACGCTACAGATACGGCCCCACTGTACACTATGTCCTATATGCTATTGCATTACTGACCAACATAAGATAGGTACTGGACGCATGACTTGAAGGGTGGCGCGCGTCGGAAGGCTGAGGACATGTGTACCGTTCCATTCATGGAAGCGTCTGCCTGGGCTCTAAACTGCATCACGGCCCTGATAGACCGCACAAGGCTGATATGCGTCTTGATGCAGAGGAAGACCAAGCTTGCGGGCATGGTTCGGCGCTGCTATTTGTTAGTGATGGCCCGGTGTGTATAGAATGGCGAATCAGAGCCCTGTAGGAAGATTCAAGAGCCAGTGTGCAAGTGCAGTGTGTAGAGGAGCTCATTCCCCTTGGTATCCCCGAGGTTTAAACGTCGATATAGCGGCAAGAAAGTGGTTAGCGGTCGAGAAGGTGCTGTTACATCTGTGACCGATGCGGGATTTGGCTGTGGGCCGCGATGCCGGTGTCACAGTTCCCGCGCTTTGCCCGACGCATTGAGCAAGACGTCGGTCCTGTGGAGTTATACAACACAGTCAGATGGGCTTCCTGTAGCCATAGTATGCTACTCCAGGTGTGGTTTCTGTTTTGGGAATAAATCTTCAAAGAATTCTCGGATTGAAAGTAGGTTCACTTAGCACTTTCAAGTTCTATCTCTGCACAAGAACCTACATGCTCTCCCGAATGCCAACTCATTCCGCTTCTCATATTCATTCAAGACTCTCTATAGTCACTCTATGTCACCCACGACACATCCCCGACACAAGGTCCCATCCCTCTGAAAGTAAATTTTGGTTCAAGTAGTGCACATGTCTCATCGTGTCGATAAGTGATATGTGCAACTTGACCGAGCTGAGCAAATGTCATTGAAAGCAGCTTAGATGGTTGAGTCTAACTAAATGTTGCTCATACATGTAATATTGCCGGCGAACTGTCATGTAGTTGCATACTGAATACGGGTAGTAGTGCGCCACTGAACTTGAACGAAAGGAACATCAAACCGAAGTGTTTGGATGCAGCCGCAAGCATATAATCCATCACTGACAGTGCCGCTTCTGCTTTCCGCGAGCGGATCCTGCACTTGTACTGTAGGTCGAGGGGGGAGCTCGTCATCCTGTGATCATTTGCCGTTGCGTATGCCGCTGGTAGCTCGGGTGACGCAAAATATGGTGCCATTACCAGCGGTTGCAGTTTTGAGTTGCCCGTCGTCGTGAAGAAGGAGAATGAGACTTATCTCGAGTGTTAGTTTGTGGCGCACTTCTGGGGCAATGTTACCGCCACATGGGACATCGACTTTGAAGGTAAAGGCCATGAGGTTTAGTAACACACTGTTGAAGACAATTCCTATGTGACACACCATGGCCGTATACGTCCCAAGGCCGTCCTTTGATCTGCCGAGTCTGAATCACTGGCCCGTCCGCCAAAGGTGCAATGCCTGCAAAAAGCACGCTTAGAACATGCTCAATACTGGTGCCTTGAATAGATGACAAGGACAGTGATGAGGTCGACTGATGAGAGAGGCGGGCATGTTGGCAGTTGCCGCGGTCGGGTTCGAGAATACGGGCGGAAACAAGACAAACGACGGCGGGTTACCTTGTATGCCGGCGGCATTGATGGTCCCGGGCCATGCCTTGTGCGGGCGACAGGTCAAATAATTTTAGGCAGTGGCGACAGCGGTAGTTGAACCAACAGCTCAGCAAGCTTGTCGTGCCCTGGTCGTGCCCAAGTTCATAGGGATTCGAGCGGAAATTTGGGAGGTAAGCAATTTCGCCCGATCACTGCCTAGTATCACCGTCGTTGGGCTCGATCGCCACTGTTACTTGCCACCTAACTACGGGTATCACAGGTGCTGGATATTAGATTGTCGTTGAGCTGATGTGATGGTAAGAGCAAAAGATGCAGCAAGCTTTTGCCAGGCATTTGCTCTGGTGATCGTGTCGATCACTGCAATCACCGAGCTCGACGACGAGCGAGCATGTTCCAGGATAGGTTGAGGCAGATGAAATGCCAATTAGAATGTTGCATCATCAAGAAATTGTGTCAACAGCACCGACAACTTGCGGCGGGATGGCGGCAAGTGTGGACCAGAGGAGGGAGAAAGGCGCGCACACATGAATCGAACCGGTTTGCACAGGGTTTGCTTTCAGTCTGCCACATTTCCGGACCGCGTTCCCGGGAGAAAATCATTACATGAAACTCTGGTGCGTTTAAGGCACCAGAAAGTTGGTGCGGTGGTGTTTGCCCGCGGTGTTACTGAGACATGGTCCGGTTCAAAGTACCTCTAGTTAGAGGCATCCTTACAAGAATAAATTGGCTGTAGTTAGAGGGGATCATACATGAATAGGGCATTATGGGGTGTCTTTACACTGCCATAGGTTACGCAGTCGATGTCACGCCCTGAACGCAACAGGAGCTCACCCGACAGTAGGTACAGATATGAGTCCCGCTCAAAGGGTGATGGGGATCGTCTGCAAGCCTGAGATGTGAGTCTGATGTGTTATACTTCGTAAACCCAATCCAGTCACCTCGAAAATTATATAGCCCAATGATCTATACAACCTTAACTCAACGATTGAACAGTCAAGGGTAACGTCCAACACGCGCAGGCGATAAATGTGGACGTAGATTCTTCGCTTGAGATATACGCTTAGGCCAGGACACTAGTCCAGTCAAGCTTCCTAAACGCCTGCTCTACGCTGACCAAATCACCCTCCCCAATCCCCAACTCCTCCTTGGTAACCTCTTCGTATCCAGGCTTGGTCCAGCTATCCTCCCCCTCCCCACTAAACTTTGAGAAGTACAGCATGTTCAGCGCCAACTCTTCCCCGAAGGCCTCCCCAAACTTGAACGTCTTTTTGAACTCCTCCAACGTAACCTCAACGGCCTTCGCCTGCACACCGACGGCCTTCACCTGCACACCGACGGCCTTCGCCCACAAGTGGATGGTCTCAGCAAATGTCAGCACCTCCGATATCCCTTGGACGTACTTGCCCACCGTGAGGTCACGGTGACGGAAGATCGCTTCTGCATAAACGCCCGTCCCCTGCTCTGCCTCGCCAATGAACGGGACCTTTGTCGATGTCTTCCCCACTTGTGGCCACACGTACCCCTGCCCATCCGTCGCCTTCACAGGTGGGTTGTAATGGAGGAGGTTCGAGGCGTAATACCCGAGGAAGAAATACGTGGTCTTCTGCGCAAGAGCGGGGTAGGTGTCCACGAGGTATTCGTCGACGAGCACTTTGCCTTGCAAGTGCGGTACGGAGTGGTCGAGGTTGGGGAGTGAGCTCCAGATGTAGTGTTTGAGCGTCGGGGTAGCGGCGGCAGCGTCGACGAGGTGTTTGCCCTGCCGGACTTCGATGGCAAGCGCGCGGGCGGCATCTGGTTCCTTGGCGAAGGGCTCCCAGAAGTTGGTTACGCCGAAAGCCAGCTCTGCACCCTTCAAGTTAATCGAGTCAGTTCACGAGACGCAGTATGGAGAGAGCGACGTGATCACCTCGAAGGCCCGCAATACAGAATCATAATCATCCAGATTGGCTGCTACGACCTCAATGCCCTGCTGAGCGAGGGCCTTTCCTTTCGCGCTCGACGGATTACGAGTGACGCCCCGAATAGAATATATAGCGCCAGACGAGGACTTCTTGTTTGCAGCAAGGAGGCTGGAGATAACAGATCCGCCCTGCGTTCCTGTAGCTCCGAATACAACGACAAGAGATGGCATGTTGGGTTGAGATTTGTTTACGGAGACTAATAGCAATCTTGCACTTCGACCTTTCGGTTTATAATGGTGGCCCGGCGATACGGATCCAACATCAGTCAGCTAAGTATCGTTTGCTTACTGAGACGGACGTACATTAGTCAGATACAAAGTCCTCGTGAACACACTGCATCGAAAAGAATTCCAGAAGTAAAAATCTGTTTTCAGTTGCACCCCTTGCCTCCTCAAGCCTTGAACTCGCTCCAATCCAACTTCCTCAACGCCTCCTCAACACCTACCAGATCCCCCTCCCCAATACCCAACTCCTCCCTCGTCACCCGCTCAAACCCCGGCTTCGTCCAACTATCCACCTCACTAAACCTGTCAAAATACACCATATTCAACCCCATCTCCTCCCCGAACGCCTCCCCGTGCTTGAACCCCTTCCTATACTCATCCAGCGACACATACACCGCCTTCGCCTCCACGCCAACGACCTTCCCCCACAGTTGGATCACTTCGGCGAAGGTCAACACCTCCGAGATGCCTTGCGCGTACTTCCCCGCCGCCACAGCGCGATTGCGGAATATCGCCTCGGTGTAGACGCCTGTGCCTTGCTCGGCTTCGCCGAGGAACGCGATCTTGGCGGACGGTCTCCCGGGCTGGGGCCACACGTACCCCTTGCCGTCCTTGGCCTTCACAGGCGGGTCGTAGTCGAGGAGGTTCGAGGCGTAGTACCCGAGGAAGAGGTATGTCGTTTTCTGAGCGAGAGCGGGGTAGGTGTTTACGAGGTAGTCGTCGATGAGGACCTTGCTCTGCATGTGCGGGACGGTGTGGTCGAGGTTGGGAAGGGAGCTCCATACGTAGTGTTGGAGCGTTGGCGTAGCGGCAGCGGCGTCGACAAGGTGCTTGCCCTGCTGGACTTCGATGTTGAGCGCGCGGGCGGCGTCTGGTTGAACGCCGAAGGGGTCCCAGAAGTTGGTTGTCCCGAAGGTTAATTCTGCGTCCTAATGTCGGGGTTCAGTCACAAATGAGAGGGAGCAATATGCGCTGAGCTCACCTTGAAGGCGCGCAAGACAGAATCATAATCATCCAGATTCCCTGCTACGACCTCGACGCCCTGCTGGGTGAGAGCCTTTCCCTTGGAACTCGATGGGTTACGAGTCACTGCCCGAATAGAGTAGATGTCGCCCGACGATGATTTCTTGTTTGCTGCGAGGAGACTGGAAACGACAGAGCCGCCTTGCTTTCCAGTGGCTCCGAAGACTACGACGAGAGAAGGCATGTTTGTTGATGGCCTCTTCCATCGAGCGTCCACTTTATAAGAAAGGTCATAGGTCTGTCGAACCTCAGTCAGCACGGGCATGACTGAATACCGAGAAGCCCAACGAAGCTTACCGTGGAACTCGAATGAAGGCGTCAATAAGACACGCGATGATGCTTCACGCTGACAGATATCGGCCGTCGCTCGCCAATTCAACGCCGCCTATACAGATACGCAAGTGATCCCTTCTGTGTATTTGTAACAAGATGTTGAGACCTACAAACCAGAAAGATAAGGGCATGTCCAGACCAAAGAGGAAAGGAAGACTACCGGTCCTGCCGTTTCCTCGCACGAACTCAATAGTTTAAAGCAGCTGATCCACATATCGACAGCCACGAACGTTCGCTCCTCTCTACGTCCCTAACCTCCTTCTCACCGAGTTTCTTTTCGATAGAAAACTTCAGGGGAGGGCGTGGAGACAGATGCGGTGGCTCAATTATGCTTACACAGCCAGCGGTGAACTATGGGAAGGTGATTCGACCTAATTCAATTGCACAATTAGGCGGAGAAATCAAGGCGATAAGAAGGGAGGCGCGTACTCGACGCAAAGTGTATGCTCTGATAGTCAAACAAGCTGCGAAATTCTGAGCGCCTGTACAGGGAGAAGGAAGTCGGTCCGCGTGTATTGTACAGTCTGTCGTCCGACGCGGGCGCGGTGAAACGTCCAAGACAAGCGTTATGCTGTGGGGGTACAGTCATCGGAGAATCGCATACGGAGCGGCCGTTAGGCGCGTCGTTCTGGTGGCTAATTCGACGTGTGGGGATGTGTAGCAGCCAATCGGAGGGGGGAGTTCGTGAGGGACCTTGTCGAAACAATTTGCCGATAGGGGTAGAGCAATGGGAACCATAGGCCGGCGCGACTTGCAAACGGAATCGATGTGGTGTCGTCGTGAGCGGTTATTAGAGGAGGCGCCCAGCCAACAATTCCTGCTAGAGAGTTGGTCTGAGAATACATGTTAAACCGTGAGGCACACCATTTTTCGCATAGCATCCTTTCTGCATCACGGTCTTGATCAGCCGCAACGATGTGTAGACCTCATGGAGCGTGGACGGGCGCCAAAATGCCAGCTTCACATTGGATGATACCGGACGAAGTACAAATGTTCGCTGGTCGTTGGCAGATCGCAGTCACAGGGCGTCATGCAAGATGAGGCGGCGTAGAGGGACTAGGTAGCGCCGATTTAGACGACGTCGTACTTATTGCAGCTGGTAAAAGTGGAAAGGCGGGCGACAAGCAGGCGATGATGGTGGAAGGACGGAGACAAGGACGAGCCTTGGAAACTACGTCGGGTTAGGGTTGGGTTTGTCAGCATATCGTCCCAGTAAATGCAACTTGAAATCGAACGGCGAGCTTGCCAGAAGTTCAGCACAGGTCCGACACATAAAATGCGCCGAACTGCCCCGGTAAAATCTTGCTTTACAGAACCCTCCAACGCCCGCTGTTGCCCCCCTAATTGCGCCACACGATAGCCCTTCCGTCCTTTAGTTGTCCTTATTTTGGATGCGCACCATGTCGTTACTATATTCAACTGGGGACACATGACGGAAACTTGATGCGTGAGTGCTCGTCACTTTTGCTTTGCTTACGACGAGATGGAGCTTCCGTGTCCGAGTCCTGCGCAGAGAGATGTTTTTAGGAGTTGGCTTGGTCACACATGAAGACGTATTTTCAATGACATTGTATGACGAAGCTAGCTTTCTCCGGCGTACTGGACGAGCGGGACAAACAAACGCCATCTAGCGTGTGTTCATATAGGCTCTTGGATTGACAGCTCACACGGACGCTTCAATCGCTCGCGAGTTGCATCACCGAAGGCTGGACTACTCATTTATACTTCAACGATAGCCTGAATCACGCATCCTACTACTCGTTCTGCTCTTTGCCAATGGACTCAACTGAAAACACCAGCGCTCTTCTGGGGTACCGCTTCGTTCCCTTCAAGAACAGGATGGCTACAAACGCCGATAGTGACGATTCTTACTACCTGGCGACCTGGCGTCCTGACCGTCAGTTCACTCAATCCTTCTTCAAACGCGTATACTTCTCACAGTCCACACAGTGCCCAATGGATGGTTCTACCTCGGGCAAGCCGCCTCCCAATACTGGGACAAACCGCCCGAGTCTGGCAGTATCATCGTAAAGGAGCTCGCTCCGAACGTGTTGGCGGACATCAAAGACTGGGAGATGGTCTGGTGCAACAAAGGCGCCGGGTCCGGCACAGGCTGGTACGCCCTCTGGCATGGTGTACCCCCGAACGACGACTACGTCGTCCTCGGGGGGATATTCAGCAGTAGGGACGGATGGGCGAAACCCAGCGGTGACCAAACACGGGGGATCAAAGCTGTTAGGAAGGATTTGGTGGAGACCTGGGACGATGCGCAGAAGAAGACGGTCGGGCTGCTAGACTTGCTTTGGAATAATACGGGGTCTCGCGGAACACAGTGGGGGACTGTGTGGTCCATTGAGCAGTTTTCGAGCAGTTCGTACTATATTTGGCCGCTTTGCATGATCCCGAACGGGGATGACCAGGACTGGAGAGAGCCGCCGGGGGATTGGTGCTACTTGCTGCTGATGTCCAAGACCCAATGGATGTACAGCTCCGAGGCCGACGGAGTTGCTGATGTTGTCGACGTGGAGGATTTCTCTAAGAAGGCGAGTCGTCATCTGTGTCTGCGCGTTTCTGGGATGTTTACATTCCATACAGGGGAAGAAAAGTATCTTGAGGGCTATCACAGAGGACGATGCATCAAAGGGTAGGGATGAACTGAGGCGTAAGGCCGGGGTTTCGACGGAGGCAGGAGATAAGTAAAAAGGGATCCTAGTCGACACGAAGCCTCTTCTCGTTGTATATACTTAATGGCATTTCGACTTTGCCACCATATGCATAGGTTATCTACTCTTTATCCACCTCTATCATACCAACGGCGTCAATTTTGACAACCCTTTCTGCGTGATTCGGTGGCTTGGCCGTCACAACTTAACAGCACGTCATGAACGCGATAGAGTCCCACGATTGTACCAGCTTGAGCATTGATAATACCACCTAAAGCCCGGCAGTCGGAAACTGCGTGTCACAGTGCGACACTTGCTTGAACTCACGCACCCACGCATCACGCTCGCACGCATGGGGGCATGACTCAGCCTTCGACCTCCATCATCGCTGAGTAAATACTAATAGCACGGTGCTGACTGAGGAAAGTAAAACGCGTCTTGGCGGAACGGGCTTATGATGACACATTGACACAATAACTGCTTACGGGCGTGGAGGTACAGGTTTGTCTACGCGTAGGTATATAGAGTGCTAAGCTGAGGTGGCTCGATCTTCACTATCCTCGCCTTCTCTATCATGCAAGCCTCCCCATATTCTCAAGCGGATCCCCGTGCCGCATTACCACCGAAAGTACCGCAGGAGCCGGTCGTTACTGCAGACTTGTCTCGAAAGACAGTCATCGTCACTGGGGCCAATACAGGTCGATTTTCAAGCTTTTTGAGAATACCGAAAGACGCTGATCATGGTCTGTCATAGGTATCGGCTACGAGGCCTATGTCCATTTCGCGAAGATGAACCCGGAACGACTTATCCTCGCGTGTCGCGATGTCAGCAAGGGACAAGCTGCATTGGCTAGTAAGCGCCCATTTATGCCGCCTTACAAAGATTCTGACCACTTCATATCACAGAGGTCCAGAAGGAAACGGGCTACAGCAAAGGCGAAGTGTGGCTCCTTGACCTCAGTAGCTTCGCAAGTGTGTCAGCATTCGCCGATAAGGCCCAACGCGAACTGGAGCGTTTGGACCTTCTTGTCGAGAATGCTGCCGCGGCTTCATGGCCCGGAGACGCGTATCAGACAACTGGTGACGGCTGGGAAAGGCTGTAAGTGTTGCTTTCCTGCAGGGTAACGAGCGCTCACACATTCCTCTCAGTCTCCAGATCAATTATCTCAGCCAGGCGTTGCTGGCCCTTCGACTTCTTCCGATCATGGTCAACACGGCCCAGGCAGGTGCAGGGCTTCCGCGTATTGTGGTCGTTTCCAGCTCGCTGTTCTACCATGTGCTTTTCCCCAAGGAGTTGTTGGATTCGTCCGAAGGCATCGTGAAGGCCCTGAACAGTCGTGAATACTCGACACCTGAGTTGGTATTTTCCAACATCCCATTCAGTCACGTTCTCACCGCTCCTTGAACAGTTTACTTGCAATTCGCTATCATCACACCAAACGTACGTATAGAGTACGTCGAGAGCCTTCAAAACTTTACTGAGAAGCTGCGACTAGTCCTTGAGGTCTTCTTCACTCGCACCTTGCAATCTCGCATCGGGGAACCCGTCCTCATAAACTCTGTCTGTCCCGGATATTGCTACTCGGACCTGAGAAAAGACATCCCCGAGCAACAACGAGAGGTCATGTTGAAGATGGAAGAGGAATTCGCGTATACTGCTGAAGAAGGCAGTCGACAATTGATCTACGCAGCCCTAGGTGGCGACGAGTCCCTCCGAGGAGCATTCATTGCCGAGCTGAAGGTGGCGGACGTAGGCAAGTTCGTCGCAAGTGAGGATGGCGTTTCGGCGGAGAAGGCCGTCTGGGTCAGTTCTTTTCTCCGAGTGCAACAGCAATAAACTAACAAGTCTTTAGGATGAGACACTAAATACCTTGACTGATGTCGATCCCGAGGTCTCTAGTGTCCGAGAGAGGTACCTCAAATAAGACAGATCAATCGTTGTTCGGATATTAGAAAGGAGATGTAATACATAGATAACCCTGATGGAGTCCCATCCCAGTAGTGGAATGCAAAGATTGAGCATCACAAATGGAGAGCATCAAGCTGTGCACTGTGACTATCTGTTGTTTGTACGTTCACGAAACTTTCGGGGGACATCAGAAATCCGGCTAACTGCTACCACCAGTTAATCACTCAGCAAGCTTGACGGACAACACCAGTATTAGATCGTACAAGTACAACAGCAATTCGATCCACCCCGATGTCAAGCCTTAAGGTCACTCCAATCAAACTTCTTCCACGCCTCTTCAGCACTCACCAAATCCTCCTCCCCAATCCCCAACTCCTCCTTCGTAACTCGTTCAAAACCAGGCTTTGACCATCCATCCACCCCCTCTTCGCTGTGATTAGCAAAGTACCTCATACTCAACGCAATCTCCTCCCCGAACAACTTCTTATACTCATCGAACGACACCTCCACCACCTTGGCCTCCACACCGACGACCTTCGCCCACAGCGCGATGGTCTCGGCAAGAGTCAGGACGTCCAACATGAGCACGGTCCAGTTCCTCGGGCCGTGACGCTCCTGCGAGCAAGAAACTGTCGTCTCGATTTTCTCGGTGAGTTTTCCTACAGGCTTCAGACGTTGTCCTCTTCTCACACCAAGCAGGGAAAAATGTTGACTTTTCGTATTGATGTGCGTCGGCGTCCCTTCGTGAGGTTGCGGCACGGTAGATCACATTTTATCTCTCCCGTTAAGTCTTTCGGTCCCAGCCTTGCGACCTTGCAATTAGGAATTATACATATTATACATTACTCACACTATATCAACGTCAACTTCTGGATACCGCGCCACCTGATGGAACCTTCCCTTCCAGTCGCACATCTCAGAGCTCCCCAACACCGCAGCCCTCTCCCACGACTCGAAAAAGCTCCTCCTCAAGATATGCACCGAGCATACGTTCATGTCAACATCAACTTCATTCTTCCCTTTCCAATCTGTGACCCATTCGTTGACGCGCCGTGCAAAGTTCTGGTCCTGGTCCCAGTCGGACTTGGGAATGTTGAAGTACATTTGCCGGATTTGGGGCCAGTGGGGGATGGTGTTTAATATGGATGTCTGGGATAAGTCAGTAGGTCCTGGTGGTGGTGGGGGAAAGGGAAGACGTACCACGAGGTCTTCAGCGTCCTCGTCATCACGGATAGTGATACGCAGGAACTTTAGCTTCGAACACGTTCGCAAAGTGTCTATACCATCTTCCGTTAAACGATAGGGCGGCACGTCCAGGATCTGCAGTGTCTGGCTGTGCTTTGACAGCGCGTCCTCAAATAACCGCTCCGAGTTCGTCACAACGGGCTCTGAGTCACCGTCGTCGTTCACGCTCTCCTCAGGCTCAGAGTCACTGGCATCCTCATCGTCGTGCATCACGGACCGGATCTTCAGCGTGTGCACCGTCGACGCAGGGTACGCACAGAGGTAGTCCATGAGCGCAGCGTTATTAGGCGCAGAGAGCGTGGCGTCTATTTCGCGGAGCCAGACCTCCCGCTCTGGGAGGGAGGTGAAGACGTGGGGGGACAGGTCTTCCATGTATACGCCGAGCGATTCCAGGACGGGCACGGGGAGGTGGCTTTTCTCCGTGGACTCCGCATCGGACTTGGACTCCGAGGGAGTTGTGTCGAACAGGGCATGGAACGGAGCGAGGGCGAGGTCGTCAACGTAGACACGCTTGAGCGTGCGAAGGTTATTCGAGACGATGTGCTGCGTATCGGTGTGCCCTTCCGCGAGGTTCTTGGCTTGGGAGTTGACGATGAGGGATTGGAGGTGGGGGAAGTGGTAATAGGATTTGAGATTCGCGGCGGTGGGGTGGAGTCGTTTTCCGAGGATATGCAGATCGGCTATATTTGTGCAGTGCTGGGATAAAGACTCGACGAGTTGTTGTGCGCGAGGACAGAAGTCGTCTACGTCCTCGAGGCTGTATGTCATTGGTGATTAGTTACGCTAGTACGGAGGAAAGGAAAGGGCCGACGCACACAAGCGATTGAATATTCATAAGATGCGGGATTAACTCCAGAAGTTTCTTCTCTGCAGAACGAGTTTTCGGGGACCACTTCAGCGCGCGTTCCATGATGCCTCGAGAACGATTCACGAGGGAGTTTTTGCGCAGTGGCACGGGTGCAGGCGTCGTGTCAGTCCAAACGCCACGATGTTTGTACCACGGGCGACCAATGATTTTGAGCTGCTTTACTAGAGGCGCCAAGCCAGACTCGGCCTTGGTGGCATTGCGAAGGAATGCTAGGGATGATTTCAAGTCCCGACGGCTGTAGATATCGATGCAGATACGTTCGAAGGCGCGTTGCCTGATGCAGGGATCAGAGGCTAGGGCTTTGCATGTCAGTCGAGCGCTCAAACATTCGCGCTGTGTCAACTAGGTTTTGTTAGCTCGTTCAACTATGCCAAAACTGCGTCACGTACATGTCTAGCGATTGCACTGAGTACGGTGGGTGATTCGATGACTCGGTTCATGGTCAGGAGCAGGCAACTGGTATGAAGAGAAAAGAGGTCTTTCGTCGCTGTATTTAAGGCAGAAAATCTTTATTGTTCTTGTTGCGGCTGGTCTTCCTTTGTCATGATCGTCAGGGAGGGTTATCTTGTGCCGTAACCGGACGAGGAGCCGATGGGACGGACGATGTGTCCCAGCGTAGTTTTCAATAGTACAACTTCAAGGTGCTGGCAAAATTACATCAAGCTTGAGCAAGGCGAAGACTCGATGTTCGGCTGCGAGAAAGCTGACAAAGCATCGCGTGGACCCTCATCACGTGCGCGTGGCGCGTCTAAATCGGCTCTGATCTCGCCAAGCTGCTTTCCCTCGAACCACCATCTTGCTCTGGTAGCGCGGTGTTCCTTCATTTCTATCCCACGCCATTTTTATCTTACCTCACGATTTGCTCTGGAAGCCCTAATAAGGTGAGTACACGGTTTTTACATACGACGATGGGCTAATTGCCCTGCTTAGACAACAGAAACGCGATTTTATTCTACAATATACACTATACAGGCGAGTATTCTCCCTCGCCTTTTATGCGCTTTCTGATGCCATGTTCAGACCGCCACAGCGACCACAATAGACGACCAACGGACGAGGGAATCGCGCTAAGATTTTGCTGCAGCTTCCTCTCGTTTGCGGAGGGATGCACGTCCACAAACTGCGCAATCACACGGCTCGCGGAAATATTGTTCTGGGGCCGGGCAACGGTTTTCAATATGTGGCATCAGTCGCGGACCCGAACAGTCAAACAGCATCGACGGATAGCCAGGTAACCTAGCCTACACGTATGAGCAAGCGTCGATACAGTAGGCTAGGTAAATCGGCAGCAATAAATGGCGTGAACATCTTTTGGTTGTGTTTGGTGCAGTCGGATCAGTCGGTCCGCGACCTATTATACCATATATGGAAGGCGAAAAATGCGCCTACTTACTGCAACTCTCATTTCGACTTTATCTGACCCTCCGACGCTCTTTTCATGGCCTGACATCTAACTTATCTACACTTCTAATACTTCTTCCCTCTTTGGCGATGCTGGACGCGTCCCAAGAGGCTACAAGTGCAATCCTCAATGCTTCCGCGGTATCTTTACGCGACCGGATGCGCGTCCTTCCACCACACCTCGTTCCGTGGAAGTTCATTGATGCTCTTGATACCAACATCAGAACAATTGCCTTCCGCCTGTGTCTATTGGTGTGGGAGAGATCTTCCCACACCGAGGTTCCACGCGAGAACCAGTTACAGGTTGCCATTGCCGTATACTCTAGGCGAGGTGACGTGCTCGCTATTGCTGGTACGGGATCCGGGAAGACACTGATGATGGTCCTTCTCCTCCTTATGGAACCCCGGCCATCGATTGCTATTACCATATCTCCGCTACAGCGTCTACAAATCACCCAGGTCTGTTCTCATCACATTAGAGCATAACATCTGTTTCTCACATGTACATCTAGGCAGAGATCTTCAATGATAAATATGGCATTCCGACCATTTGCATCAACGATGATACACCTCGTAATGCCGAGTTCTGGAACGTAAGTTTGTGCACTGTGTTATCATATGGCTTGCTGACGCATTAAGCTAGGAGAACATCTTCAACTTCTCAACTGGAACGCCGGGAAAAGCGCGCCATCTAATCATTACCACAGAGCAATGCTTCACGAACCCGCAAGGACATCTCCCACGCATGGGTCAATACCTTCGGAACCCGTTGTTCCGCAAGGTCGTGCCGTACATCTTTGTGGATGAGATCCATACGGCGCACTACGCAGGTACCAGTCGCTATGATCTTCCTGCATTCCGAAAGACTTGGGGCCAGCTGAGCGAGATCAAAGCGCTCTTTGGACCCTCTGTCCCGTGGTTAGGGATGACGGCAACCTGTCCTCCGCATGTACAGCGCAGCATCGAACATTTGGGGATTCTACGGGAAGAATACAAGGTCTTCCGCACTACTGTTAACCGTCCCAACACTATCTATGCGACGCATCAGGTCAACGGGAGTCTAGATGATATCAACAACTATCGATGTCTTCTGCGCGCTACAGACCCTCTCACCCAACCCCGAGTTCTTGTTTTCTGTGATAAGAAGTCACAAACACGCCGACTAGCGAAAGAACTCACCGAGTTCCTTCCAGAAGATCTCCGCAAGAAAGGTATCATTCGACACTATCACGGCGGAATGTCAAAGCGGTACCTTCGACGCGCCCATAAGGCTTTCACTGATCCGGATGGCGCTTGCCGTATCCTATTTTCGACTTCGGGCGAGTCAACTGTATGTATATCTCCAGTATCGGTGATAAGCCATGTCTGACACGCTATATAGGGTGTCGATTTTCGTGACGTTGCACTTGCGGTCAATGCAGGTGTGCCCGGTGACCTGTGCGACAGTACACAGCGCGGTGGTCGCGTTGTTCGGATTCTTGGATATGTTGGTGTCTACATCATCTTCTACGAGGCTTGGGCTGCCGATGCCGATGCGATTCGGATAGAGGACTTTGTCAACGAGTTTGGCAACGATCCTGATCGACCACGAACAGCTCTCACCACGAAATCCACAAAGCAGGAGCGGGTTGGCTTCGCATCCGTAAGGCTGATCCAGCTGAATGTGGTCGGCTTTTGTATTCGGAGATATCTGCGAGATTACCACCACGATACAACCGACGAAGGTAAACGGCTCATCCTTTCGCTTGATCATTATCTGATACACTTTCATTCTAGCTCTCAAGTATAACGGTCCCTTCTGCTGCGACCGTCACAACGACGGCTTTGATCTGCAGGATTTCCTTCCCGGTCCACTCAATCCTCCACCACCGCCTGATGCTACCCCAGCTGTTACGACACGTAACAAATATCGTCCAACGGCTTCTCAAGAGAAATTACTCCCTCTTCTTAAAGGTTGGCGCCGTACGGTGCATCTGAGCGATCCCATGCGCTCTGTATGCCCCGAATACCTCATCCTCTCTGAACAAGAGCTGAAGAGTATTGTGCAACTTCGTCCAGATTCTGATGCTCTCACATCAGCTTTGACGCTCAGAGCACATCTCTCGCAGACCGAGGATTGGGAGGATACTTGGGCGACCTCCTTACATTCTTTCTTAGTACAGTTTAATACAGCTAATCCGGTCACACAGAAGCGGCAACGTACTTACACTGCTCCTACTTCGACGGCCAAGCGCTCCAGGACCGAAGCGAATAGTGACAATGATGTGCAGTTACCTTCTCGACTTATCTTTCGTCTCCCGCCTTTACACGATATTACTAATTCCAAGTAACTTAGTACATACATATTCTAATCACTATGATCTGTGTCTTCACCGAACGAGAACTGTGCAGTCTCCAGTTCATTGATTTCCATGTCATCCTCATCAAATCCTGTGCCGTTGATGAACCCCCGCATCTTCTTGTTGAAGGTACGCAACGTTGATGATGCAAGCTTCGCTGAACCGGTGGCAAGCAGGTCCATCGTCGCTTTCACAGTCGAGTTCCCGAGGCGGCCTGCCTGAAACTCCTGGATCTTGAGTTCTCGTGCGCTGTCAGCGATCTTCCAGACTAGTGATGCGACATCAGCAGGATTCTTGGTTGCATTCTTATAGGATGTGTCCATCATGCCTCCAAAGTGCTTTTTGACCGCCTGCAACTCGACAATAGCTGCCGATACTTCGCCCAGTCTATCCCATGATCCATAGAGACCTTTGGATGAGAACAGCTGCTTGAGATAGCCGATCAGATGCTCTGTGTTCAGGTCAATCGGCATGAAATGGCCCGGTAAACCTGACACCGTCATGAGGAAGTTATCTCGCATGATATCCCTATACCGTCCTGATCAGATTTGAGTTACCAACCTAGAAGGGTACATACGCGAAAGCAGGTGTCCATACACGCTTGAAATTGTGAAGAAGATGTAGAATCTCTGTACAGTAGTTGTTTGAACCACCGCCACGGAAGATCGCTGCAATGTCCGGAAGAATATCCTCGATACGACCGAAGTCTCCACTCGACACAGCCTCAGTCAACTCGTGGATATAGAGTAGGTCGCGCAAGAGAAGGCGCGTGTTCTGATGAACTACATCGTCGGCCGGGTTCATCTCATCCGTGTCGTCTTGATTCAACGGCTGTAGAATCGGTGTGGCGAATTCATTCAAGATCTCTGCTGCGATCTCGAGTAGAGCCTCGGGAGTCGGTTGTGAGTCTGCAAATTCCGCCATGGAAGAGTATCCGCACTTCAGACGCCAGGCGTCCAACAACAGACCATCACGGATTTGCCCAAGTGCAGCCATGAGAGTGTGATAGTCCGGTTTTTCACCGGCGAGCCGCTTCTTGTCCAAGACAAGGAAGTAATATGCAAGTGAACCGTCCTGGGAGTGAGTGAAGCGATGCTTGTGAAGCAGACACCAAGCAAAATTCATGATCAGATGGAATAGTCCTATTCCAAGTTGGAATATCATGCGTGTTTCCCAGGCCGAAACATCACCCTCGCGCTCTGCCTGAGAGCCGCGGATACGAGCACAAGTAAGCTGATCTGGAAAAACAGGAATGGCCCTCTCGGATAGATCGCCTGGATCGCGTTGCAGCTGATTGATGTACACCTCGTCATGGAACTGAAGATTTCCATTGATGGATGCCTCTTCGATGGTAGACGCTTTCAACGGATAGTAGCGCTTGATGGAATGGATCGGAAGTGGGCGACGGGGAGTGTGCTGAAGCTTGGGATGCGTGGTATAGGTGTTGGTTCTAGTGAACGCGGAAGCGTACCGAAGAAGAGCCTTCACGATTGTGACATGACATTGGCCCATATAGTAGCGCTGATTTTTGCGCTGGGGTTTTATATCGGCGAGGGAGAGATCGCCCGCCTTCCTCAGACGATCTAACATCGGCTGTAAAAGCAGATCAGAGGCCTGCTTGACTCCCCAAAGCTCGTATAAGACGGGAAAAGTTCCAGACTGAACCTTCGGCATCGATCCGGGAACTTGTTCAACAAAGATAGATGAGCTGAAGTTGACGTTGTCGTATGTGAACATGTGCGGGTGAAACGAGAAGGCTTTTCCTAATGCAACAGCACGAGTGGCAAGAGCAGATATGGTATTGAGGGCAGTGGGGAAAGACATAGAAAGCGCAGAGTGATTGAGAACCTCGATCATGCTCTTTGAGCTGCCAGTGGCCCAGGCAAAGACGGTGAACATAAACTGGTACACTGAGCACGTATTCGAGCGAACATGGAATGCCTGTGCAGTCAAGATATTACAAGCCTGACCAAGATTCAGTGGAGAGCAGACGTTCGAGATACTGAACTGACCAGAGTTGCATAACGATCCTTATTCTCTGATGTATATGATCCCGTCGTAGCCGCCGCTAACATCGCATACCACCAGGGCATTGCTTCGTGTCCTGATCTTGGAACCTCGTCACCAGTACCAGTGCGACTGGTACCAAAGAGGTAGTTGACGTTCCAGGACGACAGAAACTCCGCTGTCACGTTTGCGACGTTCATACGCATGTCGCCCATCCTTGCTTCGAACTCTTCCACGATGCGCTTGCAAGCGTACTCTTTAGCCAGAGGATCCATCCAGCCCTGAACTGTCTCCATCGCCCACCACCACATAAGCGTGAGGATGTATATCAGATATACACCATCGGCACGATAGAAACCGTTCTGAGTCTTGTCGAATTGTGCATTTCGGCGGTCCATGATAGTGTAAAAGAACTCGCCCGGCTTTATCCCAATATCCTTGAGTGCCTTCAAGGCCTTGTCGGCTTTGCCCTGCACACCTGGTGTCGAGATAGGATAAGGGAAATTGTTCCCGTCGCGGACGTTGGAAAGGGACGAGAGTTTGGGTATACTGGAGGAAGCGGGCTTATCAGAGAAGGATTGCTCTGAGTTGACATCCTCCACAACAGTCTGCTCCATATCAACGTCGCCCGGGAGTTCCATTGGGTCTAGTAAGGGAGATCGCGACGTGTCTGCCGCATCGTTGACGTAGAGTGCTGATGACTCAAATGAGGACTCTAGAGTCTCGATGTGCATTGGGGAAGGGGACCGTTCGATTACAGGGAGCACGATCCCGCGAGTGCTCACGCGCGATGGCGTCTCAGCGGTGTGTAGAACAGATTTCGGCTTCGGTCCTCGTGCACGCCTGCCTGAGAAAGAGAAGACGTGTTGCCCCACTGATCTGGGCGGGCTCTGACGCAAGTTGGGTGTGGAAAGCGATCTATTGAGAATCCCGCGCTCGGATGGGCGCGAGGACGACGGAGAAGCCATGCAGCTTGTCCACCTGCTTGTGAGAAGGAAAGGCATCGGATTGCGCTTCCATATATGGTATAATAGGTCGCGGACCGACTGATCCGACTGCACCAAACACAACCAAAAGATGTTCACGCCATTTATTGCTGCCGATTTACCTAGCCTACTGTATCGACGCTTGCTCATACGTGTAGGCTAGGTTACCTGGCTAATCGACGGAGGCGGCTACGACGAGCGGAGTGACGGCTTCGAGCCAGGCGTCGATTGCCGCTGATCCAAGTCAGAGCGGCACACCCACGCTCGTGGTATCGAGCACAGACGCGGCAACTGCCTCCTCTTCAACGAATAGCGCCAGTAGCATTTCCGAGCAGGCGGCGTTATCGTCGTCCGGCTCATTGACTTCCGCGACTACAACCGGCGCCTCCTCATCCACCTCGTTGGACGCATCGTACTCGTCTCCAACCTCCGTTACGTCCTCTACGACTAGCGCCTCCAGCTCTGCTACCACTGCCTTATCCAGTTCTACTACCCCATCTTCAATCGCAACGAGCTCGTCCACCTCATCGGCCGGCCCATCTATATCATCCGCTCCATTGACGTCCGATCCATCTACTTCGTCTGCATCTCTTGCATCCCTCGCCGCAACCTCGTCACAATCGCCCTCACCATCGCCCTCACCGTCGTCTTCTGCGGCGCCAGTCTCTGCTCTCAGCACTCACTCGCCGCCCTTTTATATCGGCATTGCACTTGCCGTGATTCTTTTTATTGCTATCGTCGCCGCCGTGGTTGCCTGGTACCTACGCAGCCGCCGAAATTCGAGCAAAGGGTTCTGGAAACACGACACCGAGCAATGGACGCCTACCGTTGAAGAGACAGGAGCGGACAAGATCAACATTTGGGAGCCGAGAGGTGATCGCGATGCTGGGGTGCCAAGGCGCAACGAGGAGCATGGGTTGATCCCGGGACTTCCTCCCCTTCCCCCCTTCGGAAACCTGCGCGATAGTGTGGCGTACCCGTTACCTGTCATGACCTCGCCTTATGCGTTTCCGTCTGCTACCTCGATTTCTGGGTCGCCCTATATAATCCCCGCCTCAATGCCCATGAACCCGACTACGCAGGCCGGGCTATTCTCATCGGTTGGTACCAACGCTGCCACGCCATACCAGTCACGTTCTGCTCTCATTCCCAACGAGTTTGGGACACCGCGGATTGACCAGGACCGACCGAGATTTCTGGCTCTGACGAGTGGGA
This sequence comes from Strobilurus orientalis, assembly GCA_019915145.1. Lineage (NCBI taxonomy): Eukaryota > Fungi > Basidiomycota > Agaricomycetes > Agaricales > Physalacriaceae > Strobilurus > Strobilurus orientalis. The sequence goes on along the minus strand of JAHLML010000015.1, from coordinate 295,557 downwards.
TGGGGTTGGCTGTTCCGTGGCGGCACGCGGAGAGTCCGTTTGTGAGAATGGAGGAGCAGATGCAGCACCTTGCTCCTCCACTGCCACCAACATCGCCACCACCACCACCACCGAAGGAGGAGGAGGCTACGCGGTATTTGGATATCCCCGAGGCGAATACGGGTGGGTGGACGAGCTCGTTGAGGACGAATATCATGAACGCGCTAGGCGGCCTGACGGCGCCTGCTCGGGCTCTTGATCCTCAAGACAACTTGACGCCTGAGCCGACGAGGCATCGGTCTGTGAGACGGGGTGCGATGCCCAGCCAGGAGGGGTGGACGAGCTGGGTTGGGGGTGAGCTTGTTGGGCCCGAGTCGGGGTCGGCGTCGACCGTTGTTGGTCAAGATGATAAGGACAAGGGATCGGAATCGAAGCCGAAGAGGATGGACTCCCTCTCTGATTACAAGGGTGCAGATAACGCGTTTTCGCAGTCGACGATGGTTGGGTTGGGGATTGAGAGGAAGGACTCGATGGTCTCGGCGTTTACGCCTGAGGAGGCGGCTGCGAGTGAGGCGTTGGCGATTAGGAGGGCGAAGGGCGCGGGAGTGTAGGGATGGGCTTGTGTGTTGTAGATGCGTGACTTTGTTGTTATTGTATTGGTCTAGAATACAGTTATCTGTTTGCCGCGTACATCATGTAGCTACGTGGTCAGTGCGTCAGAAGCAACCAAGAATTAACGGACAGTAAGTAGACTGCCCAGGATCGGGAAGATTCAACTTGCTCTTAGGATCAATCATACGAAGACCCACGCGTTCTACGGAAAAGTAAGTAAGTAATCCCGCAACCGTGATACACGCGAAAACAATGCGAAGCCCGAAGTATAGATGTGAAGAACCTGTATTGGCAAATGTGGGCCAGTACGTACCGTAAAAAAACGAATGTATGTGTGTAATATATGAAGTGAGTCTCCAAATCAAGGTCCCTGTACTACTAGATATCAAAACCAGTCCGCGCATTGTTCGGGAATCACACAACACACACATGTCAGTGTGCCTAAGCCTTGCTTGAGTTGACATTGCTCCATGGTTCGTCGGCTTCGGTTGTAGTTGTAGTTTCCCGTACGATTTTGATAGGCACATTTGGAGTCGACTCCCCGTGTCGGCTGTTCGCTGCCTATCGAAAGCATTGTGGTGAGCATGAAGCGTTGTCTCATGGGATTGACATACTCGTAGGCCCACGGTCCCGAATGTGTTGATATTATATTCGTTCTCGGTTTCGTGGTTCACCTGTTTTCGAGCGTTGAGCGTCTAGGTGGGCTTACAGTCAGACAAGAGGAGGCGAAAGACCACAGCCAAAACATACGGTCAGCATCGTCAGGCTGCGGGGCTATTGAGTTCAGACACTCGAACTTTAGAGACGAGGCACTCACGAATAGAGTCGGCCAACGTTCAGGGTAAAGACGAAGGCTATGTTTGTGAAGATGAAGGCCTCCGTGAAGACGAGGATACATATCTGCGGACAATCGATGTCAGCTGCACTCTTCAGTGAGGCGTCTTGGGGAGAGTTACCGTGCAAACAGTGACGGGAATAGCAGACTGCAAGCTAATTTGGATGTAGTGAGTCAAAACTTTGTTTGTACCTGGTGTCGAGCTTCAGTGCGAGACCCAGGAAGGCTGCTGAAGACTCACGCTTGAACAACGTCTTGCTCGTATGCAGATAGTAGACCATTAGGAGTCTGAAAAGCGTTAATGGACTGAAGAGAATTCTGGAAGTCAAACTGACGTCAACGATGTGTCAAGCGCTACACTAAGACAAAGAAAGACTCTCGCAAGGTTGATAAGCGCCGGACGGTCTTCGACACTGTGAGCGAGCTGCATCTTTATTGATACCGCCCAGCCGTTAGCTCCGATACCAATCGACACCGAGGCGAGGGCGATGAATAGCCAGTTGGAGCGAGAGAATTTACGTAGGCGATTGGCGAGGAAGAGCTGAGCCGGAACAGCATTTCTGGTGAATCATACGGTGTGAGCTACATTGAAAAAGCGTTTCGGTCCAGCTCTACTCACAAAGTGGAATACAGTAGAACGAAATTGGAATTCCACGGTGAGCCCAACAGTATGGCAGGATCACCAAAGTTCGACACTGCGTAGTACCAAATCAGTCCGACGGAGTTTGCAAAAGTCCCCGTGTCGATTACGGCCAGCCATAGTACAACCAGCCTAGAAGTATGTAAGTTGAATGAGAGCCGAGTATGAAACAAAACGAATCGGACCAAGAATCGAGCTTGTCTCGACGACCGTTAGTCGCAAAGTATTGAATATATTGGCCAAAGCAAAGGCCTGTGAGGAATCCGTTGACCAGAGTGCCTACGACGAGGGGGCCGACGATGTTTTTAACGATCTGGAGCGTGGCTGGAGGGAGAGACATGTTCGAAGCATCGCTCAGGCGCCCTCACATTATAAAGGCAACATATTGGTAGCATGGGGTTAGTACTCAGAGAAAAAAACGCTTACCTGCGCGGGTACAATAGTCTATTTCATCAAGTCCTTAACCCCTTGATTGAGTTAATTGATCCGAGTTGCCGCCGTGGCAACAAAACAACTTGAATGGTGGAAACGATAGCTCGAATTGTCAGGTCAATCGAAGAATCGAGCCGTTCGACGCCAGCCTCTCGTCGATATATGCATCGTCTGTCCATGATTGATAAATATCATCAACACGCCAAAAACTTAAAAGAGACTCGACGGGGATCAGAACAGAGACCATTCTACGGCGATCGTTTGAGCGTGTTGGCCTGGGTACTGCCCTGTACTGCCTGGGTAATAAGTAGGCTTGTGATGCGCGTCGCTAGGCATCCCACATCCACACGCGTCGCAACTTAGGGCTCAGGAAATATCCCTGAGCGGTCTCATCAATTGCGGACTGCAAACATTGGACCGCGAACGAGTTTACGACTCTAAACGTCATTTAATTCATTTCCATTCAAGTTGTACATAGACCTATATTCGGTACCGTACCCAAGTACGGGTTCTGGACAGTGGACCTCCGGGCGGCAGCTCCCTCCGGCGGGACGAGATCACCCTGCGACGGCCCTGGGCTTCCGGCAGTTTCAAGTGGGACCACGCCGTGCATTGTCTTCATTCACATCTAAGACTTCTAAGATTCACACCGCCAAAGTGAGTATTTGCTATCGGAGTATATAACTACGTAGTCAATGCGTCAGTACGTCGTCAGTAACGGGCTGCCCAGAAGATTTCGTCCCTGCACTACTCGAATGTAATCAGTCCGAGCATCGCTTGAGACGTATGTACACGACACGCACATGTACTATGATGTAGCCTTATTCGAGTTCATGTTGTTCCACGGTTCGTCGATTTCGGTTGTTGTCTCCCGTACGATCTTGATGGGCAAGTTGGGCGTCGTGTCAGCATGTCGGCTGTGTGCGGTCTGTCGAAAACATTGCTGTGAGCGCTGGCATGACGCGTACTGATGGAGTCGACATACGCGCCGCAAGTCCACGGTACCAAAGGTATTGATGTTATACTCGCTCTCAACTTCTTGGAACTGCTTTCGAGCGTTGAGCGTCTAGGGGGCGTAGGGTGAGACAAGGGGAAGCAAAGAGCTAAGTTCAAGACACACGGTCAGCATCGTCAAGCTATGGGGAACTGAGCAGGTCATTCGAATTGTAGCTATGAAGCACTCACGAATAGAGACGACCAATGGTCAAGGTAAAGACGAAGGCTATGTTTGTGTAGATGAATACCTCCGTGAAAATAAGGATGCAGCCCTGTGAGACACAAAGTCAACTGCAAATTTATGGCATGCGGCTCGAGAACAAGTACCGTGCAGAGAGTGACGGGAACAGCAGACTGGAAACTAATCTGAATGTAGCGCGTCAGGATCTTGTTCGTACCTTGAGTCAAGGTCAGATGGTAAGCCGAGGAGAGACAACGACAGCTCACGTTTGAACATCGTCTTGCTCGTGTGTAGATAGTAGACCATTAGAATCCTGTGAAGCGTCAACAGTCTGGAGGGCGCTCTGGATACCGGACTGACGTCAACGTTGTATCAAGCCCTACGCTGAGACAAAGAAAGACTCTCGCAAGGTTGATAAGCGTCGGACGGTCCTCGACACTCTTCAAGAGTTGCATCTTTATCGAAACAGCCCAGCCATTGGCCGCAATCCCGATCGACACCGAAGCGAGGGCAACGAATAGCCAATTGGCGCGCGAAAATTGACGTATGCGATTGGCGAGGAAGATCTGAGCCGGAACAGCGTTGCTTGAAGTTCAATCCGTTGTCAGCCGCCGCTGAAACTCGTTGTTCTGGCTCTACTCACAGCGTGGTGTACAGCAGGACAAAGTTGGAAGTCCAGGGTGTCCCATACAGTATGGAAGAATCGCCAAAGTACGTCACGGCGTAATGCCAAATAATTGCGATAGAGTTTGCAAAACACCCCACGTCAACTACGGCCAGCCATAGTACAATCAACCTAAGAAGATGTGTGAGTCGCGAAGACTGAATATCACAACAAGATCGTTCGGACCAAGCACGGAGATGGTCTCGAGGACCGGTAGTCCCAAAGTATTCAATATATTGGGCGACGCATATGCCTGTAAGGAGGCCGTTGACCAGAGTGCCAACGACGAGGGGACCGACGATATTTTTGACGATCTGGAGCGTGTCGGGGGAGAGGGACATGTTCGAAGGATCGATCAGGCCTCCTCACAATTTAAAAGCCATCATGCCCAGCTTGGGGTTTACGAGAGAGAAGCGCTGCGGCTCTTAGTTACCTGCGCGGGCATAGTAGTCCTCATCCCTTGATTGACGTGGCATCCGTGTTGGAGTTGGCCACCCTGTGGGCGCCTAAGTGTTCAGTGACATCGACGCAACGGCGAAGACGACAGACAAAAGGTTGCGTACTCGTTTTGAATGGTGGGCCAATCAAAGAGTAAACCGGGATGCGACTCTACTGTAGATCTCTGAATCGTCTATCAACGAATCGTGGAAAGCTGACGAAAGTATCAACGCGCGTAAGAAGACTCGACGGGGATCAGAACAGATCATTCTTTCAGGTTCGTGATGGCTTGGGTTTTGATCGATTTGTCATCGTCGGTAGCCGAGCAATTTTCCTCACCTTCCTTTCGGAACTTGACGGCTACCACGGCGCGATGCGCGTCCCAAGGCATCGAGTATTTTGGGAACGGACACGCATGCAGATACTTACCATTGAGCCAAAGGTGAGTGATTTTCTATTGCTCAGAGGATCTAGTAGCTCACTTCCAGAACTCGGAAAACCCCGAACGATGAACGTCCCTTCTGAGTCCGTGGCAGGTCCGTGGACCCACAGGGAGGCTTGCTTGACCCTGTCGCAGGGCTCTCGCAGATGCCTTTTTAAGCCTTTGCTTTGCTTCTAGCGCTCTAATCACTCACTCTTTCCGCCCACCATCATCGTCGTGGACGATGCAAGTCGCTCTTTTCGTTGCGTTTCTGGGTGTGGTCTTTGTTGTTTTGCGGCGGCGAAGGGCTGTGTTGTACCCCCCAGGCCCTAAGGGTATTCCTGTCCTCGGGAATCTGTTCGACTTTCCACAGAAGGAGCACTGGCTGAAATTCACGGAATGGGGCCGCCTGTTTGGCGACGTGGTCTACCTGAACGTGCCGGGAACGCCGATGGTCATTCTCAATTCCGCACAGGCGACAAAGGATTTGCTCGAGCGACGGTCAGCCAACTACTCCGATAGACCTTGTACGTGCTCGTCGCTCCCACTCAGACGCTGCTGAAACTGTATCGAAGACAGCACACTCATCAATGACATGATGGGATGGGACTTCAACATTGTCTTCATTGGTTATACGGATCGATGGAAGTACGCATCGAACCTCCGTTTCGTCCTCGTTTGCTCATGCTCGTGTACTCCACAGGCACTATCGTCGTCTCTTTCACAAATCATTCAATCAACAAGCGGTGGAAGCCTACAACCCGATTCAGAGGGCCACGGTCAACGTCTTACTGAAGAATTTGCTCGATGACCCGAAGGCGTTTCTCGGTCATGCACACCAGTTCGTCGATTTCATCGCCGCGAGAACTTTGTGACCTAGACTCATCGGTATCAGGTTTTCAGGCTCCGTTATTCTTCGCCTTGTCTATGGCTACGATGTCAAAGTCAAGCACGAGTCATACATTGCGCTTGCGGAGGAAGCTACGAATCAGCTCATCGAGGCGGCTACCCCCGGCAAATACTACGTCGACTTCATGCCGTTTTTGAAGCACGTACCAGGTGGGTCCTTTCTAGTCCTCTCCCGATATGTCTCACTGAGTTCTTTCGAACAGCATGGCTTCCAGGTGCCGGATTTAAACGCAAAGCTCTTGAATGGGCCGGGACGACAACATCTCTCATTGAAACGCCCTGGAAGATGTTGATGCCGAAGATTGTGTGTCCTTCTCCGCTGCTTCTTCGGATTCCCTCGAGCTCATGCTCGTCCACAGACAGATGGCAGTGCTCCCTCTTGCTTTGTCACCGAGAACTTGGCGGGTGTGCACGAAGGAGATCCAGACGCAGATGTCGAGTTGGTCAAGAACTGCGCAGCGATGATGTTTTTAGGGGGCGCGGATACTGTACGAATTTTCTTTACAAGTTCTCACACCGATGACATCTCAGATGACCGTTTTTAGACTTACTCGGCCGTCGCATCCTTCATACTTGCGATGGTGCTCTATCCTGAGGTGCAACGAAAGGCTAGGGCAGAAATAGATGCCGTTGTGGGACGTGACCGACTACCTGAATTCAGCGACCGCCCTCATATGCCATATATCGAGGCGATGCTGTCGGAAACCCTTCGATGGAATCCAGCCCTACCCATGGGTGAGCGAGACTTTTCTTAGTCTCTGTGCCGCACCATTGACGGTGCCCTTCCAACCCCCAGGTTTCGTGCATCGGTCTATCAAGGAAGACGAGTATAATGGGCAGTGCATTCCCGCCGGCAAGTGACTTCCTATGCCTCTCGAGCTACTCTCATTCAGAAGAATCTGCAGGTAGTCTCGTCATCGGCAACGTCTGGTAGATATCATGTTCTTTCATCCAGTATGAGTCTTCGTTGAACTCCATATAGGGCTATTCTTCGGAATGAAGTCGATTATCCGGAACCAACTGTTTTCAAACCCGAACGGTTCATCAAACAAGATGGAAAGGAACTCCCTCCCGACCCCGCAACCGTTGCTGCGTTCGGATTTGGCAGACGGTGAGAGACGGGAAGGTCCCACTTCTGGACTGTGATTAACGATGCTTTCAGTATATGCCCTGGTCGTTTCCTAGCCATGAACAACACCTGGCTTGCGATTGTCTCGATTCTTGCCGCCTTCAATATCGACAAAGCCGTGGACACAGACGGGAAGGAGATCATACCGGATCCTGAAGCGTTCACCTCTGGACACATAAGGTTTGCCTTTATGTTCGAGGCACTTGTCACCAGCTCATCCAGTATACAGACATCCTCTACCATTCAGGTGCGAGATTCAGCCGCGATCAGAGGAGTCAGTACGGCTCGTACGGCTCGCCTCGGAGGATACGACTGCGCAGACATGATAACCTTGGGCAAGGCAATGGAGGGTGAGGTTGCCGTTCAACGAGTCAAGCTGTCTTCGGATGCAAATCTGGCTCGGTACGTCGATGCTCTAGATATCAGTAATTCTGTGTGTCACGCTGCACGATCTGGAATAAACAGTATTGTTCCAATTCAGTCAGACTCATCCTCAAGAATAACCGAATTAACAACAAGTCAACTACGCTCAGCAACGATTAAGTTCTCGATCAAGCGTCCCCTCAAGCCCGAAACCCACTCCAATCCAGCTTTCTAAACGCCTGCTCGACATGGACCAAATCCCCTTCCGCAATACCCAGCGCCTCCCTCGTCACCCGTTCAACGCCTGGCTTGGTCCAACTCTTCAAGCCCTCGCTCCAGTTCGCGAAGTACGCCATGTTCAGTCCCATCTCGTGCCCGAACGCCTTCCCTTGCTTGAACGCCTGCGCATACTCATCCAGCGTCACCTGCTCCGTGCGCGCTTGCACGCCAACAACCTTGGCCCACAGGGCGATGGTCTCGGCAAAGGTGAGCACCTCGGAGATGCATTGAACGTACTTGCCCATACTGAGGGAGCGATTGCGGAAGATCGCCTCCGCATATACGCCCGTACCCTGCTCTGCCTCGCCGATAAATGGGATGTTTGAATCGGGCTTTCCAGGCTGGCGCCACACGTATGTCTTTCCGTCCTTGTCTTTCACAGGGGGGTCGTACTCCAGCAGGTTCGACGCGTAGTATCCCAGTAGAAGATACGTCGTCTTCTGTGCCAGGGAAGGAGAGGTTTGTTCAAGATACTCGTCGATGAGGACCTTGCTCTGCATGTGCGGAACAGTGTGGTCCACATTGGCGAGGGAGCTCCAAATGTAGTGCTTCAGCGTCGGGGTGGCAGCCGCGGCATCGACGAGGTGTTTACCCTGTTGAACTTCGATGGCGACCGCACGCTGGCTGTCGTACTGGACGGCAAAGAGCTCCCAGAAGTTGGTTGTGCCGAAGGCAAGCTCTGCACCCTAACGGGTGCGTTAGTTCAGGAGGAGATATCACAGAAAGCGTGAAAAGTATACTTCGAAGGCCCTCAATACAGACTCATAATCGTCCAGATCACCTGCTACGACCTCAACGCCTTGTTGGGCGAGAGTCATTCCCTTCAGACTCGACGGGTTACGAGTGACTGCTCGGATGCGATAGACGTCTCCCGACACAGACTGTTTGTTCGCGCCAAGGAGGCTGGAGACGACAGAGCCGCCCTGCTTTCCGGTCGCTCCAAAGACAACGACGAGCGATGGCATGTTACTCCTTGATAGCAATGGTATGGTGTATCCATTCCAATTTATAACTGCCGCTGAACGACCAACAGATGCAATAAGTCAGCAATTGTATGCAGTCTGAGTAAGTAGGGAAAAACTTGGAGGCGGACTGCTTACCAAGTCAGGTGGAGGGCGCTATCAATAACATAGAAGCAGTCAAACCTCGGTCGCAGGCTTTCAAACCCGATGCCACCGATAAACTGAGGTTTCTTACCAAACGGCCGCAGATGGTCCGTCTCGATAGTTGGCTCCACGGTTTCAGAATGACATCCAAAGTTACACCGCTCACCATACATGCTCAGGAAGTGTTGCATCTGGCAGTAAACTATTACATATTGAGCGCTGAGTCGATGTACATACGTTGAATCACGATGACTGAGGCCGCCATAGGAGAGCGACAAGAGGAGCAAGCGTACCTCAAAGTCACATGTCTGCCCAAGATGTTCAATCTCCAACGAAATCACGGATGAATCCTATGTGCGACGGTCATTGGAAAGGGAAAAGGGAGCTGGCATATGATCGCGGCCATTCCGCGGTCCCTGACCGGTAGTGCTAGGGTAGGTATCCGGCCCAAAGACGTCCTTTTTGCCCGGGAGATCCATGATCGTTTTTAGTACCAGTCGTATACGAGTCGCTGTATATAGTAAAAGGATCCCGTTAAGACCCCTGCTATGTAGACCTTCCTCTAAAAAAGCACACACTATCGTTGTGTGCTAAGGTATAACTATCTATGCATACACTGCCTCGCCTGGTCATAATCCGCACCGCCAACGGTCTGAACTTTGGGGAGCCACGATAGTCTTCGATATACGTCTTCAAGAATATATACGACATGCGTCGACCATGAAGACGCGTTTGACCGTGAGGCCAGACAATGACAGTTAGGCTGATAAGTTCGACCGAGACCCAGCACTCGATATACGAGAACAGACACTTCTACAGTATGTATCCATCAGGACATGGCTTGGAATCGTGTTAATTCAGTTTGTACTCACCGTCATCTTCAAGTCCAAAACAGGACGGTCCGCTATATGTATATCTACCTCCCGCAGGGACGTGAATCGTCCAATCTTGCGGAACATCACGATACTGTTGGCCACACTGTGTGCCAAACGTCCGCTCCTAGCTTCAAGACCTCCAATGACAGCGTATGTCTTTGCAGTCCCGCCATCAAATTGTCTGCACTGGCATTGTCGATCTCGAAAGACTGCAGCCCGTAAATGTCTTCCTCTTGCAGTCCTTCATACGAGGCAATGTAATTCGCACAACTTCGTGATACGTACGGCATGCTGATCGACTGCGGTCCTGGAGAAGAGTTCAATGCATCCCAGAAGGAAGTCGCAATGGCCGTCCTCCAGGACTCCGACCGCGCCGTGAAGTGGCGTAGTTGAGGGAGCTGCCTGGCTGTACTAGCTGATAGACAAAGCGAGCCCGTAAGTTTGAGCGATTCCACCGTGTGACGCGGTTGAGGGAAGAGCGCAGTAAGATTAGTACCGCTCCCAATGCATCCGAGACCGTGTATATTCAGGGAGTGCAGGTTCGGGTTGTTGGAGATCAGGAAGGAGAGTGACTCGAGGTCCTTTGTAGTATAAACGTAGAGCTCTAGGTGCGTTAAGTGTCGTAGGTCAAGAGATGGAGGTTGGGGAAAGAGGAGAATGGATAGTTTCAAAAGCGTTAGAAGCATGGAGAGGGGCGGCATGAGTCTTCCAACGAGGGCGTCAACACGGCGAGACTCGCTTGATTCGGAGAAATCGCAAAAACTGCATGCAGCATGGCTGCATGAGTAGTGAGGTGGCAATCTTTCGTTGCCAACGTGAGTGGATAAACTTACTGCAGACTCTCCAGTGATTGGAGATGTGGTATCAACCTCTCAAGCTCCTTCCACATCATGTCAACGTTCGTCGATACCCGCTTTTGGGTTGATGTGGGCAGGTGTACGTCCATTTGGACCTTCAACGTCGTGACTTGTTTCGCGAGTACTTGGTCAGAGGCGATATGTCTAAAGAGTGATACCCTGGAATCGAGTATCTCCTTGAGCTTGATGTCACATGTGTGCTCCGTCAAGCCTCGCGAATAGATGTCGGGTGAATCGCCGTTCCGCCACGGCAAGCGCAATGTAGGGAATACTGCGTAGCGAAGGTAGTTATTCCATTGGCGGCAGACATGACGAGCACTCTTCCAGTCACGTAGATCAAGGAAAGGCTGTGCATTCAAAATGAGACAAAGTAAAACACCGAAGAACACAGTGGCAAACCGAAGTGAATATTGCCTCCAGAAGCTCCACTGGAAGCTGTGAAGCAGCATGAAGAGATATTGTCGCTGGGCCATGAAAGTGCAGTCGAAGCGTTGAAGTTAGTGATGGTGGCATTTGGCGAAGTGATACGGACGTGATGTGTGTCAACCTGGCGTCCTGGCTTGGTGACGATCGTAGCTGGAAAGCTCTGACAGACTCTCAGTACGTAAAGACGCACACCATTCCACCTGCAACAAATAGACAGTCCATGAATCAGTGGTTCGGGTGACGGTCAGTTTCATGATGGACCCAAATTTAAGATCGATACGCGCGCTAAAAACTACATAGTGTCTCTAACCGGTCTTTGACTACGAACACAACTCAACACTGCATTGCCTCTCTCTATCAACGTACAACTTCCCTGTGCCATTTGGTGAGCAGAGGTCAAAGACTATGATGAATTGAGACTCACCGTAGAATATCAAGTGACAGTCTACACTTCCGTTATTAGCTCTTTCGCGCATGAGCGTAATCGCGCGAGGAACCACGCCATGTTTCCACCTATAACCACCTAGGGATGTAGGATCTTCAATGTAATTATGCCAGGCCATGACCCAGCAAGATTCAAGATCTCGTGCATACAAGAGCTTCAGGAGGAGGCGTGAAATGATATCTAGATAGGCATCCTTCTCAAACCCTGGAGGTAGGTCTTCCATGGGGATCTCCGGCGTGGTGAGGGTAAGATGCTTCAACTGAGGAAAAACGTCAGGATGCGCCAAAAGGTTCAGATACACGCGGAAAGTCGACAAATTTGGTGGCAGGATGATGTACAATTTGCAAAGGTGGGGATACGTCTTAGACAGATCCCGAACAGCAATTTCTGGATCTGGATCGCTCGGCCAGAGCGAGATAGTGGTTACGTGTGGGCATCGAAGTGATCGTAGATGTGTTTTGAAGGCGGCCCAGGTGATGCCCTGTTTCCTGAAACGGAACTCCTGAAGATTGGGAGCGATCACGTCCTTTAGGAGGACTTCGTGATCCACGTAGAGGGAAAGGAGGGACTGAAGTAAGACGGGTGTTCTGGGTGGACCAGCGTCGTACCCCGGCCCCACTGAGGCGTGCTCCACCGCCGTGAAAATGGAAATGTTCAGCGACAACCGTAGAGCTGTCCGGGCACGCTCTAGAGTCCCAGCATCATAGTAACAGCACTGGTAATGCTCTAATCTCATCCAGGGAAACTCAAAGGGGACTATTTCGGGCCACTGTAGGACTCTCTTCAACACTGGTGCATTGCCGAAGCAAAGGAGAGGGATACCAGAGTCAGGCAGTGCGCCATGACATTGGACGCTGAGGTCCTCGAGAGCGTCATAGGGACTAGATAAGGTGATGGCGGTCCATAGCGACGGTGGTAATGTGAGAACGGCTGAACGCCACTGCGACACATGTTGCGCAATGGCAACAAGGGCGTGGGAGATACTGTCATCCCACGCCGGCGAGAGATGTGCGTCTTCGTTAATCCAGATCCCGACGTTGACCTCCAGTGCATGTTCTCCGCTTCGTGTGAGCGCCAGAGGAATCAGGTTGGCTTTGTAAAACTCGTTTGGTGCAGAGACTGAGAGATGGATTCTCGACCAAAGAGAGGAGCAGCTAAGGGCTATCCTCCTCCATCGTCTACAGACGTAGGAGACGGTCCACTGAAGGTTCGAACTATCGCCCGTTTGGTACCATTGCCCGCTATAGTCCACGGCGCCAAAGAGCATGACTTCAATGAGTAGCTCTTCCGGCAGATCGTCGATAGAGATGGTGGATGGTATGGCCGGATCAGACATTCCTAATGAGCGCGGATCAGTTCGCTATGGAACTGTGGTATTGGCTTAGGACCGCACCATGAAGTGGTGGAAGGAGAAAGAGATTTCAGGCGCCACCGGGGTCCAAGAGGAAGGTGACTATAGTTGACAGTCTGTGAGTAAATGGCCACACTCAAGCCTTTCCGAGACACACGACGGTTATGTCAAATTCTAGAACACAGTCTTAGGTTATGGATCGAACGAGGAGACGAAAACAACGCTGCCTGCAACCGAAGTGGGCGACACACAATAAGGCAAAAAAGCATACCCTGACGCAGGCTTGAGATGTTCCTACTTTGTCAAACCCACGGCACAAGAAGTTGGAATATATATATGGCAGATCTAAACAACTCTGTAGCTCAGTCAACAGGGCGCGCCGCCGACCGAGAGGCAACTCCAGACAGGATAACCAGCTAGATCAAGTGAGAGCTCCAGTAGTGCGAGGGTGAACATTTCCGGTCTCTAGATGTTCAACCGAATTCCTATCCGAACAAACGATCTACAGCTGTGAGCTCCAACACTCAAGAGTGGCGTTTGTCAGGGATCAGTCACGGCAAGTCATGAGTAGGCTTCAGAAAATCTCGGGTTGAGAAAATTGTAGGTGCTGAAGCGTCCGTGTAAGTAGCGTGATGAACGAGAACCTGCCGCGGCGCACCTTGGTCATATTTCAGCGCTCTTTAGGCGCCGACGAGAACGCGTGGAGGGATACATGTCTGAAAGTCGGTAGATGACGCTCACGGTCTAGGGCTGCGTCCCAAATTTTCGTCGACAGTTTATTACGCATGGAAGCTTTCGATTGGATTTTTTTCGGCGAGACGGCGATGCGGATCGTTCCCGGGGCAAGCGCGCGTCGAGTGAGGGCAAATCAGAGCAGGATAGCACGTTGCCGCAGTAGGTCATTTTTGCTGGCTCGTCTTCCTTGAGCGCATCAGGGGGCAGTGGTGATAGAAAGAGGAAAAGCAGCGAGCCGGGCCGTCGCGCAGCTGGGTTAGGGCTAGGGCGGCATTTGTCAGCAGCGGAGCCTAATGTGGCAATACACCGGCGGCACGACTGCCATCAAGCAATGCTTGAAGTACTCGCCATTCCTCCCGCCGTCATGTCGAGCGAGATCTGTTAGCCGGGTCCAGGACTTGCATCCGGATTCAGGCAGAAAGAATGTGTCCGACTCTCTGGCTGTGTAGCGCCGACCCAGTGGGCCGGACGCCTGGGCTTATTGTTGGCCACCGACTAACGAACGTTACCAGGGCTTTTAGTAAAAGCTTTGTTGGCAAGAATTTGGGGACGACAATACGGTTGCCTGGTGCCCATACCCTCTCAACGTCTCATTCGATGGTCTTCCGTCTTTTTGTTCGCCTGTTTATAGACGTCTTATTGTACTACTCACCCTTCTCCAGAGACAATCGTATGTGCATCAGGGAGGGTTCTTACAGAAAGGTATATCAAGGCTCCGAGCAGATGCAACCATCATCATTCTGCCATCGCAATCCTTCCTTCCTTCCCAGACGATATCGAACCGTGACATCGCAATGGGCCGGAAATCCGTGATACCCCCCAAAAATTTCCCTCTCAACCTAGCAAACGAAATCTTAAAGTATACGACCAGAGAAACCTTGTTGTCTCTAAGCCTTGTATCAAAGGCGGTACGCCTTTGGTGAGTACATTGCAATTCTCAAAAGGTCCCCCATTCATCGTTAGCAAAGGGTCACACCCTTCCTGTACGATCGAATCTCAATCATCAACGACTTGCAGTTGCGTCGTTTCATCGACTCGGTCAGGGCACAGAGTACTAGCTCGGATCCTACATTTTGCACGCGCCATGTGCGAGGCTTTTCTCTGCATCTGCGCCATTGGAGCTCAGACGTGGACTACATCCTTTCTCGTTTTACTGGGCGGATGATTCGGTGCATTTTCTGGATCACCAAGGATGCTGTATTTTCGCTCCACGCCCTTCCATTCAGCGTAACACATCTATCCCTCACTACATATACTCCACTCGTGCCTTCGGACCCCCACCCATCCATCACACATCTCACCATATCGAGCTCCACGCCTCACCCCACCGACTGGCTCGCGCTTTACGCCACGCTTCCAAGGCTATCATTCCTGATTTTCAAGCAGATTGTCAACAAACCAGACAAGCTGACTTACAATGGCCTTGGCATGGACAATGTCCGCGTAGGTCTGTCTAGCGCTCCGCCGACGCTTGCAGGGATCGTCTTGACGCTGTGCTCCCTTGAACGACGTGATATCCAGGCAGGAGAATGGGATAACTTCTATTCTGTGGAAGTCCCGCGCATTCGGGATGAGATTGCCGATGACAGATTCTTTCTTCCGCGTGGTCTCCGGGGACATGGCCCGAAGCTGGAATTTGAGCTTCCTTACAACCCATTTGCTCCTGAAAATGCGGCCCGTCGCTACCTGGAATGGCGAGCGTCTCGTACTAGTAGTATGCAATAGTCAGCTCTCTTGTTCGACACGTATCGCTCGCTGTACTGTATCAACGCGTGCTCGGGATAATTGTATCAAGCCATAAATGTCCATAATTCAGGTGCTATCTTCTTGGCCTGGCTAGAATGCACACCTTCAAGTTAGTGGTAGTTGCCAGTCGTTGTAAATTACTTAGCAGTGATATGTATATCTTCAACTCAATAAACTACAGGGCATTGGGAGATGTGCGTTCCCATTGCCCAAAACGTTACAGCGCTCGGGCACACCAGCCCGCCGTGTAAAATAAGCAGCAACAGCGCATTCGATAGCAGCCCACGAGAGTAGGGACATGTACGTCTACGCGGGTGAGCGAAGAGGTACAACTTGATTCCTACGATCATAGTCTCATAGAGCTTGAGTCCCCACCGTCCAGACATCCCGACCTTCCAGTGGATGCTGTGCGCCACATTTTTGAAGTTGCTGCAACTACCCATAAGCCGACAGCTGTGGCACTCATTCGGGTGTCCATGTTGTTGCCGCTTGCGCGGCTGGTAGGTCTCCGGTAGTACTAGTACGGCACCGTTGTCCGGAAGATTCAGGCCTGCCCACAGAGTGGTGAGAGCAAGTTTTCGCAGAGAGCGTTTTTCGCTTGCTGGTCATTCGCGAGCGCATCAGTGGTGACGGAAAGAGGAAGAGCGGGCCGCCGTGTGGGGTTAGGGTCCGGTCTCTCGGCATTGCGCCAGTGTTCCCAATTGGGAATGCGCGGGCCCGCGACTTTACCAAATCCTACTCTAGGCTTGTTTTCTTTGCCACCGGAATCTGGCTGCTTTGTTTGCAGTTCGGTGCAGAGAGTTTGACAACGTTATGATCAAAGCTCACCTTTCTGGTGCCTGTCCCTTGTTCATGTCCTGTCTCTTTGTTCTTCTGCTTATGGGGGTCTCATTGTGCTTGACATTCTCCAGAACCTGAGACCATTGTACATCAGGGCCAGTATTAGAAGGTATATCAAGGCCTGTAATTTCAGCGCAGAGGCCACTCTATAGAGACCAGTGCTACTCCGCCGTCGCAATTCTTCATTCTGAGATATCGCAATGGCGTCCATGATACCTTTCCAACATTTCCCTCTTGATATAGCACGCGATATCTTCGAACTGGCAGCGGCTATGGACAAAGATTCCGTGTTACCTCTCACCTTTGTATCAAAGGCAGTACATGAATGGTGAGTACTAGTCCCCGCCAATTCTCGATAGATCTTTGATTCATTATTGCTGAAGGATCACCCCCATGCTGTATGAAAGGATCATGATTATCAACGACTCCCAATTGCATCGCTTCGTTATGTCGGTCAGATCACAAGCCGCTGGCTCGGATCCCACATCCTGCATCCGCCATGTCCGTGACTTCTGTCTCGCTCTGCGCCACTGGAGCCTAGGCGTGGATTACATTCTTTCGCAATTTACCGGCCTGACCACCTGTACCCTATGGATGACCAAAAACCCCGTCTTTTCTCTCCGCGCTCTTCCATCCAGCGTGACACATCTATCCCTCACCAACTATAATTCAATCGTCCCCCATCCCTACATCACGCATCTCATCATGTCAAGCTCCACGCCTCACCCGCCAGACTGGGTGGCGTTTTACGCCACACTTCCAGGCCTCACTCATTTGATACTCCAGCACATCGTCGACGATTCCGACAAGCTGACTTTTGAAGGCCTTCGCATGGACAACGTCCGCGTAGGTCTTGCCAGCGCTCCACCGGTGCTCAAAACAATTACTCTGGCACCACGCGTCCTGGATCGGTGGCATGTCCGAGCAAGGAGCTGGGATGAATTCTATACAGCCCAAGCGCCGCACATTGTGGAAGAGATTGCCGACGAGCGGTTCGTGCTTGTATGTCACGATCCGATGTATGATTGTATAAAGGCTTTGGCGTGTGATGGGAAGATGCATGGTCCCAAGTTGGAGTTGGAGCATACCTTGAAGGCAATTGCTAATTTGGCTGATTGTTATTTGGAGACGCGAGCGTTTCGTAGTAGCCAATAGGTAGCTTTCTTGTTGCTGTACACTTATGCCGTACGTAATGCTAGCAAGCTGCTACTTGTAAATCCTTCCCGGCGACAGCCAGAAAATGGGTATTCAAATGACTAACACGTCGTTACTTGATTGGTTGAACAAGCACTTCAATTGCTGCAGATACGAGCGCGGACCATATTGACGTTGACGTTGATGGAGGCTGTGCACGACACATTTGAAGTGGCGGAGTGTGAAATCCCTCTTCTCTCTTGCTTTTATTTTGCAGACGCAAATCATCGTGTCTATTGTTGCACCCCTCGTTGATCTGCGTCCGAGTCGGTAACACCAAACCGCTGCCACCTTATCTCGGAAAATTCCCTCCAACACTCGGTTCTCCCGTGCCGGTACATACTCTCCATGTAAAAGGCCCATGGGGTAGCATACTCTGCGCTGCCAGAACCAGACAGCAAGAAGACAAGCTTGACAATGGTCTACCATGACCTCCCCATCGACCTCGGACGCCACATCGTCGAAATCGCCGCACAGTCAGACAGGAAGGCTGCTGTGAGCTCGCTGGTCCTGATCTCGAAGCGCGTCCGGAGCTGGTGAGCGCGTCTTCTGTAAATACCTGATGATGGCTATAATTGACATCACAGGGTGGACCCGTATATTTACCACACAGTCGTCTTACCCAACGAGCTCTCGCGGCGCCAGTTCGTCGAGTCCGCTAGGGCGCGCCTTGCGCGCGATCCTGAACACGGCGCGGAGTTTTACGCGCGGACGGTGAAGGTGCTATGCCTCCAGCGGTCCGCAAACATCGTCACCATCGAACCCATCCTCGCGCTCTGCACCGGGGTGGAGAAGCTCGCGATCTGGTTCTTCCTGTACGGCAACAGCACGAAGAGCCTCGAGCTCCTCGCGGCGCTGCCCAACGTCCGTCAGCTGTCACTCGTGGGGAAGGGATTCGTCGACGTCAAATGCATGCTACCCAGCGTGACACATCTGAATGTGTCCTTCGAAGCCCTGCGTACCCGCCGCATACGATGGGACGCCGTCTTCGACAAGTGCCCCCACCTAACGCACATCCTCATAGACCTCAACGGGGATGCGGTGACAAAGTGGGAAGTGATATTGCTGTACTACGAGACTGTGCTGCTGTTTGAGGAGATTCTCAGACTCGCGCCGGGTACGCTGAGGGCGTTGATATTCGAGGTGTTCGAGGGGGTGGATACGTGTGAAAGGAATGCGAGCCGGCGGTGGTTGGGGGCGGGGCCGGACTTTGGGGCTGCAGCGACGCAGTTCGTTGGGAGGATTGCGGATCCGCGGTTTGTGTTCATGTGTGCTAGTGGGCGGTTTGAGCATGTCGCGCCTGGGAAGATGGTGTGCTATCAGGCAGAGCATGATCCATTGGCGGATTGGGGCCATTCGCAGGGAGAGGAGATGGATGCGTGGCAGATGGCGGATCGCTGGTTGGACGATGGGAAGAGAAGTGCTGTTTCAGTGCGTCTATGATGACGTCTGCTCACATTTACCGTGACTGTTCGTGTACCAACTCTGTTCTAAACTAGTTTACCGTAGACAGCCTACAACGACACTCCTCCATATTCAATCTCGCAGTGCGGTGTCATTTTCGATGGTAGTCCGGGCCGACACCCGACTAACAGCCCTGCACGCATGCTGCCTTGTCCCGAACCACGACCATCATGACCCAGCTCTCCGACCCGCCGCGAGTCAGCCGGCGCACGACCGTCGAGGACGCGTCGGACAGCGACGACGATACCCCTAAGCCGCGCCAGGACGACGAAGACGACCACTTGCTCCGCAAGCGCCGACCAGCAGGCAATCGGCTGGAGGACTTTCCATACGACCCGCGTTTCCGCCCGCCGGCGCCAGCCCCATGGAAGCGCGGAGCCCTCCTCTTGTTCATAGCGGTCATGTTCTGGCTGGCATTCTCCATGCGGAAGCGGGCTTGGGACAGGAAGAATAAAGTGCTTTTTGCTAAGAAGTACGTCCATGCTTTTTTGGTTATGGCGTTGTGTCAGGCTGCTGAAGAGGGCGGGTGTAGGTACGCGGAGAAATTCCAGTTCCGCCCTGCCGACGTTGGGCCGGGGATGCAGCATGCGGTACCGACGATAGCACCGACGCAGCCGTTACCGGAGGCGCAGAAGAAGAGACGGAGGCGCTCGAAGACGCATTCTGGTTAATGTAGGTGCGTATCTGTCATTCCCCCGAAGCCTGGCTAACGTGGCCTAGATTTAATGTATACCACGGACACGGAATATTGATACTCGATTTCTTTCATCTAATTCCACCGCCATTTACTACCATCTATCCCTTCCATCGCAAGCTCGACAAGCTCAAAATGGGGCAACCCTTGGGCCTCATGTTTCGTTGGTATCGCTGGATGAGTGAAAGGTCGTCGGCGTGAGCGCAGCGGAATAGCCCATTTGCGGTTCGACGTCGTGGATTCTCGCTCCCACTTTGTTTCCGGCAAGGTCGATTTGGCCTTAAAGGACGCACGTCTTGTAAGCTTTTCGACGAACCGAGTATATGCGGTAGGCTAACATGGCGCAGATTCGCCATATACTTTGTCTCGGGGCCGATGGGAGCTGAGGTGATTACTGGACTATCGTTCAACGCTCTTGAAACCCCCCCTTCCCTTCTATTGGCGCATTCTTGCAATTTGTCGCATTGTTCAAACCAGGTTAAAAACATGCCTGATTCTCGCCAAGGGAACATGTATGAAACAGGATTGGCCTGCATCCTTCGCCGTTCTTTCTCTGCTCTCCCTTCTACGAACAGCCTGGCACCGGCCGCAAGGCCCAGATTGCTTACTATCGACTGAGTCTATGCTCGGGCAATGGATAGTACAGCTTGACTTTTGGCTTCGATGGGAATCTTGTTTGTGAATACGTTGTGGTTTCCCTCGATTCAAATAACTTCATGCGGAGGAATTTGCGGTGTGGGTCTACGCGTGCAGATGCTGTACTTGTCGGTGGCAATGCTGATATGTGATGTTTCGCAGATCTCTTTACAGGTCGCAGGCGCATAGCATACTAAGCATAGCACAACTCTGCGTCGCATCGACATCGAAGCTTGACTGTAGACTTTTGGTATGTACCGAACCTCAGCTGAGACTTACTCGGCATACAAGGCGATGTACGTTCCTTTTGCAATATGAGTTGTGGATTCGAGGGACGTGCAAGAGCAAGGGCGGTGAGCGCCTAATTGAGCGACATACACAGCCTTGCGGCATGTCATCACGATGCATTCCGGATTGCCATGATTATCGATTGCGGCACAGAGTCATCACAGCCTCTCATCACAGGCGCCCATGATATAAGTCCCGACCATCTCTTCATCCTTCTCACCTACACATCATGGCATTCTGGCCTGGGCAACAACAACAACCAGCCGCCGCGCCCCCGTGGGCGGGCTTCCAGGCCCAACCTCAACCTCCAATGATGTTCAACCAATTCGGACAGCCGATCCCTCAGCCGCAATGGCCCTTTCACTTCAGACAAGTAATTATTTTACTTAGGTAAAACTATCTGGAAAATGCTATGAAAAATACTACATATTGCTATGTGTTTTCCTAATGTAATATATTAATGATAACAGTTGAAAATTTTGCTGAAATTAATGAAATCTTGCAATTAAGTTTACGCCGACAAAAGTTGTTGAGAAAGATTATTTTTGGCATTTGCTAAATCTCTGGTTTTTCTACCGTAAAAGGAAATTTATTTCGCCTGTCAAAGGGCTTGCCATATATGGTATTTTGCAACTTGTTTTACTTAAGCAAAATATTGCCTTTTACAAACGTTAAATCCTTTGATAAAGGGCTCATTTTGCCATTGAAAAATATAGTCTTTTACAAAGGCGGGCGCTGATCGGGCACAGATAGGGCACTGATTGGGCAAAGGTAGGGTGCTGACCGGGCAATGAGCAGCTGATAAGTGGGCATGTAGCGGACACTGATTGGGTGCGGATCGGACCGAGGTCCGCTTGTTCCTTCCAACAGCACCCTCGGTTTTTCGCTTCAAAATCAAAGTCAACGCACGAGGCCAGCCCCAGCAAGCGAACAGTCACTGCTGCGCGCACCGACTCCGCCCAGCGCCGCTCATGAGCACCATCTGCTCGTGACCTGGCCAAGAACACCCAAGCACGAGAGCGGAAGGAGGCGCACAACAAAGAGAGCGGGCAATTGGAGAAGACGCAGGCGCAATAGAGGCAAAGACGGATGCGCAACTATCGGACTTCCCCGCCTGCAAACTGATTTGGAGGAGCCAGTTGCCCATACGCCGTCGTCCTTAGGCCAGATGCCACAGGGCAGTTGTATGTCGCTGCCGCTTATCCAGACGCCCCCGCACTCGCGTCTGATTTTGCCGCGTGGCGTCCTGTCCACAATCCCCGTCATTCTCAATCAGGAAACGCGCATACTCCGACGACGGCCGGCTCTCCAACGACTCATCCTCCTCGGTCCCCCCGCTGGGCATCTCCCCTCTCTGACTCAATACATCGCGCACATCACACTTGGCTTTAACGCGGGGCCAAGAGCGTACGCGAAGACTTTAGCAAGCACTTTGAGCTCGCTTATCCGATCATGAATTTCTAGGCTGACCTCATCAACTCGCTCTATAGCACCGCTTGCAGCCAAGATCATCCACCCCCGGATGACGACTGGCTTTTGCGTCGCACGCACCTTTGTTCAGCTGACTCTTGTCGCACGATGTCTTCTCCCCGACGCCGAATTCGACCACCTCGACGATGGCTGTGGCTCACAGGCGTTTCGGTCCAGCGTCTTTCGGGTCGGTCAATTTACTTTGACATGGTCGGCATCGACACCTCATCCGTGATTCAGGATGAGGTCCTCGCGCACCGCCTCGGGCTTTTCCCGCTCAACGTCAACCCAGAACCGATGGAGATGCGTACGCCGGGCAACGACACCCCCACGGACCGCAACACCATCGTCTTCAATCTGCACGTCGTGTGCTCGCACAATCCACGCCCACCGCCTGGCGCGACCGAGCCCGAGGACCTCTACATTAACTCGGAGGTCCTGTCTTCGCACCTAGTATGGCGCCCGGAGGCGAGCAGCAGACCATGTTCGCAGACACCCCCGCCAGCGCCTACCGACCCCAACATCGTCCTCGCGAAGCTGCACCCCGCTCTGGAGATAGAGATGGATCTGCACGCGGTCAAGAGCGGAGACAACGACCACGCCAAGCTCAGCCCTGTCGCGACCGCGTCGTACCGCCTCCTGCCTGACATCAAAATACTGAAGCCGGAGCATGCGGAGAAATTCCAACGGTGTTTTGCGGCGGGCGTCATCAACGTCGACCCAAGGACCAAGGCTGTCAGCGTCGATCCCCGCGGCGTCAGAAACGACGCCGTCAGTCGCGAGGTTCTGCGGCATCCGGAATTCGACGGCTTTGTAGAGCTGAGTTGGGTGCGGGACCATTTCTTGTGTAGGCCACGGTGCATTCAATCAGACAATCTCTCACCGTTTTTAGCAGTCAACCTCGAGTCAGAAAGTGCGTATGCCCCAGAATGGTTGCTACCATAGGCGATCACGGTTATGCGCACCAAGATAGCTGAGATAAAGGCTGGTTGTGTAGGCCACGGTGCATTCAATCAGACAATCTCTCACCGTTTTTAGCAGTCAACCTCGAGTCAGAAAGTGCGTATGCCCCAGAATGGTTGCTACCATAGGCGATCACGGTTATGCGCACCAAGATAGCTGAGATAAAGGCTGGAGTAGAGCTGCCGAGGAATAAGGGAGAGGACGACGTTGTAATGGGCAGCACTTGAGCCGAGTCTGTAATAGTTAGACGTGTTGTAGCATAGAGCTTGAAACTTTGCTGTAATTTATGATCGGATTGATGATCGCCGCCTCGACCGCCTTTTTACTTCGTCCCGCCATGTCTGACACGTCGTTCATCTCCATCACCGTCGTTACTGGATTTCTAGGCGCAGGAAAAACCTCTCTGATTCTAGCACTTCTGCTGCAGCTTTCTCCTGATTACAAAGTTGTCCTCAAGAATGAATTTGGTGACGTTGAAGGCGCCTCGTCTGCCCCTGGTCATACAATGCGATCTTGAATCTGGATTCTCGACAGCAAACTTGCCCAGCAATCCAGTCTTACTGCAGTGAGCGAGATACTGAATGGCTGTATGTGACTGCCCTTTCCAAACGCAAACTCAATTGTCCAAATGTTATCAAGGTGATGTGTCCTCGTCGGATCGATGCAAACTGCGATATTAGAGATCAAAGGTAGCCCGATTTTTGTCATGGGCCGTTCAAAAGCTCATGATTTAGACAAGTACAGGCCTCACCGTATCATAATTGAATGCTCGTAGGTGACTGCCAAGACGGGCTAATCAAGCTCTATTAACATGCTTTCGTACGCCAGCGGATCGGCCTTCTCCACAACTCTAGCCTTCCAGATTTGCGAGATAGAGAGACAGACCAGTGGCAAACTTAGACTAGATGCCATCGCTGCCGTGATAGATGCGGAGAATTTCACGGGCTACGAAGACACGTCTCCGCAGCCAAGATGCAATCAAGTTACACCGACATAGTCCCATCGTTTGTCTCTCTCACACTGCACAGCTGATGACACGCTCACTGATGCTATCCCTGTCCCAGAATAAGTGGGAGCATGTGTCGGAGCGGCCACTGGACACACACGGTGCTCGTCCATTCGTATACAGCGATACGACACCGGTGGTAAAATGCCAGCCTCAGGGCGGAGTAGATCCCGAATTGATCTTCGGTTGAAGTCAAGAAAGTCAAGTAAAGTCAAGCCGATCGATTTTCTTGCTTGACTTCTCACTTTCATATGATCGATCGCCTCTTTCTCGTCACTGCAGCTTCCACTCGCCGCGCCCGATGGACGACACCATAAGCGCACGGCGACTTTGGCGCTGTACGACCGACAGAACGGAAATCTCACTCGGAACGCGAATGGCGCCTGAACGCGCCAGCGTGGCAGACAGCGTGGAGGCCGCCGGCCTTTCGCAAACACGCTCCCAAGATCTACGACAACGAACGAGAGCAGCGAAGGACCGTCCCTCAAGTAGCGCGCCAACGAGCTTCTACTTACGGTGCGTGAGCGACCCCTTACCCGCCCGTCATTTTCTCATCTTTCTGACCTAGACTCACCGCACTCACTCCACTCGCACCGCGCCCTAAATCGAAGCTACAGCATCTACGTTAAACCCCGCTACTCCATCAAGAGTCCATCATTCATTTCTCTGTGCAAAGGTCAGTCGAACGCCGTCACCTACGGATTCAAGACTTACTTACCCTTTTGTTAGCTCGCGAACCGGTCATGCGCCGACATATGACGACGACGGCGCGACGTCAAGCTGACGAACAAGGAGGTGAGTGTTGTTACGTTCAACTTGAACCGAGCACTTACCTATGCACTAGACTTAACGGCGGCGTCGAAGCATTGAATCTACTTCTACGAACAAGTACGCTACGGCGCACAAAGCCTGCGCTTTCAAATCCTGCGACGACGCGGTAAGTCTTGTTCTCGCCCGCGCCTTCAAATTGTCAACCATCAAACATCGAACGCCGGCTCGCGCTTTTGACGGTAACGAACTCTACGACGACGCGGTGAGTAACCAATCCGCATCGATATCCAAATCATGGACTTACCCATCGAACAGTGAACTCGCCGCCGACGTTATCGACTCTGAAATGGTCAGCCAACGCATGGGAAGAGTCGGCGATGAGACTGACCTTGGGCGCAAGGTCGCGCGACGTCCACGTCTGCAAGAGAAGAGTTCAGTGACGACGTGAACGACAAGACGACCGTATCTGTCACCGTTCTGGAGAAAGGTGCGTAAGCACCAACAAGCATCGAAGGCAGACACTCACTGACCCAGGAACAGGCAGGAGATGGAAGTTGGGATCAACCCACGCCCCAGCCCCCACCGAGTCTATGTACCACGCAATACGAACATGACGTGACGATGAGATAGGCTTTCGGGGGACGAAAAAGGGCATGGATACACGATCGGGCCCAGGTGCGGCGTAATGATAGTTTGTGTTTCCGTTGCTCAACTTTACTGCAGCTTATTTGCGCGTCGGCGGACGCGCGATAGATATCAGACTCTTCTTGGGGTATGAGAACGGAGCGGTAGGGAGTGGGCGAAGGCTCGCCCAAGCAAAGGTAATGATTTATCGGGACTCTTGCCATACACCAAAGCTAACGCGTTGCAGAATGCAAATTGAACATGATGTTTGGACTGAGAGATGGACTTTGGGGGACAAGGAAAGGTATGGATATGCGCAGGTGCGGCGCATTCTTGAATCACATGCTCCATTGTTCGTGCTGCTCAACTTACTGAAGCTTATTTGATTCGATGACTCGTACTGTGAGGATTTACTCGGAATAGCGTGTCGGCGGACTTGAACGGGCGTGGACTGTGTGTTATTCCAAATTGTTCATATACTAATGCAATGGGTTATACTTGGGCACGTCGACGCATTTGAAAGGGAGCGAAAACTCGCAAGGACCAAGCGGGACGAGTCCGAATTGATCTTCGGTCTGGTAACGAAACTATTCATGGTCATTATGGCGAAGTCGAGGCTGTCAGTCTTGTACGAGGACCCGCAGACAGGCGTGTGGAAGTGGGTGGACACGAGAGCAAACACGCTACGGAAGATGTGTGGTGTGAAGATGAAATCACCAAGGAGGCGTGGAGGTGTCATTGAAATGAAAGTACATGGCGAGTCAAGGGCTTTGCTGGGGCTATGTGCGGATTGAACCTGATGGGGGCTGTGTCACTGTTCATCCTGAACTGGGCGTTTGGACGCCATCAGCGAAAGGAGGAGCCGAGTCCTCGATTGTAAGGCTTACTGTCCTGGGGGAAAGAGGAGAAGTACGACGTGCAGTGAGGAGGTTTGGGGAGACTCTCGATGCGCATGTCGCTAGGGCCCCTATGTAGACTGATAGATACGCTGACCGGACCGATGTCGTAGTGAGAGAGCAATCTCATGCGATAACTTTAATACTGCTTTCACATTGGATCTCACTGCCCTCCTTTAGTCCTCCTTTTCATAAGACTGGACACGGCTAGCGTGAACCAGGCCTGAACCGCCATGTCGTGGTGCATGGATAAATACCACGCGAGCATGAATTTGAATGCGATGCCGTTGATGGCCGGACCCAGGCGGTGCGTGAAAATCATTTTCGTCGCGTGTCCGTCTTTATCAACGTCCTCATCCATCACAACAACCGGGCAACAACTCAATCGTCGTGTTCCCGTCTGCGTGCTCCTGTGCCGTTGACTCCGAGCACATCATATCACAGCCCAGCTTCCTGCCACGTCCCTACGTGATCGGCTGCATCAAGGCCGCGCTTGCAACCGGACCGGCATTCATCGCCATTGTGCGGGGCGATTCACCGGCGTATCTTCCCTCTATCATGGACGCCCTTGCCGTCCAACTGGACGCCAAATCTGCCGCCGTCGAGCTGCCTATTCACAAGCTCAAGAGCGGTCAGCTGGCCGTCGAATGTCCGGCATGCCACAAAATGCAACAGCTTCGAGTTTCTCTGAGAAGGATGGATGAGGCCAAGGCGCAAGGCAAACTCTTGCAACACTACGACGTTTGCTCTCGGAGAAAACGGCCTTCGCAGCCGTCGGTATGTTTTCTCCGCCATCGGCTTGAGCGCGCTCACTGCTCTTGTTGCAGGAAATTCTCTTCGCCCGAATGGAGGGGACCTCCGGAGTGCGAGTTTGGCTCTACACAATCCGCCAAGGAGGCAAAAATGTGTCCCTTTCTATGGGGCCGGAAATCCCTCCGGACTCCCTCGCTGCTTTCTGGCACTCCTCCGCAATTCTCAAACAGCTTGACGGCCGGAATCCTTCTACCATGACTGCCTTTCCGATTGGTGAACTATTTTCCGAGGGCTCTGACAAGGCGCGCAAAGGCCTTCCCGGATGGGTTGAGAGAGGCCTGAAATCTGTCATGATTGAATGCCAGCTGTCGTCCGTGATATGCCACATCGACTACGTCCTGACGGTCAACTTCCTCGGGCAGACACGGGCCAGACAGTTGCATACTCCACAACCTCTTCTCGTTTCGGATGCTAAAAATCCGATCGTCCCTTTGCATGAAGCTTTGCGAGACCTTCGCCGCATTATGGCAAAGGACCTCGGCGCTCTGAGCCTCAAAGAGATAAAGCAGCAGTCTGAAGTTGTTGACAGAGAACTTCTTCCTCATTTGCGGGAGCTTTTCAGCCCGCAGTTTGCCGGAACTCTGGCTGAGATTCGCGCATATACAAGATGGTAAGCTCACTTATTTCCTCATTAAAGTGCTCAACATGTGCCGCAGGTGGTTCGAAACAATTCTCCTTGTCATCAGATTCGAAGGGAAATGTGTGCGTTTGCGCCAAAAAGAAGGCGCATCTGAAGGTTCTCGCGGATTTTGCATTGAGGCATGTCGGCCCATTGCCGCGGGCGAGACAATCTGGGAGCTGATAGGGTACTGTCCCAGCGACACAATTCGCCGCTCCAAGCTGACAAACTTGTCCGTTGTCTCTATCGACTCGCCTACAAAAAAGCTTGTGGAGCGGCCATTAGTGGGTCCTTTGCGTTTTATCAATCACTCGTGCGAGCCCAACTGCCACGTACGCTCAGTTCAACTGCGTCAGCGCAACTCCTGTATTCATTGATTTCTTTTGCTAGTATGCTCTCGGAGATGATCGATGGCGACACTATGTCAAGGCTGACAGGAACATTGATGTTGGAGAGGAGATATTTGTCTCGTACGGAAGCAAATATTTTGAAGATCTGGGCGTCAACGCCTGCATCTGCCTAGCCTGTAAGCAGAAGCAGTACACTGTGTCATAATTTGTTCAGTGTTTCTTTATCTTAATCATAGAATGTTGTTCATGTCATTTCACAAAACAATTTGAGGGTAATTATTGCTATGCTCAAGTTGCATGATCCTAAGCGACCAGATGAGATTGCCAAGATCTGTCGCATTTCTGACTACGCGAAGGCAAACACGACAACGACGGTGCTGGACAATGAACCTGATATCGGAAACAACAAGATAAGCGCTGAAGGCGACGACATGAAGGACCAAAGGTAGCGGATGTCTACGTGAATGAAACTGCGAATGTGGAGGGAGGGAGCCCTCAACTGCCTACAGTAATTAGGATGCCGTCAATGCGATCCTTAAGCATTGATGGGAAGTTAGTGTATACAACCGGAATATTCTCAACTTTGCAGTGTCCCGGAATGTCTAGCAAGTGCCACGTTGTGGCTGACTAACTAGATCGGGCCCGATGAAATCATCGAGGTGATCGGAAACGCTACCCAACTGCCTCCCTTCCGCCCACTCATCTGTCAAAAATGACATTATTCGTTTCCGGAGCTACAGTGGCGGGCGTTGCTCCCTGGACATATTGGACCTATCGGATCCAGTCCCCCAGTTTTCGACAGGAAGTCGGGCAGTGCGTGCTCTTCATCCCCTTGCTACTGCATTATTGATCACATATGCTGACAGATGGCAGCCAGTGGGAAACATCATCGACCAGTTGCTTCAAGTAGAGGCGTTTTGGGCTCTCTATCGACTTGCTCATGTGGACTTTTCTCGAAACCCCAACAATCTTGAGGAATTTCATACAGGGGAATGTTTTACAATTTGTTATGGTTTTCCAGAGGCAGCAAGTGAGAGCGAGTGACGGGTGCCGGTGAATGATGAGTAGGACATCTAGCAAAATTGTAATGCTGTACAGTAGTACTGTGCCCATTGCCAAGCTGGCGTCGTGGCGAGCATCAGATGGCGTCGCAATGTGATGATACTCAGATACGGGTCCGTGCTTTAGATAGCCGTCGATGCTCACACCGCGTCCAGCTCCACAACCGCCATCGTCATCTGCGGCGAGAGACAACGACTTCGCGCGGCACGCGCATTCTACCCGCTTCATCGATGATCTCTCCCGCTTCGACGTTCGCATCATCTACCGCCCTGGCCGCTCCCAAGTAGTTGCTAATGCGCTATCCCGCCGTGCTGGCCTCGAATCCACTCCCGATGGCCAGCCATGTCAGCCGTTATTTGGGCGCCCTGCTGAAGTCAGTGCAGCCCCTCTTACCCCCGATCCTCCAACCATCGACGCTGACAACGAGACGGACAACGACCGTGTTCGTCTCTTCAAGTCGTCGTTTGACATTGGGGAAGTATCGCCGTGACTTGGCGGCTGGTGCTGATCCATCAACGGTTGGCGTTGGTCTCAAGAACGGTCTGCTGGAATGAAGAGGAGATTGTTCTGGCACCCGCCTCGCTTGAGCAGGCCGAGGACGGCATCAGCGCGCTGCACAATGACCTTGGACGTCTGGGCATCGCTATCACTATTGCCACTATCAAACAGAGAGCTTGGATGCCGTACCTTGCAGGGATCGTGGAGCGTACGCTCCGAGCCTGCGATCCATGCCACTTCTGTCCCCGTGAACCGGCTGTTCAGAAACCTCTTCATCCTCTCCCTCACGTCGCACCGACGTCTATTTGAGTGTTCGACTTTGTCGGTCCTCTCCCGAAGTCTACGCATGGTAATCAGTGCATGTTCAACTACCTGGATCTTGGAACTGACTTTGCGTATGGTCAAGCTCTCCAACGTCGATCTGCCGAGTCGGTTGTCGCACTCCTGCGTTTCCTCATCTCCATCTTCGGGAAGCCCGAGTCAGTCTCGACTGACAACGGTGAGCAGTTCATGTCGTACCTGGTCCAAAACTTCCTCCAGCGTATGGGCATCCGGCATCTGCATACCTCGCCATACCATCCGCAGACCAACGGTCGTCTCGAGAAATACAACAATATCTGTGCACAGATGTTAGCGCGCTACACGGCGCCTGACAGGCAGAACACTTGAGATAGTTACTTGCCTGACGCTATCCTCGCTCACAACGCGCACCGCAAACCGTTCTCTCCGTTGTTCGCCCGCTTTTCTTCTCTTCGGTCTCGAACCGCGTTTGCCGCACGACACAGTCTTCGATGTTATCCGACTTCCGCCCACCGACGAGGAAATCGAGACGCTGCAGGGCAGGCGTCTTTTCTATGTCCAGGACCTCGACAAGTGCCGCAAAGCAGCCAATGCAATAGGTCTCGAGATCTTGGACCTGGCTCGCCGCGGAAAAAGTTACTACAAACGCGCCCTCGGTATTGGTGATCTTGTTAAGCGCTGGAACGAACGTCAGTCAAAGGTCCATCCTCGCTGGGATGGTCCCTTCATCATTCACAACATCACAAGCAAAAATACTTACCGAGTTGCTACCAGAAACGGCTACATCCTCAAGAACCCCTACAATGGAGAGCGGCTACGTCGTTATCATGCATGCCGCGGGTCCCGAAACAGCGCTCTGGTGCGCAAGCGCCGACTTGCAGCGACGAGACGCCCAACAGCGACGTGGATGGAGGCAAAGAGCGTAACCCCGGTTCCCGGATCAA
This sequence comes from Strobilurus orientalis, assembly GCA_019915145.1. Classification (NCBI taxonomy): domain Eukaryota; kingdom Fungi; phylum Basidiomycota; class Agaricomycetes; order Agaricales; family Physalacriaceae; genus Strobilurus; species Strobilurus orientalis. The sequence goes on along the minus strand of JAHLML010000015.1, from coordinate 264,706 downwards.
CACCGACCACGCTTGCTTGCGTTGTCGATCCCCGAGAGCCGACGGCGATCATCGGCCCGCACATATAATCAGGTCATCGCCATCGATACTTGGCTTTTCCATTCACCACAACATGCCCTCTGATGATGAAGAAGCAGCGAACTGCTACGGAATCTGTAAGCTTTCCCCTCCTTTGTAGGCTTGTCTGTGATGCATGATTCACTAGGTGGCATTGAGTCTTGTCGACTGACGGATATAAGTGGTGTTCGCTTTTGGGAGTATGAAATAAACTGGGTAGATTTGGAGAACAAGGTCGAGTACGACGAGAATACGTATGATCTCCTTGATTTTGTCGCGCGCATCTGTGCTGATGGGGAGTAGGTTCGAGGACGATTCTGCTTTCATCGGCGGCAGTCTGGACTTCGTCGCCCACTTTTGGAAGGGCGTTGTTGGCCTTGGCGGACGCGCTCCCCACAATCTTACGGCGTTTGAGGTCGGCGATACGTTCTGTTGCTCCTCAGGTTATGACAAGCTTCCGCCCAAGCGACGGGCGGGAGCTGAAGGAATGGAGTATCGTGAACTGGATCAAGCATCCGTCGTTGGCCGGAACGATGATAACTTCCGCGAAGAAACAGTGCGGAATGGTGGCAGTCGACCTTCAGCATGGGGGCAAAGTTGGGACAAAATTCATCGGTCAGGGAGGCCTATCAGTCAGTTTTTCGACGGATGCGTCTGCAGATGCGAACATCTTTACCAGTGGCTGCAAGGATGGCCACATCCGTCTTTGGGACGTACGTCACCCTTTACCAGTTCTGACGCTTGCTGTTGGGGCCCGTTCTATGCCATCGGTGACGCTGGCTCATCCAGATGGAATACCTAGTAAGTTCCGAAGTATCATGAAACAGCATAGAAACTAAACTTCTCGGACAGCTATCTTTGGCGGGAGTGAAAAGGCGGAAGTCATCAAAGTGTGGGATGTCCGAGGGCGACAAATGGTCTACGAGCTCGCCACTGGAAATAATAAAGTCTCCGCGCTGTCATGGGATGGCACAAGGAACACGTTGTGGGCTGCAACTGAATGCGACAATATGGATTGCATTGGAGTCCGACATGGTTACCGACCTGTTCATCTTCCTTCATACATGAAGAAGCGGGAAAGCGAAGCGAAAGGCACGAATCCGGAGATGGCTGCTCCAGTTGGGGACTTGAACGAAGACGAGGACGAATCAGAGGAGGAAGAGGATGAATTCGACAGGGCTTGGCCTGAGAGAGCCTACCATCGAGAAGACTATTTTGGTGATGTTTATGACGAAGGGCAGCATTCTATTCGTATGGCTTTATCACTGCTGCTTCTTTCATGATTGGCTAACGTTCAGTTGTAGTTCGTTATGTCTTCAAGTCCGATGCCAATCCTAGTCGAGTACCGAGATATGGTGATGCTACACCATGGGAGGAACAGAACTTTTATATGTAGATTCTGATGAATTTGGAGATGCCATATTTACTTGCTGTTTGTACTTTACCAAATTTGAGACCGATTTGAGATCTACTTGACCAGCATGAGTGCGGTGTATTTACGCTACCCTGTACCAATAATCAGGCACATAGATCGATCGCGAAGCCGCGTCAAAAACATCCGACGCAACTTGTCCTTTTACCACCATGGCCACGTCGACTGAACTTCTCGATGGATTAGAACGCGAACTCTCGAATTTCATTGAAGCTCGCATGTACACGACCTATTCGAAAGAGGAGGAAAGGGAGGAAAAGAAGGCTGCACGAGCCGCAGGCGACTCGCTCCTACACAGAAACAAAAAAGAGTTTGTCTCCATTTTGGCTGGAATTGTCGACGTCGTACGCAAAGCCGACGAAAGTGAGAAATTGTCTCTGATACAACGCGTCGATACGCTCATTAACGACGCGGTCAATGCCAACAACGGAGCTTTCGAGGATAGTCGTTGGATATTTGAGGATGGCGAGTTTGACTCTTTTGCTCATGCTAATGGGGACCTGGTCAAGAGCACGGAACCGCACCTTTCTATGAGTGAGTGACCCGGTGCAATACTACGTAGCTGACTGGTATGTGCCCAGACGCGGATGCCCAGGATGAGCTCAAAGCCTTTCTCTTGGAAATGATGCCAGCAGGGAACGAGACGGATGAATTCCGTATGTGAATTCTCAGAAACCCCTTCTTGAGAGCTCATACAACCCTCAAGATGCGCACTTCAAGAAGTTATTTGACTCACAATTACCCTGGGATCATACAATCCAGAAGCCACACCCTTCGACTACTCTTCTGGCGCGCTTCAACGAGAAAATATCTGCACCTTGGTCTTCTCCATACACGACCCCCATTGCTCAAGCCGTATATGAGGCGCGCTGCGAGATCTCCAGTGACGGCGTTGTTGTGCCCGCCGATATGAGCCTCGCCGCCGACGGGAGTTGTCTTGCTCTAACAGGAGCTGGAGGTTATCGCGAGTCAGTGTTGATTTACTGTTCACCAGATGTCTCGGAGGATGTAATCTCATCTCTACGCTCACCTCGTTGCGTCGGACTGTCTTCCGTCGGTTCTACTGTCGCCATCGAGCCGTCCAGAAAGCTTGTCTTCATTGCTGACGATGAACGCGTCAAATCATTCAACTTCGAAACAAATAAAGCTGTGCATACCTTCTCGTCCGAAGCAGAGGGCCCCATTACTGTCCTTCCCAGCGGGAGTCTTCTTCGCGGTGGTAAAGGACGAATCGAGGTCTGGGACTTCGACGAGCAGCCGACACATGGCGAAAATGGAAAGGGAATTGTCGGCGGAAATATTAGTGTCGATGACATCTGGAACGAACCCGAGAACATCGAGCCCTCCGAAGGCAGCGTCCCTTCCTCGACAATCTCACTCGCCGACGAATTGAAGGACTGGGATATCGCTCATTGGACGCCTCATCCGAATGCACGGAATACTCTGATCACGTCCGCACATAACCAATGCGCGCTGGTCACTATTGATGTCGAACACGGCGGCAAGGCTGGGACCAGATTCATTGGACATGGTGGAATTGCCCACTCATTCTCGACGGATGCCTCTGCCGCGCCGAATCTTTTTGCGACCGGATGCCGTGATGGGAATATTCGCTTGTGGGACGTACGCCAGAATTTGCCAGTTCTTACTCTTGAGGTCGGCTGGCATTCCATGCCGGCCGTTGCCCTCGCCCATCCAGATGGTATACCAAGTGAGTTCGCTCTGCCCTCATTATCGACTATATCCTTATGATATCCTCCAGCTATCTTTGGTGGTAGCGAGAAGGCAGAAGTTATCAAGATGTGGGATGTGCGCGGCCGGCAGATGGTGTACGAGCTCTCCACAGGAAACACCTCCGTTTCGAATCTTGTATGGGATGGCACGAGGAATACCCTGTGGGCCGCAACCGATTGTGATTACATGGATCGCAACGGTAGCCATCATGGATACAGACGTATCAAGCTCCCGCCATATGTGAAAACGAGGGAGCGGGCAGAAATGGTTCGACGTCTCAGGGAGCGAGGTGGTCGTACGGAGAATCTTGAGGATGCAGATTCGGAGGACGAAGACGAGGACGAGGAGGACGGAGATGATTGGGATAGAGCATGGCCTAGGAAGGCCTACCATCGCGAAAATTACTTCGGCGATGTGTACGATGCCGGAGATCATTCTCTTTGTGAGTAGTTAAGCGCCGCTCTCGTCGCGTTGCTAATCGATTCCGTTCAGTGCGATATGTCTTCAAATCCGGGGCCAATCCTGGTCTTACTCCTGCTTATGGTAGTGCCGATCTCTACAATCAATAAGTTGGCAGAGTTTACTTGTTACATTCCAATGTTGCTACTTAAGTACCTAATTGCCCAGTCTGAATTTCAACCAGTGTTTACTCTTGAACACTGTGGCATTGGAACTTGCATTCTCAATGAATACACCGCTGTTTCTTATACTTAGCCGTGAAATTCGGCAAACTCATCGTCGTCCTGCCCATGATGTGATACTTCGACGATACCTCGTATGTAGTTTGCAAGCTTGTCACCGACTAAGTGGGAAACAAAGGCAAGTGCCATATCAGACCCTATACCCTCGTCAGCACGATGCTATCCAGACAGAGAGGAGAAAACTCACCAGCGCTTACACCGGAACTGGTCCAGGTGTTTCCGTCGACGACCCAACGAGCCTTGGCAACCCAAGTAATGTCTGTCGGGGTTGTAGACTGGCCGAACGCGATCAGTACCGAGTTACCTTGAGAGGGAGATGGAGATAGAACGTACCACAGTCCTGTTGAAAAGGAACTTGTTGGACGTAGCGCGCTTGCCACTCAGTACGCCTGCGCGAGCCAAGATGGCACTTCCTACACAGACGGACATGTCGTACTTTTCGAGGTTTTGTCCTCGCCTGTGACAGGATCGGGTCCGGGACCTTTCATATGCGTATGAGTGTTGGGCGGTGAGGCAAAGGATGATCGTTGTTTACCTGCGGGAACCCAGAGGATGTCGTATTGTGTTCCAGCCTTCTGCGCATCCGCGTAGGTGACCGTGGGGCAGCAAGCGAGTCCTGAAACGCCAATGAAGCTCTTCACTGGCTGCATCGTCGGTGCCAAGTAGTCGAAATGGAAGCGGTAGGGAATGACTCCAGCAAGCTCAGGAGGGAACGATGGGGTGTCTGCGAGGTTCAGGACTGTGCCAAAAAATAATCAAATCGTTGTATGCACAAGAGGGCGAGATCCACGAACCTCCGAGGATCTCAGTCGGAGGGACAAAATCGGCCAGCGTGACTCCCTCGCAGAGACAGAAGGCAACTGTGAGGACTTCAGGCGCAGGCATGGTGATGAACTTGGGATAATCATCCATCAGGAAGGGTGCTACTTATATATGAACGGGCCAGAATGCCCGATAAGCAAGCAGGATGACTACTGTAAGTATCCGTATTGCCGAAAAGAAACGTCTTATGTAGGGATATTTGATGAGCAGGCACTGGCAGCTGGTCAGTTCAGTATCTAGTAGACAATTCTAGTGTGACTGGGAGCTTGGAACCTGGAGAAAGGCAGTAAGTTTCTCGAAAGTAGGACTATTCACCTTCAAATAACCTCGTTGAATACATGTCATAGGACGCAAGGTTGGGGATGAGTGAGTTCTTGACCCCCTTGAAGGCGCACATCGAGACTTAAGAGCGAGGACTTATGTTGATGAAAGCGCGCGCCGAGTGACTGTCCAATTAATTCAGCGCGATATATCTGTAAGTTCCGTTGATATTGATGTCACTCGCCTGTACACCGTGCCTATAATTAATCAGTCAGTGCATCTATGATCCAGGAGAATCGTTTCACGTATCCAAGCTGAGCAAACCGCGAGCATTGCAGTATCCTTGGATTTTCATAGAGAAAATTCCAACCATTGTGGCAAGAGAGTTGATAGCGGAGTAGGAAACAGTAGCATTCGTTTCTGTCACCAATGCACGCGACGCGTCCGCTGGAGGATTGATGGGATCTTGATGCCAAGAGCGGAAGTCGACGATCGCTTTTGACGTATTTATCTAGGCCTTGACCACGACTGTCATGACGTTCCCAAATTGATACCTTCAGTCATACTTACTCGACTTCAGCACCCGCTCCTTAACCAACACCACATTCTATATCTTGTAGATGTAATTCGGCCATGTCTGCTACTCCCCCAGCAGCGAACAAACATGGTACACTTTTGTTCTCGCAAAACAGGCCGCGTCTAACGCTTTCGCAGGTCACGGAACAGTATTGGCTCGTTTGCAGGCTCTCTTCCCTCATTCTCCGGCTACGACCACCACGAATACAACAAGACCTTCACCATACATTCAAAAGGCAGCACCGTCGCCGTCGAAGGGCCCCAGCACTGCTAAATTTCTCAAAGTGAGGATATTAACATGGAACATGCATGATTCGGTGCCCAAGGTACGCTGCTCGCCGTCCGTATCTGCGCAAAGGCTGACAATGGTCGACCAGGGCAATCTGGAAGAGCTCTTTGGCAAAGTTCCGCTCTACACCCCACCAGACGCTTCCGTGATCGACTCCTTCCCTGTCTTCGCTCCAGATGAAGTGCATCCATACCATCTTGTTGTCGTGTAAGCCCCATCTCTTCGTCGTTCCTCACCCGAACTCCCCGTCAAACAGCGCGGGCCAGGAATGTCCTTCCCTGTCTGGTGAGACACCGTGCCTTTAGCATTGGCTCTAGTGCTCACAATTTCAGGGATACCCATGGGTTTTGGTGCTGGTTTCAAGCTTATCGACAAGGAAGAGAAGGAAAAGGAGAAGCCAGAGTCCATCCGCTCCAAAAGGACCATGGACGACTTCCCTCCGGATGCTCTTACGGGATGGACAGCCATGGTCGAGGACTGGTTGTGTCATGCGGGCGCGTGCGGTGCACGCTTATCGTCGCCGACCACCTCCGACATCAGCGCCCCAAAGCCACTGTCCCCTCGTGTATCCGTCAAGGAATCGCGCAAGGGACCGTATCAATTGCTTGTCAAGGACCGCATGATGGGCATCTATCTCGCCGTCTACATTCACCGCGATCTGCGCTCCCGCGTTGAGGGCATATCAAAGTCCGCTGTTACCGCCGGTCTCATCGGCGGGCGTGTCGGGAACAAGGGTGGCGTCGGCATCAGTCTCAAAATTGACCAGACATCCTTCCTCTTTCTTAATTGTCATCTGGCGGCTCATGAAGGCAAAGTAAATCATCGTCTCGCGAACCTGGCCAAGATCAAAGTATGCTTCTCATTGCCTTCCTCAATTGCACCTCTCATTGTCCCCACCTAGTCCGAACTCTCGGTCGAGGACTTCCTCCCTCACGATGACCCGAGAGTCATGGCTGAAGATCTCACCGACAAATTCGACTTTACCTTCCTCTTTGGAGATCTCAACTTCCGTCTGGACATATCTCGACTCCACGCTGATTGGTTGATATCCAGGCAAGACTATGCTCAGGCGTTATGTTTCGACCAGTTGCACAACCTGATGGAGAAGGGCGAGGCATTCGTAGGCTTCAAGGAGGCTCCCATCGACTTTCCGCCAACGTTCAAGTATGATGTCCTCCGAACTCTGAAGCGTCCGAAACGGCGTGCGTCCAAGCTAGACCGATGGCGGGGACCCCAGGGTGACAGGAACCATCGTCTGACGGAAGTCGAAGAGAAGGAGCGAGATGAGGCGGAGGAGGAGGAAGCTGAAGACGACGAGGACGACGAGGAGGGCGATGGAGAGGGAGAAGGCCACGGCGAAAACGCGTCCTTGGCGTCGTCAATGTGGAATTCGTCGATGCATTCAAAGCCACCGACAGAGGTCGACGAGGAGTATTTCGATTCCGCGCCCATGCCCGTGACACCTGGAAGCAAGATCTCTCTCTCCTTGGCTGCTCACAAAGCCAAGTCAAAGTGGCTCGCTCTGCTCAGCCCGAGTGCACCGACGTCTCCCCTGAAATGGGCGCGGCCGAAGCACGACCTCTTTGTGATGAAGGGGAATCACAAACATCACAAGTCGATGGCGGATGTTGGTGACAGCGATGATACACATTTGCTCAAGGAGAATGGGAAGCGGGCGTCGTCGCTGGATGTCTCTGACGTGGACTGCTGAAGCCGCCGCCGCTGGGGAGAGCGACTTCGACAAAGTCTGCTGCCGTGAGCGATGATGAGGATATCATTGTGATGAGGGATGACAAGGGAGTGTATGACTCGTCCCCTAAAAGAAGAGTGCCTAGCTGGTGAGTCGTCTTCGCGACCTTCATAGCCCCAACTCTGACAACCTCTCTCAAAGGTGCGATCGAATATTGTGGAAATCAACCGTCGAACCGGATCCCGAGCCAGATCAGCTCATGTTCGATGCGCAATCGAGGGCCAAATCACGAATGGGGCAGTTCTTCGCCAGCGCCTTTCGTCCGCTATCTGGGCGCATGCGCCGGGAGTCGTATAGCTCAACTATCTCTGCTGCGACTACGAGCTCGGGCACGGGAGTCTCTCCGCTCATATCTCTTTTCTCCCGCGACGCCTAGCCATTCGCAGATCCCCCGCTGACGACTGTGAAACAAACAAAGTCGCATGATGCTCTGCCTGTGTCTCAAAGGCTCCCGCTTCTGCGGCGCTTGTCCACCGAGGTCCAGGTGCGGCGGTCGAGGACGTTTTGGTTGACGTCGGATGGCGGCGATGCGGCGGAGCGTGCGCCGAGGCGGTCGTTCACGATGGACGGGCATCCCACGACTCCCAGTACGGCGGATGCTGCATCTTCCCCACCGCAGGAACTAGGGCACTCGCACACGCCGTCGCGGTGGCGCTTCTTCAATCCGTTCATGTCAAATACGAACACCACTGCCACTGGGCCCTTCCAGCAGGAGCCGTACATCCCAAGTCCTGATGTGCGGCGCCAAGGGGATATTGTGTGTTTGAGCTATGATACCCTGGATGATAGAGGGATGAGGATGCTCGAGGGGAGGAGTGATCACCGTCCAGTGATTGGGAGTTATGCGGGGCAGGATGCTCCTATACATAATAGACACTTTACATTACAACGATTATACCAGGATTTCTATCATTATTACTTACTTTTCCTCTTTTTTTTCTGTAGATCGTATACGTGCGAGTACGCGGTAAGAATCCACGCTTAGTAAAGACTGGGCAGATATTACTGCGTTTCGTCGAGTGTTGCGCCAATTGCAAGGACAAGCAAGCTGAATCCCTGAACATGCATCAATAACCGTGCAAACAAGCACTGTTCAAGTAATGAATTCGGACAATTTTGAGCACGCTGATCCCTTGAAAACGTTTGGCATGTTTGGAATTTAAAGAGCAGCTTTCGAGCCACAGCAAAATGCGACCAGGTTAACAGGAGGTCGTGACCTACCTTGAAACCCTGAATACATTGCATTGGGATTTACGCCACTCACCAAAGGCCATCTGTACAGTCTCACACAACGCCATCAATATTCGACAAGCCGATTTGTTCGATAGCGAGTAAAAGACAACATGTAACAATACAGAGAGCACGGAGCAGTAATCAAAAGGAAGAAAAAGGAAGATATGTCACAGAAAGATAGAAATGAGAAATAACTCCAGCCGGGAGGGATAGAACCATAATATAATGTAAACCCTATAACATAACCGCCGTCTTCCAGCCCGTAGTGCCATATCCTCCGAGGGGTATCCCGACCGCGATGTTGGGCGTTCCACTGCTATGACGTCGAGATCGCCCACGGCTGCTCTAGCGTCGACATCGGGCCATCCCACTTCCAATCCGCTAGCTGGTAGCGCACACTCTCCCCGCCATCGACCTCCTTCGTCGTGCTTAGCCTCAACGGATCTCCCACCTCCTCCCCCTTCATGTCCGAAATGTCAACGCATGCTGCGCTCCATCAGCCTCGCTCTCACTCTCTGGACTCGGGTTCGTCGAGGAGGAAGACACCAAATCCGGTGTAGACTCATTCGCAGGATCTCGTTCCGTATCGTCCTCCGCCGACCCACCCCCAGTTTCAAAACTCGAAAACTCGAAAAACTCGAATTCGTCCACAGAGGGCAGAGGTGGCGAGGGTGGCCGTGCCCCAGAGCTGCTTCCTTCTCCAACCCAAAGATGCCAAGCTCCCAGTACCGTCTCCAGAGGCGCGCCATAGCCTTTCAGGATAATGTCTAGCGTGTCCGAGACGGATGATAGAGACTCCTGGCCCTCGCCTCCAGGGAACGCGCTGGCGTCCTCCTCAGACTCTACCTTCACAGCCTGCTCTTCACGCTGCTTCAAGGCATCGTTTGGTGGCGGTGATGGTTCGTTCGCAACACCGTTCATTAACGGCGGCGTAGAGCCCAACGCAGGAGCCGGCGGCGCTGTCTCTTCTTCGCGCTGGCGCTTCACGCCATTACCCGGGGAGGGCGCTGGCAAGACAGCTGGTTCCACCGTCGGCGTCGACTGGACCTTGGACGCGCGCCGTGTGTTCTTCGGAGCTGGTTTGGCCTTCGTTTTTGTTTTCGGGGATTTGCGAGACGAGGCGGAATTAAGGGAGGAGGGCGTGGGGGCGTTGGGGACGGGGGTGGAAGCGGAGGGAGGGAGGGGGCGGTGTCGGTGAGGCAGCTGCAGGCTGCACAGAAGATCTCTTCCGTATTGCAGAAGGTACAGGCGCGACGGCAGGAGGTAGCTGGGGAATCCTATTACCGGGATGAGGGGATTGATGCTGCTAGGCGACTTTGCGAATCCAAGCTTCATTCTTCAAGAAGAGGAACAACATCGGGAGTTTGTGATCCAGCTCCGTCGCAGAGCGATAGATTTGTTCCACGACGCTGTTGTACTCCATGCGCTGCTCAGGCGGAACAATAACAGGCGGAAGGTTGTGCATGCCTGAAATCGCAAGTTAAGTAAGGCGAGACGGCAAACGACACGCCAGTACTCACGATTCCTCAAGAAATCCTCCTTCATGCTGTTCAGCATACCCGTCACTTGCTGCAACTGCTCCCCGTTACTCCGCGCAAACGACATCATCATCTGCTTCGACGTTCGTCCCATCCGGAGCGCCGTTTGCCATAAGCTACTGTGGGTTCGGTCCCATGGGATTGGGATTTGGTGCCGATGTAGGGAACGGGCGATTAGGTGAGCCATTCATACCGGGCGAGTGCTGCTGGTTCGGCGCGTTCCCATTGTTCACCAGATTTCGGAAGCGCTGCGGGTCCATCATGTTCCGCTGGATATTAAGCCGATGCTGCTCTATGAAGTTGATCTCCGAAACGCCATTTGCACGAAGCTGCTCCGCGGACTGATCGGCGTATGCCATTATCATCTGCATCTGCTGAGGGTTAGCGACGCGTGCCGGCTGGCCAGCGTTCGGATGCGGGTTCGCCTGGTTGGCCATTTGGTTGAGCTGGAATTTCTTCCTAGAGTCCATGACCGTCTGCATGTACGCAGAATCGAAGGGTTCACGAACTTCTTGGAGATCTGCTCTATCTGCAGAGCGGTGGCGGGGCCGGATTTCGGCGGTTCAACGTCGTTGTCCGGGAATTAGATGAATCCTACACGGCCAGCGACAACGAACCATAAGTCTCTCTGCGCCACGCTCAGCAGCCCACCCTCGACAAATACGGCGCTATGAAGCCCATGGAAATCAATAGCGCGACCTTCGACCACCAGAGTTCGGGGGTCACGAGGCAGCGCCTTGTGCCTCAGGAAGTTGTCGAACGCTTTATCAAACCGGTCTTTCTCGAGTGGTGGTGGGAGCTGTCCGGGACTCGTCGCATTTGACATCATGCCCATTTGCGGGTTAACAGCCTTATTGAGCATAAACTGGTTGTTTTGCGGTGGCTGCTGCTGCTGCTGGGGGGTGGCAATGGAGCGGTTGGGAGGCATGGCGAGGTTTTGGGGAGGTTGGGTGTGGCGCTGGTTGGGACTGAGCTGGGGAATCTGCTGCGTGGGAAGAGCGGGCGGTTGGCCGAAGGGAGACCCTTGCGTGGAAGGACCGGCTTGTTGCATCCACGGTTGTGATGGACCGGCTGATGACTGTGGACCGGAGCCGCCGCCGGGAAGCAAATGTCTGCGAATGCAGGTTAGAGGCATAGAGCGCCGAGGAAAGAGTAAGTAAACATACTGCTGATTCGGTCACTGCTGATTCTGTTGGTTCTGTTGCTGTTGCTGCTGGCTCTGGTGGGCGGCATACTGGATCAACCGATTCAGCATGTCCTTGCCCTTCACCAGCTCGGTTTGATCCGCCTTCGCCTGCTGCATAAAGGCGGCATCCGACATACCGCTGCGGTTGCCGTGGAGCTGACGGAGACTCGTCTCAGTCTGCTGGATGTGCGCGCGGATTTGCATGATTTTCGTCTGCAGCTCTAGCGGGACGTTGGCACGGGGCTGCCCGTTCGGCAACATGGCTTGGCCGGGGTGGGAAGGCACGGGCCCGCCAGGAGGTCGCGCAGGCGGGGGCTGGCGCATGGCCTGCTGGTTGGCGTTCGTTGGCGCGTCAAGGAGGTCCGAGGGGTTGACAGGGTTCATGCCTAACGGGTGCGACGGATTCTGGCCCAAGTGCAGGTTCTGCTGGTGCTGACTTTGCTAGTTGCCGGCAATGTCGATGAGGTTGAGCTGCCGGTTGTGCGCGTGGTTAAACGCGGCCATCATGGCGTTGCGCGCCTGCATCGACTCGGCCTGCACCGCCGAGGCCAGAAAAGCCACCAACGAGAAGGTGGGAACGCGGGGCCGAGGGATCATTGAATGGCGGCTGCTGTGGGCCACCAGCGTTATTGGGGGCGCCGATCTGCGGGCCACCGAGGAACTGCTGTTGCTGGCGGGCGATGGACTGGCTCCGGAGCAGGCTGGCCGGCTAGCAAGAAAGAAACGAGTTAGCACGGATGCGTAATTATGAAGACGGAGAAGAAAGCGAGCATCCAGGCGGAGCACATGGCGTTTCTGTGCGCCATAGCGCCAGAAAGGAATAGAGCCGTAGGCGGGCGGTAGGAGGCCATAAACGTGAGAGGGGATGGGCCCCTTGGCTAGGTGCGGATGCTCGCAAAGCGACGGGACTTACCTGCTGGGCCATCTGCGGGTTGTTCGTCTCTGCACCGTTGTTCGGGCGAAACTGCTTTGATTCTGCATCTGCGACCGGCCCATCGCAACGCCGTCCTCTCCCTGATTCCTCAGCAGCTCTACTCCGGCCTTTATCCCAGCTATTTTGGCGCGCATGACCGTGATCGCCTCAGGTAGCAACCGTTCTGGGGCATACGCACTTTCCGACTCGAGGTTGACTGTCGAAAACGGTGAGAAATTGCCTGATTGGATGCACCGTGACCTACACAAGAAATGGTCCCACACCCGACTCAGCTCGACAAAGCCGTCGAATTCCGGATGGCGCAGAACCTCGCGGCTGACAGTATCGTTTCTGACACCGTGGGGATCGACGCTGACCGCCTTGGTCCTTGGGTCGACGTTGATGACGCCCGCCGCGAAACACCGCTGAAATTTCTCCGTGTGCTCCGGTGGGATGGGCTTTAGTATTTTGATGTGAGGCAGGAGGCGGTAGGACGCGGTCGCGACGGGGCTGAACGCTCTTGACCGTGTGCAGATCCATCTCTATCTCCTGCCCGGGGCGCAGCTTCGCAAGAACGATGTTGGGATTGGTCGGCGCGGGCGGGGTGTCTGTGAACATGGCCGGCTGCTCGCCCTCGAGGCGCCATACCAGGCGCGACGACAGGACCTCGGATTTGATGTAGAGGTCCTCGGGCTCAGTCGCGCCAGGCAGCAGGTTGAAGACGATGGTATTGCGATCCGTGGGGGTGTCGTTGCCCGGTGTGCGCATCTCCATCGGTTCTGGGTCGATGTTGAGCGGGACAAGCCCGAGGCGGTGCGCGAGGACCTCGTCCTGGATCACGGATGTGTTGTTCCATACGTAGACGTGCTCAATGGCCACCTGTGGAACTTGGCGATCATGATGCGGCGGAAGGCGTTGGCGATGGAGGCGTCGACGCCAACCATGTCAAAGTCTATTGACCGACCCGAAAGACGCTGGACCTGCACTTTTAGGTTCTATGCTTCCAAGGAAAACACCTGTGAGCCATAGCCATCGTCGAGACAAGGAAACGCACCTGTTTGAATTTTGGCAGGCTCCATGCGTGGTCTTCACCGGGATAATGGCCGGGGTAGTCGGTGCTGGAGATGTTGGTGACCCGCTCCGGTTTAATGCCAACGAGGCGACGTTGGTCGATGTCCTGGGCCATCGCTGCATGCAGGTGAAAGTAAGGTGAAAGCAAGATGAAAGTGGAAAGCAAGTAACAAAAATTTTGATCGATCATTGTTCCACGCGATAAATAAGTAACTTTACTCTACCAGTATTTCTTTACTTGTTAACTGACTTGTCACAACGCTTTCCTCAGTCCTGGTTTTGACTTTTGGTGTTTATGATGCGTATGAATTCCTACAGTACCTTATTCCTGATTTTCTCTGACGCAATCCTTATGTCTGAATCCCTCGACGATCTACGAGTATACTTCACCGTGACCTTTGGGGTACATTTCGTGGCCGTCGACGTCGCTACTAACACTGAGGTCCGACTCGCGATGCTTATTGGTCTTGCACAAGGAGACCCCCAAAAATTACTCGCACCTCGGAAATGATGGAATACACAACATATCAAAAGACGGCGGGATTTCGCTGCCATTTGCGCTAGTAGTATGCGCAAAGTGGCGGGAGGGCACCCTCCAGAGATGAGATGACTTCAAAGTTATTGTAGCGACTTGCGGACAGCGCGAGCACATCCGCAGCACTTATAAGGCTCGGAAAAGTGAAGAGAATATGTCATTTCATCATGTTTTGAGCGAGATACAGCTCGAAAGTCATATACGGCTCCGCGATCTCAAAAAAGTCGATCGAGCCCGATTTGGCAGCTCAGGCCAACCACTTTGCAAACAGAAATAAGTCATTGTAATGAATAAAAACATTGTACATTGAAAAAAATCTCTATATAAAACCATTGTTTCTGCTCAGAAGGGCATCATTGGCATCTCTACTCCGTCGACCACACAACAATACTCTGTTGGCTTGGAGTTTAGGGAGAAAAAAGCCGTCTCCAAGGGATTTCACTACGCCATTGCCCTCGCAGCATTGATGTTTTGTAGGATAAGAAAGATGGGTGATGGCAAGAGTTTCTAGGTCCTGCATTGCTTCAAGTAAGATCAACAGATGCTTTGCTTCCACTGCAACATTGGCAAAGCTCAATTGTGTGATGCGCGGGCAGGGCAATCGCATCAGCAATTTGTGGATGGCTTGAACCTCTACAGTTCCTTCCTGCACTGGCCGTTCTGGATCAGAAACAAAGCAGACAGAATACAGGGAAGGAAGTGTCAAAGAGCCGATGTGATTCCGAATGCCTTGCCCGCTTCCAGTGACATGAATGATCAAGGTGGTGACGCTCTTTGCTGTATAAGGAGCTTGAGCTATGGCTCTAGGAAATGCTGGTAGACGCGGGCAGCATATGAGTGAGAGCTGCTGTACGTTGGGAAATGATGGGAGATGAAGTGAGGGAAGGATGTTGGGGCTTGATTCAAAAGCCAGCGCGCGAATATGGCGGAGCGTGAACCGTGCGACGTGTGCCCCCCCAAAGAATACAATGCGTAAGCTGGAGACCCTTGGCGCTGTATTGATGAAGGAGAAGGCTTGAAAGAGATCATTGCGAGCATTGGAGGACACATCATTCCCAAACTCCCCTTTTCGCAGGCAAACAACAACAGAGACCAATTGGGAGCGGTCTAAGAGCAAGGGATGGGGCATGAAGAGTGCTTTGAGATAATAGTTGGATCGCTGCCCTAGTTCACTGATGGATAAGGTTCTCCAGCGGCAACGGCACCGATTGAGGAGCGCGACAAATGAGCCCAGAGAGGATGCCAAGGATGGGTTTGAGAAACCATCCGAGACTTTGTCCACGAGACTGATGAACAGCGGATTATCTGCGCTACGCGCCAAATAGAGCCTGGTGACCGATCGGAGGAGAGGCGCGGCGCGCGCAAGTAGTGCATCCGTTAGTGCAACATAGAGACGAGACCATAGGTGTCTGTTTGCAAGAATGATTGATCGCCAAGACCCGCATACATGAGAGAGTGTGAAGGCGGCGAAGGTCTGGTCGTGACCGGCGGCGGCACAGATCATGGTGATGAGCTCGGGGGTGTATAGAGGATGTGCTTGCCAGCAAGTCACTTGAGAGGCCAGGCCTGCATCGTCAAAGACCATGCCCACAAGCTTATCGGAGGCCAATTCTGCCGGCGTATCAAAGGCTGGGTTGTCACATAGCACTGATGCAAGGACAGGGGAGTCAATGTGCCCCCCCGCAAGAACATTGCTGCCGTTCTGGATGTTTTCGATGTCTGAAACAAGGGAATGAGCACTCTAGCGTATTCTTTTTCAACTGAAACACCTCTAACCTGGGCCGCATGACAGTTTGGGTGGCGAAGACGCGCCTCGGCGGCAAGAAGCTGAAAGAATGTTGGCGGCCACAAGCTTGACATGCATACCAGACAACGTACTGCGGCTAGGCTCGGCGTTTGGAACATGCACACCGCGAAGCACTGTGGGGGTAGAGAAGTTCTTTTGAATGGAGGCAGGCATTGGGAGAACTTGTCAATGGCAGCAGAAGAGTAAGGCTCGCATCTGGGTGGCGATGTTTTCTTTGTCTGTCACACGAGGCTTGCCCGATTGAGTGCCGATAGATTAGAAATTTGGCGCAAGTAAGCAAGTAGATGGTCAGAGCCGACCGCTGGACCCCGCTCATCCTGGGTCCTGAGTGTTGGCGCACGGTGGGTTGTTGGTGCAGGGTGTGCTGAGTGGGGTGGCATCGTGGACGAAGTCGGAGATATGGCGGAATGACCAGCATCAGTTGGCTGTCCAAAGCTGAGGTTTATGACCGAGTCGACGGTCTGCGCGTTATTGTTCCCGTTACGACCTGTGAGGCGGGAACAATACGATGAGGTCTTGTCAAGGACAAGAGAGCTCGGAGTGTCTCACCTCTTTTCTTTACGACCCCATCGAGGGTAGAAAAGATCCGCGCCTCACTTGCGACCTATCGAGGTGGAGACGCGGTAAGTGAGAGTCGGAGGCAGAAACGCGTTCGGTGACGTACTGATGATTAGACTTAAATAAGTAAACGCCTCTTTAAATTCACTATATCTGTACTGTTCAGAGTGTTCTTGCTTGACACCAATATCTGGGGCGGTCACACGTCACCATGGAAAGGGGCTCTGAGCAAATTGCTTATTTCAATCAGGGAAGTTTAAGAGGAAAGTATATGCAGCTAAAGTTTTTGAAGAGAGTCTGCCTGCAAAAGCACTCCTGCCGCAACAGCACCAAAAAGAATGGCATATATGATGATTAAGATTGTGGGCCTGGTGAGCATTCAACAGGTCAGCTCAAGCTAGGCAATAGCGCAAGAGTCACAAACAGATTTGTGTGCAGCAGAACTGTTACTGTGCCGGCAACAGTCAAAATCAGCCCTACAGTCAGGCGCCCTGGAAACGCTCCTTCGCCATGCACCGCCCATTTACGGAGACCCTCTTTCTTTTCCCCAATATCAATGGCAAAGGAGTCCATGAATGGCATCAGGTCGTCAAGGAATCCGGGGGCGATGAAAACCAGCTGGCCACGATAGCCTCTCAACGTCGTGGTGTAGGCGCTTGCATCATGAATCCAAGCCTCAACAGTTGCCAAAAGTGGCTCCTTTCAAAACCTTGTGAGTCTCAAAGTTATTTGAGTGCATGAATTGTGAATACCTCAAAAGCGGCACCTCGCGCAACTGCCAAAGGAACTCCTCTTATAGTAATCACCACAAATGGGAGCTGGGAGTAAGGAGCAGTGGGGCTAACGGCAGTTATTAAACTGCGAGGCATGGTGCGGATTGAAAGCTCAATAGTGCCTGTCTTCTTTCTTATAAGCGTCTCAATCAAAGAGATGTTATTTATGAAAGAGATCGGCAACGGCACGAGGACGTCCATCAACGGCATTTGAATCAGAGGGTGCCCGCTCAAGCGCCCCTGATAATGCCAGATTGCGGAATGATCGGTGTGACAGATAGCCTACTACAGGCTTACTACTGGGCAGCAGCCGACCACTGGAGATGAGAGGGAGAAGACCAGCAGCTTAACACAGTTGCCTTTGTCTGTAGCTAGAGAAGGCTTGCTAGTGAGGCAAAGAGGACAAATAACAATATTCAGCTACTCATTTGGTGGGAATGGTTCTTGTTGAAAGCCGTAGGATTGTCATTGTCGGCAACAATGTTATGTCCAAAAGAAGTCATCTCACAAAGTCGTCTTTGAAAGGCACTTTGAGCTTGTTTCTCACACTTCAACTCCCCCGGAACTTAAATATATGCGCAATAACAACATTGACGTTTTGAGTCAAGCATAAGAAGCTATATAGCTTTGTCTAATAGTAGGGACGTTCAGAGTAGAGCCCCAATATCGTAATATTTGTTATCTGCACAGCCGCAATTATCACAGCCCGTCACCCCAAAAAGTCCGATCATCCGCGCGCCCTCTTCGCTGCTTCCCTCGACACGACGCATGCAATTGATGATCTAATTTCCAGCCAATTCCCTCACCTCAAACTCCCGATCTGATAAGCGCAGCTGATCCTTTCTATAATCAACAAGACTTTCCAAATAGCCCCCCCGAAAAACACCTTCCGGCAAGCCAATTGGAGGATCCCTGGCGCTTTTCTTGTCAACACGAACTCGGCGCACTGGTTCCCGTTTAGCGCGTCGAAAGAGCTCAGTCTCTGCCCCCTTTGTCCCATCAACCTCTTCAAGGAATGGCCGGATAGCAGGGTGTCGCCAATCCATCAAGAGGACTTGATTGATGGAGGTGGTTTTTTTTCTGCCGTCTGGTAGGACAATCTGCTCCATTCCCTCCTCCTCGTCTGACATACCATGAGGCCCAAGAGTTTCTACAAGATCAAGCGCATATTCCCAAAAGGCTTGAGAGTCTGCGTCACCTCGTTCCTTGGAGATATCAATCATCAATGTGGCCAGCATAGAGCGCACTATGCGCTTCTGGAGAATGTTCAAAATGAGCTGTTCATATTGAAAAGTAAGCAGCTTACATTGCGGCGAACATTATTCCTCTTATTGTTTGAGATAGTGCCTTCATACGCTTCTGTAATGCGCGCAAGACGTTCCTCGGGAGTTTCTGTGCCTTGAGCGCGGGCTTTGACATGTGCCAGGACAAAGCGATGGAGCCGAGTTTTCACAATTTTCTTTGTGTCAACATTGAGATGGACTCCTCCAAAGTAGCGTGCCGTTTTCCTATCACTGAGGACTTCCTTAACAGCTTGATGAAGAATGTAGATGAGCGACTTGTTCCACTCATTCTCCATGATCTCGGGAGCAAGTTCGCCTGTAAAGTCCAGATGAGTGAGGTGGAGTTTGGGCCCAAGAGCACGGTCTCCTTTTGACCACTTCTCCAGGCGTTGAGATTCCACTGAAATCAGTTTGAAGCCGTCGCTAAGGCTTTGAACTCCCAGGGCCTCATATACAATATCTCGAACCATTTTCTAATAAATAAATCAGAAGATAATTTGAAGAGGTGTGCCGAATAACTCCTACGTTTAATCTTTTGCGAATATCAGAATCCGATAAATGCTCCTTGGAAGTGGTCATGTTTTTGTACTTTTCCAAAGCAGAAGATTGATTCGATTCTTTCTTGTCCTTGGGTGCCTTATCCTCCTCCTAGGTCTCTCTCAGCTGCAAGACTCAGATTTAATGAGAAAGCTTACAGAAGAAGAGGACCCTGTCGAGTCTGAATCACTTGGGATTTGCTTTTGTTTTTCAGACCGTTTTCTTCTTTGTGGATTGCCCTATTATTGAATATTAGGAGGAATTGAGAAGACAAGATCTTGACTAGCCGTATGAGAATCAGAGCTGCTGCCATCAGATGAAATTTGAAGTGGTCTCTGAGGCCGTTTTCCTTTTTGTCGGTTGCTCTATTATTCAGTATTAGCTCAAATCTAGCAAGAAAAAAGAACCAACCATATGAGCATCAGAACTGCCATCACGATCGTCTTTTTCAGAGGAGCTCTGCATCTTATTCATGCCTGTTAAACAGGTGTTGCCATGAAATTACTTACTGTCTCTGGGTTTGCGTTTGTTGATCTTCTTTTTGAAGTGTGCTGACGGGAAATTTAGTGGAGAAAACATTGTTGGAACAAAACGTCAAACCTTCTTCTTTCTTGGGCGATTCTCAACGGCATCAGAATCGTCTTTGTCAGAATCTGACTCTCTGCCGTGGTTTGCTACAAATGGAGAGGGTTTAGCGTTTGACCATGGCTTTTTCTTATTCAAAAATGATTGGTGGCCTGGAGTAACTGGTGTAGCGCCCTAAATAAGCATTTAATGAGAAAAGAAGCTCTTGAAAGTTATAACACCACAGCGCACCTTTGCTGGAGTTAATTTGTACTTTCCTCCTTGAACCACGTGCACTGCTTTTGCAACATTTGTTTGATGAAGTCGCTGCCTCATATCTCGCAAATGAGTGGGACTTTGAGAGCTAGATGCTTCTGGAATGATCGGAGCAGCTGCAGCAGAGCTAGAGCTAGATGCTTGAGAACCCATTGTGGACCCAGTTGCTGTTGCGCTTTGAGCACCCAAGGTTGATGACCGGGAATCCAAAGTCGGCAGAGTTTTAGAGTAGTACTCGAAGAATAACTCCTGAAAAATGCCATCCCGTTTATCAGCTGGAACTCCTATTGCAATCTGATTACAGATTAGAGAGACATATATGCAAAAGCACTAGAATCAAACCTTGAGAAGATCAATAGTTTTCCTCAAGGCTGCAATTTCGCCTAGAGTTTGCATATTGCTAAGCTCTTGACTTTCATTCGCAGCTTGCGCAGTCGTCTAACATGCTGTCAGATTGAGATTATCACAAAACTAAAAAACCAACAAGAGTGAGAATTTGGGACTTGAGTTTTTCCAGAGCAGCGGTGTGATTCTTGGAAATGCTCTGAGAGTTGTTTTCCAATGTCTTTAATTGACCCTATGGAGGATTAAAATTAGGGCAATTTGTTGAAGCCAAAGCTTACTGTGATATCTTTACGGCGCAATCGTTCTCTTTGATATTGTCCTTCGGCGTCTTTGCGAGGCAATCGCTCACTCTGGTATTGCTCCTCAGACTCTCTGGCCTGGTCCTAGAATTGACAGTTGATTATGAGTGTCCTGCATTTGCATTGAACTCACTTTGTATCTTTGGCCGCGCTTATCTAATTTGGCATTCTCAAGCTGCGTCTTAAGATTTGATATCTCTGCTTGCAGCGTCTATCAAAGAAAATTTAGAGCACCGTCTTTCATGACTAGCAAACAAGAATACCTCACTAGCATCATGCGCTGTTTGAAGGTCTTGCTCAGATTCAAGCATTTCTTGCTTGTGATTTTGCTGTAACTTTATGATCTCCGCCTTGTGCTTCTCGGTAATTGCATTTTGATTCTGCTTTGAGATTAGCATCATATTCAATTGTAAAAAAGCCCTCACACCTTCACTTCTTCAAGATGTGCAGTCTCTTTCTCTTTTGAAAGCGCTTCAATTTGGATTTTTTCTAGTGCCACCTGTTCCTCGGCTGCCTATGTGATACTGAGCTAAACATCATCGCTCAAAAGGAAAAGTTATTTTCTGTCATACCTTTTGTGCTTGGAAATGGGCATTGGATTTTGATTTCTCTTGAATGACATTATTTTCAGCAATCTATCACAGTCAGACGTCTACAGCTTCAGAGAAGTGGGCTGAACAAACAGACCTCCACAGCGGTTTGCAGTGCCTTGATGGTGGCGGCATTTTTTGACAATTCTACGCAGTGAGCCTCTTGGAGACTGTCTCGCTGATTCTTGTTCTCTTGTTGAAGATTGGAAATAGTCTGAGAGCAATTAGAAAGAGCCACATTTATTTAACTCAGCGTACCTTTTCATGGCTTTTGATAGCCTCCAATCTTTCTGCGTTGTATTGTCCTTGAAGATCACCTTGTGTTTTGCTGCTTTCTTCTTGGAGTTTTTTGAGAGCCTGAAGAGAAAGTCAAAAACAAAACATAGACAATATAGATTGATTTGCTCACTGCATCTGCAGCGTCAAGCTTTTCTTGAGTGATTTCAAGATCTTCCTGAGTAGTCTTGAGATTCTTCTCAGCAATCTCGAGGGTCTGAGCTGAGGCATTGCTGCTGATTGTAAGCTGAGATTGCATGGCGCCAAAGGCCTGTTTTGCCTCTGCAAGCTGTGACTGAAGATCGATGACAACCCTCTGCCTGGTTTGGTCGAGTGTGATCATTTTTTCCATCTTTGCAGTCAAGTCAGCGATTTGGCGAACATATGCCTGAATGATTCATCAATAAGAAGAAAATCCAGGAGAAATATTTGAGATTACCGCATTAGCCCCCTCAATAGCGACTTGAACTTGCTCTAGCTTAGTGTTGGCTTCTTGGGCAAGCTTCAATTTGTCAGCTAGTTCTTTCTTACTGCCATCTGCTTCTTTCAAGTCCTCTTCCAACTCTACAATTCGATGATTGGAGGGCTGTACAAAAGTTGGAGCAATTATTGGAGATAATAAAAGAAAAACAAACTCCAATATCAGCCAAAAGAAGATCTTCTTTGTGGCGGAGAGTCTCGATAGTTTTGTCTTTATCAAGATTGCTCTGAGACAACTCCTTGATGTTTTTTTCCAGGCTCCCAATGCTCCTGTCTTGCTTCTATTCAAGTTTCCTTAGAATAAATTCCATGCGTCAAAAAATACTGACTGCGATGGCATTTTTTGCCTGTTGAAGCTGCACGTTTGCTTGAGCAAGGTTGTTCTTCTCAGTCTATGAAGTATGTTCATGCCAATGACAAGTCTTGATAAATGCATCTTACAGAGAGATTTGCTTTCATTGCATTGAAAGCATTGGTGACCTCTTCTAGTTTCAGAGAGACCTGCAAGATTTGCGCTTGGAGAGCAAAAGCCTCCTAAAAAGCATATATGGTCAGCATAGTCATGTCAAAAATGAACCTTGTCATTTACTGCATTGTGCTGAGACGTTTCATTCTCATGACTGCTTTGAAGCTGGGCCTAGAAGAGAATTGAACATCTCTTGAATTCATGTAGTGGAAGGACCTACTAATTTCTCCAGTTGATCTTCTTGAAGTTTGGCCATTTGTTGCTCTAATTCTAAAATAAGAAAGTCGTGTCTCTCTACTTGATTCTTGAAGAGCCAATGTCAGAACTTTCAGGATATTCTCTTGAAACAGACGCAAAAACCTGATAATCCACTTGTGCTAGAGCTTCTGCTTCGTTCAGTTGTTGAATTCTCTCCCTCAACTGGGCAAGCAATTCGTCCTCCTTCTAAAAAAACTTGAAATCAGCCATCTGGAAGATAGAAATGACTGAATAAGACAGACTAAACCCTTCTCCTGAATTTCTTTCAAGGCATTCTTATATTTCATGGATAAATCTTCATTTTCCCGCTTCAGAGTCTAGAATCTGCATCAATATGAAGTCAAGTTTGCAAGGAGAGTTTCCCTTACAAAAAGGACTCCTTTTTGCTCTTTTGTCATTTCTTCATTTTGACTAGCAATTCTTTCCGCTGATTTGAGATCTTGCTTTGTGGCCTCCAGTTGCTAAAGAAATATAAGGCTGGCATTTTAGGTCTCAAAATAAGGATTGCAGTGCAGACCTTCTCAAGCGTTGCAATGGCCTTCTCCTTAACCTCCAATCGGCTGGCATTAGCGGCATGTCGGCTGGCATTAGCGGCAAGGACAGCCTCAACGCGTGTGGCAGTGATGGTAGCCCCTACTCCAAACGTCTTTCTTTCCAGCTTGCGCAGGTATTGTACATCAACACTCCTCTGCTCATCAAGTATTAGGCTGGTTAGTTTTGGTTAAGAAAATATAATAATTGACGCGCCTCATTTTCTTTAATGAGGGCGCTATGCGCCTCAAGAGTGGCGTCCAATTCAGCCTGACAAGAGTCTTTCTCTTTGGCAGCCTTCTCTAAATTCTCCCAAGCCTCAGCAAGAGCAGAGGGCGATCCTCCTAGATTTTTCTCAACAAGCCGCACCTTTTCAGGAAGAGGTTGGGCCGCTTTGCCAGACAGAGGAGAAGAACCAGAGGCAGACCGGGGGAGAGAAGCATGCCGGGCATCAGAGGCAGGCCGGGCATCAGAGGCAGACCGGGTATCAGACTCAGAGGCAGAATGAAGTCTGCGAGGGGGTTGGCCTAGATGCTCGGCATCTCGCTTACGAGTTGCATCCTTGGTAAACGATTGAGCAGCAGCGTCTGCATCCTGAAAAACGTCAACTCAAGTTTACTGGACATGTGTCCTCGCTCACAAGCTGGTTTGCAGCTGGCATATTCGTCCCATCAGACATGTTGACGTTGTCCTATAGAAATAATATAAGCACGGCAAACACATTCGGCATTGGCACTTTCCATGATCAGTGAGCGGTTTGGGCAAGGACCTTGGGAATGAAGTGGACAAAGATGTTGGCGATGAGGCGGGTAAGGGCAATGGCGATGGTGATGGCGATGGGAGGATGAGAAAACCCGACAAACTCTTTCAGCTCCTTTCACAAAGCAAGGGCCATTTAACCCCATTAGGCTGCTCAATTTGTAGATATCACTTTGTTTAGATGACCGGATCATTTGACGATTGACTCCCAGTGCCGGAAGGCAAGCTCTGGCGATCCTTCTTGTGTAATTGTTTCGCCGCTCAGGTCTTGAACTTGCATTCGAATGGCCATTTCAATCCCTAGCAGGTACGTTGACTGCAAGAATCGCAAGATTGTTTCAAACATTTACTGCGGGCACGTTAAAAGTCGGCAAAGTAAATGGTGGATTTAAATCAATGATCAGACGACTAGAACAGTCTGCATATGCCAGCATTGCTATCTGCGCGGCCGCTCCTTGCCAAGTAACTTTGCCTCCTTGCAAGCCTTTGACCCTTCTACGAGTGAATCATCGAAACCGCGCGCTGAGGGTCGAGGAAATTTGACGGGATAGTGGAGCGGCAGGGTTCTGGCATGACATTAGGGCGCGAAACCTTTTTGAGCAAACACTTGCCTCATGAATGTCAAACACAATGGCAAATGTCACAACTCCAGCCCCAACCAATAAGAAGGCAGCTGTACCCACGCTGCCGGCAATGAAGGCGGCAATGAATGCCTGAAAGGCGTCCAATTGAGCTTGAATGACGTCCAGGCGAAGTTGCAGAGCGTCTAGGCGAGTTGCAAGCAGGTCCGTTCGGCATGGGCAGGACCTGAAGAAGTTGAGGGGGGAGCTTCCTAAGGCCAGTGAGCACAGGCAATTGGGGCATAGAATTGGAAGGAGAACCATGTTTGTTAGCAGAGGTGGCGTAGTCGGGGCGTTGGGGTTGAGACGGTGGCAAAGCTGGGGTTTAAGTGCAGTATCTAGGAGACCCGAGTATCTCTTTCATGGCAAATTTACAAAGAGCCCTTTCAGCGGTCAAATCGAGGCCGCAGAGAGTTTCAGTGTTTGTAGCTTTGGTTTTTGGAAAGGGATAGATTACTGAATCAAGGTCGGGATGTAGGAAGAGAACAAGAAATTGCGCGGCCGATCATCAACCGTCCATCATGAAAGTGGGCTGCAAGAAATCAGAGCGATCTTCCATTCGATTTTGAGAAAATTTCAGAACCTCAAGGTCAGCTGGCTTCTTGGTCTATGTACTTGCACGTTATGGATTGAATTGTTTTGCTGCCACTGGGCCATTTCTCTACTTGGACAAGGTGTATGTTGTGAAGAAGGTCATATAGTACATGATTCTAGGGGGCTTATTCAATCTAGCTAGCGTCGCTTGCTTTAATTCAGGATATAGTTGCTCCAGTTTGCCTCGCATGACGCCGCCCAATCGCGGTCTACCACATGGACAAAAAACTGGCCCCCTGATCCAGACCAAGACACGCTGCCGGAGAGCGTAAGTTTCCGATTGAATGCGGAGCATGTGTGTAGGATCAGAGCGCTAGGAGATGGCCTGAATCTTTGCACTATCAGAATGGACATGGCGCTTACTGTTCTTTCGCTGAAGCGCTTGCTTCGGTTTCCAGAAACAAAACCTTCTGTGGCGATGATCATTGCGCCATTTTCATGAGGCTAATGAGATTCTTGATGCCGTGATTCACTACAACAGATGAGCAATCTTGTGCTAGAGGCTCATCAAATAGAGACTTACATTGAGGAAATTTCTTGTTATTGATCAAGACAGCGTCGGCAGCTGTGATCCTCTTGCAGTCTATTGCTAGCTAGGAGGTCGCCCTCCTCTAGCTCAATTGTCCCGACGTGCGCCCCCCACATAAGGCATCGAAGTTTGGCGTGCCCGATGAAGTCTGAGGCAATCCCAGCGGGGCCTTTTCTTTTTCTATGCCATAGCAGAAGCACCCTATTTGGAGGCTGACCTGCAGAACTACGTTGCCGACGCCTGAGCCCAGGTCAAGAAAGACAGAATGTGGCCCGAGCCTAGCAATCTCTAGAAGTTGATCTACAAAATCAGGAGTGCACTCGCCATATACGGCATCCGTGGCGCTTTTGTACCCTCTGAGAAGATGGATGTGGGGGCTGACGCAGCGGGCGTAACTTTCTTCAAGAATGCGGCGGACGCGACTGGCAGAGAAGTCGACGCGTGCCCCAACCGGCGGCTTCAGTAAGATTCGGTTAATTTGGGCAACTGCCTGGATGCAGGTGTCGACGTTGCGGGTCTCCAGTGCCTTTACTAGAGCCTCAAGATGCGTCTGAGGGCGTCAGCAATTTAAGGAGGCATTGATCAATAAGCACGGCCACCTTTCGCTTTTCCGAACCCCTGCTGTCGAGAAGAAGGGCTGAAGACGCAGAAGAGTGAGAAGGTGGCAGTTGTCAGATTGAGTGCACAAACCGTCGTATAGCTGGTGGATCAAGTTGCAGAAATCGGAGACTGGGTCGTAGTGCTTGCTATTTTTCGGGGAGAGCAAAACAAATCTGGCAGAAGGGGGTCCGGCACTGATTAGGGCAGACAAATGAGAGTTGTGCTTACTGCTCAACTGCATTGGACCCAGGAAGTAAACCGACAGCGGGGCGCCTTCCCAGAGGAAAGACTAAATCGCCGCTTATCATTGAAGGCCAGTGAACAAAAGGCAAACGCAACAAGCGACGTATTCGTCTGGGCGACCTTCCACATATTCGCAAGAAGTCGTTGGCGCACCAGCCAATCCGTCGACATAATAACCCGTAGCGACGGATGTCTTGCACTTCTTTAAAGAATTCCGACAGTGTGGCACGCGGAATCGTGGAAGTGGTCCGGCGCCAAGCACCGCGTAGCTAGAATTGCGATGATGTCGCGACACCTAATCCTCCATTCGCTGGATTTTACAGGCCACCTCTGAGAAGCCTTTTGGACGCCCAGTGGCGCCTGGGCTGTGTCTCCAAGTGCACTCGCCTTTGCCTTCTTTAAGTCGCTAGCTAATCATCAGCGGGGAGAGGATAGCGGCCAGAGCGCAGAACCCACCGATATCGCTCTGGCCAGGCGTTGTCTTTCCTCGCTCAGCGTATAGGCTAAATAGTTAGTCGCCTTTATGAGTGGGATGGCTTAAGCACTTGAATATGAAGCTTTACGGCATCTGTCAGGATAGCTTGGTCAGATTCAGGTCAGATTTAAATGGACCGTAATTGCGTTGTGTGTTTGGGCCTGTGTCTCCGCCTTGATGCCGTCGGACGCACCTCTCCATGCTCGCCCATCATAGCGCATATCAAAGTCGGCGAAAGATTTTGCAGGCATGGGGCACGTGCGCGGACGCGGAAAGTGATCCACCCGCTTGGGTGAGATGGGCACTTTGGCGCATTTGCCGACCATGCTACATGTACCATGCATACTTGCAAAATCAGATCATGAGGACAATGTTGAATTGATCGGGTACAGAACTAAGTAGGTATGGGGTGGTTGGGCAGCAAATTAGGGATTAGTGGAGGTTGAGGTACGAGGAGGAATGAGTATTAGAAATTGAGCTGTCTCGGGTTAAGTGAAGAGAGCAACAGAGTAACGGAACGTGGAAGCTGCCTGGCCTTGCTCGACGGACGTGTGCGGCGCTTCGGCCCGGCTGCGCAAAGGGCCTGCTCAGTGCGCACTAATCGCCTGATAGGATGATGCGCTTCCTGGAGCGTCACTTCCTGCCGCCATGACCCCAATGACGTGCTCCCTCGCAGACAATGTTTGGTGGGTGCGTTCAGCGTTCTTGCAGCTTCGGTCGTTAGCATTTTCCATCCCCTGTTGCGCTCATTACAGCACCACACCCCTGCCGACTGCCACTTCTGCCCCGTCCCTTGATACATTATCGAGCGCAGATCAACCAGTGTTTCATCAGCCGCCAACGGAATTCTCAATGATGGTCACGCTATTATTGATCCCGATCGAACCAATTGATGATCGCCGATGCTCTTGTTTGGGCAGCGCCATCTCAGATATACTTACAAGATGTTTCATAGGTTTGCTCCTTCTTCACCCTCGGGCATGATGCGCGCAAATGCTGCGCTGAGAAGCTTGTAGGCAGCCTTCCGTCCTCTTGTTGCATCGCAGCATAATGGGCGAAATGCGATTGTTGAGAACTCGGGGAGCTTTGGAGGCAGCCCGCCTCCCTCTTGTTCATCTGCCAGTATGATCGTCAGAAATGCGACCTGATAACATTGGGGACCTTTGGAGCAGCCCTCCACCCTTCTTGTGCATCTCCGCATGATGCGCAGAAATGTGGCGCTACGAATGGCGGGGAGCTTTGGGGCAGCCCCCCGCCCTTCTTGGTGCGCATGCGGAGAGGACTGGCCCAGCATGGGATTGCCGGTCGCAGGGGCATCCCCTCCCTCTTCCCGCGCCCGTTGAGCAAGTCGCAGGCGGGCTGTGCCTGGGTCAAATGTGGGGCGGCAGCGATCGACGGACTCGCCCTGGGACCGCGCTCTGCCTGCCTCCGTTTTCCTCCAAAAGAGCAGACCGTTCCGCCCCCCCCCTCGTCTTTCAATCCGCACGGCCCTCCGGGCCCGATGACGTGGGACTTTCCCAGCTAGCTCAAGGCCTGCTCGATCCCGTCCCTTCTCTCGCCTTCAAATCCACA
This sequence comes from Strobilurus orientalis, assembly GCA_019915145.1. Taxonomy (NCBI): domain Eukaryota; kingdom Fungi; phylum Basidiomycota; class Agaricomycetes; order Agaricales; family Physalacriaceae; genus Strobilurus; species Strobilurus orientalis. The sequence continues at coordinate 236,173 of JAHLML010000015.1, read as the reverse complement.
TGGCCCGCGGACCAACGATGGCGGAATTTTTCCGCTACTCAAAGTCCATGCCGGAGCCCGCCGTCACTGGCGCCATCAGGGCGGCGGCCAGGGGCCCGCGTTGGCCTCGCTTGTACCTGACTGCAAGCACCCCTTAACCCACCGGCGCCGCGGTTGGGAAGCGCCAGTCTGCTCCTCTCCCGCATCGCGCCGCCAGGCCTTGCATCGTGCGATTTGGCCCTCTGGTCTCCCCTGGGAATCAGGGCGGGATGCCCGACGGAGACCGCGCTCTTCAAGCGCGGCCTAGGTCAATGTCGAACCACCGGCGCCTCCGCCTATGTATGCGCATATGCGGCATAATTCTAGGCACGGCGCATAGTTCCCGGATATGGCCGCATGCGCCTATGCCGTGTGTCCTGGGCATATGGGACCTGGCGAGACCCCAATTGACCCTCTAGGTCTCCGGAGCGCACTCGTCGAGCTCAGGGCGCGCCCTGCCGCTCATGGGCGGCGCTCCCGCCCCGCGTATGCGGTAGTAGGTCGTACAGTCACTATACTACTGAAGTAGATGCCAATGTGTTGCTTATCGATTATAATTGAATGCATTTAGACAATAATTTTAATCAAGCTCTTGAGAGCTGTACTCAAGTACTCACCCAACTTCATATGCAGGTCATTAAGACGTCAAGCTCAATGTTGCGCCACGGACATTCTGATGGCTCGCTTAAGCACAATTGGATGGTCATCATAACTCAATGATGAATTAAAATTGAAGCTACGTTTGCCCATGAATCGTGTACAGAGCTTCAATAGGTGGTACTGTATAACTGTGGTAGAGTGGGCGGTGGGGGCGTGACAGGGGCTAAACTTCTTGATTGGGAAGCGCTCCCCGCCCCCGCCGTCTTGGCATTATCAAACAGATCAATTATGTCAACTCAATTCTGGGCTGAGTCGCATGCCGGCATATCGTTATGCGCATTATATATGCGCATACGATATGCCGATGTCCCAGCGGTCGGACGTCCTCCGGCCTAGCCGTAAACCGCCGATTAATCACCTCGAGCCTAGAGCTGTGCCTCGTGGGCGGGGCCAAAGCACCGTGTATTTCGCGTATCTCACCAACAGGCTAATATATTTTGTTTGTAGAAGAGGCTGACCATCAGAGTCCAATGATATTTATTGGCATGATGATAATTATCCATGAACTAACTATATGCAGTTGATATGCAGCCATTTTGGGGATTGAGTCGGATATAAAAGGCAACCGCAATTGCGTTATTGCTTGGCACCATTGGTGCGCCTCAGTACGGCCATTTCTTCACGTGTATGTTTTTTTTCAACGGGTTTGATGCCGCTCTGGCAAATGCGCTCCCCGCCTACTCCTATGCTCGATATTTTCTGGTCAACTGGTCGCGCCCATGCCTTGTGGGCTCAGGAATTTATGCGCCCGTCACCATACGCTCCTTCTTGGGCAACGCAGCGCTTGGCGCGGCAAATGCGCGCTGGACCGTTTCCAAGGACTGGGATTTCTCTTCTACTTTGGAAATTCCAATTCAATTCTTTCTCGCGTAGTTCACGTAGAAAATACTAACAACAATGCGCCCATGTTCCCGCTCGCAAACTTATTCTAACCATTTTAATTAAATACAAAACTTGCTAGTGCTTGCGTTTGACGGGCCTGGGGCTTTGAGGCTTTTGCGTCTGCATTTGCAACTTTGTGCGGGCCACGAGAGCCTCCCGATCCTTCTTGGCTTTCTCCGCGGCAGCATGGACTGCAGAGTCCGCAAGCCTTGTACGCTCCCGTCTCTTGAGAGCATCCCGCTGATACTTCAGATGACAGCGCACAAAGTCATCAACTACCCAGAGGTCTTCGTATTCGGATAGCCAGTCAAATTCCGCGACAGTCTAAACAGGAATAAGAGCTTGAGTTGAATTAAGCAAAGGCAAACTCACAGCCTCTCTGACGGGCTGCAGCTCCTGTTCTCCGAAAGGCAGCTTGAGGTCCAGCTTAGAAAGCACAAGATTGCCGATGAATTTCTGCCAACAACTGACATGAGCAAGATGTGGCCCGCGCTAGCGAAAGTCTTTCTCACCCGAACTTCAGCATATTTATCCTTGTCCCAGGATAGCTCGTTTTCCAGATTATAGCCGCCGCGTGCCGGCCGGCCAACCTCCCCAGCAGGTTTGCGGATCAAAGGCTTATTCTCTTCCGGCTCTTCTTTTCCCCCTCGCCGCCATCCCGGTCGTCATCGTTGTCGACCGCCCATTCGGGACCAAGGCCTTCATCTTCAGTCTCTTCGTCAGAAGAATGACTTGAGTCGGATGGAGAAGGGGAGCAATGGCGTTGAGCAGGCAAAGGCGCCGGATGCCGCTTTCGTTCATACGGGGATGAGCGCCGCGGAGGCTTGGGAGTGCGGTCTGGTCCGGGGCGCGGGAGCGGCGTTGGAGCCTCCTGGCAATCCAAAATGAGAAAGTCGTAGTTATAAGCGGCCATAAGTAACGAGTTGTGCTGGTGGGAGCTGTATGCGCCGTCTCTGTGAGCTCAACTTTAAGAAGAATATTCGCCGCCCTCGGTTTGTTGCGGCCCTGTGATGCAGACGGTGATCAAATAAGGTGCCTTTGAAACGCGATGACGACTTTTGTGCGTGGGATACTTGTGACTCAGTGCACACAAAGGAAGTTTTGCGCCCAGATTCATTTTCTCCTCCATTGTCATCAATCACCTTGTTGCCAGCACTTGCTGCCCTTTGGCCAACGGTCCATATCTGCCATCCTTTGCCGCAAAAAGCTTTGTCTTCGACGGCCTGCGCCGGCTGCTTTATCTCATTATCAAAGCGAGTCTTTGACTCACAATCAAAAAGCTCACATCAACTTACCCCTATGACAGAACGGCTCACCTAGTTATGCCATTTGCTTCCAAGTATACTCTTTCTCAGGCTCTTCATGGCCCTCACGATTCGGTTACGTCTCTTGCGCTGTCCCCAGATGGAGCCTATGTTTCAGCAATAGGTCAGCGGCCTTTGACCATGGCTTTTCCTTGTCTCTGGACTGATAGCTTAAAGGTAGCGGCCGTGTATGGGTCTGGGATCTCATGAGCGGGGCTCAGCTGGCAACCCCGCTTGTCCCCAGCGATCAGACAATCACTATTTGCCGATGGATTCATATGTCTCAGGCAAATCGCCATATTCTTGTTTTGGGCACATCTGACGGAACCTTGATAACGTGGAATAAGGACTCTGATGCTGAAGTATTTCTTCAGGGCATTTTTTCTTCTTCGTGTGTCTCACTCTGCTGCAGCTGCTATCCTTTGGGGAGTCGGCTCGTCTTCAGGATCAACCATTGCCCTCTGCAAGTGTCGTGCTTTCTATGGCGGTTCATCACAGACCCGATAGTTTCCGCGCCCGAGTGGCAGTCGGATTTGGAAGCTATGAGCTTCCATTCGTTGCCGCGTATTCCCTCAGTCTCACCTCAGGACTGAATCGTGTGTTCAAGGTGGCATTGAATTCAAAGTTATTCCGAAGGGTCTTCACATAGATAAGACCAATAAAGACGTTCTGGTTTATGCCATGCACGACGGCGACATGCAAGTTCATCTTTCCGTCATTGAATTGGCCCCCATAACTGATATGCCTCTTAGCATTCGATTGAAAAGCAACCATAGTCCTCCTGTGATTCGAAATTGCGCTCTGCCCATCCTGTCAGTCATGTTGCCGGTGTTCGAATCTGTTCACTTAGTCTACTAGGTCATCTGTCGCAATTTCCCAAGACGCTAACATCTTTGCCGTCAACGCCGGTCAAAATGAGTACAGCATATTCAACTTTGCCACACTTGCTCCCATTCGATCATTGAAGGGCCCCTCTGCCATTGTACGCTTTCCTCGGCAGGTTTGTTTTGTAGAGGATGGGCAAAGAATAGTTGGAGGAACAGATTGTGGAGAGGCATTGCTGTATGAAACTGCCACGGGCAAGCTAATTCAAAAGCTTGTATATGGCCCAGGAGGACTTGTTCAACCAATTGCGGCACGTAACTTTCTTTCTATCTCATCTATCTGCTAAAACAAAAAGCTTTTAGACCTGTACATTGGCTTCGCGAAGCATCATTGCAATTGCTGGATCAAGCAGCGCTCGGCCTTCTCAAATCCATGTCTGGCATCGAACTACAGGAACTGCACATCGAAGTCAAGCTCTCCGACGCTTTTTGACGATCTTATGCCTGGTGTTCCTATTTCCTCTATTAGTAGCATTGGTTGAGGTCAGATATAACGTGGCACTGTATCGAATCAAGCAGGTAAGGAGGTTATAACGTATTCATAAGTTGGCACATCAGTAATTGTTTAGTATCTTTTTGCCAGTGAGCCAGCGTGCAACAACTGCCCTGATGAAGACAACATCGGCGTCATTTATATATAAGCGTTTGCTACATAGCTGGAGACAACTTGATTTGATTGTGCTGTTTTGATTATTTTAATCTCATTTGTATTTTCTCTTTAGATGACTGTTCATGACGATTAAAATTTATGCCAGATTTTTCACTCCATTCTAGAGGACTGCGTCAAGACTTGCCTTTGTGAACTTTGGCCCAAACTTTGAGGTTTTGATTGAAAGCAGTCAAGTTAAAATAGAATTAATCCTGAGGAATGTTGTTAATATAAGCGCAATGACTTTGAATCAGGCTTACTTTATTTAGACTAACAACTCCAACAAGTCCTGGCGCAATGCTCCATCTTGCCACATGGCCCAAAATTTCTGTGGACGATGCAAGCACCAAAGAGCTGTGAAACTCCTCTCTGACAGCTTTGGCTTCAAAACCATCTTTCCAAAACTCCTGAAGAAAGTCTACACCGGCATATGAGCGACTCTGTTGGACTGCAAAATATAGCGCTTGGTCCAATCTAAAGATGTATTTGATTCGCCCAGTCTCCCATAGACGGGCTCCTTTGAGTTGAAAACAAACATAGCTGTTGCCAATTTGGGCTTTTTTGTGCTGATCGCAGAAAATCCCGTTGGGAGCCGGAGCCTGATGAAGAAGAGTGATATGGCCTAAAGGAAGCTGATTTTTGACAACGCGTAGAAGATCACTGGGGATGTCCTCAAATTTAGTAGATCTTGAAGCCAAAGTTGGGGGATTATCTTCAACATCAGAGTTTTGATCAGCATCATTAGAAATTGATGACGAGGCCTCAAAATGATAGGCCTGGTCAAGAAGAGCTTTGCACTGAGCAAGCACAGGAGGGCTATCAGGCTCATTGAGCCATTGTCGAAAGCTTGCTCCTTTATAAAAAGAATGCAATAGCGAGCTCTCGAATTCCCCTATAAATAGAATCAACCAAAATGTAACAAGATGAGATGCTGAGAATGATACCAGGTTTGTGGTTTATGGGTATGCGTCTCAGACGACCAATAAATCGTTCGCCACCATAGCACCAAAAATTACGAACGCCCGAGAACAACTCTATGGAGTCAAAGATGTGAAAGTGCATGTGATGTATTGGCCGAATAAAACCAGGGAAGTGCTGTTTGAGGCCTTCAACGTGTTGCTGATATAGACGGCGAGCATGGTCAAGCTTCTCCTGGGTAATGGCCCTTTTAGTGGCTAGGATACTTGAGCAGACCAGATGCATAGTAGTTTCCAAAATTGGCCGCATTTCCAAGGCGTCAGAAGTTGCCAGAGGGGATGACGTTTGCCATAGCGTAAGCAAAGTGAAAGGAAGATGGATGGCGTAGATGATGCGATAATTGTCCGCTTTCAAAGTTCCGGCTTGCGGAAGTCCGACAGAAACTGGAGGCTTTGCAACCCAGGAAGGAACAGTAACCTCCTTAATGCACTTTTGTAGCGCATCGAGAATTGCCGGAGAGTCCACAGCGGCCCATTGCAGGCCTTCCAAAGGAAAGGCAGATCGCTGTGTTATTTAGAAGAAGTCAACGTCGGTTCAATAAATTTCAATAAACACAAACCCAATTTATCAACCTTTCAATCAACTTGGATTTGCGAAGAGCAACGGTTGGAGTTTGAGAGAGAACATCAACGCAAACATACTGGAGAGCATGAACAGTGTTGGCCTCCAGAGTTGCCGCTAAAGTGGTCAAATCATCTACAGCAGAAGTCAGCTGGCGATGAAGATCCCCGACATTCTTGGCAGAGGTGTAATTCATGGCCCTGCCCAATGAGTCAAGCTGCTCCTGTCTCTCCATTGCATTGAGATTTTGCCAACCCCAAGGACCATCTGGCTCTTGCAATGATGGAAGAGTATGAGATAGGCCAGATCGAAGACTAAATCGCGGCCAATTGAATACGTTCTCAACAACATCTTGCGTTCTCTAAGAATGAGACGAGATCAAAGAATGAGCAATTAGAAAGAACAATGCAACATACCCAAATTAGAAGGGCTCTGGCCAGAGCGTTCTTTTTTGGGGCACGTCTTCCAGGTATGAGCATATTGTCCTTTTCATATTCTGGAAAGGCCATGACATCAAGACAAACAAACAGTAGAGCGTCCTGCTTGTATTTTGAAATGGCCTTTTGAAGGACGCCACAGTCCTCTACAGACGCAGTTTTGGAGAGTGCAGAGAGGCGTTGTTGAATTTGAATGATGTTTCGACAAGTGCGCCCGTCCAGAAGAGCGCTTTTTAGGCCAGTTAGCTGCCCTGCTCGCGCAGCCTGAAGAGAAGGGTCCAGGGTTGGCCAGACCAAGGGAGAAATGTCGCCATCATCTCCTCCTGTCTTGGTTGAGTCAAGATTGGATATGATGGAGAGGGGGGGAGGAGGGCAGAAATCATGATAAAATGCAATGTGAGAAATGGGAGGGTTGCTTTTGTTGTTTTTGGCCTTGTGAGGGTTTTCAAGGCGAAGAGCGGTCCGGAAGTACCACTGTTTACTTCCTGCATCATCTGTATGCATGGGGTCTGTGGTGACCTGAAGACCAGAGATCCAATTAGGAAGTCGGTGAAATTCACTGGCCCGTGTGCCATATAGGCTTTCGACGACATCTCGCTCCTTGATGGTTGAAGCTTGGGCCCACAGCTGATGTCCTTTTCGAACATGCATATGGTCTTTGGCCTTCCATGAGTGGTAATCTGTCCTCGACAACTGAGACGTGTGCCAGAGATTGCATACAATGCAGAAGATATGAGAGGATACGTCCAATAGTCCAGCAAAGGGACGTGCCGCCTTGAGATCCATGGCCCCTCCGATAAGAGCGCATCGCTCAATTCGAGGATCTGGATTTGTAGCAGTGACGGGACGAATTCCTCGGCGATATCCGGCATATAAATCATCTATAAGAGGTCGCAGATAATGCTGATGATGGGCGTTTTTAGCATCAGGCTCTTTGGGGCCTTGAATGATCCCAGGAACATAGATATATGCGGGATCATAGCGAAGCTGCCATGGCAAGTTCATGCATATGAGCGCCATCATTCCAGTCGAGTTAGCCTTTCCCCGAATGTTGTTTCCCTCGATGTTGAAAAAATCTCCGAGAATCATGAAGACCCAGCGACCTTCAGATCCTCGATCCAAAAAGAAGGAAGAGCCGTCCTCCAGCTTCAAGTCATGGTAAATTCGGCCATCCGAAGTTTTGGAATATTGGGTGAACTCCGGCCCATGAGCGGATATCTCTGCTGCAAAAGCATCGGCATATTTGGCGAGGTTTGGCAGGGCTACAAAGTGCGCAAACCATTCTTTGAAAGGGCGATACTCGAAGGTCTTGATCGGTTTTCCGTGAGCTAGGATGGGCGCTCCGCAAACGCCAAGGCATTGGGATTCATAGACGCAGTGAGAAGGATAAGCAGATGCTGGCGGAGAGGCAGGAGGGTGCGTGTACGCGCATGATGGACAGACGGCGTAGGCAACCGTGGAAACGTCCAGGTTGAATTGGGCTTCTAAGGTGCGAATATCCTGGGGAATGTGATTGAGAGCAGCTTCCTGCAAGTGATTTGGCCCTTGGGGAGTAAGCGATGTAAGAGATCGTCCAAAAATTCGCAGCAGCTTGAGAAGCAAAGTAGCTTGACCTCGACTGGCTGAATTGAAGACGCGAAAGACAAGAGCAATGACATATGCTATCAGAGCTGCCTCCGCTCTTCGAGGAGGCCGAGTAACATCTGAGCAGTGTTAACATATTAGAGGGTTTGAGAACAGCTGAATTGGCAAAACATTACCGCTTGATATTCTGATGGGACTTTCGTCGGAATATTTGGCCCTCCACTGCCTTAACAGAGCAGACACTTGTAAAAAAGCCTTTTCTACGGCGGCAACTTGAAGCTTGGCTGCTTTAGAGGCCAGCTTCAGCCAGCGCTGTGTTTCCTCCTCCAAGCCGACCTCTACTTGTAGAAGACGGCGAAGAATAACTGGAGGATCTGCATCTGCTAACGACTGCAGCACATCAGCCAAAATTTGGACATTTTGGCTAATCTCCTCTACTTCAGCATCAATCCGAAGCTTCTTGTGGTTTGATTTTAAACGCGGGGCAGGATTGGCGGAGTCGGCCGCTGCTGCAGTTTCAGCAGTGACCTAGAAATGATCAGATCTGGACAGCGTAAAATAACACCTCATGCACCTCTAAATTAGCCAGCTGCTCCACAATTTCTAGAGCTCCCAATCCATTTGTTGGGGGTTCATGGTCTGCGATTGTGGCGGCAACTATGTCCAAGCCGTAGTCTTCCTTGGAATCTGCAACGATAGATGCAAACATTGGCTGGCAATTTGAAATTTATTGATACCTGAACAAATCGACGAATTGGCGGCAAGTGCTTCACGAGCACTCTGAAAACCGTCTCGGGCCTTATTTGCTCTGCGACGCATGTTTGTGGTTCAAGTCAGTGGAGGCCCTAGAATTTGGTGGTGTTTGCTAACGGGCCCCTTCCGTTAAGGACGGGGCTGATCTTGGCAACATTCTACCGATCCTGCCATGATGCCCATTTTTTTTGTCAGAGGGCGCTCGCCGCTGACCTTGGTGCTACTCCGACTCAGAACTAATGGGCGCCTGCCCCCTTCAACTTCATTCAGCGGTTGATCTTTGCGCGCGTCGCCGGAGATATCTTTTTCAAAATGTGATGAGAGGCAGAAAGGGCGCTGTGATTGTGCAGGTGAGTTCTTGGCAAGCTCAAAGATATGAATGACACAAAGTGCCACAAAGAGGATGACAGGTCCATCCCTTTGGGCTTGAATGAACCGCCCTTTATTTCAGAACAAAGGCTTGCGAACTCCCTGGCAATGAAAGAACCTTGTGCAAGATTGGACGCCTCAATGACTGATAAATACTCTGCGACACGGCGATTATTTTTCCAACCCTCCATTCCCCGCCTCAATGCCTCAGCGCCAAGTGAAACAACGACCAAAGCAACGGCCAAAGCAACGGCCAAAGCACCGCCTCGATGACGACGACGATTTTCCGCCTCCAAGAGTTCGTCGCGGCTTTGTGGATCTCCCGCTAGACGTGCTTCTTGAAGTGAGATGCGCTGTTTAGGGTCTGGCAGACATTGACCGCAAAACAGATCATCTCCTACGCGGAAGGGCCCGACCTCATAGCCCTCTGGCATACTTCCTGGGCCTTTCGTCGCGCAGTTGACTTAAGTCCATCTGGTCGCTATTGGAGGCAGGGGCTCATTAACACTGCAAATCTTCCCCCCAGCCTTCCTGGGATGGAAACAACTGAGTATCTATTTCTGATGTTTGGGTTTCGCTGCACGGTGCGTTCTTTGCGGCATGCTTCAGCCATTGCTGACTGAGTAGCAGCAATGTGGCAAACAGCGCTCTCGAGCCTACGTTTTCTATAAAAGGCGGCATTGTGGGCCATGCAGCCGCAGATACGAAAGGTGGGCTTTGGTCCAGTATTCGTGCTCATCAGCTAATGCAATGCCCGTGGCCGCAGCCGCAAACGCGTCAACGCGTCAATTGCATTTAGGCGCATGAACGCAGCAGAGAAACGGCTCTCAGTTCTATGCGTATCCTGGCTGTCAGATTGGAAAACTGCCCGGTCTGAGCAGCGCGAAGCGGCTAAGAAGATGAAGCACTCCTTCAGCGGCAGCACTGCGCGGGCCAATTGGTAAATGCGCTTTTGCCTTTGCCAACACATTCTCATTGCGTACAGGATTCGGCAGAAGTTAGTTGACATGGAGCTTGAGGACCCGCTGGCCCGCATTCCTACTGACGTGTTTGCCAACCATCCGGCGGTCAAAGGCAGCAAACGACTCTCGCCTTTAGGTAAGTCGTGCATAAAAGGCCTTTGACGCTCTGCTTCCCACTGATCTCTTGCAATTAAAGGTTGGTCCAAGATCAAGAATAAACTCGTCCGGTTTGTTAAAGCCGAGGCCCGTCGCTGGCCTGAACAAGAGGTTATTCCGGAGATAATTCGTAGAACTTAACAGAACTGGCCGCTCACATTGTTGAGCTTAAGTGCCTACAAGTATCCCTTTTGCATTACATAGAATCATCACTCTTCTCTCCAACCCTTCCTATCTCAGCCATCCAACAACCTTATAACACACATTGCGCCATTAGAATACCGTTGCTGGCAGCTGTTTCCCTATATTCAAAGTTCAAAATGCTTCTTTTTGCTAAGCTTGTGTATCGTGCATCTTGGCAGGCCTAGTCTACAAGAGCAAACGGGCAGTGGAGCGGCAGCAGTCTCTGCACCGACAAGTTTTTTTGAAGTAAAAGCTATTAGTACTATCAAGCCTATAAAGGATTTATGTAGGATTCTATACTTCTGGCTTTTTGCAATCTTTTTCTCGAAACCTACCTTTTCTGCTAAGCATATCATGCTCCCGGTTACAACCCGTATCAGCCTGCTGTCGGCTATTCACCTTACCTTCCCAAGTACAACCGATTGCACAGACAGGATATCCATTGCAGCAGTCTCAACCCATCCCTATGCAGCCCATGTTCTCTGCGCCGATGCAGCAGCGACCAGCCCCAGTAGCAACAACCCATGCATCAGCAGTCACAGCACGCGTCTCCCCAACACCTCCCCCCGCCGAAACGCCAATGCTTCGGGTCCGTTCCGTGGAATGCTGATCGTGGAGGTCGGCATGACGGATTTGGTGCTCGAGAAGGTTCAATGTCCTCTACCTTCGGCAGCGTGGGGAAGAAGGACGAGAATAAGAGGACTCTTACGGACTTCAAGATTATTGGTCTTGAGATACAGGAACTTTCCTGGTCGTGGGGCTGTTACCATCTGCATTATTGAGCCGCGGGTCTTACGGCCCCTTATATGCACCGAGCTGGGTTGGCATTCTTCAATCAAGCTATTTGTGGTTCATGGTTGGCCTGGGGGACAAAACCGGGGGGGTTTTTTTTTTTTTCAAAAAGGGATTGATTCTGGTCATACATATAAGACGGTGGGGCCGACATGCAATGTTCAAATGTAACTGAGCCGTCAGGGCCCTCTGCGCAAGTGTAGAAGTTAGGATGATCAAGAGAAAACAAAGAAGCGCGCACGAATGCTTGCCAGTCACGTTGTGCTCGACCATGTATGCCCCCATAGCTTGGCGGGTTCCCTCCAAAGCATCAGCAAGCTGCTCCTCCATTGCCCGCCAAGAGCCTTGCGACGATGCATTTGTTTCATACGCAGCTGCCATTGCATAAATGGCCGTAAGAAATGCTAGTTTCGTTGCATGCGCCTCAATCGACTCATCCGTCCACATCACCAAAAGAGAGTGCAGGCAGGCAATGTCCCCCCGTCTGCTAAAATGCACTTAGCCAGGCTTGTGCTCTAAAAATGCAAGTAGGGCTTACCAGGCCGCATTGCATTGACTGAGGCGCTCAGCTGAGACTCTCAAGTACGTCTGAAAACCCTCGCAAACAACTCCCTCAGACCACTTGTCGACGGCGCTCTCATCAAGAAGCGCAAGCCCTTCGTGCCTGAGAGTCGGAATCCTCCCGGGCGGGGGCCTTGCTTTTGAGAAGCACGTGGACGCATGGACGCTGAGGTCTATTAAAATATCGGTGCGCCAGAATTGATGCGTCGCAGAGGATACGCACGGATTGGCTGAGCTGCACCGCTAACGCAGATATTAGCGGCGGAACCGTGTTCGCCATCGAATACAATCTTGAGCGCAATAGAGGCTTTTGGCGGGGGGTCCGAAGCATGAGGGCCAGCAGGGCCTAATTCAATAGGAGGAGAGGGAGGGGAAGGAGCTGAGTTGAGTCGAGAGGGCGGGCTTCGGAAGATGCAAAACGGCTGAGGGCTAGGTCGGCCGCTTTCGAGGCGGACTCGTAGGACGCACTCACCATGATGACGGGGATCTTGCAGGTGCCAGACCGTGTGAGCCAGTCTGTGATGCTTTATGCTGGTGAATGAGCTTGAGCCGAGCACGCTACCTAGACAGATGCCTTCTAAGGCCGCATGCGCGTCTGCCTTGAGGAGCAAAGTCCTTCACTCGCAAGACTTCAACCTGCGGCGTGACAAGCCAGGCGTTCTCAGGCCGGTCAGAGGCAGGCAGCAATAAGCTTGATGGGTCTCAGTCGGTTTGATGAAGGATGAGAGTCAAAATAAGGTCAAGAAGGCGGATTTCATTTCGCTTTACCGGAGCTTTCCGAGGGTGCTCGCACACATGCACATGTGTGGACTGACTGACTCATCAACACAATGCATTATGCAAGCGTGGAGGCGCCCTCTAATGAGCGCTGAGCCCGCGCGCTGTCTGGTCGAGGCGCCAAAGCAAAGGGGGCGCACATCCCCAACACCATCGCCGTCTGGTCCCCTCATCTCCGTACAACATTGTTCGGGGCGAACCACTAAGCCCTTGCCTTGAGGCTGCTTACGCCGTACTTTACTTAACGTTAGCCAGGTGTGATGCAGGCTGGTCGGACCGGACAAGCCGTAATTCAAAGTTACCACTGGATCCTGAATTCTGCAACGCGTGATGAGGAGACTCGTTACATACAAGGTGTCAGTTGGTCAATTGCGCAGAGCTCCGGGGGCGCTGGCATGTCGAAGAGAAGGCGCACGCAGCGTTAGAGAGGCGTGCCATATGATTTGATCATGAATCAAGACATCCGATTGATGGAAGTCTAAACACCGCGGGTCCGACTCCGAGCAATACTTACTAAGCAATAATGTAAGTGATATGGCAAGGGCCGTCGATTCTTGATAACAGTCTTTAGGCTCAATGCGCGGACGAATGTCGCGGCCATAATTCATAAAGTGCTGATGGACATGAAAAGAATCAATGAAGGAACTGCTCAGGCCAACTACGCTATCAACGGACCAACAGGCCTACAGTAGCTCAATCAACCAGATCCGATCTCACTTTCGAATGCACAACGCAGCTGCAAGCAAGTCCTCGAATTGCAAGCGCAAATGGTTGAAATACGCCGCCAATCGCCGATTGCTACGCGGACTGTGTCTTCATGCCCCAAAAATGTCGATCACCAAGCGGCTGAACCTGGGCTGAACGCAGACTCCATCGACTCGAGGGCGCGTGACTGCACATCATCGCGATGGCGTCGCCTTGTGCTCCGTGGGCCTGCTTGCCAAGGATGTTGAACGCCCTGAGAGCGTCAACATCGGCATTTCATTGCTACATGCGGGCATCCCATGAGTTGTAACCGTCGTGTGCAATGACAGGAGCTGTGGAAGCATGCCGAAGGAAGAGTCGGAGGTCAAAAGGAAGCAATGACACAGGCATTGCCACATTGGCTACTTTAACTTAACCCGATCATCGGGCCCACTTGACTTGTTAGGCGCGCTATACGACCTTGGGCTCAACGGGATCTGACCTTTTCGTCGGTTGTCCGGGGTCCCAGTACCGGCTGCCAAACTTGCGACGCCCGGTGCCGGTTGCCTCGAGGGGGCCGTAGCCTTGATTCTCGTCTGACAATGAAAGCAACAACTGTCCAGCTTTTCCAGCGCTATTAATATCATAGGAAAAGTAGCTATCACAAGTTAAGTTGGTGGACAGAATTCTAGCAGCTCATCAAGCTTGGCAAACATGGCTATTCCCTTTTCCCACCGAGTATCCTTAAGAGCATCCAGCCTGTAGAACTCCTCACGGTTGCGATCATAAACCTTTTGATCGGTACCAAAGCCGTTGTCGACATAGCGAAAAAGGGCGCCTGCTGCAAACTGCGTGAAAGAGAGTCGCTCATCGCCGTCAGCTGGAGGGACGTTTGAATGAGTTATGGTGGCGGAGGGGATGAGAATGGTGGACCCATGGGGAAATTCGACAACCAAGTTGAGCTCCCAGAGGATAATATGTCCTCCTAAATGAGGTCGGAAGCCCTTTTTTGCAAGGGCTGAGATGCCGCACCACCCATAAGGCAGATTTGCGCTATCTCGATGCTTATAGCTCCACGAGTTCGGGGATAAGTTGAATGCAGCGCATGGGAAAACGGATCCCTCGAAATTCGGACCTTCGAGATGAGGCTCCTTGGCGTGAAGCGAATTCATGTAGTCCTTGTAGTAGGCAAAGAGCTTTGGGCACCAGCGCTGGAAGGAAGAGCTCTGGAAGGTGGCCATTCGTTGGATGTTGTCGTTGCCCAAAAGGCGCTCGTTAAGAAGAGCGTGCCCCTTCAACCTTGTTGCCCTTCCGACGCCCTTGCCTACGGTGATGCCGACATTGTGGGCGATGAAAGCGCCGCGCTTATGGACGTCTTTCTCCTGCTTGTTCCAAACCTCCCCCGCCCCGCACGCCTTCAAAAAACTAAAGGCTGAGTCCGCTGCCTCCAGATAGCCTGGGTCATTAGGGCGCCCCGCAAGGACGGCGAAGATACGCTCATTACAGTCGTAAATTGGAATTGGCGTGCTGGAAACAACATCAGCGTCGGTTTCGGCTAAGAAGAGAGCACTACACCGACATTCCATCCCAGGCAATGTATCTAAAGCCCATTGCCTTCAACTCAGGCAGCGTATAGGCTCGATTATAATCGACATCTATTTTATCAAGCCTGGCGGGCTTTGCAAAGTACGCGCCGCGAGTAGTGGGGAGGTCGGCGGCACCAACGTCTGTCAGAATAGGCGCACTGGCAGAAGATGAGAGCAATCGAGAGGTGCTTCCTGCAAGGGGGACATGGCCAGACTGGTCGACCTGCTTGCGGCGCTTCTTGCGTCGCTTGTCGTGGCTACGATTGTAGGGTTTGCCCTCAGGCTCCCGGGGGCGTTTGTCCCGCGGTAGCTCAGCAGACGGACTGAACGCTGTGGGAGAAGGCCCGCCGAGAGAAGGAGAGGAGGCGCGGGGGGAGGTTGGGCACTGCTCCTCCGAGAGAATGTCCTCAATAGATGCGTTCTCCGCAGATTGCAAAGCTTGCTCAAGATTAAAAAATGGCGGCGCCTCGATCGGGTCAGCTTTTGTGTGCTCTGGGATAAACGATGCCGCGTAATTTTTGCCGCTGCGAAGCTTCAAATATTTAAGCAAGTCGACGCTGGGTCATTTTGAAGACGCACTGTCCGAGTAAACCATGACATTCGGGGAGCTACTTTGGGCGAAGAAGTCAGCAAATTGTCGCTGGGAGAAGAAGTTGCCGGTAACGAATGCGCGCAGCGCAAGAACAACTCACTTGGCTTACGGGGGCAAAAAATGCGTGGCGGGCAGTGTTGAAAGAGCGGCTGCAGCTGAGCGTGGTGCGGAAGTGGTGGGTGTAAAAAATTAGAACCGATTTGTGATGATCGGGCCCATCACTCCGGCTCTAGGGCCGTTTGCGGAATTTTGCCGCCTCGCAGCCCCACTTTTTCGACGTCACCAAATAGTTTTATTGTTTTATAGAAGACGTGGGCTGTCCCACGGTGAGCGAGCGCAAGCGACGCCGCAAGCGGCGGGCTCTTGAATCCTGTGGCATGAAACCGGCTGCGCCGGCGCCTTGCAGGCGCGGAACCCACAGGCGGCTTTGCCGCCCTGTCAGAGAGGCGCGCTGATGATTGACACGCAGCAGGACGGCAACTTGACCGATTTTCGCCGTTGAAAGCTTGTCATGCGTGTCATATGCAGTAAAACATACAATGCAAAAGGACAGAAGGGAGTAGCATGACGGGTCAGCGAGATACAGTGGAAATGGGCACTACGCGCCTATTGCGGCGAGGAGTTTGTACTTGTTTGTCCGGCAGTCTGGAATCGATTGCGAGCGCAGCGAGCAATCACGGCCCCGTTTGAGCCTTGACGGCGTCTTACCCGCCGAGCCTCGCCCTCATGACTGCCAACACCATCAGAAAGGCCGAGTGCCGCTATCGCACGCAGAGCCAGCAAAAGACGATCTCACACCACCGCATGGGTCCTGCAAGACGCCGCCGCATCCTCCATCCCCTCGACGCCGGATGACCGCAAGAGTCAGCCATAGCCTTCTTCGGCTTGCCATCGCACCTCCGTGAACAGACTCTGTCCAGCGCCAGCGCCGTGCCGCCATGTGATGAATCGTCTCCGCCCGGATAGTCGTTGATGCCCACAATGTGCAGTCCGTGTAACTATTACAGGACAAGGGGTGTACTCTCATCCGCCGGTCAGTCTGCTCTCATCCATTGCGTTGAGCTGAGCTCATCGATCACAGGCGTCGGACGAACGGCCGCATGTCGTGCCTCTGAATGCTCCTACGCGACACACAGCCGTCTTCCAAACCACAGTTCTCCGCGTGCAGACTCGCCCGGTCGCAGCTCATAGCGCGCGCCGTCAATGCGCCCTTCTTCCCGCCCAAGTCGTCGATGAGTACGCCGGCATCATTCACGCTCCCGCCGATGAACGACGCACCCGATTCGCCATGGGGCCCGCCTGCGTTGCTACCATCCCGCTCATCGATCCCATGCGGCCATACAATAAATCGGACAAGCTTGGCAGGATTGCGGATTAGAATACTACAAGCACAACGTCGACGTCGACTGCTCACGGTGGCGGAGGAGGAGGAGGAAAGAGAGAGAGGCGTATGGAAACGGAACCGGGTCGTTTGCGTACTTCCATGTCGAGGGCGATGCTAGCTTATCTTTTACACTCGTCGTGCAGCACGATGGACAGGCCTGCGTTTACCCACAATCCTTACTCGACGACTTCAGCGGAACAGACGGCGACTACCGCTAGGGTGTCGTCACCGCTCAACCCGTCTGCTCCAACAACACGCGTACAGTCGACCCCGCCTACAATCCTCGCGGCGGCGCTTGTCGTCGTAAAGAGCGAGTCGTCGACTTTTCTGCAACGGACACGCTCACGCCAGGTCGCCGAGGAGTCCGTCTGGAAAAAGGCGGTTGGATCTGCGCCCACGCCCGGAGACCACTGGTGGAATAGCGAGTCGCGCATGCGGTCGTAGACGGACTCGCCCAAGAGCAAGCAGCCCGTCGTTCCCGCCGAGCTGAAGGAGGGATGGCAAACCGCCAAGGAGGTGAGTAATTCAATTGATGCTTTCGTTTACGCGTCTGACGGTGATCTGTTTACAGCGCGTGATAAAGGCCGCCTCGTCCGTTCTGGGCACATCGCTACAGGTGGGCCACGAAGTGCTCGGACTGAGTACGGAGCTTCTTGAAATTGCTCCAATACCTAGCCTTCAGAGCGTTGCACGGACATTGTTACAGATCTGGGATTCATTACAGCTGGTCAATGTGCGTCTTATATCATTTTGCATTGACTCGCTCAACTTAAACCGCCTTTGCAGATGAATCGATCTGCGTGGCTCCGCCTAACAGAACGATGCGCCGAGATTCTTCTTTCCGTTCGCCAAGAGATCAAAGATGCAGGAGATCTAGTGGGCGAGGAGCTTCGGTCGCCTATAGCCAAACTTTCGAAGTGTGTTGCTCCTTCTCTCTTCGTATCAGTTTTTTCTCACATCCACCCTAGAGCCTTCGAGACTGTTCGCGACTTCCTCATCAGAGAGGCGGCCCGTCCTTTCCTCAAACGATACCTTAGGCGCGAAGAAAGTCATCGAGAGATCGCGGGGTGCGGCGACCTTTTACATGAGGCTGTCGGAATGTTCAGCGTAAGTCATGGCCCTTGTGGTCTGCTCAACAATGAGCTCATATTCTACAATAGGTTACCATCCAAATCCGTATTCTCAAGCAAGTACAACGTGCAGAGAGTAAGCGCCAGGAAGACACGCAGGTTATTCTGGACGCCATCAAGCGCTCCAGCATCTCCACCCAATTGGACAACAACGCTTTGGGTCTCTCTGGCATCAACGAGGAATCCGGCTCTGGCTCTACCACCCCTCGCATTGAGCAGGGCTTACCCCCGTCGAGCTCGCACGCATCTCTGCAGGCGACGCGGCCGACTCCCTCCTCGATTCCTTCCAGCTCTTTTCCCTCACAGCTTTCTACAGACGCCTTGCGGGGTGGCCTTTCGCCAGATGTCGCGCAGCCACAGTCATCTGCCTCCACGCTTACCCTCATACCTACTCCTTCCAGTCCCAGCCGAATTCTACCTGCACTTTCCGACATCAGGACCAGGCAGAACGAGCAAGATGCCGCATTGGACATGGCTGAGTTGCGGACCGTCCTTCGCTCGGCCCTCAGCGCGGGGAGCGACGTTGAGATGCTCGACACTCTGGGGATCTCGCGCGATGACATGCCCGAGGCGATCAAGACGCTGCAGCGAGCTTTGGAGCGCATTGTCGAGCGGCAGGGTAGCAACATCGCCCAGCCTGCGCCGATACCCATCGTTGCACCCGAGCCGGAGCCCTCATCAACAAAGAGCGCGGAGAAGGACGGTCGCAACAAGTTGGCCAAAATGGTTCGCCGTATAAGCGTCACGTCGTCCAAGGACTCGAGCGGCAAGTTGGCGCGGTCGAAAACTGTGATGACTACCGCTACTAGCTCTAGTGGAGAGAGTAGCCAGGGTTCCGCGCGCTCAATCATCCAAGAAGCTGATACCTTGGACCGTGAGTTCATCGAGACGGGCATCGACGCCTTGAGGCGGCTGAGTCGAGGCGCCGAACTGAATCTACCCAGTTGGACCATCACCAGGTAAATGATGATCTACCTCTATCTCGTCTGTTTGGATACTTACTTGCCATTCGCAGATTTGAAGTCGATCGCGACATGAAAATCGGGATTGGGTTCTTCTCCGATGTCTACAAGGGGACTTGGAGAGGCCGCACCGTCGCCATCAAGGTGTTGGCCGAGACGACGCCTAGGAATCTGTTCATACGCGAGGTTGGGATATGGAAGACCCTTAGCCACCCCAATGTGCTGGAACTGTATGGGGCGAGCAGTGCGAGCGGCGATCCGCCGTGGTTCTTCGTCAGCCCATACGAGCAGAATGGGACGCTGACGGAGTACCTGCGGCAGGTGGAGGGTGGCCGGAATCGGACGTCGAGTCTGCCCGAGTTTAGGTACTCGATGAGCAATATCTCGGTGTTGGCGAGGACGAGGGAGGATCTGTTGGCCGTTCCTCACAACAGGGGGCGTAGTGGGAGTGGAAGCAGCGATGCGGTGGAGTACGACATCAAGGGCTTGGACCTTCTCAAGTTCATGTACGAGATTGCAAAGGGTATGAAGTATCTGCACAGCGAGGGCGTTTTGCACGGAGATCTGAAGGTATGTCGTCTTCTTCTCTTTCGTTTCATGTGGGTAGAACCCATGCTGACTTGTCGCTGTCATGAAGGCCTCGAACGTGCTCGTTGACGACGAATTTCGATGTGTCATCACCGACTTTGGTCAGAGCGAGATGAAATCTGAGGCGTTTAGGCTGAGCGGGACGCCGCCTCCTCGTATGTTGATGTTTCTACAATGTTCATTCTTAATGTTTAACCTGTCAAATGTAGATGGAGCTCTGCGGTGGCAGGCGCCAGAGATTATGATGGGACTCAGTGAATTGACACCTGAAGTTGATGTCTATGCGTTTGCGATGACATGTATCGAGATCCTCTCGATGGGCCGGGTTCCCTGGTCTTTGGTTGGCGACGACAGCGTCAGGCACTTTGTCCTCAGTAAGTGTTGGTTTGGTGTTGCTATTGTTGGTGCCATGTGCTCATCATTCTACGCCAGAGGAGAACTCGCGCCCACTCATCCCGATCACGCCGTACACCAAACCGGGTGAAGGCGCTGAGCTCCAAGAGCTGATGCGCAATTGTTGGCACCGGGACTCGAAGGTCCGGCCAGAGTTTTCGACGATCGTCAAGGACCTCAAGTCGATGAGGCTCAGCGAGGGTGTTCCTGAGGATGTCATTTCGCCGAAGTTCCCAGACTGGACGCCACTGCCTCCGACTGAGGAGTGGGATCGCCACGTTACTGCTAGCCCAGATCTGCACCCTGCTGGGGGGAGTCCTCGTAAGTTTGTTCTATGCTTGAATGAGTACAGATAGGTACTGATACGTCGTGTGTAGCCTGGCAAATGATGCTAAACACGACTCTAGAGGAGTCGCCGATCCTCGAATCGACGTCGTTCCACCGACAACCTCCCATGCCACCTGTGTTGACGACGGGGGTTTCGACCGTTAGAATGAGCATGCCTGAACCTATGGTGTATAATCCATCAGCCCCTGTTACAAGAGCACAGTCCGGAGCTTCATCTTCGGCACCTAGTACGCAATCCGAGGAAGACAGTCTTCTCAACCTGGTGGAAAGTGACGACTATGAATCACCGCCTGTTCTGAGCAAAAATATCGCCGACATGCGCGACGAACGGAGGTACCGGCTGTTGTTGAGCCACAAGTTCCATCCGTCGCGTGAGTGGTTTCCTCCTTGCTTTTCGCTGCGCACCTTTAACTGATTTCTCTAGTCACTTTACCTCTCTGGAGTCCATCAGCGGTTCAGCTCGGCGCGGTAGGATATCTGCAGAAGCCCGATGGGGCGTTTGTAACCTTGTTCAATGCTATTGTGCCCTCGAAATCGCCAGATGGGCAGCACCCTCATACCCTTCCCTCTGTGCATGGATATGGATCGGTGTCGGCGCAATCGTCGCGGTACGATCAACGTAACGCCGCCCAGAGAGGTTTTGATGCCATCACTGGTATCTTCAGACGACCAGATGGACCGCCACCGTATGTTTTGATCCATTCAGTTTGTTGTCAACCTGTCATGACCTGTTTCATATCATAGGACTCGGTATACGCATCCTCTTCGTGCTGGCCACAAGACGGCTTTCATGTACACCGAGTCATGCACGTACAAGTATCTTGAGAATCTGGAGGCGCCGAAAAAGTGGTTCAAGGCGACTATCGACGAGATTCTGGCCATCTACGGCCCTAACCATCCTATTCAGCGGGAAGATGTTTTCCTTGGTAAGGCGTATACACTTTCCCTAGCGACGAGGATGTACTCATTTTCCCAACTTCTAGTCATCGGAACACTAAGCGCGGCAGACTATGCCCTATTCGTGAGCCACAATCACCCAGATGGACATGTAAGCTCCCGTCTTTCCTTGTCTATCGGTGGTGTCTCAACGTCCGTCTAGGCCAGGTTCAACGTCTTACCTAAAACAACATGCCTTGGGGCGTCATCAAGACGGACACCGAGATTGTAGGCGGACCGTCGTACCACGAACCAATTCCTGGTGGATCGGTTTCCAACAGCAAGATCTCGAGAAACGGCGGGAAGGGTGTTACACTTCTGCTTGCGCGACTCCGATTCAAGCCTGACGGCGCGGAGCCCGCCTCCCTCTGATGTTTCTCTCCCCCGTTCTCTTTCTTCTTACGATACGAACCTTCACGCATAATTCACGAATACTCTACGGACATTATCAACGGACTTGGCACGCACTTTTGGAAGCATACTACAGTACATGGCACATACTCTCATTATCACATTATAACAATTACATGTACGCCTGTATTTCTAGAGTAACGCATTGCGACGCGCAGCGCTCGGCATCGACCGAATGTTTGACACTGTCTACTTGAACGCGTACTACCACGATCCCGCCAAAGTGATAACGCGATGACCTTCCATTCATCCTGCTTCGCGTCTTCAGGAAGGCTCGACAAGGTTGCCAAGCTGCCCTTCCTGCGATCGTGTGCACTGATCTCTCTCAGCAGTAACATCACAATTCAAAGCAGAAGATATCCCGATGCATTCGCGTCCTTTCTAGCGGGGCTGTCTGACTATGTTCTGAGATTCAACCTGGCCGCTCAACGAGCGATTTTGATGTACTTCCTAGCACATGGACTCTGAATGGCCGTGCTTTCTGGATCTGCCTTAAAGTTACGCATCTTGCAGCGTTGCTGACGTAGGTTGTCTTTGAATTGAGCGTAGCAACTTGTAGATGAACAGACGCGTGAAGCCCGGCCTAAAACACCCGAAAAGCTTTGACCTTCGACTTTCGTAATTTCAATCGAACTCTCTCTCGCGTTGATCACCTCATTACGAGATTTATGACCTGTTCTTGCTTGCCATAATCAGCACGTCGCCAGTTCGACGCGTGCTTAATTAGTCCCTTGGAATCGAAATTGCTGCTGACTCAAAATTACAAGTATGGAATTCTTTGGAACAGAACAGGTCGCGTGCGGAAGCCGCGCGCGGTGATTGAAGGAAAGGAATAACATTCGCCGAAAATGGAGGGCTAGATGTAGAGCTAGAGCCAGAGTGATTGTGGGAGACTTGGCCGTGGCGGCGGGCGGAGATCAGGTAGGGATGCGCCGTCCTGGTGGCGATGTTTATCAGTGGCAACGATGAATGGCTCATGTGCGAGCACTGAACATGTAGAGATCGTCGCCATCCTGCTTGCGACGAGAGTTTACTCCGGAGGACCAACGTCGAAGAGACTTGGGGACAAGCACAGACAGACCTTTCACTTCCACGCCGGACGCAACGCCCTTCGAGGGCGGCGAGGAGCGTAACTCATGCTTGTGCGGCGCAAACTTGTTGAGGCACAACCAGAGCCCAGAGGGCATCTTCTTACTGAGCACAACGGCAAAGATTAAATGCCATTTGCCAGCTCTATGCTACGCGCGCTGAGCGCGAAAGAAGGGCGCGCCGCGCTCGGACGAGAAGGGCGGCGCACTTGGCCAGGCATGGTCTCGGGCGGAGACGGGCGGAGGTCCCCAGAGCCGGGCTTCGCCGATGCAGCAGCCGATGGGCGGGCCCGCCTTTGCACAGGCGGCGTCCTTGGCCCTGCGTGGTCCCGGGGGCGAGTCCATCGCAGCCATTCCCCTGCACATGCTAGCGCAGGAAGGACAAACCGCGGCTTGCGAGCCCGCCAGGCTCTCGAACGGCCAACGCGCCTGCGCGCCCTCATCCCGCGCGACAAATGAAGCCAGCTGCCCAAGAAAGTCGGATGACTAAATTCATCCTTTATAAGCGCGACTGCATCGCCGCTGAAAGCCCAGGGCAGAGCGCGCTCACAGCGGCCGCGGAAAGGGAGACTGCGGCCGCAGCTGCTGCAAAAAGGGCGGAGGGCTGCATCCAAAGCACCCCCGATGTTCTCGCAGCAGCTAGCTGCTTTCGTGCGCCTCGCACAGCCGCGACGCAAGCGACGCCTGCAGCGGCCGCAAAAAGAGCGAGGGGCTGCCTCCAAAGCACCCCCGATGTTCTCGCGGCTGCTGCTTTCGCGCGCCTCGCACCGGCGTAAGCAACGGCTGCAACGGCTGCTAAAAGAGCGAGGGGCTGCCTCCAAAGCACCCCCGATGTTCTCGCTGCTGCTGCTTTCGCGCGCCTCGCACAGCCGCGACGTAAGCGGCGGCTGCAACGGCTGCAAAAAGAGCGAGGGGCTGCCTCCAAAGCACCCCCGATGTTCTCGCAGCTGCTGCTTTCGTGCGCGTCGCGACTGGTGGGAAAAGTCTTTCTTTCGCTTTTGAGCTTTTGAATGGCGATGTCGTTGCCAAACAAGACCAACAATAACGGCCCGAGTAATCGGCTCGCCGATGAGATTGGTGGGCTCGATAACGATGCTTGTGCCTATTATTAATAATAAAAAGAAAAAGAAAAGAAAAGAAAAAGAAAAAGGAGAAAAGAAGAGAGCGAAAGGAAGAGAGTAGTACAACTAACCTCCAAATAATGTTTGAGAGCTGTTGGGCGAGATTCAAGGCCGTAGTGGTGGTCCGAAGGTCAGAGGCGGGTACTGCGCTGCTTTAGGAAGGAGCGCGCGTATATGATCGCTACACCGCATTTGGGCAGATCTGGCGAGAGGTAAGTGAAATCTGGTTTCTAATGCCTTGTACTGAGCGCCCAGCCTTGAGACAAATTCTCAACCAACAAAAAGCATTCAGAATGCAATCCTGAATTTTCAGTATTTTTAACGATTTTAGAGTGAGTGTCAGATTTGATTTCTCGCACAGATTTCACTAACTTCGGAGTTTGAATTCCCGTCCAAATGCGCTCAAACGCCGTTTCGCTCTTGCTCTTCTGCCCATTGACCATCGCGGGCGTATCGCGTACTTGCACCTCAAGGACTGCTGATCAGACTCAAATATTGCTTCCCTGGCGCGCTGGATGCTGGATTGACGGGCTATAGGGTGGTGTCCGGTATGTGCAACTTCGCCAACCGTGCATGAACTGCTGATGGGGAGAGCCATGCAACAACTAGGTCTCGACGTGCGCTTAATACCGTTCCCGCCGTACCGCGCAAGGTTTATTGAGCCCTTCGGACGCGTTCGCGTGTCCTCCGATCTGTACGTCGGGCCGTTCATTGACATGTCGCGATTCTCATCGTTACATCTACTTGCCATGCACAGTGGTGCTCCCAGGTCTTCTACCTATCTTTTGGCACGCGTTAAGTGACAGCACTCGGCTTATTGAATATCACTTCTGCTAAGCACCAACTATTGTAAGTACTGCAATATTGCTCCGATGACCTTCATTTGACATGCTAATCTACTACTCAGAATGTCACCATACTAGTGCTACCCGGAAAGCACATAAGTATCTCTTCCATCGACGTCGGGTTGGCATGAAGGGTTCGACTCCCTTTGGAAGATTCACGTCTTCTTCGCTTTTGGCCCAGTTCTCCGACGATTACCACTCTCCGCCTCGATTCGCGCCGTCATAGTCGGACAGACCTTCGTTCTGTTTCGACTGTTACGGCCGATACACACGACGTCCCCGCAATCCTTGCAAGGATTGGCGCAGCTTTGAGCTCCGCTGTTACCCTTGCATCGCGTGGCTGGTGCACCGCACTTGATGCACGTTCGAGTTCTGGAAGCCAATGTAGTTTGCTGTGGGATCACGGTATTGCTCGTAGATGGACCAGCGGTGGCGGCCGCAACTTGTGGTGACTGGATATCCTCCGTCATTGTGTGTACGCTATCTGTCGAGGCGACTATTCGGGCTGACGGTTTTGCAGTCACAGTCTGTTTCAATGTGCTCGGATACACAATCATCGATGGCGCCGCCGGAATATCTGTGAGACTTGTTGCTTGTTTGAATCCAGCAGTAGGAGGCTCGGGAACCGCGGCTTTGACTACAGGGACTGCGGAAGGGGCTTTCTCAAGCCGTCGTGCGGTATTTCGAGCAAGTTTATCGACGATTTGCCGAGAGTTGTACGTTGCCATCTTCGTGTGTTTGACGTTGGCTGAGACCTTCCACGCAGTGTACTGCGTCTTCAAGTGCTCAACAAGCTGCTTGAGGTGAGTACATATCATTGAAAATGTGTATGCAAACTCACCTTGTAGAAGATTGTAGTTCCTTCTGCGTTGTGGTTCCATAGCTTAACGGCCTGCGTCCATACTGGACCAGATGACCCACAGAATGCGGGATTGGTGGCCATCAGACTAGAGAACAGGCGTCTCTCGGCATCGGTGTGAACGGTAAGGACAGCATAACGAGAGTTCTGTTTTTGCGCAAGGTACGAGTATTTCTTCGGCGGATCAGACTCGTTGAAAACGGTGATGTCGCTAGAGATCTGAACCGACGACGGAATGGGCAGAATGCCAAAGACTTCAGAAGTCGGCTCATAAAGGTCGCCATTGACCCATCCCGCAACGGGTTTGGACGTAGGTATGAGCATCCGTATCTCTTCGCTATTAAGCAGCTTCTGACGAAGATTTATCATCCAGATGTCATAGTGTCCTTTATATGCGACACCCGTCATGTTTCGAGTCCCAACCTATAGTTTCGAATGAGATTTTGATCAATTGAATTGAATCGTACTGCTTACCCTCAGATTATGCCGCAAGATGAAGTCTAGGAGTCGCATCACGGTATGACGAGGAGACGCACCGCCCAGGGGCATGCAATGTCGGATGGGTCGATGAACTCCGCCCTCGGTGAAGTTTGTGCCTCGGAAGCATTGGTATATGGGAAGGCCTGTCTCCTCAGAAAAACCCTGGAAGTGGTAGAGTGGGACTCCCGGCGGATCGGAGATATAGCCCGACTTGACAAGAATGAGGATGTTCTTCGCTGTCTTCCAGGCCGACGCATTGAAAAGTGCCATCCCAGTTTCGGCGTCCTTGAGGGGGCCGTACTTCTTGAAGACCTGCGCTACGATGGGATAGAGCGTCTCTGCCGGTGGTACTACAAATTTGCAGTGTCGTTTGATGAATTTAGGGTTGACTTGGAGACATTCGTCCCATGTCATCGGTGGAGACTGACGAGCAAGGTACGCAACCAAGCGTTGCTGATCTTCTCGATCAGGAAGGAAAATGGCGTCGCGAAGGGCTCGCGCGAATGTAACCCTCAGGCCATGTGCTTTCGGAATCCAAAGCATCTGGAAGACGTGGAATATATCCTTGAGAACACGACTTCGGATGTCACCGGGCCAAGGCAGAGATGAAACGTGGCCGAGGATAGCTTTGAGAGCAGCCTCGCTATCCCCGTCGTGCTCGAGCGTGTCGAGCAGAGCATCTAATGCAGTACCAGCAGCGCCGCGTTCCTCTGGACTGAGATCATGATCAATGACCGTTGCACCACTGGATGAGTCACCGCCGTTGACACTGTCCTCGCCTTGAGTTTCGGACTCGTCGAGGGCATTCAGAGCTTCTCGGATCTCTGGGTGAACACTCGATGTCGGAGTAGAAGATCCACCGTTCCGTGTTGCAATCGAAGCTGGCGAAAATTCTTTGACATAGGTCTTGAGCCGAGCTCGTTGACAGATGGCATCGAAAGGAACTGGTCCAAAGCTAGAGAGTGTGCGTGGCTCCCTGCCACGCTCAGAGTAGACGGTCATGAGGGCTCCAGAGACAAAGACTTCCGTGATTTCGACAATAACGCGCGTCTTCGTGATGCTGATATCATCGAGAGCAATGACCTGCCCGAAACGAGGCGAGATATGGCCACGAGCAATCACGTTTGTGCGATCGTCTTGGTATTAGTAAATGAATACCTCGGTCAATGGAGGAGGGAGCGGATTCCACTGGAGTGGTGTGGGTACTGACATTGCAGTCAAGGCTTCGTGAATCTTGAGTGAGGCCCACGCATCCAGAGCAGCGTATTGAATCTGCTCCGGAGTGAGCTCAAGCGAGCTCCAGTTGGGGCTGACACGAATATCCAAATCTTTTGGAAGACGTCTCTTGAGGACTTTAGCGCAGAGATCAGCGAGACCAACTCTTGCGCTTGAGATGACCCCCATCTCCTTTGCCATATGCGCAACATCAACACCATTGGGGAACGCCTGTCTTGACTTGCTTTCCTCTTGAAGAAAGCGCAAGTCTTGAGTGATGTTCTTTCCGACTTTACGAATACGTGGATTGGCCAACAGTGAGGTGAGTTGCGGGGGAAAGTGCCCGGATGAGATATGCTCGGTTAGCTAGAGAAAGTGTGAATGGGTATCCGCTTGAAAGACGCTGTAAAGCTGCATACCTGTAATATCCAAATGGTATCTTTGCACGCGATTTGGACTGTAGCAGTCTGGCGCCGATCGGACGATCCTCGTCGGCGAGCGTCTAAATCAACATCCCACTCCGTATCGAGACCAATAACGAGATAAGAGCTCTCATCGTCCGGCAGAGAGTCTATCAATGACAGAATTGCCGTCTCGATCTGTGTAAGTGATACCCGCACTAGAACAGGTACATCGTCCGGGATCGTGATAGCCTCAAGATTTCCGTTTGCAACGATAGGGTTGACACCGTTTCGAAGACTTGGAAGATTGCTCTCGAGGAAAGCCTTGTCTGCCATATTGTCGGTGAAGACGACTTCAGGTTGTGGCAGGCCATACTTCTCGAGGGACTCGCGCATTCGTACCAGCGCAAGATCGAACTGAGAATGAGCCTTTGTCGGCACAAAGTCGCAAATGCGAATCTGACCCCACTGATTGGTCATAGTCAAGAGACCTTGGAATACGATCTCGCCGAGGATTTTGGCGAGCATCTTACAGATCTACAAATCATTGTGAACATATAACGGTAAGACCATGATAAGCATACCTTGAAGCTGTGATCAATAGCCAGGACGTCGGCCCTCAACATAGCTATATGCTGATAGATGTACTTCTGATGCACCTCCATGAACGAGTCGTACATCTCTTTACACCACGTTCCTGATGGGACTCCAGCGTGAACTCCCGTATCACCCTTCTCGTCGAATGCCGGGAATGCTTCATACGTGCGCCCATTGGTTTCACCTCGTTGATGACGTGCAAGAATGACTTGCAGATACTGGACTTCAAGTTGCTCATATTGCCGTCGGTGAAGGACGTTGATCGCATCGGAAAACTGCTTGGCTCCTAAGCCGTTCTGAAAACAGCAGCGTAACATAGCAAAGAGCAGCTTGGACATCCCGGAACGATGACTGAGATGGGCTGGGAATTCTGAGGCCAACTCCGGTGGAAGCATTTGCAGGATTTCCGGATCCCAGCTCTGATACACTTTTGGTTTGGTACACGAGGTGCAACGATATCGGGGACCGAAGAGATAGAATGTGTCTTCAAAGTCGAGGACTCGACGCGGGCGAACCGAATGCTGATGTCGAGTCATCTTCTCATGACATGTTGGGCAGCGCAAGACATCAACCAGGAGCATAGGGTCCCAGAAAAAGAAACGCGGGTTGAACAAGACCCAGGGGTCTATGTCGGGCTTCCGTAAGAGAAAGAATGTCGATGTCCGTGGGCACCAGAATGACCCCAGTTTATCATATGCAGTTGGGCCCCAGGCCTTTATCTGCTCCGATATCTTGAGAAAGGCCTTCATGACCCAAGGCGGAGGCGGTCGAGTACTTGATTCAGGAGTGCCCTCGTCGGCTGGCGGGTTTTGATAGTGTTCATCGTCGTTGTCTTCAATATCAAAATCCTCATCAACGGTGTGAACAAAGCGTTGAGGTAAGACGCGCGACGCGTTGGCAGGTGGTATGACATATGACTCAGTCTCGTCACGATTGGGTAGTGCGAAGGAATTAGATGATGTATTTGCGGATGATACGGATGGAGATATGGTACGTTGTTGTGAAGATCCAGGGTCACGGTCGCGCGCGTCCTGCTGAGAGATCCCCTCTGCTCCAGAGGCGCCTGCGGAATCCTGTTCAGGTCTTCGAAACATGGCGGCGATGGAGCTGCCAGCAGCGGTTGGAAATATGTTGCCGCCGACCGGGATCTATGCAGTGGTAAGAGGACAGTTATTGCATCAACTATGTAGTACATACCGATGATGCGTCTGCGGTGCCCAAATTCCACCGCTTTGGCCGAGGTCCAGGTTTCTTTTTCTTCTGTGTCTCTGTGTGCTCAACATCTCCATTTTCTTGGGGAGGGGTGTTGCTCTCCGAGTCTGGGCTGTTGAACGCTTCCTTTGGGGGCCGACCCCTTTTGCGTTTCGGCTCTAGAGGCTCTCCGCCGTTGGCTGCGCTCTCCTCCTTGCGAGGTCGTCCTCGTGGACGCTTCGTCGATTCTGCCTGGGCAGTGGTTGTTGTGATCTTCTTGGGACGGCCGCGTTTGCGCTTCATTGGCAAGACTGGGGCCGAGACTGATCAGAGTGAACTCAAATTCAGCAAGGCATGGAGCTCACCTTGAGATGCATCTTCATATCCAAGATCCGGATCCTGCATGTCTCCATCGCGCTCCTCGTCCAAAACACCGTCCATGACTGCATGTTGAGTGACACCCAGATCCGTGCTCCCAGTGCGGCCATTGCTAATGGGCTCGAGTGAAGCCCGGCTTGCATTGGCGCTGGTGGAAATATCTTGCTGAGTTGACATGATGCGCTGATGTGACGGCGGGATGGGTGAGATTGCCGGCGTGTTATCGCAGGTTAAAGTAAGCTTGTAAGTTAGACTGGTGTGTTGCGAGGATTGAGTCTAGAGCAGAGAAAAAAAAATTAAGTCACTTACATTAGTGAAGAGTAGGGTAGAGATCAAACGCGGCTCAGTGTTCGCAGGTGAGAGACGCGACTGAACGTTACCGCGACCTGGTGATGTGAGAGCAAAGATGGAAAAGAGACCGACTTCCCCTTTCGTCGTCGCCGCCATATGCGCGGGAACAATTGACCACTTTGGGATTCAAACTCCGACGTTAGTGACGCAGGTTAGTGAAACACAAGCATCGTAATCGAGCCGATTGGCGATGCGCTCAATTGTGATCCATAAGTCGCAATTGGATTTCATGCACGCATGAGGGACGAAGCACGCCCTGTACTCAGTCCAAACACGAAAATGAAATTGACGCAATATCAGGCAACGTACAGCATCGACCCCGATCGCGCCTTGCGGCCGTTGTCAAACGGCGCGCATTTCTATTTGATCATGCGTCTGTGGAACGCAGGTATGCGATTAGCACGAGAAGAGACGCAGGACAGCCGCTGAATGCATTCGATAAGAACGTGCCAAAGAACCGGCGCATTGAACGCTTCTGACGTTCTCGCGACTAGAGCAGCGCGAGACCTCGCGAGACACGGAGAGCCTGCCGAGACCGACAAGAACCCCGGCTAGCACTTGGCGGCGCCTGATTCATAGTCATCGGTTGGGGGCAATTACAGGTCATTTGTGGAGAGCAATGAATATCTGAGGACACACTGCCGCGTAACGACATGGATCAAGGCGCTCTGCATTGCGATGATCAAGTAAGTGCGCGCGGGCTTAGCCTCCCGCCAGTTGAAATATCATTTAACGCGCTTAGCTCTCCCCGCGGCCAGCCTGGTCTTGCCCCACTCCGTGCCCTTTGTCCTCCACCTCTTTGTCCCCGCCCATGTCCTGATCCTGCGCCCCGTGCTCTTCCTCCTCCTGCTCCCCGTCCTCTTCCTCCTCCTGATGATCGTCGTCCTCGTCCTCCTTGAGAACAAGGGAAAGTGAGCCGGGAAACGCGCATTCATGGTAGAAGTTAAGGAGCTAAACAGCATGGTTCAGGCCGCCAATGTACAAAGGAAATGAGGGCGGAACTACCTTTCCAGGAATGAACTGACGACAGTCGTCCATGGTTGCTCGAGCCGAAGCACCATCATTCCTGTAGAACAAGATAAGTGAAGCAGACAAGTGACCACAAGGTGGCTGACAGCAAGAGGGTGGCCTGTGACGACTTGGCGTCGTTCACGCCGGACAACTCGTAAAGCTCTACAGTAAGGACTCGAGAAACCAAGCCCGCCCAACGAGTGCCATCCTGAGCGACATCCGACATCAGCCGGCCGCAATCAGAAGGATCTATGAAAAAAATCAGCCTCAACGATGCGCTGTTTGTCTCGCCATTACCTGCGGCATGCCCTTCCAGCATGCGTTTTTCCACGACGCGCCGCATCTCAAACTTGGCCAATTCATCGGGAGATTCCTTTGCCATTGTTTCAGATATATAGCTGTCCTCTTCCCGATCAAGCCCCGCCCACGAAACAAGATATGTTTTCGAATCCTCTTCCTGTTATCGTTAGCTCCGGCAAATGCGCGGGTCGATGAGTGGAACACACCGGCCAGCCTTCGTATACTTTGTGTACGCAGCTGATTTTGTACTGAGCAGCCATGGGCAAGGTGCGGCGTCGATTCAGGTTTCGTGATGGCAGTCGGCAAACAGTGCAATGCAGGCAGCGCGGCCCGGCAGGTCGTCGATCCAGTAGTTATCAATGATCGGCCCACCTAATATGATGGCGGACCGACTCAGCGGGTTAGCATCTGATCGCCCTGCAAAAGTTTTGAGACCCGCCGCCATGGCAGTCATTCCAGCGATGGATGCCAGTCCATATCACGACAATCCTTGTAAATCAATCCATTTTGACTATTGTTTTGAGCGCTTACCTTTGTCAGTCTTTATCTCTGCTGCCAGAGTTCAGAAAGAAGCTGGAATGTTGTACTGGGAGTATTGCCTTCGCCCCCCCGCGTTTGAAGCGCCCACTCATCCCCCGGAGTCCGCCCTTTATCCCTCCAAGAGCACAAGTCTCATCGCAGTTTCTAGATGGCGTGCTTTGGGCGATATAGTCCTCGACGCAAAGGGGACGCCGGATGGGGCCAAACGGATGGAACAAGTGGTGCAGTTCTGGAAGATGGTCCGCTGGGAGGACAACGCCGTCCGTGATTTTCAAAATCTGACGCTGTTTGAAGAAGGAGAGGTATTTGCCATCCGTTTCGGTCCCCCCACCTATCCGCGGGACGTCGACGTAGCGCTGGAGCGGGAGAAGTATGAAGAAGACGGGCAGTCTTCGGCGGAAGCGGAAAGAAGCGACGAGTCAGAAACTGAGGCGGGTGCTTTAGTGGGGGGAGATGAGCGGCCGGCAGCGCATTCGAGCAACAGAGTCGACGGTAAAGGGGCAAAGGAGAAAGGGGCAAAGGAGAAGGGGACAAAGGAGAAGGGGGCAAAGGAGAAGGGCCAGTCGAAGGTGACGGACTTCAAGGAAGACAGTCGGGCACCGCCGCCTAATAGCAAACGGCACACAGCCAAGTTTCAAGGAGGCCGAGGACGCGGGGGTAAGCGAAGGATTTAGGCAAAGAACAATTACCACCTCAATCAAAATGTGCTTGCTGTGCTCTGCCTGATAATTGTTTCATTGCCTCAACGTCAGTTAGTTAGATCACCGGGCTACGGGCCAACTTTGCTCCGCAGTTATCTGGTACATACAGGCAATAAATCCCAAATATTTGCGAAATATTACCGGAGTGATTATTTGGTGAATACAGGCTGTGTTTTTCAAATGTATAACGAATAATCAGGATGGACTTCAAGAAAAATGCGCAAGTTCACACTAGTCCACACTCAACGTGGGTTTGCAGTGACGCGTCGGGGCGACGCGATCAGCCCTTCAGCTTGACCAGCGACCACCACCACCTCGTCATCTCGCCGATGCTCATCGTCTCCTGCGATGTCTACAACATCGGCCTTATTGGATAGTCCTATCGTTAAGCCGTCTACATGCTCCGCTGTCAACACCGATCCGCCCTCGATGACAATATATCACCCCGTTATGTCCCCAAGGCGTGTGTACTGTGAATCTACGACGGACCAAGCCAGACCTCCGGAGATGCTGAAGGGCGTGGTATCCAAATCCAGGCTGGAATGGAATGGAGAAGGTCCGTGGCCTGTGTCGCGTCGGTTCTCATTTCTGACGGCCCGTTGTTTCCTTGCAGCGTGGCAAGATCACCCGCTCCGCAACTTGAATCGTGGTATTGCCGACCCTAGCATGCATAACAAGGTGCGCCGTCTCTCCAGCTTGCTTAACCGGCCATGGCTTGATACCACTCGTCATTAGCTACCATCACCGTGTCTGTCTGCGCGCACTGCGCGTCCCATCGCGCGACCTCCATGCGGCAAGTCTTTTCTTGGGTCCTACCCTCCATTTTTGAACACCCTCTCTGCTTCTGGTAGCAAACACGGCAGACGCAACCTTTCTCAAGCGCGTGGACTGGTGCCCGCTCGCGCGCGGCAGACCCAGTCGTCATACTTTGGTAAAATTCCAATGCGTTTTTCGACCTGCCCTCACTCTGTTTTCTAGGGAAGTAGCGCGTATGATGCACGGTTACATCTACGGAGGATGTATGGTTGCTTAGTATGTCATACTTGTGTT
This sequence comes from Strobilurus orientalis, assembly GCA_019915145.1. Lineage (NCBI taxonomy): Eukaryota > Fungi > Basidiomycota > Agaricomycetes > Agaricales > Physalacriaceae > Strobilurus > Strobilurus orientalis. The sequence continues at coordinate 202,521 of JAHLML010000015.1, read as the reverse complement.
TGTAGCATAGTCAATATACTTTGTGCTTGAGACTATCGCTACTGTACCAGCCTGAGCCTCACTGAAATATAGTAGCAATACTACACGGCGAATATTTATCAGACATATGGTAAACATTCGGTGAATAGGGCATATATCGACCAAATAAGTTCTCGCAGTTATTTTGGACATATGTTGTAAGCGCCAGGGAGAGATGACGGCGCGCTGCGCTACGAGAACTGATGCGTCATGAGAGCCGCAAGGGCCAATCGCGACGCCAGCCGCAAGAGGCAAACCAGAATAGTACGACGACGTACCTGAGACCCGTCGTGACGGGCAGCCCTAGCGCAACAAGAGCCAGGGGTCAGGCATTCGCAATCTAGACTGCGGGCGTGAGAGTAATGACGGATAAGAAGAGAAAGTCGCGCCGAAGGAGAGCTTGCGAACGACGATCCAGCGGATGCGACAGTCCCGAAGTGCTGCTAATGCCGAGCGGAGTCGTCGTATCTCTGAGTCTCTTCGCAGATGTCGATGAAGTCTTGATGAAGTCTCCCGTTAAGAAGCCGGACCCACTCGATCGGTTGCGAAACGGACGATGATCGTTCTGAGTGATGCCGTGTGCCAATTGATGGCCGAGGCGGCGTCTTCCGTGCTAGCTCTTGCGGCGCTCTTCCCAGGCTCTTTCGTGGCACCAACACAAAAGGCACCACCTTACTGCCCCCACCCACTCATCCACAAAAAATGGCAGTTTTTGTTTCCGGAGCTATGGTTGCGGGCGCCGCTCCCTGGTCATATTGGACCTACCGGATCCAATCTCCCAGTTTTCAACGCGAAGTCGGGCAGTGCGTACTTTCCAACCTCTTACTACCAATGCGCTGTGACCATATCTGCCCTCAGATGGAAGCCAGTGGGAGACATCACCAACCAATTGTCTCAAGTAGAGGCATTTTGGGCTCTTTATCGACTTGCTCATGCGGACTTTTGTCGAAACCCCAACAATCTGAGGGAATTTCACACAGGGGAATGTTTTACAATTTGTTATGGCTTTCCAAAGGCAGTGAGTGAGGGTGAATGATGCGTAGGACACTTAGCAAAAATGTAAAACTGTACTCAGCAAACATCAAATCATGGCGCATAGCGGCACAGGAAATTCCGAGATAAGTGACCCAATTGCGCCTACAAGTGCTACATAGACCCTCCTTTCCTCTTCCCCGCTCTCCTGAGGCGATCAACAGCTCGCCCTTAGTCTCCGCAACTGACGATCAGCTAGAAAACCAAGCGAGAAGCCAAAAGGACTTCTGATGCGATAGATGTCCGGGAACCTGTCCACATTAGCGCTACGTCGGCAGAACCTTGGTTGGCTTGACTTACGCATCAGGCGGCATTTCATGAACGCCAAGGCCAATAAGAACCAGGGCCCGAGGGTGCCATTCGTCGAGAAAGATCCGCGGTGCGACAACGTCAGGATACGGGGCAAAGCCTCTGTCCATTGTATAGCTGAGCATGGCATTCAGATCTCCGGTTCTATCCTCATTTCTGATGGGTGGTAAGCTCAGATTGACTGCAGAAATACAACCCTACTAACACAATGCTCCAGCAGATATCGGCATAGCCGTGCCCGAATGCCTCTTCATCGCCTCCAATGTAAGAATTGAGCAGCGTGTCGTCGTCCGATCCCACCCTGCCGTCCGGTGAATCAAAATCCGCCACTCTCCACCCCGCAGGATGTCTGTATTCAGGACCCCAGCAAATGGGGGGCGCGACGAAGTTCAAAGGTGGGAAAATGAGATGGCGAGTTTGCCGAGGCTTGAGATCCCGGTCACGACATGGGGCGTCTCCAAATTCGCGCCGCCAGCGCCAAAGAATCTGGTAGTGTTCTCTTTCCAATGCCTTTTCGCCCTCCCGGAGCCTGAGGCGGGCGCTGGAGCGGACAGGAGCGTTGCAACGCCCGCGCCTACTGGTCATAATGTTGTGGTCAAAAGAGCTTCGCTATTTGAATTTTGCAGTCACCGCTGCGCCCCATTTTCACGATCGGCTGCCGCCCACGCGCAAAATTGCAATGATGACGATGAATCTGGCTCGGTGACGATGCTTGTGCCTGTTATTATTAATAAAAAAATAAAAAGAAAAAAGAAAAGAAAAAGAAAAGAAAAAGGGAAGGAAAAGAGAGGAAAAAGAAGAGAATGGTCCAAGGAACCTACAGATAATGTTTGAGAGCTACTGGACAAGTTTCATCACCGTAGTGGTAGTCCGAAGATATGAGGCGGGTACTGCGCTGCTTTAGGAAGGAGTGCGCGCTATGATCGCTGGACCGCATTTGGGTAGATCAGGCGAACGGTAAGTGAAATCTGGTTTGTACGGTCTTGCAAGCGATGCCTTGCCCTGAAACAAGTTCCCAGCCACTCAAACGCCCTCAGAATGAGATCATGAATTTTCAGTATTTCTCCTGATTTTATGGTGAGCGCCAGATTTAATTTTTGGTGCGAATCTCACTAACCTCGGAGTTTGAATGCGCGTCCAGATCAGTAACAGCTGCGCTAATACCGCCGTACACCGGTTCGCTCTTGCTCTCATCGACATCGCTAACGATTCGCGTGCCCGGGCAGTAAGCGATCTCTGGACAGCGCACATACACCTCTTTCTGGCACTGGATGTCGCGCTGACGGGCCATGCAATCGTGCCAGGTACGTTCACATTGCGGTCTGGATACTATGCCAGAGTGCTGACTTGAGTTGTTAGGCCTCGGGTGGCACCCCGTCATGCACTCGAGACCCATTTGAGAAGCGACGCAAGGTCTACCGGATGGCTTTGACGCGTCCCCGTGTGATCCGTACGTCCGTCCGCCCATCATCATGTTGCCATTATGTTCATCTCAACAACTACCCGCCATGCACAGCGGTGGACTCGATACTTTTACTCAACCCTCATCTGCACATTCAGTGTATATGCACGGCTATTTGAGAAGCATTGCCGTTGACCACTTTCAGTAATGCTCGCTATCATTATTCTTTGACTTCGTACTGACTCTGAATCAGTAGATTGACGAATGCTTGGACGCTCCCAATCCACGATCTAGATGGGCTTTGATTTTACGGCAACAAATACGAGTAACTACACCGAAGGCTGATAGTCGTACTTCCTCGGCATCATCACCATCTCTCTCATAGATGTCGGGTCGGCACAAACGGTTCGAGTTCTTGTCGAAGACTCATCTCTGCTTGGCCTCTATCCCAGTCCTGGTACGTTTACCTCCCGCTGCCTCGATACGTGCTGTCATCGTCGGACAGACTTTCGTCCTGTTGCGACTATTACGCCCAACACACGCGACGTCCTCGCAGTCCCTGCAGGGATTGGGACAAACGCGGGCTCCGCTGTTGCCCTTGCATCGTGTCGCTGGTGCACCACACTTGATGCATGTTCGAATTCTAGGAGCTGCTACGGTCTGCTGTGGAACCACAGTACTGCCAGTCGATGGGCTAGCCGCAGCGGCCGCAACCTGAGGTGACTGGATTTCCTCCGTCGATCTGCCCGCACAGGGAACAGCTTTAGATTGTACTGATAAATTCCTGGCCTGTTTTGAGGTGTCCGGATACACTATTCTTGACACCGGCATTGACGAGGTTGTGGTGTCCGTTATCTGTTTGAGTCCAGTGGTAGGAGGCGCGGGAACCGATGCCGTCAATACGGGAACCGAAGTCGGCGCCTTTTCCAGCCGACGTGCAGTACTCCTAGCAAGTTTATCCACGGCTTTTCGAGACTCGTAGGTCAACATCTTCGTGTGTTTGACGTTTGCTGATACCTTCCACGCAGTGTACCGCGTTTTCAGGTGCTCAACGAGCTGTCCAATGTAAGTACATTAGTTGTTTGAGAAAGCACGTTAACTCACCTTGTAAAAGATTGCCGTTCCATCCGCTTTGTGGTTCCAATGCTTCAACGCTTGTGCCCAAAGTGGCCCGGATTGTCCACAGAAGACGGGGTCATTGGCCATCAAACTGGAGAATAGACGTTTCTCGGCATCGGTGTGAACTGTGAGCACCGCATAGCGACTGTTTTGTTTCTCAGCAAGGTATGAGTATTTCTTCGGGGGATCAGCGTCGTTAAACACAGTGATGTCGCTCGACATCTGGACAGCGGACGGAATAGGCAAGATACCAAAGACTTCAGATGTTGGCTCGTACAAGTCTCCGTTGACCCATCCAGCGACGGGTCTCGACTCAGGTACGAGCATTCGAATTTCTTCGCAGTTCAACAAAGTCTGACGAAGATTGATCAGCCAGATGTCGTAGTGCCCTTTATACGCGACACCCGTCATGTTTCGAGTCCCAACCTGTATATATAATCAGATCACGTCTTGAATACAACAGAGTTGAACTGCTCACCCTTAGATTGTGTCGCAAGATGAAGTCTAAGAGCCTCATGACTGTATGGCGGGGAGACGCGCCGCCAAGGGGCATACAGTGCCGAATGGGTCGATGAACTCCGCCTTCGGTGAAGTTCGTACCGCGGAAGCATTGGTAGATGGGAAGGCCAGTCTCTGCAGAGAAACCTTGGAAGTGATAGAGTGCGACATCCGGGGGGTCGGAGATGTAACCTGACTTAACGAGAATCAAAATGTTCCTTGCCGTCTTCCAAGCTGAGGCGTTGAAGAGAGGGAGTCCTGTCTCTGCATCCTTCAGCGGCCCATACATCTTGAAAACCTGGGCTACAATTGGATAGAGAATCTCGGCTGGGGGTACGACGAATTTGCAGTGCCGTTTGATGAACTTCGGATTGACCTGCAGGCATTCGTCCCATGTCATGGGCGGTGATTGTCGAGCCAGATACGCGGTCAGACGTTGTTGGTCTTCTCGATCAGGAAGGAAGATAGCGTCGCGAAGAGCACGAGAGAATGTGACTTTAAGTCCGTGAGCTTTTGGAATCCACAACATTTGGAAGACATGGAATATGTCCTTCAAGACACGGCTTCGAATATCTCCTGGCCAGGGAAGACGAGACACGTGGTCGAGGATAGTTCGAAGAGCATCCTCACTATTTCCATCCCTTTCCAGGGCGTCCAGTTGGGCATCCAGTGCACTACCAATGACACTGCGCTCCTCCGAGCTCATATCGTGATCGATGACGGTTGTTTCACTGTTGGATTCCGGAGCAGCTGCGCCATTGCTGGCATCGGCCGCTGACTGAGACTCGGACTCGTCAAGAGCGTCAAGGGCTTGTTGAACCTCGGGTTGAGTCCCGATATCTGGTGTTGAAGCTCTGATAGCAGATCTGGCAGCCGCTCCTCCTTGAACAGGAGAAAAAGCAGCGACGTTAGTGAGCGAGGTTAGTGAAACACAAGCATGGTAATCGAGCCATGAATCTTGGTGTTGATGATAAGAAATAATTTCATCGGTGGAATCGGCCCGGTCATGTCTTTAACGATGCGCCCCGACGGAGTCCCGACGGCGATCGATCAGAACTACGGCAGAAAAACAGAGACGCGGACACGGATAAGGAGGATGATGCATGGCGCTGCATTCATCGGCATTCACGGTGAGCGCAGTGCACACCCTAAACTTAGCAGGTTTTGTTCGCGCTGCCTCTCACTGTCAGATCGTCCGATGCATGTCCGATCAAAGCAATGCAGCGGACCCTGTGTGATCGCCAATGAAGCCCAATACTGAAGAAGCGCGTCAATTATAATCAATTTGTAGCTGTTACTTTCTATTCTTAATTGAAAGTTGTCCATACAACTGATTTTCGTCTGTTACAATCCATATTTCTCCGTTATAAGGTATGTTGGAAAAATAGAATATAATTGTTTGTAATGTACTAGACCGTACTGCTACTGAATCTACCCGCGCCGCCCCGTGTACTTCCGATGAATCCCGACGCTCCCCTGCAGCCGGTCGCGCTGCTTCAGCCTGCCTGAGTGCTATATGAGGACACCTCCTTTGCTCGGAGGCCAGCGGTTACCGGTAAGCAAGACTTTTCGACCTCGTAAGTGGTAAGATCCTGGTGAGGACTCACCACGTAAGGGGGACTCACCACGTAACCAGATCAGGACATTGATCGGCTGCGTACTTTTATCTCTTGTCCTTTTACCATCACCGAGCTGGGATTCCTCAACGCTCCCCCACCCGGACCAGCCGTCGCAGCATGGCTCGTACCAAATACGACGCTTTGATCCGCAGCGGATATACGCCCGAGGAAATTGTACAGCTCAATGAGCAATGGAGAGCAGAGAAAGCGGCAGAGCGCGCAGACGAGGCAGTGGACGACTACGAGCTTGACACCGGAGACAACCCAGGGAGCAGCCGGAATCTCAAAGAAGAGGCGTATACACGAGCTCAAGCTGCAGTTCAAAGTACTGCCGCCCCCATTTCGGATGAAGACGTCGACAAGGAGCAGGATCCTGGGCAAGAAAGTGGAGAGGAAAGATTAGAACGGCGCCGAGCAAGATCACGCGCGTCAAAAGCACGGTGCGTGCTTTTTCAATCCTTATATCCCTGCTAATTCGCCGTCCAGAAAGCGTCAGGCACTTCGAGACGGACCTATGGAGGCGTACCTCGCGCATCGTCACCGAGAGAATGGTTACGCGGCCACGAGTCGCTGCTCGCATCGCCCTCATCTTCGCTCTCTGAGCCAACAGCGGCGTTACGAGTTCGTGTTTTTTATAGGTCTTTGATTACCAGGTGACTTGATTCACGCCAGTGCAAACCCGTCGCTGCTCCCTCGCACTGGTCGGCTCCAACGGCCTGCCGACTACAGCGAATCCCATCTCCGTATCCGCGGGTGGAACAATGAGCTCAAGGTAGAGCGTCGTCAACGTCTCGTATCGGGCGAGCCATAATGCAGTGGCTATAATTATCGGTATACACATCATATTTATCTAGCCTTACCTTATGAAGACCCATATCATATATAGATTTGTACTCCATTCACAAAATGCCACTCATTTGAGTATCTGATTATCGCATTCAAATCCAACAAGATTTGGTGGTCTGCGCATTGTCCCGCGCAAGTCGCGCCGTTTGGCGCACATATGCGGGCACGGTTCAGTTCAGCTTTGGCACCGCGTCCGAAATGGCGCGTCCGCCGCGAGTACGAGCACATGCAGCTGTTCGTCGCTCGTTTGCACTGACTGCCCAGCTTACACTCTGGCCAGCTACGACGTGATCTACCCCCAGACATCATCTTTGTGCTCGAGTATGCCCGCGGCCAGCTGTCGCCTACATCGTGTCCTTCAACAGTTGTGAGATGCCCGAGGCGCGCGTGCGCCGCTTCTTCTAGCAGATCATCTCTGGGATGGATTACTGGCGCCGTCTGAAGATCGCGCACCCTGATCTCAAGCTCGAGAATATCCTGCTCGACGACGACCTCAACGTCAAGATTGCAGACTTTGCTGAGAAATGAAATCGTCGACGGCTCATTCCTCACGACCAGCTGTGGCAGCGCGCACAATGCTGCGCCCGAGGTCATCTGCGGTGGGAAGTGCGCCGGCTCCGAGATCGACGTTTGGAGCTGCGGCCTTATTCTGTATGTCATGCTTTGTGGACGGCTTGCGTTTGACGACACCAATATGCACATGCCGCAACCTGGTTTGACAAAGTAGGCAGTACGGGCTTCGCACCTACGCCACGCCACGACCTACTTTTATCAGACGGCGACTATGACATCCCGCTGTGGCTGGCTGAGGATGCCAGGGACCTCATCCTGCGCATGCTGCCTGATGGTAAACCCGCTCATGCAGATCGCCCTCGTCGTGGTCACTCAACACCCGTACTTACTTCGACCAGGACCTGCTGCACCACCTCTCGCCGCTGCCGCTTTCGCCCAGGCCTGTCCTCGGCATGCTCGCCTCACATGTTTCCTCACCAGCGCGCCCCATGGACTTTGAGATCATCGACAGCCTTGTCTGCGAGCTTACCCGGCGCATGGCGCATATTTAAGGGCATTTGGGAATATTTACGCAACACTGTCAAGGTTGCGTATCTGCTTTTGAAGGACAATCAGCGCCTCGAGAAGGATCTCGCCCGCTTTGCCGAGAAGGAACGCGACGTCCATGAAGCGGGTTGGGACCCGCGGAGTGCCGTCTCGCTGCAGCACTGTCCAAGTGGCGCTCTGGTATCAGCAACTGAAGTGTGCTAACGGTGCCCTGATGGTACAGTAAAGTGCAAGATTTCTCAGTATAAACTCATTACTACACAGTGTGCTTCTCCTGCTTACAGGCTAGGCAGACGCAGGCGTTGGCGCCAAGGTCCTCAAAATAGTTGCGTCCATATGAAACCAGTATCTCATCTCCAACAGCTATATCCGTGACAGCTTCAACATAGTGTCGCCATGGATCCGCATTGAGGACATACTAGTAAAACATGCAATCAAAGAAAGAGCATTGAATTCGTTAGAAAAGCTTACCGCGCAGTTGGGTTTGCAAGAGTGATTGATGAAACGCAAGGGGCCCAGTAGAGGCCGCTCCACAAGTTGCCCTGTGTTCAACAAGATTGACACGACGGACAAGTCTGTGAGCTTGGACCTGGCGATGTTGTCGCTAGGGCACCATCCCATCAACTCCCAAATCGTGTCACCCGACTTGATAGGCCGACACGCCTCGATACAAAATCCTCGAGCGCCCTCCGAGGCGCCTTTCCTCTGGCGTAGACGAACTGATTTCCCTTCGTATCTGATGATGAGAAGAATGGTTTTGAACCACCTATGGTGCATTGTTAGGCATGTTAATTGAACATGAACAAACCATACCATTTCATATACTCAAAGATCTCTAGCTCCCTCCCAGAAGACTGCTTGCAAAAAAGTTCTCGGCGATGAGGCAGTAGTTTTTTGGCGGCTGTTTCGACATCCGCTTCAATCTGCTTGAGGCTCAGCGCGCCGAGGTTTTTCGCCAGAAGTTGACGAACGTCCTGAACAGCGTCGTCATAGAGTGGCGCCGTCGGGGTTTTGACATCCGCCGCAAGAAGAGGTCGTGGGGTATGAGACGGCCCATCTCGCATCTGGCCAAGGAAGTTGACAGTCATGACGTAATCAATATGGCCAACCACGGCTGACTGCTGGCATTCGAGCATGACAGCCCTGAAGGCCTTCTCAACCCATCCGCGAAGGCCCTTGACCTCGTGATTCTGTCCTGCTAGAAATATGCCCGCGCCAATAGGAAAGGCGGCCATGTCGGCAGGATCCCGGCCATTGAGTTGTTTGAGTACGTTCGACGAGCGCCAGAAATGGGCGAGGGAGTCTGGAGAGATCTCTGGCCCCATTGAAAGGTTGATATTCTGGCCTCTTTGGCGAATAGTGTAGTGCCATACGCGGACTGAGGAGGTTCCCGCCATTTGGGCGGAGAGAATTGTCTGATGAGAAAAGGACGATAAGCGCACAAATCGACGGCGAAGAAGCGCGTACCGGCGCCAGTTTTCTTTGACCGCAGGCGTTGTAATGTTTGAAGAAATTGTCCCGCGCCTGGGTGTCGTCTTTCCTTTTCCGAGAGACTCGAAGCTGCGTCATCTTGTGGCAAGCCGGGCATTTAACGGCGAGCTGGTTGTTCTGCGAGTCGAGGATGGGTAGCTGAACAACGGCAGATTCGGCGTCTAAGCGCACAGCGAGGGTGCTCATGATGGTATGTTGGACGATGATGATCGCCCAGTGATCGCCCGCTGAAAAAAAACAAAGTCCCCCGGTCCGGGGTACGCGCGGGCCGATGATCGGACGTTGACTTCCAGAAGAGCCTGGAGACGATGACGCGGCTGTACTGTAGTCAACAACCATCCCGAACATTTGGGCCCTCTACATTTTCATCATGGGAGAGCTCATGGACGCGTACCAGACTAAGAAGGTACGCCGTTACATCCAGATCATCGACGGCTTTTGTCTCCCACTCGGTCTCATGTCCGTGTTAATGTTTGGTGCCTTTGCTCGACACGTCCTCGAGCTCGTACAGTGTCTCGGATCGGCACAGCCTTCACTAGCTTCACTTCTCATCGTCGTCTCCTGCCTCTAAGAATCAATCTGTATCATCTTGGCGCGACAGATACTTACACGGGCTTCAAACCATCGTTGGCTGTACATCTCCTGTTTGCCGTAGGCCTCACGGGATCGTGGCGAATCCGTTGTCGTTGCCAATCTGGGCGTGTCTCAGGTGGAGACTTGGTGTAAGTTCATTCCCAAGTAATAAGTCTTTCATATAATGAAGGGTGGCGCCTAGCTCTCCATTCTCAGCGTTCAAGGACGCATACCCGGCAGCTTGCGCGCGCGAGAATGCTTCTACGGTCTCGCGAGTCCCGCTTCCACGGTAGGTCCGGAGTGGTCTTGAAGACCCCGTGAGCTGAGAGATGTCGACGTCTCTGTGTTATCTAGGTGTTCGTTGGTTACGACGGCACTAAACCTTGGCCCATGCAGCTTTTCTCTCCAATTCTTCCTGCCGTCCTCATGGTTGACAGAAACGCATTTCCGTGTGCATATACTGTACGCAATCAAGGAAAGATTCCATTTGCCGTCCTGGTGACCGCATTGGTTGGTTGATAACCTCCGGTTTTCAAAGTGAGTCCTCAGTCCTGTGCATTGTGGTCCGCCATATCAATTGATACGGGTGAGCGACCGTAAGGCTCGTACATGGACTTTCGGCGCTCTCATGCGGGGCGGACGTTGCACTCTGAGTCGCGGTGACTTGTTGGCTATGGTGATAACAATCCAGTCTACGACTTCGAAGATGTGAGTGCTGAATGAGTGAAATTAACGGCGCTGCGACCGCGCGGATGCGACTCTATTCAGTCATAATGTGAGCCCAACTTACCTCGCCAATCAACTCCAACTGACGGAGTCAGATCGCGCCCGTCCCTCTTTTCCTCCGATTCATCGTAGAGATACTTACCAACCTCTCTTGAAGACGGAAGAATATCTCGGCCTCGTCAAGCCCTCAAAGTTCCCAAACCAACGCTTTTCGAGTGAGGTGATGCCGGAGCCCTAGCGCTTCCGCAGGCACAATCCCGGTGTACAAGAGAAGTCCGTCGTCTCGCGCCCTTCTACCGTGGAAGAATATCCGCATTGTAACGGACAGTCGAGCGGGGGCAAGGTCCGTATAGAGCTGGTGGGAATGCGCTGAACGAGACCAAAATGTATTCCTCCGACGTTCTGCTGCACGTCATCTAGAGCATTCTATCAGTTGACCACCAATGTAAATGTTTCCCGTGTTTATACCTAGAGCGAGAGCGACAAGCCTCAAACTCTGAGTCTCTGCTGGCAGCGGTACGGTACTCTTTCGACCTTCATTTCACATAACGCGTCACAGACGCCTGTGAAATGAAGACTTAGGCCAATCATCCACCAGCACGGGCATCTCTGAAGACCCTCAGAAACGTAACGCTTCCCGTTCCAGTCTGACTTGACTATAGCTCTATGATGTCGGTCTGAAGAAGGTTCGACTTGAGCGTGTAACAAGGTGCTCAGCAGGTATGAATGATCAAGGAAAACGTATCAATTCTACAATATATCAAGCAAGGGTGTATTGAAATGTGAGTAGCTGTACGATGCGGCACTAAGTACAATGGTCAAGGCGGACAAGGCATAGCGCGGATACAGTTGAGCGTCCGTGTAAGTAGATGATATAAGTAATTATGGGGGATGCTGCAGAGCACGATGAGGGAGATGGCGCCGGAGAGGGCGGGCTCTGGGGAAGCTATCCCCAGGGGCGGGAATGGCGGAGGGATCATCGGCGCCCGCAGCCGCATTCTGGTTATTCAAGTCGACGGCAGTGAATATGCGTAGGGGTCATGGGTCAACTGCTCGACGAGCTCTCCGCGCCGTGCGGAAGAGCCCGGCAGGCGTAGGACGCGCGTGCGCTCCGACGCGTGGGCCAAGTAGTCGATGCATTGAAGGAGCCGCAGGCGCGGGAGACGGCAGCGTCGAAGACGTGCTCTAATTCGCGGACAGCCGATGTGTGGGATGGTGGGGAATTGGATGGGATGGGCGTGCGGTTGGTGCGGTTGGCGGCGGCGCCGTCCGTTCAAATGACGGCGCCGCGGGAGAGTCGTAGTCTGGAAAAATATACTCGCCGATTGGCGGACCGCCTGCATCGGCCGATGGGGCGCGATCTTTTGCATGGATGCCCGGACCGATTGCCGGCGGTCCATGCACGGGCACCAGTTCCATAAGTAACGGCGACGCTGCAGCCGCGCGACTGTTCGTAGGCGAGGCGGCGTCAATGCGAGGGTGAACGACAGCACCGTAAGTAGCAGTGTTTTCGGTGTCGCCCTTGACGTTGTAAGGAATGAGGCAGAACGAGGCGAGAAGCTACATGCGCATGATGAGTATGCGAACTCTCGAAGGAAGAATGAGACTTACCATGGACGTCATCTGGCCGAAGGTACCCCACAAGAACATCTTGCGGCGTCCCAGTCGCTCGATCATTGGATACGAGAAGAAGGCAGACAAGGCGTAGACGGTGGAGTTCACGCCGCCCAGAATTAGTGCTAGTTGCCGATCCAAACCAATGTGCGTCTCGAAGATGACCGGGCTGGACGATGACATGAGCAAAAGTGCAGCATAAGGAATGAAGAACGAACGCAAAGTAGATGACAGCGTTGCAACCTCCAATCTGCTGGAAGAGCTGACTGGAAGCACCGATCAGAGTACGCCTCAAGTGCTGAGAGGGACCGTTGGTGAAGACATGCTTGATCTGAAGCTCGCCGACGGATTCCAAGACTTCTACGATGATACGCTTCTGTTGCAATGCGCGTTCGTAGCGTGGTTAGCGCTGGGAAGAGTACCAGGACTGGCCAGTACGGGCGTGGTGGATGGGGCAGAGCCGGATGCAGAGCTAGCGAGGGCGCGTAGAAGAGTGATTTGCTCATCCAACACGGCCTGCTGCTTGACTACGGCGTCGCGCTCGGCCTCAGCCTCGCGCAGTTGTGCCGTCCATTCGTCACGTCGATTGACGGGGTATGCGGGCAAAGTCTGCGGCAGCCGCCTGGACGCGGTGGGTGATGGGCAAGTTTCTGAGAAATTCCCATCGAGGAGAGAAAAGGCAGTGGCAGGAGCTCGTACGGATTGTAGCCGTCTGGATGAAAAAAGGGAGGACTCCGTGACGGTAGAAATATCGCCTCTGCGAGCTTGGAAAATATACGGCCTCCGCTGAGGGCTTACACGTGGACTTTGGAGATGGCGGCTGGGACAGCTAGCGAGAGGCAGCGCTGAGGCAGTGTGTTAATGGCGCCCGAGTGCTAAAAACGTGTCAGTGCAGGCCATAGGACGAATAAAAGCAAGAAGAACATCAATGCGACTGAACAGCAGGCAGGGAGGGGCCGAAACGGCTACAGTCCTCTTGGGCGAGGATCTCCCGGTGCCTGCTGCAGACTACAAAGCCAAAGGCGTGCACGGACGGCGCGGGCGCGTCCCATGGTGGAGTCGACCGACCCCGCGCGCCAGTGCATGCCAGAGGGAGGGAAGAGGATGGAAAAAAGCAAGAACACGAGATGCTTACCTTGCTATGCGGGAAGTCGGTGTCTGGCTCGAGATGGTGGCGGTTGTGGTCCAAAATCTATTGGGAGCCTGTAGATTCAACAATCACATTTGAGCAGCTATCAATTAGTTCTTCTTAGTCTTCTTTTTGCTTTTACTCTGCTGCTTCTCCTGAGGCCGCTTTCTCTTCTTCTTGGCCTGGAGCTCCATCTTCCGCCTGTCCTTCTCCCTCTCCATCCGTCGGTGGGGGGGCAGCTTGTCATAATCATCGGGACAGTGGAATGTCTCGCCGATGTTAAACGCCGTTAGATCCAAGGGATCGCGTCCGTCAGTGTCGATGCTCTTCCAAAAATGGCTGACGAAATCCAGACTGCCGCCTATGAAAGCGGAATCATCTTCAAAGCTACGCTCCGTCAGTGCAAATGCATATGTAGAAAAGAAAGAGAATCGTACGTATTTGGATAGACTTCCTGCCCGGTCGGGTCAATCCATTCGATCTCATAATCCCAAAACCGAACACCGCTCAGAATTCCCAGCCGAGATGATGCTATTCCATCTGGCAAATGATGATTAACATGTAAGCAGCAAAAGAAGACGAAAACATACCAAGGTCGTAACAGTTCGCTTCTTCTCCGACGGAAGCCATGATGATGTTGTGGACAGGTTGTGAATTTGACAATGACTCCGATCACACGACAATTTAGGGCCGGCTGAACCGATCGATCAGCCTCTCAACCACGAGTCACCCGAGTGACCCGACCACATTACCGCCAAGTCTAGCGTCGTGGAACAACTTTATCGCTCTGCGACGGAGCTCGACCACAAACTCCCGATGTTGTTCCTCTTCTTGAAGAATGAAGCATGGATTCGCAAAGTCGCCATCGTCGTAAGAATCTTCTTCTCTTCTTGGTATACTGTCGTCTGATTAGTTTTGTTTTTAGGTTGTCACTGTACAACAACAGCGAAACTTCCTGTCTTCGTCAAACCGTCGCTTCATCGTCAGCCTGGACAACCTCCGCCATATGTTGCAGGAGGTTCAGAAGGCGCACGAAGGGTTCAACAACACGCTCCAGATGGTTGCCGCCCAGAACATGAACCGCGCTCATCTTGCCCAGCAGGCTGCATAACAGAATTCTCCTCCACAACAAATCCCGACACCCCAACCGCCTCATCCTTCAATACCGCCGTCCCAACAACAGCAGCATCAATCCCCTCATCCCGGTAATAGAATCCCCCAGCCACCTCCCGCCGTCGCGCCTGTACCTCCTGCAATACGGAAGAGACCTTCTGTGCAGCCCGCAGCTGCGGCTGCATCACCGACGCCGCCCCCTCCCTCCGCTTCCACCCCTGTTGCCACCGCCCCCGCCCCCTCCTCCCTCAATCCCGCCTCCTCTCCCAAGTCCCCGAAAACGAAAACGAAAGCCAAACCAGCTCCGAAGACCACACGGCGCGCGTCTAAGGTCCAGTCGACGCCGACGGTGGAACCAGCTGTCTTGCCAGCGCCCTCCCCGGAGCGCCAGCGCGAAGAAGAGACAGTGCCGCCGCCTCATGCGTCGGGCTCTACGCCGCCGTTCATGAAGGGTGTTGCGAACGAACCGTCACCGCCGAAGAAGCTCAAGACAGACTGGGAGGGCTCACCGAACGATGCCTTGAAGCTGCGTGAAGAGCAGGCTGTGAAGGTGGAGTCTGAGGAGGATGCAAGCGCGTTCCTTGAGCAGATGACGGAGCTGATCAAGATGGCCGCTGGAGGCGAGGGCCAGGAGTCTCTATCGTCTGTCTCGGACACGCTAGACGTCATCCTGAAGGGATATGGTGCGCCTCTGGACGGTACTGGGAGTTTGGCATCGTTGGGCGGTCTCGGAGAAGGAAGCAGCTCTGGGGCACGACCGCCTTTACCACCTCTGCCCTCTGTGGACGAATTTGAGTTCTTCGACTTTTCGTCGTTCGAGACCGGGGGTGGGCCAACGGAGGACGACACGGAGCGAGATCCCGCGAACGAGCTTACGCCGGATTTGGCGTCTTCTTTGTCGACGAACCCAAGTCCAGAGAGTGGGAGCGAGGCTGATGGGGCGCAGCATGCGTTGACGTTCTCCGATATGAAGGGGGAAGAGGTGGGGGATCCGCTGAGGCTAAGCACGATGAAGGAAGTTGATTGTGGGAGAGTGCGTACTACCAACTAGCGGACTGGAAGTGGGACGGCCCGATGTCGACGCTAGAGCAGCCGTGGGCGATCTCGATGTCATAGCAGTAGAACGCCATACATCGTGGTCGGGATACCCCTCGGAGGATATGGCACTACGGGCTGGAGGACGGGCGGTTATGTTATAGGATTTACATTATATTATGGTTCTATCCCTCCCGGCTGGAGTTATTTTCTCATTTCTATTTTTCTGTTACATATTTTCCTTCTCCTTTCTCTTGATTACTGCTCCGTGCTCTCTGTATTGTTACATGTTTACGACATGAACTCCTCACCGTTGTCAGTCAAGACTGACTCGGGCTTCCCGAAGAGGGAGATGAGGAAGGAGTGCGACAACCGACTCGGCAGATCAACGTTGGAGAGACCATCTGCAAAGTCAGCTCCAAGATCCATGAAGCTGAGCATGTACTGATTACCATGCGTAGACTTCGGGAGAGGACCGACAAAGTCGAACGCCCAAATAGACGTCGGTGCGACGCGAGGGAGAGGATGAAGAGGTTGTTGAACAGCGGGTTCACTGGGACAGAACTGGCATGGATCGCAGGCTCGGAGCGTACGCTCAACGATCTCTGCAAGGTACGGCATCCAAGCTCTCTGTTTGATAGCGGCGATAGTGATGGCGATGCCCAGATGTCCAAGACCGTTGTGCAGCGCGTTGATACCGTCCTCGGCCTGCTCAAGCGAGGTGGGTACCAGACAAATTTTCTCTTCATCTGTATTACTGATATTCTTTGACAGCAGACCGTTCTTGACGAAGTAACGACCGACTCCAACCGTTGATGGATCAGCACCAGCCGCCAAGTCACGGCGATACTTCTCCAAGGTGGCAAACAACGAGTTGAAGAGACGAACACGGTCGTCGTCCGTATCGTTGTCAGCGTCGATGGTTGAGTTCACTATTTGATGGTTAAATCCATGGTTTGGATATCGATGCGGATTGGTTACTCACCGCGTCGTCGTAGAGTTCGTTACCGTCAAAAGCGGAAGCCGGTGTTTGCTGTTTGATGGGTGACGATTTGAAGGCGCGGGCGAGAGCAAGACTTACCGTGTCGTCGCAGGATTTGAAAGTGCAGCACCGTAGCGTACTTGTTCGTAGAAGTAGATTCGATGCCTTGACATAGGTAAGTCCTCGGTTCAAGCCAAATGTACCGATACTCACCTCCTTGTTCGTCAGCTTGACGTCGCGCCGTCGTCGTCGTATGTCGGCGCATGACCGTATTTACGAGCTAACAAAGGGTAAGTCTTGAATCCGTAGGTGACGGCGTTCGACTGACCTTGGCTCAGAGAACATAGAGATGAATGACGAACTCTTGATGGAGTACTAGTAGCGGGGTTAAACGTAGATGCTGTAGCTTAGATTTACGGCGTGGTGGCGGGTGGAGTGAGTGCCCCATCCCCATCCCCGTTCATCTGCGCCTCAGGGTAGAACGGATGGAACATATGCCCGCAATCCGGCATGGGCGCGTGCTTCCCCGGTGGCGTCGTGCCATGCCCGTTGTTCCCATTCATGCCCCGCGACGACGACTGCGAGTATCCAGATGACCCATACGAGGCAGAAGAGAGCGTCGGCGTCGACTGCTGGCTGTTCGCATGGTGTCCGGGGCTCTTGAGGCGTCTTCCTCCCAGTCCTGCTCCGCCATGAGCACAGGGTTCGTCGCAGGCCCGACGGTGTGCAGGTTGTCGTCCATGACGCGCTCGGCGAGCTTGGAAATGAGGTTGACGTCCTTGCGCTCCCAGCGCCAGCGGAAACGGGGAAGCATGTCGAGCGCGAGCCATACGTCCTCCAAAGCCGTGTGTCGGGGTAGGGTGTCGGACTTGGACATGTGTCCGTACAGTATGACCATCGCGGCGATGTGAAGCGGAATGGGCGAAGTGAAGAAGGCGATATCAGGGAAGCGGATGAGCTGGCTATGCACGATGATGGTGTTGTGTGATGTGATTATGGCTGGGAAGATCAGCGTTGTATAAAGACTGAAAGATGGGTTCGCTTACCGTCAACCAAAGCCTTCCTCCGATGCGCGTACGGCAGCTCCTTCGAACTGAACAAAGCACGCAACAGAAGGATCCTAGAGATCCCAATTTTCAACAGCGTCAGCCCCTCGTTCTCCGTAATCTCCTGCACCAACTTGCTCTTCCTCTCCAGCGGCCACTCATCGGTGCCGCCAAAGTAGTACTTGTACTTGTCCGGGAGCCCCCTGCGGAACTCGACCATGCTTTTGATA
Source organism: Strobilurus orientalis (assembly GCA_019915145.1). NCBI lineage: Eukaryota > Fungi > Basidiomycota > Agaricomycetes > Agaricales > Physalacriaceae > Strobilurus > Strobilurus orientalis. Next base: position 184,680 of record JAHLML010000015.1, on the reverse strand, counting down.
ATCCTCGTGGCGTTGCAAATGATGCTGTCGCTATTTTGGCGTGCGGGCGAGTAGAGCGAGTTGATGATGTCGGCCTGGATTTCGACGATGGTGGGTGAGCTCAAAGTGCTCTCTGAAATCTCGCGGACGTCCTTGACGCGCGTGGAGGACATGCGCGAGGGACGGGGTGTGTTGCCGTCAGAGGGGGAGATGCCCAGCGGGCGACCGAGGAAGATGGAAGTGCCGCGGTCGTGGAGGAGAACGATGCCCCAGAGGCGGATACGCAGCTCGCACTCTTCCTCCGAGAAGATGTGCTGCTGGTTCATGTTGTTCAGTTGCGACGTGGGGTCATGGTGAAGGCCGAGTTCGATGGACAAACGGTGGTCGCTTCCGACTAGTCGCCAGAGGGTGCGTCCTTGTCGCTGTCACAGGGATGAGTGTATGGATTGAGAGGAATGTAAATCAACAGATACCTCGGTCCGATCCGCGCCCAATCAGTGTCCGCTACATGCCCACTTATCAGCTGCTCATTGCCCGGTCAGTGCCCTTCCTTTGCCCAATCAGTGCCCTATCTGCGCCCAATCAGTGCCCGCCTTTGTAAAAGACTATATTTTGCAATGGGAAAATGAGCCCTTTATCAAAGGATTTAACATGTGTAAAAGGAAATATTTTGCTTAAGTAAAACATATTGTAAAATACCATATATGGCAAGCCCTTTGAGAGGTGAAATCATTTTCCTTTTACGGTAGAAAAATCACAGATTTAGCAAATGCTAAAGATAACCTTTTTCAACAACTTTTGTCAGCGTAAATTTAATTGCAAGATTTGATTGATTTCAGCAAGATTTTCGAATGTTTTTTTTTATATATTACATTAGGAAAACAAATAGCAATATATAGTATTTTTCACAGCATTTTCCAGATAGTTTTACCTAAGTAAAATAATTACTTGTCTGAAGTGTTTGGAAATGATAACAATCCATGTGCGTTTCTTTCGTTCCCCTTTGTGGTGGTCTTTGACGTCGAACAATTGTGTAGCGCCGTGGCGTAATCACACCAAATACACCAACCTCCACCCCATCCTCGCCGCCGACAGTACCCTCGTCGCACTACCGCTGACCGACAAGCCCAGCGCGGCCGTTGCCCCTGCTGCGTATATGACGAACGCCGGCGCGCCCGCGACGCGTAGCGGCTCTCCCCACATACGCCTCATATCCCCAAGCTTCCCTTGGCGGATCGAGGTGCAGCACCCCAACCACGCGCCCGTCACCGTCGGTATGGTGTGGGACGCCCTGCATGCGCTTTTCACCGAGAACGCGGAGATCAAGGACTCGGAGTGGGGCGCGATCGTCGGGGATAGGAAGCAGAGGACTGCTATGGAGAAGGCGGCGAAGAAGAGGATTGAGGGGAAGAAGGGGGAGAGTAAGGCGATGAAGAGGATTGATTGGGTGGGTGAGGCGGTGTGTTTTAAGGGGTTGGAGAAGGATGAGGGCTTTGAGAAGATGAGGCTGATGCCCGGGGAGAAGGAGGCTCCGGAGACGTGGGTCGTGAAGTTGGGCTCGTAGGGTTTTGATTCTTTTACGTGGGATATAGTGGTGTTATAGGGAACGCGAATACAAGGGCTTTAGTATCCGTCGTGTAACGCAATTCACTTTGTCGACGTGAGGTTACAGGTATAACTGCTGCGGTAGATCGCCAACAATCACCTCCGGGTCGTAGAAGCCAATGATATGTTCGGGGGGAAAGGCTTCCCCCTCAGTCACCTCGACTCGGAAAACGCCCGGCCTGAGTACATTATGAGACCCGATCTAAGTGACGCCAAATTCGTAATCTCTGTTATTACAATAAGGCATGGGAATGGAGACTTCGTGTGGTACGAGGAGAGACTTGCCATTTGATGAATGAAAGCTGGAAGGTTTCCAAAAGTTTCGGAAGGACGCGAGATCGCTCTGGCAAGAATTGGTGATGGAGGTAGAGCCAGCAATGGTAGACAGTCGGTGGATCACGTACCAAGTTCTCCCCCGGAGCGAAAGAACCTTCGATATCATTTACTACAGCCGTTATATTACCATTAGTCGCGTAATGAGCTCGTACATATACCGATGGGTAAGAGTAAGATTGACTGTACGTATCATGATTACGGGCAAGGAAGAGACGTGATTTTGCATAGGGTACAGTATCCCTGTCTGTGTTACAATCAAAATCAAAAGGACGATCACCGGGAAACGGCATACTCCCGTCTTTTCTTGACGAGAACATGTTCACTCATTCGATGGTGCGGTCCGGGTCAAGTGTGACTCGACCTCTTCCCATCCATTAGTCTCTTCGAGCGGCAGGTGTTCCGACATCCAACTCGAGTATGTTCCCCATTCCGCTGTAGAGCACACCAAAACCAGTCGTCCATCATTCACTCTCGCCGCCAACTTCTCGGAAAATACGTCCCAGCTGCGTTTCGCAGAAATATAAACGGCCCGGGCTATGTTTCCGCCCCGGCCATTGGGAAGAGGCATGAATATCGGAGCTCTGAGGCCCGGTGGTGCGGCGGCGAGTATCGCTCGGACGAGGGCGGAGAATTGGGCTACCGCCAATAAAGAGGTCAAGGATAGATCAACTCGTATCATCAGATGGGTGAGGGATGGGCAACGAGGGAAGAAATTGTCCCACAGCATAGGAGCGAGGAGAGACCATATCATCAAGACTTCGAAATGCGTGAGAGGAGAGGCCAGGGAGAGGAACTCGATGGGATGGTCAAGGTCACAGCCGCATCTCATCGAGAGACGACGGAGGGTAGGGGGTAGTTGCGAATATACAAGGGCAGGCATGGGTTGGCGGGACCATACTGCCAGCGACACAGTCCCCCAACACTGCGAGAGTATGTATCCAATCTCTTGGGTGCAGCGCAAAACCGTGTTGATGTAGAGTGCCTTCACAGCAATAGACAAGAACGCGCGATTGCGTGATTCTTGAGCGCGAGCCGCCCTGTGAAAGGCGTAAATCTGCTCATCGTCTCGGAGGTGTATGACTCTGAAGAGAAGTGGCTCAATCCTGCGGCAATCATTGTCATTTATGTGTATGATCGACTAGAAAGCAGGCAAGTGACTTATTACTGGTGAATCGTCTTGGATACACGAACGAGCGCCGAAGCTGTGAGTGTGTGATCCGCCGCTGCAAGTTCAAAGATACAGCGTGCAATGTCAACTGGAATGTCGGGGTATATGGGCGCCATGAGCTGAGAATCCATGAGATCACAAGAATGGTGGGAGTCAAGCATGGACAGGAACGATGGATGGCAAATTGTGGACCAGATGTACTGATTGTGTACGGAGAGAGTCACACAAGAAACAGCTTGTAGGGAAATGGCAGTGATTGTTGTCAATTTGCTGTGAAATACGACTGAGTCGTATAAATCAGAGAACGACTCTACTCTGCGTCCGGCGATCCTGGAGGGTCCGTGCCGTGTATGTTTGAGGTATGTGGAGATAGAGCACGTGGATGCCATGTGCCCAAACATCAACTTCAGAGCCGTGTCGTGTCATCTGTCTCCTCCGATTGGTGAAATCTACCTGTGCTCACCCCCTCACAGCCTCGTCGTCCCTGTGCTATGTATGTGCGCAAATTGGCATCTTGCAGCTCATTTTGGTCACTGGAGAGGATGATGCAAGCCCTGCACTGGGGTCAGGATTCTTAGGGATTTTTGGACCCTGCAAGGCAGGAATGGGACGCGATAACGACCGACAATGACGGGTACTGGATGCGTATCAGCAGTACGAACGCGATTTCTCGTTTCACCACCGGAGACATCTCGTGGAGGTAGCACTTCATCCGGATCTCGAAGTCACGCTACACCTTCAACCAGCTTCAACCTCAGTTTTCCCCTTGCTAGGAAGACTCAGCGTGGCCACCCGGGCAGATGACCTACTGGATCTTCTAGACTGGTGTCTTTCAAGCAGAGACCACACCTTGAAACGTTGATGACCTAGCAATCCGAGATGGTATTCTTCTCAAATACTCGCAATCACCGACGGCAGATACCCGCCGTGTACCCGCCTGCCACTCGCCTCAAATTGTGACGAAGCAAAGGCCCCCCATTCCCATACTCCATCCACCATGTCTGCGAGTACCATAACTCCCGTTCCCTTACCTCCTTCGTCTGGAGCTACTATCTCTGTGCGCGCTATTCTCGCAGGCCGTCTCACTCTCCCCGCAGTCATGTTCTTCAGCCCCGTTCTCCCCGGCCATGAGACCGCCCACTTCCCGATCTGGGCCTTTCTCATCGAGCATCACGCAACAGGGAGAACATTGATGTTCGACCTCGGGATGAGGAAGGACGTGGAGAACCTCCCGCCGATGTTCAACAAGGCGGTAAACATGGTCAAGGAGTCACCTGGAGCGATACATGGCCTGGTCGTAGAGAAAGACGTGGCGACGCAGTTGAAGGAGGGAGGCGTCCCGCTGGCGGAGGTTGGAGCAGTAATTTGGAGGTGAGCATCGCCGTGCAGAAGGCTAGAACGCTCATTGACGTTCCCTCGAAGCCACTATCATGTTGACCACATCGGTGAGTTTTCTGATGGGTATCATGACTATCGGACTGATAGGACGACTCTCAATAGGTGATGTATCCACATTCCCGAATACCACAGACCTTGTCATTCACGAGGATACCGACACGCGCACCTTTCCAACACACGAAGACTCCATGCTGACAGAAAGCACCTATGAGTCAGTTCTAGTGCAGAGTCCCAGGCTCGCAAACTGATCTTCGACTTTCTGTTTTCCAGGAACCGTAACGTCGTCAAGCTTTCCTTCAAAACCAACACGATTTCCATTGCCGGGATGGATTCTCTGGACTACTTCGGGGATGGAAGCTTCTATCTTCTCGAAACGCGCGGGGTACGCCCTCCTTTCGTCTAAGTACCTTATTCTTCGTCTCATTTCCATCGTTAGCACTGCCCCGGTCACATATCTGCCTTAGCGCGTGTTACCCCGACAACGTTTGTCCTGTTAGGCGGGGACTGCTGCCACCACATCGGCACTATCCGTCCTTCGCCACACCACCACGCCTTGTGTCCCTGCCCGTCCCATGTCGTGCAACTGGCCAACGCTGCTATATCAAAGGAGCACTATCCCAACTTTGATCTGGGAGCGCGGACGGAGCCAATGCTCCAGCCAGCCGTCGCGCCGTACGAAGAATATGATGCCGCCGTGGAGACGATGAGGAAGGTGGCGCAGTTGGATGCACATCCGGATGTCTTGACATTATTGGCGCATGATAGTCTCGCTGAAAAGGTTGTGGACGTGTTCCCTAAAACCGTCAATGAATGGAAAGCAAAAGGATGGAAGGAGAGAATGATCTGGACTTTCATGGAAGTGGGCAATGAGGAGTTCAGGTTCTCTGCTAAAGTGTAAGCTACAATAATTAGAAACTTGATTACTGGATGAATCTTGCGACTATGAGATTGTCTCGAATTTATCATTGAACACCTGTGCCCGGGTTCGTCAGCTCAGTGGCTACTACACAAGTACACGTATTTTTCTCTACTCAATATGCCAGTGCTCGCTCAATTTCCAAGGCAGCGCCACGCGATGGGTCATATGCGCGTCAATCATACCCTCTCTCGATGGGTCCGCTATTCGAATCCAGACTCGACTAGGAAAGCTCCCAAATGGATCCCACACGCCGGGAATACCGTTGAACGAAATAACATCGAGGTTTGGACATGTGTTGAAGAACGTCACAGCATGTTGACGCTGGGTGGCGTCGAGGCCGTCATCCTCTACGGGAAAGTCTTCCCGCCTCGGGCGATAGGAAAGGGAAGTGAGGGTCATGATGAGGGTCTTCAGGGCAGGGAAGGATGCGGCAATCGTTCCGGCTGCTTCCTCCTAGATGAACGAATCAAACGGCCGCGAAGTGAAGTGGGTATCAAGTCAACGTACTAGATCTTGCTCATCACGGTTGGTGCCACGCCCGTAATTGAAGTGTACGGGTTTGATCTCCAATGAGAGAAGATTTGGAAAGCTGGGCGCCGTGTCCTGAAGGAGTGCCAATTTCGAATCCGTTAGCATCGCCTTGACCGTCGAGGAAGCAAAAGAAGGGAACGATACACGTCCTGTAAACATGTCCTGCTTCTCAAACGCCGACAAGGTCTCGATGCTGTCTGGGAACGCAACAACACAGTAACCTGAGACGGCTAAGTGCCGAAGGGAAGGGGATGCGACGGCTAAGTCGAGACCAGACTCAGTCTGCGAGGTGCCATTGAGTGTCGGGAAAACACCAGGCGGGAGATCTTTGTTTATACGCAGAGACGTGATGGTTGGAAAGCATCGCGTGAGGATGTCCTGCAGCGCAGGAGCCGTCAAATCCGTGGTGGAAAGGTTGAGTGTGTGCAAGCTGGGGAACACGGGCATAACGTCGAGCCCATTCCATCCGCCATCTTCAGCAAACAGAGGAATTGTAAGCGAACGCAGCGAAGGCGAGGAAATGAGCGGTTTTATGGGCGCCTGCAGAGATGCGGACAGAGTATCTGTTTTGAAACACTGGATGCTGAGTGGAACTCGACCACGATGCACTGTCACTTGAGGTTGGTTCAACGGGTTCGCAGCATCTCGTCCTGAGAGTCCAAAGCGCTGGATACGGATGGCGACCATGTTCGGCCAGTGTTCGGCGATGAAGTCAAGGGCACCGCTCATCGCATCGGAGACAGAAGCACTAAACGCGCTCGCTGTATCGAAAACAGGCGTGAAGAGGGTGATATGAGTGAGTCCAGTCATGGATGTCGCTAAAGACGACATCAATAGAGGCAACCTATCGTTCACGGACGGAGCGTTGTTGGAAGAGAAGTCGTATAGCCGGAAATGATACGCGCGTACGAGCGCAGCGAGGGCGGGCTCAATAGCAAGGATCCTGCCCAAAGTGATCCCGCTCTTACACGTGTTGGAGGGTAGCGGGCGGGACCAGGGCGAGGCTCTAAGAAGAGGCAGTGACTCGATGAGGTTGGTTGGGTCGGCATATATCAACGGCCGACATATGTCGCACATTGCATGTGAGACTAACATCAGGCCAAAGAGTGAATCGAGGGGGAGGTACGCGATGATGTGCATGTGTAGTTCGGTGGGTAGGTCTGCAAAATGACTATGTTGGCCAGGAATAGGATTAGAGGATGTACGATGGAGTGAAATAGATGGACTGGGAACAGAAGGCTTGGCGATGAGCGTCCGATAGAGATCTCCGATGGCATCAGCGAAATCTGTCCCAAGGTTCAGCAGCTCTTCGCCTATCAGCATCGAAAGCCAACGACAGTCGGAGACAACCTCTGGCATCTTGATCCCCACTGCTCCATTCCGCGCTGCTGCCTCTCGACATAGAATATAGAGAAAAACGATGGTGTTGAAGCACTCCTGACTATACATTTTCCGCAGGTCTGAGCTTTGGTGAAGCCAGACTGGGTCATCGTCGCCTCGTCGAGGATGGCCGTTACTCCAGAAGCGTTTGTGCAGGTTTTCCCCGTGATATGTAGCGCCATTGAATATTGTATGAGCTTCGGCGTCGTAGATCTTGATTGCGTCGAAGAAATCGTTGTCGAGACTGAACTGCTTTGCGACGTCACATGCGTCCAGGATATTGACTCGTAAGAAATACGCTACAGTGATAGACATGAAGCGCGTCAACCCGGCTTCGTGATGAGCTCTGGTGGCGACGTCTAGGGGACGTGAGTTCGATTCGCAAGATTGGAAAAACGTAGGTACCGGGTACTGTGGTGAGCTGATAGAACTCGACTCGTGGATGCTGGGCAAGGAACATAAGACTTGGCAAAAATTGATCGGCATGTACGGGGCTCGTAACGGCCTGAATAACGAGGCTTGAAGCTTTCGGATTTGGTGGGGAGTGGGGTCGGAGTATCGTCTCCCAACAGGTCAATGTGTTGTACCGGTTCTCGACCTGAGTCTGGTTGATGTTAGCCCAAATTTCCAATGGGAACAGAGCGTCCGGCGATACGCCAAAGTCAAGCCATTCCGTGAAGGATGCGTTTGGTTTAGGAAACCCAGAGATCCGGGCATCGGCCGCCTCTGCAATCAAGGAAGTGAGGTGCTGAGTGAAGGCAGAAAATGTCTCAGGGAGAAGGAGATTGGTTCCGTTGGATGGTCGACGAGACTTAAATTGCACTCTGGGATTCGAACTGTCCATCCCACCACGGTCGAGTGATAACTCGATGACATCTGCTAACACTGGTGTCTCGAGATTAGCTGGAATTGGACAGGAGCGACAAAGATGAAGTCTCACTGTGCCATGGGACGTCAGAATCGCTCAATACGGGCCGCATCCTGTAGGAAGACTCTAGTTGTCTGGTTTTGATGCTGGCGGTGTCAGACTAAAAAATGCACATCATGATCGGGCACAGCAAGGCGGTCGGTAGATGCGGCCCGACTCGGTGAGGTCCGACCTCCCTGAGCTCTACGTACCCTGTGAACCGTGCCATGTAGACATACCAGGATGATACGCCTTCGGCGCTGGTTTGGGTATCCAAGACGATCCATGACCAATATGTGGCTTTCCTTTTGTTTGGTGTCCCCTCAAGACTATACAATACTTACTTGTTCGTCATTGTTCGTTGTCTGTCTCTGAGAGACTACCTCAAAACTGCATCATGTCCTCTGCAAGATTTCAAGGTATCGACTCACCGAGTTCAGTTCACAAAAAAATGCATATATTATGCACCTAGATAGGGGGTTCAATCCATTCCAAGTTATCTGGTACCCATTTTTTGTCTTCTCTCGACGAGGTGGGACGAGGGTTCCAGCAAGTATCTCTCATGATTCATCTCCAAATCGTCGACCTATCTCGAGATTTTGATACAGGGAAATCGCTCCGTGACTATGATGAAGCAATGCGACTCGTCTCTGTCGCTCAATAGATCGCTTGAATCTTCATTCGACAACAATGTGAGATGCAGAATACCATCTACGCCACCTCCGATACAATATTCACAGCTGCGTCGCATGTCTTCAGAGCTATCCCATTCTCACCCACCTTTATGTCTGAGAAGTGTCCAATCTGTAGCTATAGAATCCGTCTGGATCGCCCATTCGCACACTCCGCCAGGGGCCTTCGTAACAATTAAAGGTTGGCGACCGTAGACAGCACAGAACAAGATAAGTATATATCATGGTCTGCCGGAAACAGGGGCATGTGAGATGTTCGATTCACGTTTGAGTGCTCTTCCAGAAAGTAAGCTGGTTACCTTCAAAGCTTTAGTTCGGAAAGAAGTCTGCGCTACTTACACTTACAATACAACAATAGATACTCGTCGTACTCTAAAGTCCCGATCTCTACAGTCCTACTTATTGTGGATAAAAAAGGAAAGTGATATCAAGGAACGACGCAATCAGTCCTGGAATTTATCCATATGAACATTCGACATGTTGATCTGGTCAACACTATCACCCGGTCCACCACCAGTCGTAGACGTATACGGCTCTGCCCATGGGCCCTTCCGAGCCTCCGCCTCTTGCCGATACTGCTTGGGCAAGAACGCCAAGCCGACAAAGTACGCCACAGGAACGAGCTAATTCGGAACTGTGAGTCCGACGTGCGAGTCGACTGAGAACCGGACTCACCACAACCCACACATGCCATGCGACGTCAACGGAGTGAGGTGCGTCTCCCCGTCCAGTCATATTCGGCCACTCCGTATGGTACCCCGTCCTTACCTGATGAAACGCCATCGCAATAATGAGCAAACCGAACACGGCATGGAAGTAGTTCTGGATCGGGCGTCTCGTAGCGCGCTTTGGCTTCACATAATGGATTAGTGCCCCAATGCCGCACTGGACGAGATAAATGATGAACAATGCCACACCCCATCGCTATGATGTGGTAAGTGACAACCAGAGCAACGCCAGATAATATGCGTTACCTTGTGGTTGTCATCTAAATGAAGTGCTTGAGCTGATTCGACACTCTGAATGCCCAATGCGAACCCGATGAGGATAGTACTCCCGGCTGCAAGTGTTGCATGTCAGCCATGTCCGGGTTTCATAGTTCACTATTCAACGCACCCAAGGCGAACTGAGATATCCAATGGCCGGTGTACCACTGCGGCGAGAAGGTCCTGAGGTAACGGGCGAGGAGGGAGCCAAATGGAAGGAAGACTAAGAACCCAATTGAGCAAAAGACGGCGTGGGCGACGATAAGGCGCTGGTAGGGCTGTAAAGGTATGTCGTCCGTTGGTTGACTCGAAGAAGAGCCTGATCCTGAGCCAGAACCCGAACTAATACTACTGGTAGCGCTCGCAGCCGTAGTAGTAGTGCCAGTGCCAGTGCTGGTGGCGGTCAAATCCAATGTCGCAGTGCCATGCTCGAGATGCTGCTGGATCGTCGCATCCGCATCCGTCGAGCCCGGATTCGTGAGCCCGAAGGCAAAAACGATCTCCTGCGACAAAGCGCTATCCGCCTGTAGAACAACCAATTAGAATCGCGCAGCATCAGAGCGCAGTCAACGCGCCTCCACGCTGAATGTAAACTTCATATCAGAAGTTGACGTCTAAAACGGAATCAAATTGATCAGTTTGAGCTAAGGCACGGCCTGTCATAACGCACCGAGCTCAGACTATCCTGCAGCGTCGCTACGCGCGCCGGGCTCGCCACAACGGTCGGCATAGCGTACTTGCTGGTCTCTCTTTGCGACAGAGTAATGGACCCATCGTCATTGGCCCACATAATGACCATCGGCGAGCCAACCATTCGGGACCCAAAACCCCTTAGGCACAATGAGCTTCCGAAGAGAAAAAAAGGTGGGAGGATGCGAGGGTCGGCACGTACACTCCCATCCATCCCGGTGTCCGCTTTCCAGTACTCGATAATTCATCTAGCAAATCGTTAGCAAAGAAGAGAAAGAAGGAAGGCGACGTACATTCGACAATGGTGCCATTGACGGTCGCAGCAACACACATGTTCTAAGAGTCTCGATGCTCAATGCGTGTGTGGTAGAACACAAAGGTTGGACCCACAGTACCACAGTGTGTATTGTCAGTCGCTCGACGCTGCACTCATCATCAGCAAGTAACCCAGCCACGAAATGCAGAACCCACCGAAGTCGACGCCAACACCGAATACCCAAGCAAAGACAGTGAGGCGAGAAGGAAGAGATGCATAGAGTAGAAGTTGGGGAAACGGATTCGAATCACCGTCCCCGACGTGCTTTTATATACTTAGAATGCCTGTCAGTTCGTTACCAATGCCATTTAGGAACGGAAGGAACGAATGGTTACGTTGTACTGTGCCGTACCTTGACCGATACCCGCACATAACTTACCTCCGCTACAGTACCCACATTTTTCCCACATGGACGAGCATCGCTCAAGCTGAAACTCGCGTTATTGAGGTACATACTACACCTTAATCAATCTCAATCTACCCCCACTAGCGCTTATGGTGTCGGCGTGACTCCCCACCACCCAGCCGATTCAACAACGTCTGGGGCGGCGGTGGCGGTGGCTCCTCCTTACCCAGCGCCGCGCCCCGGATCGAGAAGCCGCCCCCGCCCCCGCCCCCTGGACTCTTGATCCCAGGGCTCTTGATTGACAGCTGTCTCAAGCCGTCCACCGGAGGTTCTGGTCTGCTCCCCATACGGTCCAACAACGAAATTGGCGCCTGCGTCTTGACCTTCTTGGCGTTCCGTGGTGGGAGCTCAGAGGTCTGGGCGCGAGCGCGCTTGAGGGGCGGTGACGACAGGGGAGACTTACTTGGCGGCTTTGAGGGCAGTGAGTGATGAACGGCCTTGAGCGGCTCTGGTGTTGACTTTGGTGCCAGTGCTGACGCTCGTGCTGGTGTTGGTTTTGGTTTTGGTGCCAGTGTTGATGTTGACCCTGGACCTGGTGTCTTCACTAGAGGCGCTTGCTCCTTCCGCACAGGAGGCGGTTTTATGGACTAGTAGCGGAAGAAGAAATCAACTTCACACAGAACGGAACGAGATGCACACCTTCACAAGCTGCTTCAAAGTCGTATCTGGTATCGCGGCAAGTAATTGCACCGCCTCGTAGGCAGATGTGGTAATGTTCCATCCTTGTTGTTGACACTGCGCAGTGTGATTAGCTTGAATCGTCAACAGATATCCGGACTCACTCGTTGACAGATCGTCAACAGAGACTTGTATGCGTTGATAGTCTCTGGAAGGATCGGCTGCCCCGAGAGTCCCTGAGACGAATGAGTGTTCGTATGACAGGGAAGGATCGAAACACACATCAAGAATTGCAGGCATCCCACCCATCGCCAGCTCAATCTGGCGAGGAAGTGATTTACCCAGTACTGTTTCGTGTGCGACCCCAAGCATTCCTATGAATTGATACAGGACGAAAAGTTGTTCAGACCGGGGAAGCTGCTGCAGCTTTGTGCGGGGTATCAGGTGCTGCAGGTATAACATTAGTAGGTCGAGCGCAGAGGCGGCCTTCTTGTCGGAAACGATATGGTAGGCGAGTTCGAGGGAAGGTCGGGTGGACTGGAGCGTAACTGGCGAGCGAGCGTAGTCCTCGGAGATAGACAGCCTGATACGGGGGACGATCAAGTCAGAGAGTAATGCTTCGGCGTGGGCAGACTGTTTGGAAAACAAAGCCAGTGGGAGGAGATGCTCGCGGACGGCCTTGACAAAGTCTTCGTTGGTCAGACGCGGTAAGGCCTGGATCAATCAACACAGGGAAGCAACAACAAAAAGGGTACACACATGCAGGAACGCCTCGGTATAGTCTTGATTGCGGGTTGGTTTACTGTCGATCGCTTGTCTTGCAGCGGTGGTGAGGAAGGTGTGGACTAGAGACGCCAATTTAATCCGCATGTCGCGCTCGGCATCGTCCACAGAGTCGTCGTCCGGAAGGAGTTGATCGTACAACACGTCCAGAGTAACAGAGGGGGACATGTCCAAGTGGTCCACGAGAGCCTGCTGGATAACACGAACCTCATCTTCCTCGTCTACACCAACTTTCAGACGGTATATGGCTGCACAACTGACTTCACGCACCGCTCTGCAACAGCTGCAGCAGGACATCAGTGTTCCTTTTCACCAACTTTGCATCGGCGAGAGAGAGCGACGTTATGGCCTTGTATCCTTCGATCCTGACCTGATATAGTGCTTAGCGAGGCGCACACGGCGCAAAGAGGGTTGGACTGACCGACGGGACCGAGTCTTCGCAGACATCGTACACAGCGTTGATAGCGTCCTCCTCAATGTCGGTGAACTCGGTGAAGAAGAAGCGTATGTTGCGGACCGCGAGGACTTTAAGGTGGGGACTTGTGTGATGCGCCAGTTCTATAAGCTTTTCCAAAACGGATCGTCGCGCCTGTTCCGCGCCGTTAGCATGCGCCACAGACTGCTGTGCCCCAATGTGCTCACCTGGCTCTGTTTTGGAGCAGTTTTCGCTTCGTTCAAGGCCGCTGCACCACATTTTCAGGTCGAGATTCCGCAAAAGAGGGCGCCCAAAACGAACCAGAAACTTGCCGTTCTTCCTCCTTGAAAAGTCGGGCAGTTTCCATCAAGGTCGCCTACCCGAGATCCGTCGCAGGCTAATGTCGTATATCTTCTAGTTTTTCCGGAATTGCTGGCCGAGGATGGTGAAGAGCAGGAGGGAGGGCGGCCAGGAAAAGTTGATGATGGCAGTAGCAGGAAGAGATGGAAAGCAGTCACGTGCTGATTTGCCGTCAATAACCGCCACCCCGCCATGATCGATCGCGACTTTCCCTTTTGGGGCAGCGGGAGTGGGCTAACGTTCGGGAGCGAAAGGATACGTGCTCCTGGGACATCATACATGTAATTATCTAGTTCAACCCACAACCAGCTATACATGCGCCAAATGTGTCTCGATGGCCTCCCATGCGCCTGTTTCTTCAGGCGGTATATACCTCAACGACGGCCGGCCATTGCGTACTGGTTTCATAAAACAGTCATGCAGACTGGACGGCACATCATACCACACTGTGCTCTTGCGCCCCGTCTTCCATTCGGACACAGAACATAATATGACGAAACGTTTGTCATCGACTTCAACTGTGCCAGTGAGCTGGTCTGCGAATGAGCCCCAGGTATGCTTTGCAGCAATTGACCGAGAATTTACATGATTTGCGGGTGAAGATGGCGCAAGGGGTGAGAGGATGAGAGCTGCAAAGCCCGCGGGTGCTGCTAAGAGTACGGTCTTGGCCGTGGTGCAGAAGGTGTATGCATCTGACAACTGGACGATGACTGGATGGAACCTCATCATCACATGAGTAATGTGGCGGCAGCGACGGAATAAGTCACCCCAGGGCAACATTGGGAAGCGACGGTTCCCGAGTCCCATCATGAGCTCCAGATGCGTGAGCGAGTCGGGGATATATGGGGACAGATAATCATGCATATTCTTTTCGTTTCGGATTGAGAGGCGACGGAGGGCCGTTGTCGATAAATGGAACATGATGGGATCCATGTCTCGTCCGTGCGAGTACGTCCATATAGCGGCCGAGACAATGCCTCGACACTGAGAAACGATGTCCTCAAGCGCCTCGAAGTGTGACCTGGATATGTTGATGCACTGAAAAACCTTGACGGTGGTAGCCAGAAATGTAGGATTGCGTGATGCTCTCGCCCGAGCAGCCTCGTGGAATGCAAAAAGCTCCTCATTGGTTAGAAGGCAGATGGTGTGGTAGAGAACAGGCTCAATCCTGTAACGAACATTGTAAGTCACTCCCCAGGCAGTACTACGGAGACTTACCAACAACGCATCAGCTTGGACACCCTAATGAGCGCCTCAGCTGTCGGCTTATGGTTAGCCGCAGCGATCTCAAAGATGTGACGCGCGACATCCACAGGAAGGTCGGGATGTTTGGATACTGCGAGCTCAAGCACCATGAAGCTATGGCTGTAGTAATCGAGTTGCACATCCTTGCTACCCCGCGTATACATAAATGTCCCTAACCAACTATCGACGGCGTAAGGCCAGATATTCGTCCGCCATCTCCCACGCATCTCGTTGATCTGAGGATAGGTATCCCCAGTCGTCATTTGGGTCGTGTCTCTTTGGATAACACGCCATTATTTCGCAATCCCCATGCTCCTCAAAAGGACAAAGAAACACGAATCGTCTGTATGTTACTCTCTGCTGCAGCGCCATCGCAAATTTTGGTAGTCCAGGTCCTCGTCCAATCCTAGTATCCCGGAAGCGGGATGGAAATGATGGGGTAAAAATAGGTTCCAGGATCAGAGCCTTGAGACTCGACGGCGCGATATGCAGGAGATTATTGAGACTCGCCGCAAACACATCCACATCACCGAAAGTAGTACTCAAAGTGCCAAAATGAATCAGCAAGTGCGTTATGTGGACCTGCTGGAAGAGATCGTGCTAAGGTAAAGTCATGCTACTGCGCGGCATAAAAATGCGGAGATGCGTGATGGAAGAAGGGATATTTCGGAAAACCCTATCCAGCTCTGTAGGTAACAGGACGTTGAGTCGTCGGAGAGTCGAGGGGTGGAAAAAAGCTGCCACGTCGGATAAAGGAGGGGCCCATGTCACCGATATGACGCCACCGCACTGCGAGAGGATGTATTCGATTTCCCTTTCCCACCAAATAGTGGTCATGATGCGGAGAACCTTCACTACTCTCGCCAAGAAATTGGGATCATGAGTCGCTCGAGCACGAGCGGCACGATAGAACGAGACCAGACTGCTTGAATCATAGAGATCTACGGCTCGAGAGAGGATAGGATCCAGCCTGTGTTTGGATTAGCGAATGAACGGGGAGGTGGAGAGAAGCGAAGTTGCGAACCATTCGCGGAAATTCTTTGATACGCGCACAAGCATCAAAGAAGATGCTCTGTCGGTCCAAACAGCGAGCTCTATGATATAGCGAGCGAGCTCCAGCGGAAGTTCGAGAAATAGCAGCACCGTCAGTGCATCCATGCTTGCGACGATGACAGCAGGAGCAGATTAAAACCGTGTTGATGACGGCGGGCCGCCCCTGCCGTCTGGCCGAGGTAAACCATGCGAGCGATCATTGATTCACCGAGCGATGACGAACAAAATTCGAACCCACTGCAAAAGCGTTCATCAGCATCTGCCACCCGACCAGGTGAGGCAAGCCAGGCAGAACAAATCGGATGGTTTTATTCCGTACGCAACCCGCCTTGTAGCAAGTATAAGGTTGAGCGGCGAGCCCTCGATAGATGCTGAGATAACATACAGTACATTCTTGATTTCCTGTCGGAGAATCATTGCAAGGTGAGCATCACACTACCGTCGAACCGTCCTCGGAAGTCAGCGGTGCTTACCACTCTAATACTCTATACGGGACGTATATCATAAAGGCGCCGCTTAGCTCATGTGTCTCAGGTGATTCTCTACTCGCTCACCCAGGTCTTGATCAATCCGATTTCGCTGTCTCTAGGGAAGCCTTGCTCAGCTGCGGCTCGGAGATTTTCAATGCCTCTTTCCGATGAAACATCGCGTCAGTGTACACTCTGCGCTTCATTCTGCGCTTCATTCTTAGTGCGGGTTTAGGTAGTGTGGTCCTAACTACGCTACCATCGCTCATCTGCTGCGAAACGGAACATTTTGCTCCACGGCTTCCTCATTTTTCGGTGAGTCGGAATCACCTGACTCACACAGCATGCTAACTTGCAATACACCTCCCGTTGCAACGAGAAATAGCAGGCGGGCTCTGAGATTTTTGATTTGGGTAATGTAACGACAGTTCTTAGGCGAGACAGGTCACCGAATGTATCATTTCTGCCAAGTACAACCACTCTATTTACTTCGAAGAGACCCTGCTCCTCATGACGACAATGCCCGGTTGCTCGACTTCTGCGTCCGGGATTGATCCTTCGGTGGATTTTCGGTAGGTCGCGTAGCTATGTACGCTTTGGACATTGCTGGCGACACAGGTATAAAGGACGTGATTCGAGCTCGAAAAAAATATCTCCGTCTCCCTTGGAAAGTAGTCCTCGTTTTTTAGGCAACCAAAGATGAAGTTCCTTCTTGCCGCCCTCGCTCTCGCACGTACTGCCTCTGCTCATTGTAAGCGGATTCTTGCCGCGGTCTACCCTTGAGAGACATGATTTTGACCATTCCTCGCTAGACATCTGGACGACCCTCGTAACATCCGACGGTCAAAGCACTGCCGCCGTCCGCACACCTCCCAACAACTCTCCCGTGACCTCTGTCACTGATGCGGGGATTACATGCAACACCGATCCAGCAGCAGCCACTGACACCGTCTCCGTCGCTGCGGGCTCTACCGTCGGTTTCCTCTTGGATAACACGCTGTACCATCAGGGACCGGCCGCGATCTACCTCGGCGCTGCTCCCTCTAATGATGTAGCGAGCTGGGATGGAAGTGGTGCGAATTGGTTCAAGGTTAGTTGGCCACTGCGGCTTTATGGATGAAGGGCTCATCGCACATAATTAGATCGCCGAATGGGGTGCAGTCTTCGATCCGTTCTCGTTCACCGATTTCAATGCAAATGCCCTCAACGCTACAATTCCTAGCAGTGTCGCAGCGGGCGAGGTATGTTTCCTTTCCCGTCAATCCTTCTATATCATAGAGTGACGTTGGATTAGTACCTGCTCCGCATTGAGCAGATCGGTTTGCATGTTGCAGGTGCACCCCAGTGGTACATTTCTTGTGCCCAGATCTCCATTACGGGAGGTGAAAGCGCGAGTCCCTCGAAGGTCTCCATTCCCGGATATGTTGCTGCTGATGGTGAGTCCTAAACTCCCTGTGCAAGGTGCACCGTCTCAATTTTTCCACAGATCCGGGCCTCACAGTGAATATCTACAACCCCGTTCCTACAGCCTACACTGTAAGTCTCACTTCTTGTCTCTTTGAACGAACCGCCGCTCATAGTGATGTAGGTCCCTGGGCCTGCAGTCTTCACTGGGTAGAGAGGCAAATGGCCGAGACTATGACTCTGATAATTCGGGTACATTGTACACATCTAGCACTAAATACTACTTATTCGCATCGACCATAAGTTTCATTAAAAACTTTCCGCCACGAATGCGCGTCGCCCCTCCCGTTTGCCTGAGGCAAGTCAAACATGGGCGCGACAACAAGAAAATCACTTTCAGACTTCCTTCGCAACGACAGCTGCAGGCAATTGAGGTGAGCATCAGATAACAAGTGATGCCATTTTGCGCTCGCCGCTGAGACTGCACGAACAGTCTTTCATGCCCGTCACTATGCTAACTTATCTCCAGTCGGAGAAATCTCAATAGACTCCGCTAGTGTCAACTGATTCTCTGCTCACGCACCATGAGTTAGTGCAGCGGTGGCTCCACCGCCACTGCCGCGATGCCGTTGCTTGGCTGTGATTGGCGGCGTTTCCTGGATTTACGACGACGTCACTTTCTTCGCGCCTTGCGCGCATCACGTCCGAGGCTGCGACTCCCTTGACGGAAGCTCGGCTTCATCCACTTGAACAAGATTGCAAAGTACAGCACCGCAGCGTTCCGGGCAGCCCCTGCCCCGCGGGGATTTCAATGACGCTTTCCGACGATATATCGCGTCAATGTGCATCCCGCGCTTCTTTAATAATGTCAGTTTGAGTAGTGTGGTCCCAACTGCATGATGCTCATCGCTCATCTGCTAGGAAACGGCACATCTTCTCCCGTGGCTTACTCATTCTTCGGGTAGTTGGACTTATCACAGTCGAACCATACGCTACATTTCACCATGTTTTGAAACGACACGGTGTATGCGAACCACGGCTTTTTGGGCCAGACGCGACGATTGCTTGTATCTCGTCTTCTGAGGATAGTTACACGAACCTCTAAAAGCCTAATACTCAGTCGAGAAAGAGACTCTTGGCTGATTGACCACAATGCCCGGCTGCGCCACTTCTGCGTCCGGGTTTGATCCTTCGGAAGGTTTTCGGTAGGAAATGTCACTATGTCTGAATTGACTATCACTCACCGCATATCCATAAAGGACGCTCTTTGAGTGAATCATATAATTCGACACCCACCCATCGTTTCCCTCGGTTGTCTCCTTCTCAAGATGAAGTTTTTCCTCGCCGTTCTCGCTCTTGTGCACACCGCATCTTCCCACTGTATGTTTCTTTCTGCTATACCCTCGAGATGTGATCCTCAAGATGACTCCTAGACATCTGGACCACCCTCGTAACGTCGAGCGGCCAGAGCACTGCCGCAGTCCGCAAACCTCAAAACAATTCCCCCGTAACCTCCGTCACCTCCTCCGACATCACTTGCAACACCAACCCCTCGGCTGCCACTGACACCATCTCCGTCGCGGCGGGCTCTACCGTCGGCTTCCTGTTGGATAACACTCTGTACCATCAGGGACCGGCTGCGATCTACCTCGGTGCTGCTCCCTCGAGTGGCGTCGCAAGTTGGAGCGGCAGTGGTGCGAGTTGGTTCAAGGTCACCCACTCGCCTTTGAATCCACAGATGAAGGACTCATCGTCGATACGTAGATTGCCCAATGGGGCGCAACGTTCAACCCGTTCTCATTCACGGACTTCAATGCCAATGCCTTGAACGCCACGATCCCTAAGAGCGTCCCATCTGGCCAGGTACGATGGTTTCACGGTTCAACCCTGCAAATTCAGATTGACATTGTTCTAGTACCTGCTCCGCATTGAGCAGATCGGCTTGCATGTTGCCGGCTCCCCGCAGTGGTACATTTCTTGCGCCCAGATCGCCGTGACTGGGGGCGGAAGCGCGAACCCCTCGAAGGTCTCCATCCCTGGCTACGTTTCTGCTAACGGTGAGTGCCGGGTACAGTCTTAAAAAACTACAGCGTTCTAATACAGCCCGTAGATCCGGGCCTCACCGTGAACATCTACAACCCCGTCCCCACATCCTACACTGTATGTACCACTTCTGATCTTCTTCAGTGCATAACCGCTCTCTTTGTAATAGGTACCTGGGCCGGCGGTGTTCTCTGGGTAGAGAGATATCTGTGCGAGAGTATAATGTTGATCTTTTCCTGTTCAATATCTCTGTACTTTTTTGGTTTGTGGGCGAATACTATTTGCTGCTGTCATCAATCGTACGGAAGAGAAAGGGATGGTGTCTGGAAGGGAATTAACAAACACTCACAATACCACGGTGGCACACAAGAAGGACAGAACAGGACAATCGACAATAGGACAGGATGTGACATCAGAGCGGTTGTGGCTACATATATTGATACAGAGTTTGTCCTTCTGGCACAAAGCCACTATTTACGCCTAAGTGCCTGGAAGAAGGAGGCGGCGGACGCCACATTTCTCACCTTTTTCAACACCGTCACCGCCTTTGCCTGCGCGGTGTCCTTCTGCCAGAAGTATACGCCCTCCAGCTCCTTCAAATGGATATCGAGTGGCGTGGTACCCGGATCGTTTCCCCTTGAAGACCACGTCGAGTAGTAGGAAGACCTTCGACTGGACTCCTGGGCGGATGACAGAGCTTGATAAGCAGACGGTGCATTACTACCATTGCTAGTACCACGCAAACTGTGGCGTCCCCTCGGTTCACTCAAAGAGCGGCGACTCGCTCCGTTGGAAAATGCTAATAAAATGTAAGTCCTGTACAATGTAAAAGAGAGCTGAACGTAGCATCGTACATCTGTCACTCAGGTACTCTTGTATCGGTTCAGCAGGTAGTCTGCGCTTGTCTGTGCGAGGGTATTGCGACCTACACGGCGGTCAAAAGAAAGGTGGCGCAAAGTAAATGTGGCGACACACAACACAGGATTTTGATAATGAGATATCATCTCTGCTGTCGGAGGGGAGACATTCAGTGCAACGCCTTGCAATTCTCCAGCACTGTGATTAAAGAATTTTACGTCAGTCAGATGCCTCAACTTGAGGTGACCAGAACGTCAACGTACGCATCGTCGTTGAAAGTCAGAGTCTGATTTCTCTCTACTACTTTTCGCAAGTCACGTCGCTGTTTGTAAGGTCGATAGGCTTTCCATAGCTCGGAGTTTACGCCTCCACTGGGATCATCCACTAGGACACGACATCAGCTACCCAATCGGCAAAGTTGATGTTGGGCTACCACTTACGAAAGTCGTCGAAGTGGCCAGATTCCATGTTCATCGTGTTCTGGGTGAGAGTGAGAGTGGCGTTGGGAGAGTACAGCGCAGATAACTACAGTTGACAAGAGGTCAGGGCTCGCCTACTTATACCTCGAGGGATTGACTGCCATCAACGGAAAACAAGAGGATGTGCGCATGCGCCTTGACCAGTTCCTGACGCCGATCCCAGCCGCACGCACCAGCGCAATGACCCATGCGAACATGTCACTGGGCAGGCAAAGCGCCAGTGTCGGTTGGGCATTCGTGAAACAGGAAAACATTACATGACTCTCTCAGTTTCTCTGTGCGCATGGAAGGAGGACCGGATTAGTGAGATGAGATTCGGCTATATCCGATATGCCGATCAGCTTCCCGTCGCTCCTCGGCGTCGATCTTTTGTCATTGAGGGCCGTTTCAAGACAAGGAGTTACGACCATTCAGATCTAGTAGGTCCCTGGTTATCTCGACCAGTAAATGGTCTGTTGGCATTGTGTTATTGCTTCGTGACGTACCTGTGATGATGACAAAGCATTGATGGCCCAGACGCGAGTTTTTTTCGACATCTTGCATCATTCTTCCATCCTCCCTCGATATCTATCCTCAATGTGCTCAAGAAGTCATCCCAATATTGGCCTGTCGGTGTGGTCAGGACGCTGATAAAGACTTCGCCCCGGAACTCGTTCAAGACTGATTACAATTCGTCTTATCAGTCGCATGCGCGTGCAGCAAGAAGATCACTGTGTCTACTTTCCCATTCGCCGGGTACCTAACGCGCGTTGGGAATGTTGGCTGTGTAGAAAATTTGTAGGACATCGACAGGGATCCGATGTGAGTGCCTCTCTGGTCGTACACATTCCAGTCTCCAGGAAATTACGGCTCTAACGTTGATCGCTCCAGTAAAAAACCATCAATCTAATCTCGTCGGAACCGCTTTCGCTGGGCTATCCGATTCGCGTCTTATCTGACCACGATGATATATCAATCATACGTGGACATAACAGAGATCGCCCAAAGACGGAGGGCCTTGTCACCTCTGCCTACGCGTAACTATACCAGACGTCCAATTCGAGGTGGCTCATTACTGGCGCTCTAATCCTACCACACACATGAGGGCCCTTCAGGTATGCATGCGTCTCTGTTTCTTGGCGTGGCGGGGACATATTCCCTCCTTAGCCGGTTGTAACGCCTATTCATAACCGGTCTTCTCAGTTTTTCCAGGCAAGTCACGGCTCAACGGCGGCATCACATCCCCAAGGTCATGATAATTGACCGGGATACTATCCAGACGTTCTGTGGAGGCTGCATACTTCGCACACCTACTTAAATCGAGCGATTGACATGTCTACTGTAGGCTCACCCTCCTTGTGCAAGTCTTCCAAGCTCAGAGGCAAATCCAGCATCGAGGATGGTTTCTCTCACCAAGCTTCTGTCTTTCATCCTCCTCGCTGTGTCGGCACAGGGGGTACCGTTCCCGGGCTCTTCTAAGCACGCCACACACCGTACGCGCGTTGTTGGCAAACGCGGTCTGACTCTGGATACCTTCCACCCCGAGTCAACTTATGCGGTTCGTTTTGTTTCTCCAAGTATCTCTGGTTACCATTGAGATCGATGACAGACCTTTGGCGCCGATGGCAAAGCCATCCCTTCCTCGCTGGTGGACCAGTCCATCGAGGACAAGACTACAGCCTTCGTGGCGTCTGAGCTCGGGATTGATGCCGACAAAGTCGGTTTTACGAGTGGCTTTTCTCAGGATTCAGCAGGCACGACCTTTGCATATGCGAAGCAGGTTCATGTAGGTGTCGTAGTTGCATCGTCTATATTCCACGAGCTGACCCTTGCACAGGATGGAGTCTATTTCATCAATGCTGTCGCGAACATTGCCTTCGTAAACAACAAGGTCGTCGCGTTCGGTGCTTCCTTTGTCAACACTGGTTAGTTGGCGTTATCTGTCCTCATCGAAACGCGTGTGAACTTGATTGACATTGCAGACAAAATCACTGACTCCACTCCGACCGTTACTGTGGACTCTGTGATCCCGACCGTCGAAGAACAACTGGATGGTACATTCAACGGCTTCACGGCTCTGAACTTCCTCGCGATGGCCGATGGTAGCGTTGCGCTCACGCATGCCATTCAGATCCAGAACGCCGAGACCAATGCCTGGTTCGAGGTCTATGTGGACGCACACTCGGGAGATATTCTCAGTGTCGTCGACTTTGTTGCTGAGCTTAGTGTACGCACTACAACACATGACTTTGAGCTGTACTAACAAACATCTTCTACAGTACAGGGTCATCCCCATCCAAGAAGATGCGGTCACCGAGGGATTGGCGCTTCTTGTGAACCCCGAGAACACCGCCTCTTCCCCGAACGGATGGGTTACCACAACTACTACTGCGCAAGTCTTTGTCGGCTCTAATTGTTTCGTCGCGCTGATTCTTACTGAAGCGGGAACAACGTCATTGCGTTCAAGGGCACTCAGACCTCTGTCACCAGCGAGTCGTCGTCCGGTGTTTTCGACTACACTTACGATACCACTCTGGGACCGACCGGTGGAGTGAACACCGATGCTGCACGCGTCAATGCGTTCTTCATCATTAACACTGTCCATGATTTCCTGTACCAGTACGGCTGGACCGAGAGCGCCTTCAACTTCCAGACCGACAACTTTGGCAAGGGCGGCGCCGGGAACGATCGTGTCCTAATGAGCGTCCAGGATTCCAGCGGCACGAACAATGCCAACTTTGCTACACCTCGCGAGTCAGTCGAAACTCGTCCCAATCTTTCGATTTGTGACGTTGACGATTGCATCCAGTGGCTCTTCGGGAACATGCAGGATGTTTATCTGGACCTTGACCACTCCCAACAGGGATGGATCCCTTCAGAACGATATCATCGTCCATGAGTTCACTCACGGATTGACGAACAGACTGACTGGCGGTGGAACTGGAACTTGTCTACAAACCACCGAAGCTGGTGGAATGGGTGAAGGCTGGTCCGATGCTATGGCTGCGTACGTCCATCACCTTGAGAGCTCTATGACAACGCGATCCTGATTTTCGAATAGATGGACTGAGCAGAAGGACGCCACCGTGCCCGACTACACTTTGGGCGACTGGGTCATTAACTCGACAGCTGGCATTAGAACGCACCCATACTCCACGTCGGCGACGGTCAACCCTCTTCGCTACTCTAGCGTCGCCACTCTCAATGAAGTCCACAGTGAGTGACATCGTGCATCCAGCAGCTCATCTAATGTCATTATCAGACATCGGCGAGGTGTGGGCTAACCTGTTGTACAATGTCTATGCGGCGCTCGTTGCTGCTCATGGATGGTCTGCGACTGCCAAGACCGACGCCACCGGCACCGCTGGCAACAATGTCTGGCTTCACCTCTTCGTTGACGCCCTTGCCCTCCAGCCTTGCAATCCAACTTGTGAGTGTCCAGGAGCCTCATCTCTGATTTGAGCGCTCATGATATTCGTAGTTCCTACCGCTCGCGACGCTTGGATTCAGGCCGACGTTAACCGATACGCAGGGGCAAACAGGTGTATCCTCTGGACAGCCTTTGCCAGTCGTGGTCTCGGTGTTGGCGCCGCCAATCATGTTGATAGCACTGCTGTCCCCGCTGACTGTTGATTTATGGACTTTCTCAACCGAATTCCTTTCATGACTTAACAAACATACTCAAAGTGCAGTTGTACATTATGTGTATCTACTTGAATCGTGACGTAGTGCGTGGCAATGAATGGACCCATGAACATGTAGACGACGCGAGTCGCTGATGGTATAAGATGATGTACGGGGTACGGTGAACCTAAATCTACTCCAAATCGAAGAGAACGACCTCCGCCCTTTTCTCTCCGACATTATGTACTTCGATCTTGCCCTCTCCAACAAAAATGTATGCACCATCACCCTCTCCGAGAACCTCACCGTTGACCCTTATCGTCGCAAGACCAGTACGCTTCTCCGTCTCAGGTGAAGAGTATCCGCTCGACATCACGACATGAATATGAGCTTTCCTGCCTTTCGTCGTTTGCGTGACTGTCTTGCCTTCCGACAACAGCGTAGCGTACATCGTCACCGCACTATGCACTGGCGCCGGACCCTCAGCTTCTCTCTTATCGTGAATGCCCTCTGAGCAGATAGGTGCTACTACCCGAACAAAACGGTTCGTCTTTTCTTCGTCGCTGAAGTGGCGTGTATAGTATTGTGGGCGTAGATGTGGTGTTGAAGGTATGGCCCAAATTTGGAGGAAGTGCACTTCCTCAATGCCATGCGCCCCTTCGGAGTGTGTTATGCCCGTGCCGGCGGAGGTCATCTGGATGTCGCCTCGACGAAGAATTTCCGTATTGCCCATCGAGTCTTTACTACAAAGTAGCACGCATATAAATAATTGGACGGATAAGTAGGTGATGGATTGCTTACTGCTCTAGAGACCCACTCACAACGTAAGAGAAGATCTCAAACTCCTGGTGTGCATGGGTGCCAAAGCCCTTACGAGGTGAAATACGATCTTCGTTTAGAACGCGGAGGGAACCGAACTTCTGGTGCTGGTCATCATCATGGCTGGATGAGGCGACCGAATCGTCAGTCGAAGGTATGAAGGGGTATAAACAATGAGCCTACGTTGCGAAGGAGAAGGTATGATATGTTTTCAGCCAGTTGTGGTTCGCATGACCACGATCCTCACTACGACGTGGGATAGTCTTGTTGGCAAAGAAAGAGCCGGATGTCATGGATGGTGTAGTACTTTATGGTGTACCTCTAGGTACTTGATAGTTACTCACTAGGCTTCCAAGCGCTTTATATACCATCGCGCACTCGATGTCAGCGACTATCACATGATGATTTGCGAGCAGAGAGTTGCTGAATGAGCGCGACCGTAATCTTGATGACGGTATTGGTCATTATCCTGACCAGCAAGTCGGTGAGATTTAGTCTTTCTCTGTATCATCCCCATGTAAATGAGAGAGAAATTTAGAACCTTGAGTGGGCAGTGGTCCCGCCTACATCCCGACAGGTCGGGGTTGCGGGTGCGCGGCCGGTGGCAGCCGGTGGCTTCCGCCGGATTGACGGCACGTTGATAATAGTTGGTCCGGACTCCGCATCTCATCATTGTGTAGCACGAACAATAACAACGAGTGACCCCATGCTTTGCTCCAATCAACGTTCAGTTGTCTAGCCCCGTTCGAGATGCGCCATCCGTCTGAGGCCTCGAGCGTTCCTCGGCGTGTACAATGCTACCAGCTGATCATTGTTCCCTCGCTCTAAGAGATGAAACCTCCCGGTATGTTCTCGTGGCTGTTGTTCGTGAGCGTTATCCTCTTTGACACATCCGAGCAGATGTCGCCATGGGGCGAGATAGTTCGACAAGTCTGATTATGGCACTAGAAGCGTTCATAGCCTCGAACCTGGCTCGAGATGGGACTCAGAACACCCCTCCGGGAAGGGTATAAGGTGGATTGCGTCGCATGGATGGTCTGCATCTTGCCTACGCGGTCTCCCTCAATTCCAACAATTCTCACAATCATGACTACCTGCGTACTACCACAGGAACTTTTTGATAGCGTCATTGACGCTCTCACTGATGATACCAACCACAAAACAAGTCACACCGCTTTAATGACTTGTGCCGCCACGTCGCGTTGCCTCCGCGATCGCGCCCAGACCCACCTGTTCCACTCGATTTCCTTTTCCGACTCTCCCAGACGCCATTACCACACCCCATCCCGTCTCCTATCCCTTCTCAAGGACAATCCTCGCCTGCTCGTCTTCATACGCGAGCTTCATCTCAGCGGGTCGAAGGTCCAATACATGTACGGCGGGGAGCATGACTATGCAGCGAGACACACACGCCCATGTGCTATCCTTGACTCCCATTGGACGGATATCATTCCTCTCCTCGTCAATCTGTCCGCACTGTCACTTTCCTATGTCGGCACCCATTGGTTCATCTCCACTATCTCCGCGGGGTTGTTCCCATTTCTCAGCATACGGCATCTGCAACTGACAGAGTGCCTCCTCCAGTTTGGCGACAATTCTATGTCGTCCTTCCTTGCGAGCTTCCCGAATCTCCAATCCCTTACATTGGAGAACTGCGTCTATCGCGGGCTCAGCGCCCTTCCTTTGATCTTGGACCATCCTGAATGTGACATCTTGCCTCACGTCCCATCCATCAAAGAGCTGTTCGTGAACGATCAGTTTGATTCGTGGATGGCGTTTCTCACCTTGAAGGAGTTTCGTCGGCTAGAAGAACTCTCACTGGCGCACTATCGTGTCACTGCCTTGCCCACGCTTGCGCAAATCACACCGAAGTCGCTCACCTCACTTTACCTTGGTGAGACGTATCAGCCCGTTCCAGATATCGATAGAAGTACGTTGATCACTTCTGAGAATTTGGACTCTTTGGCTAATAAGTCCTGCTAGCAATTGATATCGGAGCGTTCCTCGAGTCGCTGACCCATCTTGAGCTCGTCTTCTACGCGTACGAACATTGGCGAGTTCAGTATCCAGGGTTTGACACTGTTTCCCGCTGGTGGATACGGAAAATCGCCGAGGCTAGAATGTCGCACCTCACATCTGTCGCGATTATTATCCCAGTCGTCCTGTCTAATAGCCTCAAGACGGAGGCTTCCTTCGGTGAATTCCAACGACCCGCATTTTGGAGAGCATTGGACGACGGGCTGAAGGATAAGAAGTCACTGGAGTCAGTCGCGATTCGCGTCAGGGCACGATGGTATGAGCAGGGCGGTGGTGTCGACTCCATTGTCGCGGATTTCTGCGACCTTGTCAGCAGGCATTGCCCAACCTTGCAGGAAAAGAAACTTCTAGAACTTTCTGTCTTTAGTTAGTATCTATGCATATTGTCTAATCTTGTGGCGGATGCCAAATTCAAGAAACGCGACCTGTCAGCCTGTAGTCCAAAGTTGCGAAGGGGGTTGAGGGCCAGAGGAAGCAGTACGGCAAAAGTCATGCGGGCACATGGTGTAGTTGGTTTATCACGCCCGCTTAGCATGCGGGAGGTGTTGGGTTCAATTCCCAATGTGTCCAGACGTCTGCTTTTTTGCCTGTTGACTTTTTGTCGCCTGTGTCTGGACTCTGGGAACACTGAACCATCCCCTCGGGTACTGCTCCGCTTTGCCTCCACGGAATGATAATCGGGGCGTGCCAGGGCGTGCCGCGGAATGCCGGTGAAATTGATTTTCAAATTCCAGTCGATCGTTCGACTCGATCATAGCTTGTTTGTTCCAACTTTCATGACGTTCAAGCTAGGCTACCATCGTGTGGGATGCATTGTTTTTCAATCAGCATCAATACATGGCACATTCGCGCTCTACTGTATTGGATCTGCATAGGGTATCGTCGTGCACTATTGTTCCCGTCGGTGGACGCATCATCAACCCGAAAAGGAACTATGGGTTCAAGAATCGGTGGGATCGGATATACACCACGGACATGGACATCTGGACTACGGTAACAATCTTCACAGGCTACTCCGCCTCGCCCTCGTCACTCTCTTCCGTAAGCCACTACCAACGTTCCCCTTCTGACTCGGCTTTTTCTACCAGGGCGTACACATCCCAGGACTGACCGACCAATGCCGACAAGGGCGCCCACACGTACCTGGTGCTTTTTTGTCCTCCAATTCTTGTTCTTTTGGTCTTGTTCTGGCGGACAGTATATAAAGCATGGGGGAGCGCTGCTCCTCCCCACAATCCTCGCGTCGCTGCTCTCACCAGCAGTTCTCTTACTTTGTTATAGCACTGGCATGCGCAACGATTTTTCTCTCGAGAAGCCGGATCTTCGCCACGTTTTTACGACTGTCAATGGATACCACACCGAACGAAACGACAACCACGACTCGACGCCGGCCTGAGCCGCGCTCAGACATTTCAGATTCGCTGGACGACTTCTTTCTCTTTCTATGGACGTCACCGCGCTCGATGTGTGGAACAATCCAGGCACTTCCTGTAAGTCCTGCCATATCATGCGGGAATGTATTGAATTGATGGCGCCACAGATGTGCCTATGTACAGCGCTTGGAGTTGAATCGCCTGTGTATTGTCCGCGCTGTCTGCCACCTACGATTGAGCACGCCTTCCGAGCCGTCCAGGAGATGCTTAGATTGGCAGAAGCCGAATCGCGGGGCGAAAAGCTGAAAACGACCAGAAACCGCATGCCAAAACCTCTCTACAGGACCGATGCAACATGGTGCAAGTATCACTGGAAGGAGGAGCATGAGATGATTGCTGTTCCTGCACCAGTGGCATGCACATCGGTAGGTCCTCACTCGGAGAATCGACTTCACTGCTTGCGGGCGCTTACTGTCTTCTAGAAATCTGGGGGCAAAGTCTACTACCAATGTCCGCTAGTCGGTACTTTTGCGGAGTGCGACGCCTGTCACAAGTTATCATTCTGGTCCGAGGATCTGTATCGTCTGCACTTTCGCGACACACACGGTGTATTTGATTCACCCTACGCTAACGACTGGCCATGGGAGGAAGGGCTGTACCCATGGATGACTGGAGAGATGCCCCTGCTCGCCGAAAACCTGGACCAATATCTGACGCGAGTCATTCCACGGGAGTGGTTGCATTGGTATCTCGGGATTGCGTACGGGATTTCTGTAGTCGATCGGCGATACGACTCGGTCGATGACTTATTGCATGACTGGAGCGTGCACGATCCATATCTAGTGGATCACCTCCTGTCGATGTCCGAACTACCTGACGTATGGAACGACTGTCCCCTTATACAGAAGGACTCTCCGTTTATGCTGCTTATGGCTGAATTGAAGTCTTCCCAATGTCCCGAAGATTAGTATATAGTATGGCACCTCACACCTATACCATACACTCTTGTATAGTACATCACAACCTCACGTAGCATTGAACTTTCTCCAGGATGTGTCCATCTCGGAACGCTTCGCAAGCCCGTCTATGAAACCCTCAACGACCTTCTTACTCGTCGTCGATCCGGTCTGCTCGAAATCCACAACGAATTCAGTGTTCATTGAGATTCGCGAGAACACCAGTACGGGGCACCCGTGACCCGCTGCGCGTAGTACCCTGAGGAGATCCCGCCCAGCGACCTCGTTCTTTACCACAGCCGACGTTTTGCTCAGGGGATTGACTGCCTCGTGTCTCGAATTGTCGGTGACGACACGTAGAGAGTTTTTGGCCGATAGTCGTTGTATGTATCCTTTGAGAACAGTGAGTCTCACACAACAAGCTGGCAGTGGAGGGGCATACGTGTATGTGTACTGATCCATTCCTGGGCCGCATGAGTAGACGTCAGACTAATGGTCTGGACGTCTCGCTTCTTGGCGTAGTCCAAGAGCGGTTGCGCCAGCTCTGGTCTGTCATCGACCCAAAGCAGAACAGGCGGCGTCATCTCGAGTGGTTTCACATTGAAATCCTTCCACCACAAATCCTGGTCCATCCGTCCCGCAAGCGCACTCATGTATCTCTGCACCACCCCTGGACTATCCGTCGATCCGGCATTAACGTAGTCCTTCACCCAAGATGTGATGTTCGGTATACGCGTGAAGATCAGTACCGGTGCAGAAAAACCAGTGTTTCGTATCACTTTGAGGAACAGATGGCCGGCTTGATTGTTTCGAACCTTGTGTAGTCCCGCAGGCTCACCAAAGACCGGTTCGACGCGGGAGTTGTTCGAGATAAAGCGAATGAGATTGGCTCCCTCCATACGACGAATGAGGGCTGAAGACATCGATGTCAGTCTAGTACGTTACAGAGCGATGTTGATACATACCTTTGTGCCCGACAATCCAATCGTGGGCATCACCTGTCGATCTGAGTAGAATGAGGTCAAATCCGTAAGCCCTCGCCAGCTCCAGGTGAGAGGGTATCTCCTCGGGCGTATCATGAACCCAGACAAGGAGGGGACAAGTCGATGACAGAGGCTCGACTGCTACATCCTGCCACCAGCGATCATCAGATCCGGTGTGCAACGCCTCGATGAAGTTTTGAACAACAGTAGCGCTGCAGGTTGAGCCAGCGCCGACGTGTTGAGATACGAATGAGGTCCTGGGGAGAGCCGTGTACCTCGTGTACAAGAGGAAAGGGGCCTGTAAACGTCGTCCACGAATGTACCGTAGTAATTGCTCGCCGGCAGATGTGTTGAGTGCATGAGCGAAGCCCTTCTCGTCGTGCTCAAAGCGTGCGTAGTCAGATACAAATCGTAAGCGCCCTGCACGCTCCAAAGCGCGAAGTCTCCCTGTACGCAATATGTAAATACACGAAATAAATCAGTGCATCTAAAACAGACCGGCGTTCTCCCGGATCCAGGCTTTAGCAATGGCAGTGGATTCAAAATAGAGAACCTCAATGTTCAGCTCTTCGGCATAGCGAACGCCGTGTGCAATTTTCTCAAACTGATCGTCAACCCAGATGAGTACGCTCTTCGAGAGGACATCCACCGGCTCCGTAGGTGAGGCCTCTGAAGGAGATAGCGTTGACTCAGTGGCACCGATTGTATCTCTGAGCAAATCATACCATGCAAGACTTCATTGATTGCTCTGTCCAACGATGAGTCCCCCACGATGATCTCGAACGAGTGTCTGGAGATGCCCTCCATACCATATTCGTCAAAGTTCAAGCCTAGAAGTATACGGGTGTCACTATCGAGTGACCTGCGAAACCAGCGTTCCAGGGCTTTGCAAAAGATGTCGACGGAGCAAAACGAGATCTAGAAGGAATGATGATCAACGCGACTCTGAGAGCAATTACAAGCCCTCACTTTTCCACCAATTTCCTCTTCCCAGAAGCGGGCAGCTTCCGATGAAGACCGTGAGACGGACTGCAGATATCCAGCACCGGCTCGACCTTGCTTCGCGCTCACGTCCGCAAAATTGGGGATAGAAAAGAGGGCATGAAGATGCGACCCAAAAGCAGTGTTGAGAAGCATCAGACTTTTGTATATGCGCTCCTCGTCGGCCTTCAACTCCTCGAGTACTACAGACGGTTTCCAAAATGCGATGATCTTGTTCAGTTTCTGCGCTCGCTGCTGGGACGCCCCACTCCATATTTGAAGGTGCTCGTTGGCTTTCATGACGTCGACGAGGATCGCCTTGAGACACCCAGAGACGTTGCTGTCGAGCTGAGGTAGTGTCGAGTTTTGGGATCGCTCCAGAAGCGGAGATAGCACGGCCCGAACATTGGTGATAGTAGTGCGCAGGGCCTCTAGTGCCTCCTCTTTGGACTTGTGCTCTAGATACCAGGTAAGGATTGTGTTTGTGGTCGTGATGATCGTGGTTGCGATGTCCATTGCGCGACAGCCTGAGATGGGGGTTCTGGAGAGGAAATGCGGAGGCTGTGCCTAAGCCAGAAGGGTAGATGCCAATCGGGCTGATGACACCGAGTGGAGAACGGTCTTCTGACTTGGCTAAGTAGCGTAGCATGAGCGTTGGCGCTTTCATTCAGATAAAAACCTTGCGAGGCGTCTAGGTCGTCGTGGTTCTGGCAAGAGATTGGGGAATGAAACTGATCGAGTCAAATCATTTGAGTGCGCGCAGTTCGATCCCAGCTGTGTCCATGCACTCATTTCATTTTCGTACAAATGCTCATCGCAACTAGCAGGGAGGAAGGGTCGTTCAGAAGTAGTTGACTGTATTCGACTATTATACATGCGCAATTACAACACCCAGCAAGATGATTTACAGCCGCAATCCCATGGCTCGATGACCCGGCATAATACCATCGTCGTCAAACCACCGCAGGCGGAGCGTGTATTCCTCGTACGTCTCCCGCTGCTTGGGGAGATTGTCCTCGCGCTCACACGGCCAGCATGCAAAGTCGACGGGGATAGCAAGGGACGGAGAATGCACGGCGGCATAATGTTCATCCTTGAGATCCTTCATCGAGTCCCAATACTTGTTGCATGGTGCGCAGGCGTTCTTGTCCGTAGCGTGGGCGCAGAGATATTTGCGCGCGTGGGCGTCCCAGAACTGGAGGTCAATTCAATTCAGATTCGGATGCGAGACAGGTGTGCGTGGACGTACGGGCGTTTCCATGAGGATCATGTTATAGACCGAGTGTGCGGCAAGGAAGTGGTCCCGGTACAATGTCGTGTTCATGAAGATCTTCGGACTTAGCTGCCACATGGTCGACCTGCCATACATATGGCACTGGAGGGCATGGAAGGCTTCCTGTCCAGTGGGCGGCGGACAGTGGGTGCAGAACATGGGAGAGTCGTATCCCAAAATGGGGTATATCATTTCCTGTTACGCAGTCAGTGTACTTCGGCATGGCAAGGGTAGGTGCTGCCACTCACGGGACTCGGTAGAAAGAAGTGACTTTCGAGATAGTGGGCTTTGAGCTCCTCCTCTGTGTAATGTACACGCTTAGGGGAGAGCTCGCCGGGGCAGTTTGGCCCAGCGCCGCAGTAAAACGTGCCGGGTTTCGGTCCCTTGTTCAAGAGAAGTATCGTCCGGGGAAGGTCGCTTTCCAGGAACTTTTCGACTGCAAATCTTGAATTGGAGAGACTAAGCATGATAGGATATTGACATTGGCGGCGTGCAGAAATGTGTATATATAGTCGGCAGACAAAGTCCATTGTCGATCAAAGAGGTGGTGGTGTGGCCTCGCAGGCAAAGTACGCGGATATACATGGCAGGACAAAGTCCCCCGAGCCGGATGGCCTTGCGTCAGGAACAAAGGTGAAAGCGTGAAGCAAAGAGTCGGAGTTATGATTTTTGAAACACCGCCGCCTTCAATCAACCGGCAGATGCCGCCACCTTTTCCCTCTTTCCGCTGCGCACCCAACCGAGTCGGCACCGTCCTGCTGCTTAGGCGCGGTGTACTCTGGCGTAATCGCCAGGCTTACGCCATGATATGCAGTCGTCTCTCCAAAATGTGCCTTTTGTTCCAGCAGCTGAACTGACAGTACTAGTATCGACTTTCGTTACAGCAAGCCATCAATTCGTACCAAATGGAGTCGTTGATTCGTCGATGACTCGATGCATTGTCTATTACCTCCGTGCGTCACTGGAACTCTCACAACTGTACGACTGACCGCGAAAGCCGTTGGGCGGCCGTTTCACCGGCATAAGAGGGTATTTTTAGGTATGAGGGCTACCACAAGACTCTCTCTCAGGCCACTGGCTTCCCATTACCCACACATACATGTCGGTCGTGCTGAAGATTGCAGGTTGGTTCGCGTATCCCTGATATGAAGAAAGATCCTTTCGTTACAACTTGCAGTCACAGCGTTTCGACCTCGAGCTGGCATTTCTGGTGCGTTGGTCTTCCCTGGTGCGTTAACGAATCTCCGCGTTGACAAACTTGTCTTCTAGCCCGACGATGGCTGCATACCTCGAATCTACTCGCTAATTCCGCCACCCCGACGTCTGCGAGGGAACTGGCAAACCGAGACTCCAACCAATACAGCTTGGAACACCCACAGAACAAGGCCGGTGAGTCCCAGCGCACGTAATAGCCCGCACAGACGCTCAGATAGCCCGTGCAGAATATGCAATGACCACGTTGGACAAGGTTGCCAATTGGATTAGGCAGAGCTCTATGTGGCCTGTGACGTTCGGTGCGTACAAACTATCGCCCGAGGCTTCACTAATGCTAGTCTAATCTAGGTCTGGCTTGCTGTGCCGTAGAGATGATGCACGTGGCCGCTTCTCGGTACGACCAAGACAGGCTCGGGATCGTCTTCCGTGCTAGTCCGCGCCAGAGCGAGATCATGATTGTCGCTGGTACGCTCACCAACAAGATGGCGCCTGCGTTGCGAAGGGTGTATGACCAGATGCCCGAGCCCAGTTCGTCCTGTCTTATGAAGAAGATGTTCGATTTGTATGACCGCCTTGCAGGATGGGTGATCTCAATGGGATCGTGCGCCAACGGGGGCGGTTATTATCACTACTCCTACTCTGTAGTGCGCGGATGTGATCGTGAGTTCGGCGGAATCTGGTGTGGTGTACATGCTGACATGAATATTTCAAGGGATTGTGCCAGTCGACATTTATGTCCCAGGATGCCCACCTACTGCAGAGGCCTTGCTGTACGGGATGCTTCAACTACGACGTAAGATACGGAGAAGCAGAAAAGCCGTTATGTGGTGAGTATACTACACATCGCTGGGATACCCTAATTTTTTCTCCTAGGTACCGCAAATGAAGCAGTTCAGTAATGTGTTGGTTTTGAAGTATACATGCGAATCCATACTATGCCAGGACCCACTATATAGAATCCATCGAAAGGCTCTAAATAGTGATTATGTATGGAATGGCAGAGACGAAGCAATAGCTCTGAAAAGAAGAGTTTGGCACCAAGGGATTTGCGCGATCACGCGGTTGTTTTGGCGACGGCGTACACCAGATGTTTTGGCGTGCTCGGATGTGCGTTCGCGCAGTGACACCTTCACTCCACCGAGCCTGAGACCAGTAAACAGACCATTTCTTAGCAGCATGGCGCAGTGGTAGCGCGCGGGGCCCATAACCCCGAGGTCACTTGATCGAAACAAGTTGCTGCTACTACCACGATTCTCGGACGGAGAATGTACTTTTTGGTTCAATTTCATGTGTAAGGAGAAATCCGTTTTTGCCCCCAGCTAAGGCCCGCTTGACGCTCTGTTACTATACACATATTTTCACAGTGCTTACTTCATGTCCAAGGACGAGAATCGTAGAACATCGCTCTGACAGGTCACAGTCCACCCATATTATTCCAATTGCGTTATGTTTCAAGTACAAGCTTGCTGGTAGACATATATATGAGAGAGAGCAGTGTGACGACAGAGAAAGAAACAAACTTGAAATGTCCATCACGGATTACATCTGGCACCCGATCTGCGCAAGCTCATCCGCATCCTGATTGAACTCTCTCGGGACCCTCCAAAACTGGACCTCAACCCCATGCCACTCAAGCAGATCCTCAATCAAATCATCCAACCTCTCAAATTCCTCCAGATTCGCGACCGACATCCCCCTCGCGTTCACCCATCCATTCTCCCTCCACCGAAACACGTACTGCGTCATGGATTTGAAGACGTAGTCAGAGTCGCACACAAGCACGAGCGTCCCGCCGCCGTACATGAGCCCTTCGCCCTGCACTGTCTCCAATGCGCGTACAGCGGCGACGATCTCGGCGCGCTGGTTTGTTTGTGTGCCCCACATAAGCCGCTCGGACAGGTTGTACGGGGAATCGGGGCCAAAAAACGCGCCCACACCGGCGCATGCAAATTGTGTGCCGTTTCCCGAGCATCCGCCGTCCACGGCGACGACCACGGTATTGCTGTCGTCGTACAAGTACGAGAGTGGCGATTCCCAGGCGACCAGGTCCGAGGGTGATTGGTTGGGGTATTGAACGTCGAATACGCGGCTCATGGTTAGGGATGGCTTGGCAGATGCTGGCAGGTCGCAAGAAGGGCGACGGGACAGCCGCAAAGCTCTACGTCAAGTCTCACATTAGTCATGACGCGCTCGTGGGATTTGACGCGCTTTGAACTCGATCATTGGATCAAGCAGCTATCGATCGTGACAATCATTGAACGTTGCCGGAGCAAGAAAGGTATGAAGGCACCTAATCTACCTGCTATCCCTACTACCGATCCGTCATAGAACAAACCGACGCTCGATGCTCTCCGTCGCGCATAGCGTCTCCCATTCTACAACACGGCATTGCGTGCTCGAGTCAGGGTCAAGTTGAATGTTCCCACGAGCGCGTCATGACTAAACTTTTCATTTACTTAGGGGTTTGCCGCTCTCCCGCTCCCCTCCTTGCGACCTGCCAGCCTCTTCATAGAATGAGCCGTGTATACAATGCTCCCTTTCCCAACCAGTCACCCTGGGGAAAAGTGGCCTGGAGATCGCCGTTCTCGTACATGTACCGCTCGGAATCGGGCTGTGACATATAGTCGTCGCGGTGGACGGCGGATGCCTGGGTAACGGCACCCACATTGCATGCGCTGGTGTGGGCGTGTTCTTTGGCCCCAACTCCCCGTACAACATCTCCGAGAGGCTTATTTGGGGCACGCAGACGAACCAGCGCGCCGAGATCGTCGGCGCCGTCCGCGCGTTGGAGTCGGTGCAGAGGGAAGGAATCATGTACAGCGGAACGCTGGTGCTCATGTGCGACTCTGAGTATGTCTTCAAGTCCATGACGCAGTACGTGTACCGGTGGAGGCAGAATGGATGGGTGAACGCGAGGGGGGTTTCAGTCGCGAATCGGGAGGAGTTTGAGAGGCTGGATGATTTGATCGTGGAGCTGTATCAGCAACAACGGGTTGATGTCAAGTTTTGGTGGGTCCAGAGGGAGTTCAACAAAGATGCGGATAAGCAACACTTAGATCGCCCTGGGACAGATAGCCGGAACATGCCGAACGGTCATACGTCACTGCCGGCCTCCGGGACTGCCCCGAATTCCCGAAACCCTTGGTTGAGGGTTTGTCGGAAAAGTAGACACCCGTTTTACAGCCAAGAATGAAGGTTTGAACCCTACCCCTAACGGCAATGATGTCCGTAACACCGGAGTCATGTTGCTGGTCACAAGGTCGGATCATAAGGTCTTGCAGGGCGCTGGGGTGAGTCAGGTTGAGTTGCGACTGGTCTGGACTGGGTCATGAGTTTGCAGTGTACTGAATTGTGTTGGCCAGTTGATTGAGTGCAAGTTCCGGTGCGCTTACTGATATTTTGTCCAGTGATACAGTCATATGACATCCCCTCTGATGTTATATGGTCGGATGTGTATCTCAGATGTAGTATCTTTTTCTGCCCCTCTATTGCTGTCCTGCTTGCTGCTAGTGCTGTGATCTCTGGTGTTCTTTCTGGTATGTACACGTTGCTTGTGGTTTTTTGTCAGCATGGCCTCATTGTCTTTCATGTATACTGACTCAATCTGTACCTTTGCAGCGACGCACCAATTCCGATGTCGAGACTATTCTCAACACGCTCAGGGGACCACCGACAGTGTCCTACCCCAGATTGGTCCGTGTCTGTTTGGCTATCTTGGCTGCTTTCTCATGCTGATATCCTTCCAGATACCTCTGTGGCCAACAAACAGGCCAATGACACCACGCTTGACCCCCTCTTTAGCCAAGTTTAGGACGCCTTGAACGCTGCTGTTTTGTCCATTGAGGCCCTCGGCACCCTCAGCCGCAAGTCGGAGAGACAGAGTGTTATCATGGTATTGCACTCCTCATCCTGACTTGCATCTTTGATACTGAACACTTGTTGTAGGAAGACTGCAGAGATTGAGATGCTTGCAGCAAACCTTGTGCGTTGGATGTGCAAGTGTGTACACAGTGCGCTTCAACATTGCAGTGTGCACGCAACACAGATATGCGCTGACATAACGCACACAGCGCATGTGCGTATCCATTCATGTTTGTACCCTTTGTCGGCTCTCTTAGACAATTACGCTAACTTTTACAATCCTTTTTTTAGAATGCTGTATGAGCATTGAGCAGTAGATGTTCAGCTACTTTGTGGGCTCAGTTGCTTTGGGCTCTGGGTTGCGCGTTGCCGCTTTTGAGACGACGATCCCTGTCATGTACGATGATACAAATTGTATTAGATCTGACTAGGTTGAGTTTTGGGTTTTGCCGCTTGCCGGCCATATTTGTTATATGGCTCGCGAACCTCAAAACCACTACTGGCAGAGCCCCCCATCCCCGGAGCTGCCTCAGAAAACATTCATAGGATGACAGATAGTGTAGCTGGAGTATATCAGGCCCTGGGAGTGTGTGAGACCTTAAATATACAACAAATACAGTGGATTTTGCTCAATCTGTGCTGTTCTGTCCACTCTTGAGAAGATAACGGCTCTCTGCAAGCTAATCATGGTCTGAAAGTGCGGCCAATTGTCATGATAGTGGTGTCCACTTTGTGATAGCGCCGCAGCCCCGCCCGACGCCCCCAGTACCACCAAAGTCGCATCAAAACACGTCTCTTGCTGCTTGTTTGGCTACTTACGCGCTTCGTGTACTTCTTGAAGGGCCAGAGCGGTCGCCGAGAAGCCCTTCCTGTCCCATGTACATTCCTCGAACTCAGGACTTCATGGGACAGGCAAATTGCTGGCACGGCTCTCAGCCAACATCCTGTCCCATGTTCCTTTCAGTGGTGAGACTCTGAGAGCATACAGGACAGGATGGCGGCTCTCGGGCAGTAATGAACCGGTTACAGCACGCCTCTCATGTGGTAAGCAGTTGATGTGATTGACATCTAATCTACTCTTTATGGGGAGGTCCATTTGTCGGATCGAGTGCGGCAGCTTAGTCAGCGCACTGCCACGAAATCCGTGAAACATCTTTGTCGCGTTCAATCATCATCTTAATTCATGCGATACGGCTGCCATAGCTCAATTTAAGCTACAAGATGGAAACAATATAGTAGATTGTGTATTGGTAAGTGTAATATGTACTGAAATATGCAAATATAAAGTGGTATAAGTGTCTATATTAGACCTCATCATCAGTGTCCATTGAATACATTCTGTCGTTGCCCTCCCCTTCTCCTTGGACTGACTCATCATCAGAATTGACCTCCTCTACAACTTATCTCGGCAGTCAGTAAGCACTGAGGCCTGTTCTTCGTGAACTTCTTGATGGGAATCTCCGTGTCCTTGCCGTGGACGCGATGGATGTCGAGCTGAACCTTTATTTGTGCGACCATGAGCTTTTCCACATCAGTATGCCTTGTAAAAAATGTATTGTACCTTTGATGAACGCTTTTATGGGGGTACAGAGCCGCTATTGCGCTCAAATTAACGCAATGATGAAAGTGCGTTACGGACTGTTACCGAGATTTGACCCACGTCACAGATAGTCACACCAATCGTGTCTGGTTGTCGCGTCTGATCTGCAGATTCGAATTTACTGACGATGGCTGGCGTGATTGCTCCAAAAAATTCAGAGCAAGATCTTCAGTAATATGACAAGGGCAACTTTAGCTCCTTTTGTGTATATGTTGTTCTGACTTGAAGTAACAGCCGGATCTAACATTCTGGCTGTCTAAAATGACATGGAAATGTAATTCGGAGCTGAAGTTGCCCAAGTCAACCTCAAAGGCTTTTAATTTCTCAGGTTACTTTCTCGCTAACATGTCTCTACATCTTATAATCCTGATCTGAGTAACTGTGCACAAACGCGCTACACATCCATCAGAGCAAATATGACCAAACAACTTGACCTAATTGACGAATGGACCTCCCCACTCTTTAGGTAACGACGTCTCCCTCGCTGTTTCCCGACCCGAGGAAGCTGCATACGCCGCTGATACACCGTTAGAAGCGATCCCCGACGCGTCGTGTAGCCCCTCCGGCGCTTCCGGCGCTGTCCCACATGACATCCTGTCCCAG
The DNA here is from genome assembly GCA_019915145.1 of Strobilurus orientalis. Lineage (NCBI taxonomy): Eukaryota > Fungi > Basidiomycota > Agaricomycetes > Agaricales > Physalacriaceae > Strobilurus > Strobilurus orientalis. The sequence continues at coordinate 144,338 of JAHLML010000015.1, read as the reverse complement.
GACAGGATGACTCAGCCCGCCCCCTAAGAACATCCTGTCCCATAGAACATAAGCTTGCGCAGATTGGTTGCCAAATGTAATTGGTGGAGGGAGATTTCAAGTTTGTGCCTTTCTCCATCGTCACACTGCGCCCTATCATCTTGTCGAACTCAGGATTGGAAAACTTGGACTTGAGAAGAGAACAAAACAAAATTGGAATGGTTTGCGTAGTGGACATTCTGGTGAGCACTGAGAGGATGGTCTAACCCATGTACATAGTGAGTCGTGACAGATCTGCACTATGCAATCTCCCTCTGTGCAGTCGACCAAAACATTCTGGCGTTGTGGGATTACTAGCAGCAACTTGTTTCGATCAAGTGACCTCGGGGTTATGGGCCCCGCGCGCTACCACTGCGCCATGCTGCTGAACGCTTGGGCCTGTAAGGAGCCCAGGGGCAGCTAGGATTAGATTCTACGCCACGAGACCGAGACTCTTCACGCAACCGGCAGCTTCATGCAGACATCAGGACTTCTTGTTCATGAGCTTCTAAGCTAACGTCGTCGTAAGAAAACAAAAAAGGTATAGATTTTACATCGGTAGAATGAGTGAAAATACACGGGTCTGCATATACAACAGCCCTTCATGTGTTTGTAGGTATCACTAACATCATGCAATAGTTATAGTATCACAAAAGCCGTCACACTACTATAACGTACATAACAGGTCCGCCACCCAGAAGGGCAAATGCAAGAAGCCCGCCAGCTTCAGCTACCCAAGCGGCGGTGCCGATGCTCATCAAATGCGGTACGAGCTCAGCGGAGCGCGGAAAGTTATGTTGGCGTATGATGTGTACCCCGAGGGCGCCCGACGCAGGGAAGAAGCATGCGAAGAAGAAGAAGAGTCCCAGGAGGACGGGAAGGAAGGAGTCGGGAGCGCGGTCGAAAGCGCCGGAGACGGCGAGTGCGATCAGGATGGCGCAGATGGCGGTGACGGCGAGTCCGCCTATGGCGCCTGTTATGAAGGATGCGACGGCTGTCACTCCCTCGTCTAAGCGATGAGTACGGTTGACTATGGAATAACCAAGGAGGATGGCTATTATGCTCATTATGGTGCCGACGACGATTGTGCCAACGAACGCCATGAAGAATTTCACGACCTTCTCACATCGTTTAGTAAAAGTCGTGCAAGAAGAGGGAGAGGGCACCTTACCTTGCTTTGTCCCGGAGAACCCGATTGGCCTCTCTCGATGCACGTGGGGTTGGATGGGTAGCCATAGTAAGCGATCTGGGAGTCGGTGGGCGTGGGGTGGGGAAAGTAGGTTTCTGGGTAGATTGAGCTCTGGCGGCGGTCTCTTATACATGCAGGTTCATGGTAATTGATGTGATCCGCGTCACGAACAGATTTAGACGACGAGGATTGTGCAGCTGCAGTGATCCGCCAGTGAGTGTACTTTGATTTACTAGATGTGGATCTCCCACATACAAACACAACGCTAGGTCCCTCGGGCCTCCGATACTCAACATTACCAAAAACCGCGAGCGTGGAGCCTCAAAGAGCTACCATTCAATGCAGTCGCAAATAATTTACCCTCGCAGGTTAGAATCTTGCTGGAGAGGACGGTAGACGATGATGGTACTACCAAAAAACGAAGGACAGGGCCGGAGTTTAAGAATTTCTTGATTTGCCATGCCGAGCACTTGCCGAATCCTTCCACTATATCTTTCCTTTGCTTCGACTGCATTTACCATCACTTGCAATACTCATTGTGCAGACGTATTATAGGTTTCCCCATCTCAATGTACTGATTTGTTGATACTCGACGTTGCGATGTAAGCTGTAAGCGCCACACAAAGTCTCCATCTTTCCATCCCAAAGCTTCTGTTGTACCATTGTCGTCCTGGGAAGCCCTCACGGTTGGTTCTCAGGACGTTGCTTTGATTTGCACTCCCAGAGTCGTAGAATCACGGCGAGGGAGATTGCTTTGCGCTCCTTCCAAGTTCGGCCTTTCGCCATACATATCTGACTCGATAAATGTGACTGAGTCGTGAACGACCCATCTCGTGTGCGCTATTGTACGCTCAGCAAGACTCAAATAGGAAAAAGCTCGCGATTGGAAGTTTTGAACTAGTTCTACTGACTTCCAGGACGTCAAATTACATGACAAGACATAAATACACACCGCAGACGGAGTGTATATTACCCGTACGTCTCCCCTCGTTTTGGGAGACCAACTTCGCGCAGCGTGCTATCAAGCGACGGAGAATGCACCGCTGCTCTTCATCGAGTCCCAGAGTGTGCGCGGTCAAAGACATAATTACACCCGCGGACATTCCAGAACTGGATTTCGATTCAATTTTAGATTCGACGTGTGGAGACGGTACGGGTGTTTCCATCGACTGTGCAGCGCGGACTCGGAAGTGATTATCCTGTAACATTCGTGAAGATCTCGGTCTGGCGGTGGGTTTCCTATACATATGAACACCACCACTTGCGCTTCCCGCAGCGCACCCAAAGCTCGGCGTCTGCTAGTCTGCTGGAGCTCCGGCGTTAACGCATGGTGGGCGGGAGAAGTTGCTTAGCCGGATCAGGTGGTATTTTACGCCACAAAACCGAGACTCTTCACGCAACTGGCGATTTCACGCAGACACACCGAGAGAAAGAATGTACATCATATCCAATTTTAAATGCAAGAAAACAAGAAAGGCATAGATTCGACATATATACAGTAGATGAAGAGATAATGGTAATACACGGGTCTGCATATACAACAGCCCTTCATGTGTTCATAAGTACTACAAACATCCTGCACACGATAGTTATAGTCTCCTGAATGGTAACCTCACAATCAGCACAGATTACGAACATAATTATAGACAACCGCAACGGCGACGCCAATAAGCCCACCGACTTCTCCTACCCAAGCGGCGGTGCCGACCCTCATCAGATGTGGCGCGAGGCTGGTGTGGCGTAGGATGAGCACACCAAGCGCGCCCGACGTCGGGAGGAAAGCTGCGTCGAGGATGAATAGTCCCAGCAGGACGGCAGGGAGGGAGTCGGGGGCGCGCTCGAAGATGATCCCGGAGATTGCGAGTCCGAGCGGGATGGCGCATATGGCGCCGACGACGAGCCCGCCTACGGCGCCCGTTGCGACGGCTGCGACGGTTGTTACTCCGTCCTGCAAATGATGGGTGCTGCGCGCGATTGCGTAGCCTATGGGTATGGATATGATGCCATTGAGGGTGCCGACGATGATCGTGACAACGAACGCTGTGAAGAGCATCGCGATCTTGCTTCGGTCCGCGGAACGCGCTTGGCCTCGCTCGATGTGGCTGGCGTTGGGTGGGTAGCTGTAATATTCCATATGGGAGTCTGTGGGGGTGAGGTGGGGCGGGGAGAGTAGGTTTCTGGGTCGACTCAGCTCTGGAGACTGTCTCTTATACTGGGAGGTTCATGATCATTGATGTGATCCGCGCCACAAACGGCGAGGATCCTGCAGCTGGAGTGATCCGTCGGTGACTGTACCTTGATCCACTAGATCTTGAGGATCTGGATCCCAATCATCGTCCTGCTGAGCACTGCACGAGAGCCCAAATAAAATGTGTCGTTCACAGCCCATTTAAGTTCACCGTGTTAGTAGCGAATGCACGTCTGCCGCGTCGGCGAATGATGACACGGGATTGACGTTGAAGACAAAGGGTGCGAAAAGCAAATCCTCCCCCTGGGCGATTCCGAAACTTGGAAGTGCAAACTCAAAAAGCTACATCAAAAATTTTCTCTTACGTCGACAATGCTGCAGCAGAAGCTTCGGGACGGAGAGTTGGAGACTTCGTGTGGCCCTTTCAGTATCCACAGGAACGACCGGAATGAACTTGTTCATGTAGCAATATACAATTGGTGAACACAGCTGGTAATTGCAAGTGATGGGGAATGCAGTCGAAGCAAAAGGAAGAAAAGAGGGAATGATTGCAGGACGAGATTTTGGCACGTGCTCGGCATGGCAAAAGACGTTATAGGTCAGGAAACCGCGAGTGTCAAGCCTCACTTGAAGCGGTCGCGACGAAGTGGCACTCGTCGGTTATATATTGGTAAACGTGAGGAAGATGATGAAAAATAGCGAGGATAGCCTGAGTTTGACCTTCATTGGCTTGCCATGCCGAGCACGTGTTGAGAGCTCGTCCTTCAAGCATTTCTTTCCTTTACTTTGAGCCTCAGCATCACTCGCACTCGCTAATTGAGCGCACAGCCAAAAGTGTGATTCATGAACAGCAGTCCCCTCAGTTACTTCAATCCGGTTGACATGCTGATACTTGACATTTCTATGTCAACTTAGAGCGCAGCACGAGGTCTCAATTTCTGAGGACACCCCCGTCCCGATGTTTACATTGAGAGCGTCTTCCTTTAGCACCCTCTGCTGTCAATCAATTTTATGTAGCCGACCTGTGGCTCAGCATTCACCATGTTTATCTGACTCGGCAAACGTGAACTGGCAGATATCATATGATGCGCTCTCATGCAGTGCTACCGTGCTCAATGAATCGTAACTAGAATAGCTTACTGTTTGACCATTGATAGGCAGGGACGCCAATTTACAATCGCAGTACCATTATCATCGACCCACGGTTACTCCCCATATGTCTGACGGTCTCTCGAGATTCTGGCACAGCACCGGGATATCGATATCAAGCGACGGAGAATGCACGGCAGCAAAACTCTGTTTTTATTGAATTTCAAAATTGCGTGAGCGCCGAGATGATTGCGCGCTCGAACTGGATGCTGGATTCAAGGTGTGTGACGCCTGGGAGACGTCCTGATATTCCTATGGGAGACATAACTTGTGCAGCGAGGAATTGAGCACGATATGAGGGCGTGCGGCTGAGAATATGCAGCTCGATTGATAAGACGCTTACCCTGCTGCCCGGTTGTGGGAATGGAGGGAGTGCCACGTACTCTACAGATATTGGACTCTGTAGAGCTCCATCCCGCTCCCGATTGAGATTCTGCGCGGAAGGCGTTAGTTGGAGACGCTAGTTGAAACAGCGCGTAAAATAATAGACGCAAGATATGGGAGCCGAATGATGGAGTGTAGTTGTCGTATGAGTATCGTGACGAAAAGTGGACGTGGTATCCATGCAGCATGTTCATTCGGAGAAGCCGGTGCTGCAAGGAGACAGCAACGCTGCGGATGAACAAAGCAGGACCAAAGAGTGCAGGATAGCGTTAAATATCACGGCAATTCGGATAAGAACTAGAAGAGGTGGTAACCAACGGTGATCTAACAGCGCCACCTATCCCCACCTCCCAGAAGGACCCCGCCACAAAGGCGTGTAAGACAAAGAACGTCCAACGCGAAGCTTCCGCAATTTCCTGAAACGTCGAAAAAGCGCAGATCCGCAGGGTCAGTGCAATTGGAAATAGAGCGGCGATCAGTGCTGTGCGGCGCGTTTTGGCGTGCCAAGGATTTCAGAGTGTACTAGTGTGTATGCCAATACGGTGGACTGGTAGTGATATTTACAGTGGCGGACGCGGCAACGGAGAGTTTAGCGTACTTGACGGGCGCTAGAGTAGGAAGAACGGCTCTTGCAGAAGTCAATGAGAGCTGTTGTGCAATGTCGTAAACGTCAGGGTCGGGGGTAAGTAACGTGTTTGCCGGTGGACCGTGGGCAGCGCGAGTGAAAGAGAAAGAGCAAGGAAAGCGATAGACGGAGGGAGAGGAAAGACAAGGAGCAGTCTTTGTTATCGACGACAGCTCCCACTGAATGGAAGACAATGATTGACTGGCCGTTGAAGTGGTGTGATGTGCAAGAGTGAAGAGGTAGCGGCATATGCCGAACAAACGAACAGTCGCGATCGGGCTTTGAGCTCAAGTCGACTGCTGTGGGCCGACCTCCCTCCGCGAGAGCAGAGCAAGCCTGGCTGCGGACGCGCGTCGTTCATGTCGAAGAGTGCGGGAATGAAGGGAGGCGGGCCTGGACACGGTCGCGATCGGTTGCAGGGCCGGAACAAAGACGTTGAAATGGCTTCTATTTTCTTTCATTACATACGCTGCTTCTTTCCTTCTTAACCACCACATCCCTACCTCTCTTCCTCCTTCCTCTCTCCCACCCCTCCGTCTCCTCCCTAATACACGGTAAGCTACTGCCTGTCGTCGACGACGAGCTCGACGGTGCTGACGACAACTTCCAGCCATGTCCGCCTCCATTGAGCCCACTGCTGCTGCTGCCCCCGTCGTGGACGAGACGCCTGCCGTCGCTCCGGCAACCACCACCGCGGAAGAGACGCCCGCCGTCAAGGAAGAGTCGACCGCGCCCAAGCAGGGCTTCCTGTCCAAGCTGCTCTCGACGTTCAAGGGCAAGCCCAAGAAGGCTGAGGAGAAGAAGGACGCCGAGGTCAGTCCACGTCCTTTCCTTTCATTCCTTGCACCCACTAACCGAATGGCAGGCACCCGCAACGAGTGACGCCGCGCCCACACTCCCAGACCCCGTCGAGCCCACCCCAGCTCCCGAAGCTGCGCCTGCCGTCGAGACTGAGGCCGCCACCGAGCCAGCCCCCGCCAAAGAGGAAAAGGTCCGTGCCCGTGCCGTGCTATCGCCGGTAGTTCCCATGCTAACACCAACCCTCCTCAGAAGTCCCGCCGACTCTCCGCCCGCGTCGGCGACTTCTTCAAGCCCAAGCCCAAGGCGCCCGTTGCAAGCGAGGCCAAGATCGAGGAGGCCGCTGAGCCTGCTGCGGAGGAGGAGACCACTGCCCCGGCTCCTGCTACTACCACCGTGTAGTCCACTGCATTGACGCTTATCATCTCATCCCTTACGCCCTCATCTCATTTTCTTTATCTCTGTCCCGGGTCCACTCTTTTGCTTCCCTTTTTTTTTGTCATGCTCTCTCATACCCCGTATACCATACTGCATCCACCCCACCATCCCATCTACTTACCCACTTAGTACACTGCAATTCATGCTTTGCTTCCACAGCCCGCCTCGCCTTGTCATCTGCCCACCAGCACGTGTCTGACGCATTTTCGAAGCCCAGCCTGAGCCTTATTCATCTCTTCGCTAGGCTTTGTCTATTCATTTGTCTAGGTCGCGTGCTATGGCGAGTACCAAACTAATATTCAGTCCTCTGTCGCGTGCTATTCATTTGCCTGTCGCAATATATGGCGGCTATCAGAAACAGGTTGTGGCTGTTGGTGTCGCGTTATCTCTCAGCGTGCTAGTCTTATCTCTGCTGGGGCTTCTCAAGGGTCTTTGTGTCGGATCTTCTCATCCATCCGATGGACGGAGCCGGATCTCATAGCTTGTTTGTGGCGGGAGGTAACCGTTCTGGATTCCTTCTTCGCACTGGACGCCGTTCTTCCTCTCTATGCCGTCTGCTATTGAGAGTTCACAACCACAAAAAGTGCGACGAGCAATCTCTGATTTCAGCTTCTCGTTTCTCATTCCGCTGCACTACGAACAATTGCGCGGAATCGGGGGTGCAGTCAGGGGAACAGCAACGATTTATATTAATTGCGCGCTTGCGGGACAGATTTTTCACCATTTCACAGTGGGTGGCACACCCACACCTTGGCCCGCACCTGTAATCCTTGGACGGCGGATGGTTGAGAAGACGCAGATGCAGAGAATTGGAGGTGGGACTCTTCAACGATACATTTTTCCGGCGGGAAGTGAACAGATAGAGTTGATGTCTTGCACAGATGAGGGGAGGTCAGCTCGCGGGCGTTGATTGATGCACGGACGAAAAAAATTAGATTTAGTCTGCTGTCATAGGGGGAGAGAGAAAAAATTGCGCGTCGTAAGACAACATACAAGACTATTGACAATAGCAGCAACTTGTTTCGATCAAGTGACCTCGGGGTTATGGGCCCCGCGCGCTACCACTGCGCCATGCTGCTAAGAGACAAGCAGTCTATTGTATTCAGGGCCGGATAGAATCGTGGCGTAACTACGCGCACACCAAAACATTTGTGGCTTCGCAATATTTCTTTGAATGAACCTGTCGGTTTGTCCGGACAAAGATATGTAACGGAACAGGACTCCTACGGCGACACGTAGACTGAACTCTGATGCAGGACGCTCTGATGCGTGACGAACGAGCTATCTAGACCCGTGAAACTCACTACAGTGTATTCATTGTGAGAGGACCTCGTCTTTTCCGCTGTTCCTGTGTTGCGATCCACGCAGGCTCGCGTGGGAAGAGCAGCTATGGCGGCAGGACGAGCTTGATTTCGGCAAGTCCTCGGCATGGCAAGTCAAGGAAGTCCAAACTCCGACTATTTCCTTCGCTTTTTACTCTTCCTCACGTCCAAATGTACGCTTGTTGCAACCGTCTCGAGTGGTGGGCTGCCTCAGGCTCCACACTCACGTTTTCTTGAGATGTCGAAATTCGGATTTTGGAGATCCAGATCGCCACTAGCGGATCGTGTGCACACTGCTCACACACGGATCACTGCAGCTGCAGGATTGTCGCCGACCAATTGTTTTCGTGGCGCGGATCACATCAATGATCATGAACCCGTAAGTATAAAAGTCAGTCTCCCAGAGCTGATTCTATCCATAAACCTGCTCTTTTCACCCCCCACCGACTCCCAAATGGAATTTCACGACTACTCGGACAACGCCACTTTCCTCGAGGAAGGCCAAGTGGACTCCCCGGAGGAAAGCGAGGTAACGTGTATGTACCTCTCTGCGCGAATTGCACTGAACAACACGATTAGGACGCATTCCTCGTCAAAGCGTACGCTGCCACAATCGTTTTCGGCACCGTGATGAGCATCTTCGCCATGATCATCGGTTCTTGCGTGGTGTATCAGCACGACGAGGAAACATTCATCGCAGCCCTCGTGACGGCTGCAGTTGGTGGACTGGCCGTCACTTCCATATGTACCATCCCGCTTGCGTGGTCAACAAGGATTGCCGTCAAAGCCTATCCCGACTCGTGGATTCCTGTTGTGTTACCACTCTTGCTCTGTGTCGCAGGGTTCTTGCCGGCGTCGGGCGCGCTTGGTGTGTACATCATACGAAACCCTTCCTTTCCATACTCCGCCACCCTTGTGCCACATCTGCTGAGCTATGGCGTCGCCGCTAGGGTGGCTGAGACCGGCGGGCTTCTTTTGCTGGCCGTTCAGGCATTGCTTTTCGCGATTGCGCTGTGTGATTATCATGCGCATAAATCATGATATATGTATCATTTGTAAACATATGATGAGGTGTTCGGAATGCAGACCCTTGTACTTAGCACTCTTCGGGCTTATCCATATTCAGTGCCTTGTGAATATGTGTCGGTTCAACAGTGTTTTAATTGTAATTGCGTCCACTCAGAAGTCTCGTGTTCTATGCGCAATTTCCAGCAGTGCGGAGCCGCTCATTCAAGTTCACATCTAGACAGAATCCGCCTGGCGACATTGTAAGAGACACTGCGCCACCCAGTCGTATTTTTGGCCAAGTAACAACAATGTGCTATCAAGCAGCGTATTACATAACTGCCTCAAGGCTTATGCAACTTGTACTGCAATCATCCTACGCGGGCTCGCGTGGATAGCAGCGACGGTGGCAGGACGAGGTGGCAGGACGAAACAGGCCTCGGCAAGTACTCGGCATGCAAATCAAGAAATTTAAAACCCCGACTTTTTCCTTCGCTTTTTACCATCATCTTTCTCGCGGGTATCTGACCGACGACTGAACGCTCGTCACGCCCTTGAGATGTCGAGATTCGGTTGGACTTAACGCTCTTTATGCAGTTGTGAGATTCAGATCCTCAAGAGCGCCTACTAGTACACTGCTCACACACGGATCACAGCAGCTGCATGATCTTCGCCGAGTAATTGTTTTCGTGGCGCAGATGACATCGATGATCATGAACTGTAAATATAAGAGACAACTCACCAGAGCTGATTCTATCCAGAAACACACTCCTCCTACCCCACCGACTCCCAAATGAACCATCATGAATACCCGGACAACGCAACGTACCTCGAGACAGGCGAATTTGGCCCCCGGGTCCGAAGCAAGGTAATGAATATATCTCCCTTTCTGTGCTGGTCTCACTGAACAATTCGAGTAGGTCGCGATCTTCAATTACTTCATCAACACGATTTTTACCACAATCGTCTCCGGCACCGTCTTTAGCATGGTAGCCATGCTTGTTGGCTATGTGATGGCGAGCCCCTTTGGCGCGTTCCACGACGGGGAAACAGCCGTCGCATCCCTCATGACGGGAGCTATCGGCGGACTGGCCTTTGCTTCCATCTGCGCCATCCCGTTGGCGGTTTCAGGATCGTCCTCCAACGCTCACCCGAATCGTGGATTCCCTACGCCGCCGCGTTGGGACTCTTCTTCTTTGCCGCAGGCTTCTTCCCCGCCTCAGGCGCGCTTGGTGTGCACATCATACGCTACCCTTTCTCTCCGCAATTTGACGCTTTCGTGCCACACCTGATGAGCTACGGCGATGCCGCCTGGGTGGCTGAAGTCGGTGCGCCTACTGCGGTCGCTGTCCTGACATACCTTACGGCAGGTCTACGGGAGAGAATTGACTTACTACCGCGTGCATGATGTTTGCACTACTCGTAGACACACGAAGCATTTCTACACACGCAAACCCTCTTACTCTATCGCTCAATTGACATTTGTTGACTTTACGCCTTTCTTATCTTCCTGCAACGCCACTGATTTTATAAATTGAAAGATCAGTTGACGCATTGTATGCAGGTTCAGATTCATTGGTCTAGTACCAATCAGTCAAAGCGCGTGAACGTCGTGACTAAAGTGAGACATGACCTAGTCCTAGGGTTTACCGCTCTCCCTCTCGTCCTTGCGACCTGCCAGCATCTGCAAGTCATCCCAAACCATGCCAGTGAGCCGCGTATTTGACGTTCCTTACCTCGACCAATCACCCTCGGACCTGGTGGCTTGGGATTCGCTGATCTCGGGCAGAATGGATGGATGAACGCGAGGGGGATGTCGGTCGCGAATCGGGAGGACTTCGAGAGGCTGGATGACCTGATTGAGGATTTGTATCAGCAAGGGACTGATGTCAAGTTCTGGTGGGTCTCGAGGGAGTTTAACAAGGATGCGGATGAGCTTGCGCGGATCGGTTGCCAAATGTAATCGGTGGAGGAAGATTTCAGGTTTGTGCTTCCTAAACGTTACACTGCCCGGTTCTGATATGAAAGCAGTTCCTTGCTCGAGACAGAATGGTGTTCGAATGATGTGCGTGGGAGGCACGAGGAAAGTCTTGTCTATTATGTTATAGCATCCCTTTGGCGGAAAATGAAAATCGATTGAGCAAATCGGTTCGAAAGTTCAAGACATACAGTGTTCCAGATTCCATAGGCCAGTAAAATCTTACATTCAAGCAGCGGTCGGTCGAGCGATCTATATCTCCAAAAACAATTCCTATCCCAGTCGATAGCAGCAACTTGTTTCGATCAAGTGACCTCGGGGTTATGAGCCCCGCGCGCTGCCACTGCGCCATGCTGCTGATGTATGGCTGTCGCATTGCGTACACTCCTGGCCATAGTCTTGGCGTAGCTACGTCGCTGACAGAAACTCTTCCAGCACTAGCACAACGTCCGGTGCACGCTCAAGAATCCGCGTTCTGGCAGAACTTTCTTCACCCTCCGGGCCTCGGAAGGTCAACGACGCGCTCAAGAACGCGAACCCGCTCAGTTCGTGATTGACAACGAGAGATTTACTAGTTGCGTCGATGGCAGCAGTCGCTCAGCGCAGGTCCCCCTGTACAACTATGGTGTTTTTTTTTCTTTCCATGTCTGGGCTTGAGGTGAAAAGAAGTAAACATTTGAACACAAGGCGTGACAAATATGAGGAGGCGCGAAAAACAGTACAAATCTACTAGTCAACCACTACCCGATCTGGAATTGAGGCTATCAGATATCATCTACCCGAGAAGGGTGAAGAGCAGTGCAACAACAACACCGACAACATCATCGAGACTACCGGCTCAGTCAGAATGAGATACACAGGAGTCGCACAAACTTGACGTACAGCTTGACAACATCCTTAAGAATGCCGGGAACAAGGATGTCCAGGTCAAACAGGAGCTTGTTGAGGGCGAGGGTGAAGTTGGTGATGACAAATGGGTAACCGGGGGGCTTGCCCTTCTTGTTGGCGTTCGTGACGGAGTTGTTGATATCCTAGGCCCGCATCGCATCAGCGCCTACCCACGGAAGGCAAGGGACACTTACAGTGACGATTCCGGCCGCGACGGAAGCGATCTGGTCCTCGCTCTGCCTTTTGACCTTGCGGCCAGAAGCAGAGAGGGTTCCGAGGGAAGCGGTAGCGGTGTCCAAAGCATCTTGGACTTGGTTGAAGAGAGGATTGAGCGTGGCGCTGTTGTCCTGTCCGTTGGCGACGGCCGAGTCTAATGGATATCAGTATGATACAGCCGCCAGCGGCAAGGAGCAGTGTACAAACCGATCTGAGGAAGAACACGGTCGGTGGTACCCTTGAGGTTCGTGAGGACCGCCAGGACGTCGGCGTTGTCGCGCTTGACGACATCGGCGTTGGCAACGGTCAACGCGTTAACGGGCCCCCAAGACGTGTAGGAGAAGAGGGAGAGGGCGACAAAGGCGATGCGAGTGGCGAACATATTGAATAAGCTGCTGGTGCTGTTGTAGTACTGCTGTGGCGGCTGAAGGAGACACTTTTTCTTCACTTCTTTTATACTCGTAGAGGGCTACCTACTGTGCCAGATACGTCAGTGCATGCCCGAGCAATATGAGGTGATAATGAGGAGAGTACGCGAGGTCTACTTCGTTTCGATGCCTGATGTCTATTCATGTCACGGATGACAGCGAGAGAATTGATTCCTAGAGGCGAGATGGTACGCAGACAGTTCTGTCAGGTAGTGTTGATCATCTTTACGGAGTTTTGGGCTGTTGATAGAAGCATTTTAGCTGTCTGTTTTCTGATGCCAGTCCGTTGTGAGACCTACGTATGAATAATGACTCGGAGGACGCTCTCGAAAAACCAAGATCGATTCGCACGAAGAGGACAAGTCTACGCAAGCGACGGTTCAGTATCATAGAGGCATCAGCACTCACATTTGCGAAACGGGAGGGAGAGACCTCAAATTCAGTTACGAAAGTTGGGTGAGCGCAATACCTGTTCTTGATGATGAGCCGCTCGGTAAACCGAGTTTCCCAATCACCAAAATGCGTCATTGCCACGTTTGTCTTAAGCCCTTGTCAACGATTCGTTGAAAGGATGAATTCTATGCCGTCAAGACAAGTGCGCTTCCATCGTTTGGTACACAAGAGTACGAACAAATTTCGGAGAAACCGATGTTGTGCGAAGAGAATGGTCTGAGGCAGCTAAACCGTGTATGTGCTTGAAACCGTGCCGCATACGCAAGTGAAAGTATTCGTACGTGAGCGGTATCGAGTTTTGAGTTTCCGCGCCTCAAATTCCTCGAGCAAAGTTCTGACGTCCGATTGTCAGACGAACTGACTGCAGACGGCCATCACTGTGGAGATAATAAGAAGCTTTTGATGTGCAGGAAGAGACGTGCCAGGGTCGTTGAATTGTGTATTGTATCCGCTACCCGCAGCCTTGATACGAGTGCGCCGCCGGGCACGCATAGCGCCTCTTTTCGCCAGGAGAACTAGACCTCGGTCTTCACTTTACGCAATCCGGTACATTCCAAGCCGGTATACAGAAACGAGATGAGTACAGTGAAGACGCTCCATGCCAGATAAACACAAAGACCAGGAACAGTGTTGGTGGGAAGAGGAAAAGAGCGATGTGCTGTGACGTCATGACATCAACAGACTTCTCCTTCGCGAACCAGGATGTCTCGCCAAGCCAATCAAATCATACCTTGCGCTATATCTCATCATGTTTGCGCTTGAGCACGATTGCACGAGCCATGGGAACCTACAACGCGCTGGATTAGTTTGGGGGCAATGGGTCGACACCCGCTACTCGGAGCCGCACAAAATCGATTCACAGGCCGCCTTCTTCGACCTTCGCATGCTCACTCATTGAGGTGGGATAACTCTACAGCAATTGTGTCAGGGAATCGGCCTAGTCCTGCGCCTCGAAGCCCATACATTATTCAGTCTCACTGAGGTGGGATCACTCTACAGCAATTGTGGCAGGGAATCGGCCTAGTCCTGCGCTTCGAAGTTCATACATTGCTTGGTCAAACATTCAAGTTCCTCTATTCAATGATAATCAATCCATGACAGGCCATCTTTGTTCGCTACAGAATATGAATTTCTTTCTCTATCTTCGCACTAGCAATAAAAGTTGTAGACATTGATGGTGTAGTACGTGTTTCCCATATGGACTCGGGGAGGTGATGGGAGGTAGGGAGGGCTCCCATGGTACGTGTACGAGCTTTGCCTTTGAGGGAAACCCATCGGTGGACCAAACGAGGTTGGGCACTGGGCATACCCTGCCTGAGGGACAAACAGCTGTGGCTGAGGGACAAACGGCTGTGGCGGAGTAATCAATGCGCCACGATTGCTCCCACGGGAGGAGAGACACGAGCTCGAATAACTTGGGTTTGGAGCGAGCGGAGGCATCGTGAAGTACTGTGGAATCACCGGAAGCTGCGATTTATCATGATGGCGGCGGCGTCGAGAGGACCTGGATGAGCCGGAGTGAGAGCCTGGAGCCGAGAAGTAACGAAGATTCGCCTGGGTCAGGGCGGCCGGTGGCGAAGAGAATTGGGCATGACCGCCATTGTAGTATGCGTTCGAAGACGACGGGAAAGAGGGAATGTGACTATTATAGGACATGAGAGTTGGAAGTCAAGGGAGAAAATGATGAGTCGAGGAACGGCTGCCCTTTTATACGCTGCCCAAGCGCCACACTGATCACATTGTGACTCATGTATCACATCGATGTGCTGTCAACCGTTATCAGATCGATGAAGGGCGTACAGCCCGACGGAGTCCGAGACCTCCTCGCATTTGGGATAGAGATGTCGAGGCCTGGAGACTCGTGCTTGCAATGATCTCAGTATTGCGAACAAGAAATGGCGGAAGGCCGAAAAAGAGTAGTTCAGCAACGGAAAGATGAGATCTCCTGCTGACAACCGTGCTTAACGATTCACAACAACGAAAAGAGGTCTCGGATGGCTTCGCCTCAAAACAGAGCCTCCGTTGTATCCACTTTCGAACGAATCAGCCGAGAACGAGGATCAGCGAAGTCGGAGTATCTATGAAATTTAATTTGGTAGCGCCGCAAAACAAAACAAGAGATAAAACATAAGCATGGACCCACTCGCGCTCTAATGACCCATTCTCTCATTGACTATTTGCTGCGACACCCAGCGCTTCATGTTCTGCTCCTCCCACACCATCGTCATCGCATCGGCGGCGTTCTCCTGCGCTTTCACGACTCCGCGATCTGATTCCAGCCAGCCCTCGTCTTCCATAAACAGCTCCGTCGACTCCCACAGGCCAAAATACCGCAGCTCGCCACTCGTGTGGTTGTACTGGTAGTAGTTGTCGTCGTGAGCCTTGACAACGATGGTGGCGGGGTCGTCGAGTAAAAAAAGTATGGGCGTGATGGGGGCAGGGAGGGAGAAGCGGCCGGCTAGGGTGAGCTGGATGTCCCCGGCGTCATAGAGGTTGTGTCCGGGAAGGAGGGCGTCGAGGTGCGAGAAGTGCGTCCAATTGTGAGACCAGCCGGATGGGCATTCGAGGGCAGCGTTCACGAGGGTCCATGTCAGAGCAGTCTCTTTGGGCTGCTGTTGCCATGGGTAGCGATGTATGGATTTCTGCGAAACATTGGAGTGAATTTTGAAGACAGGGAACAAACACGCACGAGTTGCTGGACGAGAAGGGGGCTATATTCGCTGGGAGAGTGGCTCATTGCTGTGTGGTAAACGTTCGCGACCTGGACACGCTTTATATGGCGTAGTGACATGAGCCGTGAGCGTGTGAAGCACGAGGCAGCGTTATCTGTCCTAGGCGCGGTCTGGGCGGGTCCATGGCTACGCAGAGGCAATCGAGTAAATGAGAGGCCATCTTGTGGAGATCAAGGAGCTTTCAAAGTTAGATACTTGGGTCCAAGGGGGCGGGCGGCTTTGCGTCGTCCTAATCTTCGAAGCATCCAGTCGCGGTCTGGGTGGGACTGCACCTTCGCCGTTGTGGGGTCGCGATAGTGCGTATCGAGAAAGAGCAGCGGATGCTAATAAGACTGTATGTATAGACCATGAATAGAGCCGCCTGAGAGGCTTTGGCGAGAGCCAGGAGAAAAGACCATCGGCGTAAGGGTTCAAGTTGCGCACGTGGAGAAAACGTCACTGCACCTGGCGGAGGGTACTCCGCCGCCCTGCTTGCTTTCGAACCATCATCTCTTATGGCAAGGCCGCTTCCAAGACAGTCTCTGCTCTGCTCGTATTGTAACAACAAATCTCGAACACCGAATGAACTATCAATTGTCTATGTCAGTCGCTACAAGTACAATCCCTGAGAGGTCATTCTGCATTTGGATGACTCTTTACTCTATAGCTACTTCGTGTCCGCGCGGCCCTGCGCTGCTGTCTCCTCTCTGCTTCCGTCTCCTTGCGCACTTGCCGTCTCGGTGCCACGAACTGCGACTCTACCCTTTTCTTAGGCTCGACACACCTATCCGGCGCATAACATGGATCAAGTAGCTGTCTAAACGATGTCTGGAACTCGTGCATAAGGTCCTCCATGAGATGAATGGGATGGCCAGGTTTCCTCAGAATACGCCGTTGCACAGCGACCCATCGTGTAAGGATGTCGGATTCGTAGTCGTACAGCGGGATGATGGTCGCGGACCGTAGTGATATTACCGTACACCAGACGTATACGATAGTGGTGACCATGAAGGCATACCTTTCGGCATCTTCTGGTGAGTACTTCAGAAGGTTCACCGATGTATCCTGATTTGAATGCTCTTCTGACAGTGCTGGATCTACTCGTCTCATTCAATACGTCCCCGATTGCTGAGAGAGCGATAGTCTTACCAAACATAACCTGTAGTGCCTTTACACCGCCCGCGAGCTCCCCGAGTACACTTTGTAAATTGTACTCGGTCCGGTCACTCCTCCACCTGATTTTCGACGCTTTGTCTGGTACCACCCGCTCAACGTAGTGCGATATGACCTCGTTCATCACCTCCGGACTGCAGTCGACCGTCATATCAAGGGCTGTCACGCGAGGAGTAAGCCATAGCTGAATGGACGCGAATTGCTCCCTGTAGTCCTCGAGCCTGACGCCAATATCCGCGACACAGTACGTCCAATAGCGTATACTGCTCTCGAGATGAGCGTCTTCATAATCAAGCAGCCTTTCCAGCGTGAATTCCACGATGGAGAGGATTAATGCCGATAGTGTATTTTGAATCATGTAATAATCCTTTTTGGAGGCGTTTCTGAGCCCCATGATTTCTACGAGCCTGTAAGTTCCTTCTCATGATGTGAACGGTAAAAACAAACGTAGGACTGCTTCCCTAGTGCGCAGGAAGGCGCGGCACACGTTCGACGTCTCCGACAAGACACAACGAAACGCTCTCGAATGCTTTCCAGCCTGATGGGCCATATCGTCGAGTGTGCCACTTTGTAATAACCGATCAAACCGATCGTCGTACGTCGGACAAGTCGATTTGACGTTCTTCTCTATGAGTTTGTTCATCGCCTGACTGTCGTACGTGAGTGGTGTCGTCCGAACGCAGGAGATAGTGCTGACCTGTATCTCCTTACGGACCCCAGATATTGATGAAGCTCTGTCGCCACAAAGGTTGGGACTGTTGATTCTGAGACGGGGCACTGTTCCTGATATTTTATCCACGACGCGATAAGCTTGGGTGGCGGAATCGGGAGGTCGTAGGAGTCACTCCGACCGCTGCGAAAGTGGATATCTGAGAACAAGGGATGCGTCGAGCTCATGAACCACGGGTTTTGGATTGATTGTGGCGCTGAGGCCGGGGATGAGTTCTCTTTTGAGGCGATAGCCATGCAGACGTGTTGGTGTTGGTCAATGATGTAGATGGAAGTTGTTGAACTACTGCTGATATATATGAGAAAACAAGAAACTTGAGGCAGTGTTGATCGGCACAGGGGACAAATGGTGCGCAGATGATAAAGACGATCGATGATGTGCACTATTCGATTAGACAACTAACAACGTTTTGACTGACGCAAGAGTCAGAGACTCCAACTTCGTAATGCCTACTGGAGTGAACGTGAGGTACATCATACTAACCGCTGGGCCAAATCGTGAAATGAGAGGGATTCTCGACACTGTTATTTCGACGGCGCGGCTACCCATAACGTGACTGTCAACTTGAGGAACATAATGCAGGATGAGATAGTTAATAGACTGGGGAAGTAGACGGCGGACACGTAATGGCGACGCTACAGAAACTCTCCTTCTTTCGAGTCAAGTGCAAGAGCGTCTGAATCCGAAAATGGGCACCTGGCGCTCAGAGTGCCGCCGGCTCCTGTCCCGCTTGGCGCCGCCCGACCCGAAACAATAGCCGAACATGGGCGCTCTGTTTGCACTTTCGCCACTGTGTGGGGCCGAGTTGGTAGCATATTTTGCAGTGAATTATATGCCTGTGTTGTGTCTTAATCTCCCATTTGCGTTCTGAAGTTGGAGTTGCTATCGGCATTGGGCGCGGCCGTCAAGACACCGACTCGATGCTGAGCTTTTTCATCTATAAGTAATCGCTCCTGTTTCTCCCATTAGCTCTCGTATCTACTCAGCCTATGCTTCAGCCGATGTCTGGTAGTTCTGGCTGTTTGGTGCAACGAGGGCGGGGCAAGACGTACTAGCAATGGTGTTGTTTTCGGCGCACCTTCCACTTCGAGCAGGTACCGTGCACCACCGCTGTGCAGCCGCAACGACAATACTTTTCTGCTCTTGATCTACCAGGATTCCCCAGTAGAGGCTGACATGAGCTCACGGCGATGGCAATTGTTCTCGGTCTCAATAGTCAATTTGGTGACTGGTCCTCCATCATCCTCAATTGTCTTTCGACATCGCAACCACGTCGCACCGAAACAACGTACTAATTGTCTCGAAACACGCTCAGGTGCCGCATATGGCCTTAAAACAAAAAGATGGCATGACTATCCATCCATATAAGGATCCGACGTGAGATACCGCCTGCTCGTATACTTTATCGACCCCACTGCCGGACCAGTGTGACATTCCGCCATTATGCTTGCAGCATCGCCTACATCCTACTACCCACATGCTAACAGGCCGTCTGGCGACGACTTTGAAAGTCTTCGTCCCGAGTCACCGCCGGCCGACGTAGCAGACATGGCTCGCATGCGAGCCGACTTTATCCAATCCGGAGCATTTGACAGACTCGTCATGCAGCGCGGTCTGGAGGCGCTCGGGCTCGATGCCCAGCGCGACGTCAAGTTCAGAACAACTCCTTCCGACCGTCATCCCATCAAACCTCCACCTCGTGATTTCGGAGATGCTTCCTCGCATACGAGTAGTACTCGGACAAGTCTTGTCTCCAGCGCATCCGATGTCAGCTGGGCTAGCCGTCGGTCAGGCTCTGTGTCATCCGTCGGGACGAGCTTGGTGAGCGGGGCATCGACGGTGAACTGGCAGGACGGAGGAAGACGAGCTGCCACATCTGTTTCGTCATCCCAATCAGATTGTACAAGCGTCGTCAGTGGGACATCGACTGCAAACTGGCTGGCTGGCAGCAATTCCGGGCGATCGGGATCTCCTACGCCTTCTGACGCGACGAGTGTTGTCAGTGGTGTTTCGACGGTCCACTGGGATCACCAGCAGCGGCCGAATGCGTTACAACGCCGTCTCAATGACCCACCGACGACCCCCAAACTCGAGCTCCGCCAAAACCATCAGCAGAGTAACGGGGCCTTGTCTCCTCGTATGGTTCCGTTCCCCCCGAAGGAAGCACGGGATCCATTGAAATACGAGGTCGCTCAATACTTGAAGTTGTATGAAACGGCGGATGTCACAAGATTGGCTGAACCGTTTGGTAAGGTTGACTCAAACTACCAGTCCATAACTGACTCCTCGGTGCTAGCGAGACTTTGGATAAGCGCCAATGCTCGCCGTCACCGGGACGACACCTCCGTAACTTGGCCAGGGGACGGTACTGTTCTTGATTCCCAGGAAACAGCCAAACTTGTGATTGGCATCGGCCACGATGATTTCGGTGGCGAGAGAAACACAAAATGGTTCCTCGGAAGTCAGTATTTCCACTAGCCAGCTCCGCCTCGTATTGAGCCTTCTGGTGCAGGACTGTCCTCACTGGAGATCTTCATACCCGCCACTCAGAAATTCAGGACATGGAGTGAGTCTTACCGCGTCACGCTAGACCATCCTAACAATTATCAAGTGCTCAAAGTTCTGGAGTTGAACCCCAAGTCCAGAGCCGAAAAAATAACAGATACAGTGCTCCTCCCGGAGTGCCCTACGTCACTTTCTATTCGGAACGCTCAGAAAGAATGGAAATCGGTAGCTCATAAGCTGCTCAGACAACAGTGGTTGGTGGCCATCATGGATAGACAATATTTTTATTGGCATGACTTCGATTATGCAAGAGGTCAGAGAGATCCTGCATTGTACCTACTGGGTGGTATGCGCATGCCTGTCTTGCTTTTGTGACACTGACATTGCCCGTCAGATATCGAGTCTGCGTTAAGCCAGGCCGAATTCAGGGATTACAAGCCCAGCTTTGGAAAGCTGTTTTATAAGAGATGAATTTGAGATCATTGATTCAGCTTCACATGTATGTATACAGAATGCGTTCATAAGTTGGTATTCATGTGCTGTACACTAACCTCGAGGACGACAACGCCTGCAATCCTCGTGATCTGTGTACCGAAAAAGGAGCAACTACTTCCCAAGGTGTCGATTCGACAGCAGGAATCAGAAGATAGAAGGTTGCGAGCGTCAAGTTCGTGGACTCGAGCTTCAAGAGTGGAACGAAGGTATATCTCGTCGCTCACAACCGCATGCCGTTCTGGGGATGACAGCGGTTGCTGCAGGTACCAGTAAAGGTAGTAGAGGAACGCGAACAGGGTGATGGGCTCAGGGGAGTGGATATACAGTGGTGTGACAGCAAGGAGTCCTTTCAGCACAGGATTCGTCGATGTAACGCAAATGCATCGGACATCGGAATTATCGAACAGATGCCCCTCGAAGTCGGGCCGCGATGCCAGCTGGCCGGAAATTGATGAATCCCGACGAGTGTAGTACTGAGCGCGCTCGGGCGAGTGCCGCATGTCCCAGAGAATGCCCGCCATGAGAATGTATGCGTTGCTTGAATTTGATGATGAATCTGGACCTCGTTGGCAGTGGAGCTGGTAGTGAATGGACGAAGTATGCGGTTGTCTTTTGAGCGTCTTTCGTTGATGCGAGCGGAGACCAGGAACAGGAAAGGAGGTCCCCTCTGCACCTTTCTTGGTTCGATGGGACCGACGAGAGGATTTGTGATGCTTGGTGACCGCAGATGCAAATGTCTGAATGCCGCCTCCTTGAATAACTCGCTGTATTGGAAGTGTTCAGCACAGAGGAGTTTGTTTCAGAGGCTGACGTCACAAACCTGCGGAGGACTCTCGAGTCTTCGTAGGATTTGGAGCACACTTTGTAAGAATGCTTCCACCAAGACAAATCTCCCCGATCGTTTCGAGTCCGAGACGTTTTTTATGTTATCCAAGAGAGTCGAAATCATAGACCGATCTTTGAAAGAGAGTTTTTTCTCTGTGCGAGGAATATAAGACAATGCCTATCAAACGAGAGATTGCTCTACTCACGGATTCCCAAAATAGTCGGATCACCAAGAACATGAGTGATCAGATGGAACATCGATGTCGGCGTTTTCGTGCTTGCACCCGGGAGAACGTCACATACGATGTCCCGCACCAAAGCCAAGTATCCAATGCGCGGGGTCGAATAAACAGTTGTCGCATGATCGTTCTCAAGTGAACGAAAAGGTGGAGGCGCATAATGACTTTTTTCCTCGTTACTCAGTCCGTGAATAGAGTAGAAATGCGATAAACCCGCGATAATATCGATCAGGAGGGCCACCTCACGTTCAAAAGGAAAGTCTGTGTCACCTTCCGCCAAAGCCAGTGTCACCGCGACATCGGAAGGAGGAAACCCAGGAAATTCAAACGACTCGCGAACGACATGTCTGATGGCAGCCGGAGACATATGCTCGCTATCGAAGGCACAAAGAACGGAGTACAGTAGACGGCTCCAGCGATGAGTGCCTCGCGAACGTGGCAAACCCGACAAAATAGACCGTAGCGCGACGGCAATATCACCCGGAGGTAGTTCCGATACGGGCATGAGAATATCTCCGGGGAGGAGGTTCTTGAACAAATGGCTGTCTCGGATACTCATAAGGCCCCGGATGGCTTCGTGTTTCTCTGGCAGGTCCCTCGCATAGAGCCCAACTCCCGTCAGATTGGCCGACAGAGACAGAAACACATGACGGCGGTTGTAGAGGTCATGACAATCTTGGAAGGTGCCGTCAACCGCGAACAGTGCATCATGGAGGAGGGCAAGAATTAAACAGCACGCATTTTCTTCAGTCGGCTTATGAACATCAAAAGAGCACACAGGCACGTCGGAGGGGCCTGCAACTGCGTTTGAAGCACTAGAGGCCCCAGCCGGTTGTGATGAGTGGATCAGAGGACTTGGGGTGGTAATATCGGTCGACGGTGACAACCCAACAGCTGTTGGACTCCGACCTGACGAGCGTGGGGGAGAGCATTCACGACTGCTGTTGTCTGCGACAGGGATAACAGGTACAGTCCGTTGAGCTGAACGCCCACTGACTGGTCGATTCGGTGGTATGACGGTGGTGGTTTCGTGCATGGGTGGACTAGGCACCCTTCGGGACGACGTAGCCAATGAACCTGAAGGAGTGGTGGCCGGGCTCTGGTGACGATGAGCGGTGCCGTGCGGCCTGAGGGCAGGTAGCGGGACTGGTGGAATGTTATAGGGACGCCTCTCAGGCGATTTCCTGTCATGGTTCAGATCTGAACTTGTTGGTTAGACACCAGGGCGAGTCGAGGAGGCGGAAGAAAGCTTACCGGGGAGGGGGACTGATGGAATGACCGAAGCAACGGGACGAGTAAGACGCGTCTCCGCATGGGAGGAAGAACGCTGAACAGAGGCTCGTGTCGTGGGAGCCTGTGCGAAAGAGGCCGGCGATATGAGAGGCATACCGGGCGCGCCAGCCGACGTCGGAGGGGCGAAGAGAGGAAGAGGTGACGGAGGATTAGAGGGAATAACGGGCGCTGGCGAATAACCCGCGAACGGATCGTTGAATCGAGGGGAGGAGGACGCGTATATCTGAACACGTTCGCGATAAGGACTTGGTGACATCGTTCGCTATGACCATTGCCACAACTTTGCTTTCCTTCTTATAACCGCCCACGAGAACAAGCACATATCCAAGAACGTCGAAGAAGCTTGATGGGTTCTTGTTCGCAAAACAAGGACTTCTGGTCCTGGAGGGGGTTTTGTGGGTCCATTGATGTTGTGGGTGCGTCCTTGTTCTGCAAAGGATATATCAGATATGATCATCAGCGTCGTCAGGTACAAGTGCTTACCAGCAACCCGCCACAAAGAGGCTTCCGTCCAATATTGGCACTGTGTGAGTTGCTTTTACGACTCGATACTGCGATAACATCTACTACATGCGTCAGCTTGGGTATCAATGGAACCAGACCTGTGCACGAACCTCGTCCGGTTGGCGTCCGTTCGGTCGACGGTTTGGGCAAGAAGGATATTTTCTGTGACGTCATATGTGGGTCCTGGTTCCCTATCGACGCCTTGTACTCGAAAAGGCGAGTAGCTTGTGTTCTGAGTGAGTGATAGCACGAGGTTACGCGGTATACAGCGGTTCCAGACTTAGTTGTTAGGATCTGCGACGGTCATAGGGAAATCGAAGCTTCGCCACAAGGGTTCAATCTATTCCGGTACTGTAGATTCTCACACGTCCTATGATTGAAAGAGTTAGCAAGAGGAAGCACAGATGGAGGTACCACATACCATGAACATCATGATGCAGGGGGCGTTGTGTGCCGCCTCTCGTTCCGTTCTCCTCGACCCGTTGCATACCACACTCTTCAAGAGACAGATACGTCTGCCTTCGACTTCTTGCGTAGTACACAATCCCGAAGGGCCGTGACGTCATGTGTGGGTCCCAGTTCCCAATCCTTGTACCCGAAAGAGAGACTACTTTGAGGTCGCTGATCGCGGGGTAACAGTAGGAGCACGAGGGTACGAGAGCGCTGGTCTGAGATCTCGAGTAGTGAAAAACGAAAAGACGCATGATGGTGGCGTCCAGACCTGAGGCGATGTTTAGCCGAAAGAAAACAACAAGGGAAGTCTAGATGGACGTACAGTTTGCCTGATGAGAGGCCACGCTACCCGAGAAGCAAATGACGCAGCCAACCACATATCAGCCCAGCGAAAGGCCCATACCAATGGACGACCAGAACGGACACGTTCTCTCTAGTACTTGCTTTTTCATGGGGACAGGAGGAGCCGATCCCGTTCTTGCATTTTCGATTGTGTCGAGGAGGGTAGGGGCCATGCCGGAATCAAACCAAGGGTAAGGATTTCGCAGCTAAGTGGTCACGGCCTCCGTGAACATGTGTATTCTGGTGCGTATACATCGCAAGACTCGAGGGGTATAATAGAGCCTGGGGACAAAATATGAGCCAACCAGAAATTCGCCTCGACTAGACCCAATCCCAACCTATCGTCAAAGCTCCTTCAGCCGTTATCGTGCATAGGTGTGAGACTAACACGATATGCCCTCGAGTAGACGTGCTAGCGCACAGAAACAGCAGTTCGAGAGGTCGATGGAGGACGCCATCGATGATACAGACACACAGGACGGTGCTGGCGTTCGGAGGAGATGCTGCTCGTACAGTCTGGGCGCCGTTCTAAACGGGACAAAAGACGGTGGTGAGTGGTGGGCTTTCGCAATGTGGGGTAGAAGGGAAAGTAGGTGAGACTCGGCCGGTCGGGATTGAAGAATGGCCATAGGACAGTGAGTTGGGTAGACATACCCTCAAGTAGCTTTAGCTTTACAAGCCCACTCTCTCGGCTGGTGCTCCGTCCATGTACGGTGTTCGCCTAGGGTATGTGCCTGCGTATATTGCGATCAGTTCCGTCCATGGGCACACAAGTGGAATGAAACAAGGTTCAGCTACACGGTAGCTCGAGCTTTGCTACATAGAAGGGAGCAAAAGACTAGGAACGCACCGGTTTACAATGCAAGCGTCGGCACATACAATATATCGCGTTCGTTTCCGCATCCGAGTCCTGTTCGCCCACGCCACAACATCTGGTCCGTTATCAAGATCATGAAACCATCGATAATAGCTCCATGTCGCATTCCGGGCGGGATGGGGAGAGCCCTGGGTGTTTTGACGCGTTTTCGTTCCGCGAGGTCATGGTCGAAAGGCAAGCATCGAGTCGTGGCTGTGCAAAAATTGCCCACGTGTACGCTTAGCACCGCCACTCAGTACTCAGTTGGAAACAAATCATAATGCTGTCGTTCATGAGTTCATTCGTAGTTAAACACAGACATATAGTCCAGTCCAAGAGAGCTAAGTAACAGGAAAATTATCACTACAGGAAAGAAATAGAAACACCTAAATTGTTCAACCCAGATTTGTGTGGAACTCCTTCCCTATCATTCATATATCAACTGGCGTCTTCGCTCGTGCAGCAGAACAACCACGTCAAAAGAGAGACAATGAGAGAGTTAATCAAGGAAGAGACAATGAGTGAGCTAATGACACCTCCCAGACAAGCAGCACCAGCGGCATGGCTGTTGCTCATCGCCTGCGCGCCAAGCTCCGTCGAGATCTGACGCAGGACAGACACACCAACGACGCCGGTGATGGCGCCAAATACTGCGGCAACGCTAGAGTGCAGAATTGAGTGCGCCAGAAAACTCGCCACGAGCTCAACAGCGTCGACTTTCCCTCGCAGATGCGTCAAGACCAGTGGCATAGTGAACCCGGCTGAAAAGATAGCGCCACCGAGCGCACCAGCTGCAGCCGAGGCAGCGTATGTCTTCCCATGGGTGTAGTCTTTGGCTACGAGCATGCGGTGGCCGAAGACGAGGGAGATGGTGCCGACAAGGGCTCCGACAAGGATGATGAAGACGATGAGCTTGATGAGACGGAAGCTCCGGCTCGTGGAGCCGAAGAAGATGACAGTGCGGCGCTGTACAACGGGGCTGGGCGCCGCCAAACGCATGATCACGTTTGGAGTGTAGGGAGGGGGCGGATCGTCATCCCTGGCAGACGCGTTGACTGCCTTCTCGACATCGACATCGCTGATATGGGAGCTGTGGTTGTTCATGATGAAGGATGGAACGTTGTTGGTGGGGGCACTGGTCGCAAGAATGAAGAGAAGTGTACAGCCGTTTAGTGGCTGGCCCTCACCTCTTTATATGAGCGGGTTCGTGGCGCTGATCTGCGATTGTTGGGTATGTAATAGCAGCCACAATTGATGGAAATGGAAAGCGCTTACCTTCCGACGACAAAAGGCTGTACATCGACGACAATCGTGGGTGGATGCTCATAAACCATGACTCGATATCAATCATAGCCAACTTGTGCGTGGTCGAAACAATGACCCGTCGAAACTTCCAATTTGTTGAGGACGAAAGAGTGATCCGTAAGGTCAAGAGCGTCGTGATAGGCTCAGATGAGATCGCCTCCGGTGCGAATAGGTTGCAGACGCCGATTATAATGCTGCGCACCTCTCCATTCATGATCTTCTAGAGCGGCTCTTCAAAGGTCGTCATCTCCAGTTTGGCACGGAAGATGCAAGGTTTAAGGTGTCGCGGTTGAAAGTCGAGGCGCAGCATCCAGTACACTAGGGGAAGACAAACGTCGGCTCCAGATACTGATAGCGGACATTGTGGACGGAGCGAAGGAACGTCGGCACCTAGGCGGCATTCCCAAAATGGAGTCCGGCGGTCGTTCAAATCACTTCAAAGTCCGACTTTCATTGATCTGTTCTTCGCCTGTACTTACAGGCCGGGCACCCCGAAAAACATGGACAATGGTGAGCTCGAGGCACAACGACTCAAGTCAGGAAATGCACGACGCAAGCTGGAAGAGCCGCCAATCATGGACAACGTCTCGTTTCCTCATGCAACTCATTGCAGGAGTTCTCTGGAAATGAATTTTGGCTGAAGTATGACTAGACTATGAGCTGTAGTACTAGTAATGCAAGTTTCTCAGCGAGGCCAGGAAAGTGATAGTATTGTCGACACACTGAGAGCCTGTTCGGCAGATCCCGACGCGGCAACACGCGTTTCGGTGACTTTCCTATCTTGATTATAGACCACGACGAGCAACGAGTTTCCCATTGTCAGTGCACGTACGTCTCTACCAGACAGATCTAGCTCATTCCGGCCTCTGACAGTCTTTTAGGAACATGTCAGACGCATTCTTCAGCCAATTCCCACTCGACCATCGCATGGCTATGGCCGACACCCGCCCTGGCACTTCCATCACTACAGACATGTTTGGGACCACGGTTGTCGGCCCACGCACATTTAAACCGTCACCAGTTCTCCGGGATAAATCCCCTGCCAACCTCATCGCTCCCTCATCGCCATTCTCCAACGTCTACTGGGCAACTATGCGCGAGCCGACCAAGAAACTCGTTGATACGACCACAGTGCTGATCGCCATCGATGGCGCGTGCTCAGGAAATGGCACGCCCGCCGCGCGTGCCGGACTCGGTGTCTACTTTGGTCCCAACTCCCCTCACAACGTCTCCGAGCGCATATCCGGCGCACAGACCAATCAGCGTGCGGAGATTCTCGCCGCCACAAAGGCGTTACGGACAGCGTCTGACCTACTTCGGGATACCTTCTCTGTGAACAAGCTTGTCTTGCTCTGCGACTCCAAGTATGTCGTGGACGCCATGACAGATTGGATCTTTACTTGGAAGGAGAACGGTTGGAAGACGTCGAAGAGAACGGCGGTCACCAATCGGGCTGAGCTGGAGGAGTTGGATTGTCTTATTGACCAACTGGCAGAGGATGGCCTGGACGTGATGTTTTGGTTTGTGAGGAGGGAGGAAAACGCGGACGCGGATCGTTTGGCAAAGGCTGCATGCGACGCTTGATCGCGGATCGTTTGGCAAACTAGACAATGATCTGTGAATGGAACTTGGGGCATCGGTCATCATTAAATAAAATCATGTTTTGGCATACATCATCACTCAGAATGGATTACCAATGAGCAACATCAGAGTAGGTACGTCGAGCAATCAAAAACTTGAACTTGAAGGCACTATGCCACAATTGCCACGTGGCGATTGTTTTGCCGGCGGCTGCAAATTTCCCAACAACACCTCTACCTTCCGTACATCGACGACGAAGAATTGGATCGCATTCACTGTCTTGGCTTTCTGTCTTCTTTCCCCCTTTGCACAGAGCATGCCCTGCCTTGACTTGACAATCTCACTCTGGCAGCCCTGAGCGCCATGGCTCTGGAAAACTTATTGTTTTCGACATGTTCTTTTGTGTCCGCTGTCGAACCGTCTCTAGCCCGCAACAAGCTCCTCGTAATGTAGACAATACTGGCCCAAGCGTCGCAAATGCTTCCACAGTCGCTATGGAAGCATGTTCCATCGGATAATCCTTCCGCGACCATGACAATTGTAGATCAGACCACTCCGTCGACCGTTGGTCCCAGCGCGAAAGACAATAAGTTTTAAGGTGAGTATTGTTTTGGATCTCCAATGATATTGGCGTACTGACTACGATGCCCAGATACATAACGTAGACTTTATCATCCCCCAAGTCTATTACACTCGCCCACTTGTCGTCTCATCATGTCCCGTATCCGCACAGCACACCAAGATGATCCATCCATCGTGGACACGATCGTTGATTGTGAACCATTCCTGAAGAGCGCACACTTGGGGCGTCTCACAATCCTCCCCACCACACGCCTATCCGCCCCAAGCCTCGTGAACCTCAAGCTATCCCAGTGCACCATCTCCTTGCACAAATTCGCATCCATTTTCTATTCCCTCCCAAGTCTCGAGGTCCTTATCACTCGTGCCCTATCGCTCACGGACGTGGTGGAGCCCTCCACCCCTGTTCCACAGACGTGCGATCAGCTGGCTGAGTCGAATCGTGAGATGGAAGATATGTACTGTCTGGAACGTACAGTCTTCTCTCACGACTCCGCCGTAATGATGGTTTACGGTCTGAATGGGTTCAGCGTTGGGAGGGAAGGCGGGAAACATCTGGCGTCCTTGGATATGACGCTCAAATCTCGAGGGGAGTTCCTCATATGGGACTATCTTGCGTCTTCAGGCGCGCTTGCGGACGTGTTGGAACTGACGGTCCGAACGGAATGTCTCAGCGATGCGATGGTGCTCCGCATGCAGCCGATGGTGGACCGTACGAAGACTTCCTTCCGCATCTGTGAAATATCAGGTTAGTGCGCAATCCCAGTCCTTCACTACACTTCACTCAGTTTTTTTCCAGCATTTGCAACGCAGGATCGCTACGAGTTTTCGACCAACGAAACATTGGATCTGCCCCCGACTCTTCGTCAGTTCCAATTCGAAATCGGTATGGACGAAATGTGGACGACCGTCTGCGCACCGGCTCTCTTCTTCTATGCGGACTGCCTCAACTCGTGTACGGCCCCACTAGCATCTGTGGGCATTGAGTTCTGGCTGCACATGGAGGAGCACGTATTGACTACACTGTACCCTCGCAACGATGTACTCCCCGCATTCGCGGCACTCGACGCAGCTCTAGTCAATTCGGCGCTCAACATCCAGCACCTCGAGTATAGGGTCTGCACCGCTGCCGTGTACGGCGAGTCCTTCGGCTCAGAGGGAGCCAAGTCAGTCTTCGAGACCTGGATACATGAGTTCGGGCTGACCAGGGCCGGATTGGAGTTTTTCGGCTGGGTTCCCGATGATACTTTCGCAATGGACGTCGACGCCGGAAACCAGGCCACAGTAGGCTCGATTGAGTGGGGGCAGGGGTTTCGTGGACCGCCGGTCCACGACGTAGATTGGGAGATTCCTGATGCCAGGAGTGTAGTACCATCGACAGTCGGGCGTCCAGAGGGATATATCCTTCCAGCGCAAACAGAGAAAGCCGCCCGAGCCGCTCGACGACGTAACCAGACGACGATGCCTGCACTGGACCCGATGACCTTCAGCGGCATGTCGAAGAGGGATTTGGAGGCACAGATGTCACTGTGGGCTGTGAAGAGGAAAATGAATCCGAAGACTGGTCTGAATACGGCGGAAATGAGAGAGGAGCTCAGGAAAGCTGTCGACTGGTATGAATATCGATTGCTGACAAAGCAGGAGGGCGAAGATGTTTGGGACGTAGAAGACGAGAGTGAACGCGACGACACTGTATAAATGTACGAGTATGATGGAAAGCTGTAACCTGTATATGAGCCATCGAATGTATATTTGTGTATCTATGCAATGCCACTGCTGCGGCAAATAGTCTATGTCTGGCTGTACGGTGAAAGATGAGTACAATACTACCCGCAAATCGCGCTCTTGGATGATACAAATAAATCTTTCCAACTTTGCAACATAAATCCTCGAATAGAATAGTCGTCGGACACGTGTGAACCAGATGCGCAATCAGAAGTGTATACATCGTTGAACCTGCGATTGCATATATCACTCAATAACGTGGAGGGCCGAGAATAAATGTACCGAGAAATCTTGGTTTGCTTCCATCCATGTCATTCTCCCTTGGCACCATCGTAAGTGTACTTTCGCAGACTGTTGTCGACTAGAACATACCCTTACTGGCGTCGCAGCGTACTTGGTGCAGAATAGCACAGTGGTTGCTAATTGACCGGATCGAGGCTTGGTGCCAAAAATAATGAGATCATTCCGCATTCGTGGGGTATGTAAAAGAACTCGAGACTCTATTCGACGTAGATCTCCATCATATCCTCTTTATAAACAGGCTTCATAACCACATCCCCAACCGCCCTCAGGATGGCCACCAGCTCCGCCCTCATCTCTTCCGCCGTCTTGCTCTGCAAATCCGACACCACCCCAATTCCGCGCCACACCATCAACTGGTGCCGCAGATCGTTTAGGTGCATCCGCATGATGCCGCCTTCGTGTAGGACGAGGCCTTGTGCGACGAGGGTGGAGAATGTGAGCGGTCTGGGCACGGTGATTTCTTGGGTTAGGTCTTTCCAGTGGTCGATCGAATCCGCCTCCGAGTCGTTGGTGGGTAAAGGGGCGATAGCGCCGATGGGGTTGGAAGGGGAATCGAAGAAGGCGTTTCGGGTCTTGGGGAAGAGCGTTGTGAGGACGGTGTTGGTGTTGATGCTTGGGGGAGAGATTTCGAAAAGGACGGCCTGGAAAGTGTGGGTGGAGAGCGCATGGTCGAGGTGCTGCATGCCCTGGATGAACCGGTCCGGATACGTTTCGGGGAGGGCAAGTTCGATGCGCACGGTGGGAAGATCGCGGAGCGTGGATGCGAACCACTGCAGGACGTACACGTCCGGGAGGGTGGTAACGTCGAATGCCAGTTGTGTCAATGTGCGGGGGAGGGAAAGGCCTTGAAGATTCGTGCGCGTCATGGGATCGCGCCCTGTCAGACGGTGCGTCAGCATACGCATAAGTTCAATCGAAGAACAACGTACACTTCAATCCACGGATGTGGAGACTATTCGTAGTCTTATCAAGCATCATCTGCATTCTCTCGAGCATCGTGTGACTGAGAACCGTCGTGCGCACATTAAGGTGCATGATATCGGCAATGGCGCCTGACGTAGCGAGGTAGTCCCACAGCAGAAAGTCACCAATGGTAGACAACGCTACGTCGAGTGTCTTGAGACTGAGGCCTCGAGCCGCGAACGGAGCAAAGTCCCGCCGTATGGCTCGGCGCTGGTTCGTCATCAGCCACGCATCGTAGCTGTTGGACCCAGGAAGGTGGATGCGTTCCGGCTCTTCCACATTACCACGCGCGGGGGTGCCGAGCAGGGTGATCCCCCGCAGAGTGAGAGCCTGCAGCCGGGGGAATGCGGCTAGGAGTTGGGAGAAGCAGCGCTCGGGGATGTGGCAGTTTGTGAGTGTGAGCTTGGTGACGGAGACGGAGTAAAAGGCGATGTCTGGAAGGTAGGTTGCTTTGAGATGGAGCGAGTGGAGTCGGGGCATCACTTCGAGGAGTCTGGGTATGGTGTCGGTACGGGATAGAGGAAAAGACACGGATGGGTCATCAGGCTGGGATGGGACATAGAAGTCTTGGACCAGAAGGGATCGGGGGTATTGGCGCAGATCTTTGTTACTGGCGAGAAGGTATACAAGGTTGCCAGCGGTGATGAACGCATCAAAGTTCTTCGTGCTGTCGTCAAGCTTCAAGGAGAGGGATTCAAGTCTCTTGAACTCGAACTGAGGGGCGGTGGATTGCATGGTGGGATTATCTGAGAGACAGCTTTGCTTTTTCGTGTTATATGCAGCCTGACAAGAGGAACGATAAGATAAGAAATCGGTGAAAACAATTGGAGTCGACAGTTGACCTGGGCGCCATGGCTGAGACGGTGACAGAGGACATTGATGGTTACCGAGCAACCGGATGGTCCTTCGCAGGTTCGTCAAGATTCAGCCGCCGGCCTGAGTTCGCAAGCAAGTACAAACCGACGGGAATTCCGCTCCGGTCGTGCTTGGATCGGTAGTACCAGCTACCGCCTCTCACTACAAACCAGGGACGATTTTCACCAATCGGGACTTGATCACCAACCAACATGTCGATAAACGCGAAACCGCCGGCATGGCTGAACGGCGACGTTGACAGGTGGCGTCCTCGTCGTCTGCTTGGCTGCAAGCTCCAGCAATTTCACATGACGTCGATTTCGGCGCACTCATCCCTCCACCATCCACCATCATGTCCTCGCCCAAATCCAAAGGCGCCATCTCGCGCGTCGGCGCACAGATCCTAGCGGAGCGGACGCCATCGTCGCCACCACCCTCTGCGTCGGGTGCGTCGCTGTGTACAACTCCGGTATCGGGGGCGTTGGTGCGTACGGGTACGAGAGTCTGGATTTCAGGAGTGCTGCGCCGGTGCGTCCTAACCCACACCCCGCTGGATGTACTCGTAGGCTGGTGTGTCGCCGGCGGATCTCGAGGGCAAGGACCCGGGGTTGAGTGGGCTGGCTGTTGCTGTGCCGGGGGAGTTGAGGGGGTTGGAGGCGTTGCATCAGAAGTGGGGGCGGTTGCCGTGGGCGCGACTACTCCAGTCTGCTATCGACCTGGCGAGGGATGGGTACCCGTTCAGCGAAGACTGCGTGAGGGTGCGTGGCCTGCGCGTTGGTCGACGCGATGGATGCTGATGCGAGTGACAGGTGATCAAGATGCACCTCCCACCAGGATCGACAGACCTCGCGGATTCGTGGGTGCACAAACACCCCGTTTTGGCGAAGGAGATCACCAACGGCGATGGGACTTTCCTCCCCTTCGGTACCCCCGTTACGAGATTCAAATTCGCCGACACGCTGGAGACGATCGCGAAGAAGGGCGTTAACGCGTTTTACGAAGGCCCGATTGCGGAGAGCATGGTGGACGCTGTGAGAGCGGAGGGTGGGAAGATGACGCTTGAGGATTTGAAAAGTGCGCTTCCCTTCCATCCATTCCGTCCGCTGCCTAACCAGGAGATAGACTACGAAGTCAAGTACACGAAACCGCGAAGCCTCGACTACAAAGGCTTCAAAGTCACCGCCCCGTGCGCACCCGCGTCTGGGGCGGTATGCTCCTCGCTCTCAGCATCCTATCCCACTTCCCGTTGTCGGAATGTGGGAGCATCCAAGACGCACACCGGATGATCGAGGCGCTCAAGTGGGCGTACGCGCATCGGACGATGTTGGGCGATCCGCGGTTCGTGGAGGGGTTGGAGGAGAGGCAGGACGAGTGGGTGCGGGAGGGGAGGGGGAGGGAGATGGCGGGGATGGTTGAGGAGGGGAGGACGTTGGAGGGGGGTGTGTATAATCCCGAGGGGTGCGTCCTCTTCGTTCTTGGGGGTGGGGTGTTGACATGACGGTTTCAGCATCGAAATCAAGGAAGACAACGGAACAAGCCATATAATCGTCGGCGATTCGGACGGGCTCGTCATCACCCTCACCACCACCGTTACGCTGTACGTCTCCCTCTCCCCCTCCCTTCCCCCTCCCTTCCCCTTCCCTCCCACACTCAACCCCCCACAGCGACTGGGGCTCCCGCATAATAACCCCCACAACCGGAATAGTCCTCAACAACAACATCGAGAATTTCTCCGTCCCCGGTGTAGCAGTGCGACTCGGACCGCACGTCGCCGCACAAGTTCACGCCATGTTCACGTTTACCCCGATCCACGTTCACGCCCGCATTCCGTTCACGGTTCACACTCTATTCACATCCACTTTGAACTCCGTACCGCTATTCATTCTGTACAACACTTTCTCCTTCTGTTTTCTTTTACCATTCTATCCGACTCGTATTACTCCTTCCGTACGTATCCCGTTACAACACGGGAGATCTCACATATAGTTACTTCAACTGTACTATTGTACATCACTACCCCCCTCAATCTTACCCTCACATTTCGATTCCAGAGCAAACAATTCGATTACAAGAGCTACAGCAAGATCTACAGAGCCTACGACGTCCCAGAGCTACACGCGTACCCGCTATCACTACCTTCATCGCACTCGATCCCCGCTTCTGCGCTAGCCTCCGTGCTTACGACAACCCTCGCAAACAAATCGTCGACCTCAGGATTAACGTCCGCTTCGACAGTGGAGCCCACCGCGAGGGGAGCTGTCGAGCCAGAAGCCATCAAAAGTTGAGTGTATCCACTAAGGAAGTGCATCATATCATTCCGAGAAC
This sequence comes from Strobilurus orientalis, assembly GCA_019915145.1. Taxonomy (NCBI): domain Eukaryota; kingdom Fungi; phylum Basidiomycota; class Agaricomycetes; order Agaricales; family Physalacriaceae; genus Strobilurus; species Strobilurus orientalis. The sequence goes on along the minus strand of JAHLML010000015.1, from coordinate 109,497 downwards.
CAAAGCCCACCGCTACACAGAGATTATTCGAGCATAATGGCACCACCACCACCACCAGGAGGTGGATCAAGTGGATCATCGCAGAATCCACCACAGAATCAGCCGCAGAACCCACCAAACCCCACGAGCCAACAGCAGGGTCAACAACAGAACCCACCGACTACGCAGTCACAGCCACAGACACAGCCATCTCAGATGCAGGCATCACAGTTCACATACTCTCGCCTACTCGTTCCCATGCCCATTGCTGGTGCTGTGGGGAGTCCGTACTACAACGGATACTTCACCAACGACTTCCTCGATGCTATCATAGGCCATGGAGTCAATGCAGGCATCACCAACAAGGACGAACTAGTCGACTACATCGTTCGCTACTCCTCTGATGAGGTCAAAGAGTACATCCGCTACCTTCCCGAGTTCGATCGTGACGTGCTCAACCGTACATGGGATCAAGCCACATTGACGTTGAAGAAGCTATACGGTGCTCGAGATGAGCCCAAGGAGTACACACTGGAGGAATTTCAGGTGTTCATTCACACCAGTGCAGCTAAGTCAGCCTTCACTTCACGAGAGGAGGTACTGGAATATTACCGCAGCTTCATGAAGAATGCCGCTCCTCTTCGGAAATCAGGCATGATTGGTGACAACCGTTACCATAACTACTTCATTGAAGGCTTGCCTACGTCCATGAAAGACTGGTTCTTCGGTCTGCTTCCAGATACCAATCGCAAGAAGGCCAATCCGCCAACAATCCTAGATGCACTTGCTATACTCGAGTCGCGTTACGACAAGGACAGCATTCTGTACGAGCCTTGGAAGCAGAGCAGCTCTTCTTCAGAACGCAGAGTTCACTTTGATGACAAAGGAAGTCGAATTGACAACCCAGAGGCTAGAGCGTCACGGCCGCCTACACCGAGCTCCTCAGCTAAGTCCAAACAGACCAATCAGATCGATGAGTTGACAGAGCAGCTTCGTCAGATGAAGATCAGCCTTGCAGAGATGCAACAGAGCAACCGCCAAGGAGAATCCCGCTTCACACCTTCCAACACCAATGCTGTCGGTGCTTTGCCCTATGTCCGCTGCTGGGTGTGCGGGAAGTACCAGAACACACATCCTGCTAGTCCGCATCGCTGCCCAGTCACCCCAGAGCTGATTGCGGAAGGCCGTATCAAGCTGAACGGCAACAAATACTCCTTGCCTGACGGCTCGGATCTGCCATATGTGCCAAAGTCATTCCAAACTGGTGATGGTGGTCTCGCAGACTACCTTCGAGCACAGTCCGCTCCACCACCTACGACACGTACCACCGCTACCGCGAGCCCCGTTGGAGCTTTTGTTAACAACGGCGGTAACCTCGTTGAACTTGGCCGTGGTCTATTTGGCGTTGCAAGTCTGGCTCCGTTCGAGTCACATCCGGCCACACGGTCACAGAAGGAAGACAACCGCTACAACCCTGCAAAGCGCGGAGATACTATTCCTCAGCCAAGAGTCATCCGTCCTGGTCCAAATGTGCCAAAGCCTGAACAGCCAGCACCACAGCCAGCCTCGACAAAGCCGCCTGGCAAGCCTATCTATGTTCAGCCACCCACAAACCCTATCAATCGTGAGGATGGATGGAAGGCTTCTCAGCCATCGAGAGACAAGGATACAGAGATGAAGGATGGGACCAAAGGAGCTAAAGATAAGTCAACCAAACCTCGAACTTGGCATTATACTTCCGATGTGCAGACTGGTGTCGATGTCAAGAGGGTCTACGAAAAGATGATGGATGGCGCAATTACTGTCTCAGTCAAGGAGCTGATTGGGATGAGTCCAGCCTTGCGTCAGACTGTCAGTGATGCAACCAAGTCGCGTCGGGAGTACTATACTTCCGCTAAACCAGCTGAGTTCTCAGACTACCAGAGTCCAGTCGAGGTCATTCATGGATTCCACGCTACAGAAGGATCACGCTACGCAGGAGCTCAGCTTGAGTTCGATGCAGATCACATCGACGAGGCTACAGAGTTTCTACAGTTTCACACCAATGCAATTCAGGTCATCGATAAGCCACTTTTTGCAATGGTCACTGGTGTTGTTACACTGAAGATCAACGGGACTACCTTCCGCGCTATGATTGACACAGGATCAGAGCTCAACATCACTGGTAGCAAGGTCGCTGGACGTTGCGGTCTTGCGCTTGACTTTGCGGGAGCAAACTGGCAGCTGAAGGGTATTCACGGCAACCCCGAGCGTCTTCTTGGATGCTGCTTGGATGCGCCAATGACAATTGGAGCACACGAGTTTCCACATCATGTGTTTGTTTCAAAGATGGAGTCTATTGGTTCAAACTGCGATATCATACTTGGTCAGCCTTTCCTTCACTGGTACACTGCACGGATTGACTACGCCCGTACGGGAGAGGTTCAGCTCATTCTCTGGAAGCGCGGAGACAAAGACCAGCACTATGCGCCTACAGTCTCTATTATGATTGCTGCTCCCGATGATCCTCGCAACCAGACGGAGATCAAGACAAGTCACGCTCATCCTACCTCGCGCATTGAGGAGGTTGAGGACATCGAGGCTATGGGTTTTTGAGTGTGGAGTGTGAAGAGAAGGTCTTCCACTCCAGTGCAACAACACTCGGAAGATCCTTCGAATGCCTCATGGGCAACCCTGCTTTTTCAGATCACGATTTTCTTATGGGCACTCACCCGCCCGACACCTATGATGCCCTGATACATGACTACCTCATTTCCTCGGGTACAAACCCAACCACCATTCCTTCTACGCCTTGGACGGATCGAGCATTGAGCTCATACACTGCCTACACTACCAAACTGGAGACATCAGAGAGACCAAAGAAGACGGGACGGAAATGGAAGCCGGAACACCGCAGATACAGACCTGTTCCTTCTTTCATGCCCGACCCCGCAGCGCAGGTCTTCAAAGACATTCCAGAACTTCCACCATTAGACATTCCACTCAACCCTCCACCAATCCACGAGCTTCCATTCACAGATCGAATCACCCCAGAACGCTTGAACATCCTGCTGTCCAAGATTCCCGAGGGTACACTATCCCCTAAAGCCACGCGAGCAATCGCATATGTGGTAACACACCGTGCCAAAGCCTTTGCATTCGAGTACAGCGAGAAAGGAGAATTCAGCCGGGAATACTATCCTGACTATGAAATCCCTGTTATCGAACACACACCCTGGCAGAGACCCCCAATTCCTATTCCATTTGCCATCAGACATCTGGTACGAGAAGAGATACGCCGTCTAGAGGATGCAGGCAAATTCGAACCCTCTGTTGCGAGCTATCGCTCTGCTATGTTTCCCGTGGCCAAGAAACCTGGATCTGATCCGCCTGTACGACTTGTTCTGAGCGTCGAGGAGCTCAATGCTGTCACAGTGCGCGATGCTTCAGTTCCACCAAACATCAACGAGTTTGCAGAGTCATTTGTAGGGCATTCAATCTATGGGATCGGAGACATGTTCTCTGGTTTCGACGCATGCTGGCTTGACAAGCACTCGAGACCTCTCACTACATGCCACGCAATCGACCATCCTATCCAATCTTGCACACTTGTGCAAGGCTACACCAATTCCATCCAAGAGTTCACACGTCGAACAGATCACGCACTCAAACGGCTGAAAGCGCGCGGCTGGGTTGACAACTTCATTGATGACTGCGGAATCCGAGGACCACTGTCAACCTACAACAACGAGACAGTCGACGAGGACGGCGAGATTCCACGCTACGTGTGGGAGTACATTCTTCGACTAGATGCATTCCTTGCTGCACTCGAAGCGGCCGGCATCACAATCTCCGGCTGGAAAACCACGCTCGCCACGCTCATGATGACTATAGTCGGGTCAATTGTGTCGCATAAAGGATGGATTATTGGTCCTGACCTTGTGCAGAAAGTGCTGCGCTGGCCCGTACCCATCAGCGTTCCCGAAGTACGCATGTTCCTAGGCCTAGCTGGAGGAGCGAGACGGTGGATCAAAAACTACGCGTTGATTGCAAAACCACTCACCGTACTGCTCATCAAAACGGACGATGACTTCCAGATGACAGGACAAGCAGGGGACGCAGTTGAAGAGCTGAAGAAACGGATCACAACAGCGCCAGTGTTAGCGCGCATGGACTACAATCTAGCTAAGTCAGTCAGCTTACCTCCTCGAGCATCGGATAATGGCCTCATAGTACTCGGTGTGGACTCATCGTGGATGGGTGCGGGCTGGGTGCTGTATCAGATCACAGAGAACGAGAAACACCCTACCTTGTTCGGATCGTGCACTTTCAATCGAGCTCAACAGAACTACGGACAGCCAAAAACTGAAGTGTTCGGAGTCTTCATGGCTCTGAAAGCACTTCGGCACCGTGTCTGGGGAGTTCACTTCTGCCTAGAGCATGATGCAGTGTCCTTGGCTGCTATGCTGAAGCGTCCGGACGACGTTCCGAACGCTCCCATGCTCCGATGGATATCCTGGATACAGTTATTCGACTTCGAAACAAAGCACGTACCTGCAACGGCTTTCAAAATGGAAGACGCGCTGTCCAGAGCCCCAGAGATCGATACCGGGCACCAGAACCCAGCTGACGACGTTGACGCGTTCCTGGATGCGTATGACATGGCCTATGGAGTTGCCCGGGGTCGAGAACGGGTTCCAGAGCAGGTGACAGAGCAGAGAAACTACGCGGACAGGCAGCGGCGCGAATGCGGACGTGAACGATCGGAAATCACCGAGATCACGTGCACGCCCGGATCCGGCATGACAACGGTTGTCCGGTTCACGCTGGCAGCATTGGCAGTGCGGGCATCTAACCCGTTTGCCTCCGGACTTCAATATAGTTTTTCTCCACCCATTTTTCACACCTCTACAGCTCTGCAGATTGACCATCGCGACCGATTCGGCGAGCACGCCGACTCTTTCTTCAAAAATGATGCATACTCACTATTCCATGTTGCTGCCTTATCCAACACCCATCCCAACTCTACCAGACTGCTCCCAGAGTTCTACTCACGCAAAATCTACTTGGAATTCACGGACTCAGTGCTACTCGGTGACGAACGCGTCGACGCGACGTTCATCAGCGCGACGACGGACTTAACGGACTTAACGCCGCTTGAGCCGTCCGAGCTCGTTGCTTTTGCTGGACACAGACACGGCACTCGCGACCAGGACGACGGTGTTTTCTGGCACGAATTACGACTGTTTCTTCGAGATGGTGTTTACCCAGTCAGCTGCTCGACGGATCGAGCCAAACTCGCGTTTCTAAAGAGATCCCGCCGGTTCATACTGAAGGACGACAAACTCTGGCTTGTGCCTAAGCGTACAGATAGCCGAATGCCCCGACTCGTTATTGAGGACATTCTGAGACGCCGGACGCTCATCTCCGATGCGCACATCACTACAGGACACCGTGGACGCGATGCTACATACAAGATACTTGCGGACCGCTTCTACTGGCCGAACATGTATGACGATGTGTCGTACTTTGTGCGTTCGTGCATAGAGTGTCAGAGATCGATTCAAGCTAAGCCCGTTCATCCTTATAATGAATCGTGGCTTGCTCCCTTACTCAGGCACTGGGATCTCGATACAATTCATATGCCAACTGGACTCGGCGGATTCGAATATGTGATTCAAGCAATCGAACGGACTATTCTATGGCCTGAAGCGCGTGCCATCAAGAAAGCTAACGCACGCACCGTGGCGAAATTCATTTACGAGGAGATCATATGCCGCTACAGCTGTGTACCAGTAATCACAACTGATCAAGGATCAGAGTTCATGGCAGAGGTGCAGTTTCTGCTCAACTCACTGTACCGGTGTACTGTCATCATGTCCACAGCGTATCATCCAGAGGGCAATGCGCCAGTTGAACGGCATCATCAGATGATAGTTGGACCCATCTTCAAGTTAACGGGCGATGCAAAAGGATCCTGGCCAAAGTTCATTGCCGCAGTACTCTTTGCGCTACGTGTTACAGTTTCGCGTGCAACAGGTTTCTCACCGATGTACCTGCTCTATGGACAGCATCCAGTCTTCTCTTTCGACGCAGAGGAGGTTACTTGGCAGACACTTGATTGGCATACTGTGCGTTCGCACGAGGATCTCATTGTCATCAGAGCGAAACAGATAGCACGACGTGATGAGAAGCTGGCAGAGGCAAACGAGAACCTCAGACGGTCAAGACGGCGTGCAATTGAAGACCTAGCTAAGCGAGCACACTTCCATTTTGACTTCTCTGACTTCGAGGAAGGCATGTACGTCTGGCTGCGTGAATCGAGACTCGACGAGATCAAAGGCGGAAAGGGCGAATGGACTTATGCGGGACCGTACATCATACACAAAAAGCGGGACCACGATAGCTTCACTCTACGCGAGCTCTCAGGTGCTGTACTCAAAGGGCATGTCAACATTCGACGGCTACGCTTGTTTTACTACAGGCCGGACAACCAGACGCTCAAAACGGCACTCAAAGTACCTCCTGCACACGATTCTACGCGTTCCAACCCCGCATCAACTCTGCGGGACGTGTACTCGTATCGAGCACGCTATGGACAGTGCTAAAGCTTACCCGGCAAGCATATCATTCGGTTATAATCACAGTCAACTGGTCACTCGTATAGGACACCCGCGAACCGTGTCATAAAGATCGACACAGCAATAGAATAGTGCTCACGGCTATCCCAAGGACTAGAGTATGGATACAGGTACCCGCAGGACCAGGTACCGCAAATAAACACGGATGCAGAACACGGATGCAGACACGGATGCAGAGGATCGACCCCGGATACGAGCTCAGAGCATATAGAGCGAATATCCCCTTCACAGATCGATACTACCCTTGCAGACGTCGACACAGCAGCGCAGAACACCCACTATTGACTACTTTATCATTCCATCCGATTCAGAACATCTCAGAATGAGTTCCTCCATTGTCCGCTTTATGCCCACCATCCCCGCACCTTCCGTGAAGCCTCAGACTTTCACTACTGGCGTTCCACGTGGCTTCCAGCTGCCAGGATCAGCGACGCGCGATCGGGATGTTGTCATGGAAGACAGAGACGCGTCCCGCGAGGCTCAAGAGGCTGTGAGAGAGATGAGCAGAGTTGCAGAGGATGATGAAGAAGAGGACTCGGACGATGAGATACTGTCCGGACCAGATGCGTACGGACTCCTACCTCCTGAACTCATCATTGAAAAGACAGGTGTACCGCTTCCTGGTTTTGTTGTGGCGGGAAGAGAGTTTCAGCTCACGAGACACTACCCCCGGACGATCCGTCACTTTGCTCGCTATGGCCAAGGCATCTATGACCCGGATCCGAAGGCGTGCAAGCTCTACGAGTTCGTTCACTCGAACTACCTCACCGCCGATGGTTTCCAGGCTATGCCACCCGGTTGCACCTCTCGATTCCCTTCATACTCCCTTCCTCCCATGCGCGATCCCTGTGCGCTGATGTTCGACAGCCAGCAGCCCTACAGTTTCTTCCCAAACGTCCTGAACAACGACGCAGCTCTAGGCTCTCGCAAGCTCAAGTACGAGAATTCTAACTGCATTCGTTATGTTCGGGATGTCAACATCACCATCAACGAACTGAAGGCTGGGTGTCGTTGGCTCAACTGGCTTCCTCTCCGCTATCGCACAGACTCCCATCTTGTCTATCCCTACAATCCTTCATACTGGAACGAATTCATTGGCAATTTTGTCAATGTCGGTGACTTCGACGATGGTGTTTATCCCGCTCCTCGTTTTGGCAGTGTCTACAGCCAGGATCATCGTGACTTCCCACTCATCGAGCGAAAATCGGGCTTGCGAGTCGCACTCAACTCCTCTCTGTTCGAGTTCACGGTCTACAAGGAGATGGCGCTTGAGCGCAACCCATTTCTTCCTGTCAGACTAGGTGCAGTCGGGTTGCATGCTCTTGTGCAAGAGCGCACGAAGGCCTACCACATCGACGGACTGCTTAGGGCTGAGGCAATGGTGAAGGATCTGTGGGACTCTCATGTTGGAGGTCGTCACTCCTGCGCCTAGTTGGATACTGCGTCGGTGAGACGTCGGGGGCGACGTCTATTGTGTTTACCCCACTGTAGCAGTGCGACTCGGACCGCACGTCGCCGCACAAGTTCACGCCATGTTCACGTTTACCCCGATCCACGTTCACGCCCGCATTCCGTTCACGGTTCACACTCTATTCACATCCACTTTGAACTCCGTACCGCTATTCATTCTGTACAACACTTTCTCCTTCTGTTTTCTTTTACCATTCTATCCGACTCGTATTACTCCTTCCGTACGTATCCCGTTACAACACGGGAGATCTCACATATAGTTACTTCAACTGTACTATTGTACATCACTACCCCCCTCAATCTTACCCTCACATTTCGATTCCAGAGCAAACAATTCGATTACAAGAGCTACAGCAAGATCTACAGAGCCTACGACGTCCCAGAGCTACACGCGTACCCGCTATCACTACCTTCATCGCACTCAATCCCCGCTTCTGCGCTAGCCTCCGTGCTTACGACAACCCTCGCAAACAAATCGTCGACCTCAGGATTAACGTCCGCTTCGACACCGGGCGGTCCAATTTCCTCCCAGCCCACAAACTTCATCGCCGGGGGGAAAACGTCCTTTGTCCTCGTCTAGTGGGTTCATACGCGGGGAAGGTTCGTGTATAGCGGGGGCGCGGCCGGGGGGAGCAGGATCGTTAGTTGTAATGTGCAGTGTGCGAGGAATGTTTTGGTGCGCTTCCTTTCCCGTTACATGTTGATAGGGGTGAGGATTGATGATGTAGCAATACGGCATGTCCCCACGGGCGGCCCTCGCCCACCCGCGGTTGCATGATCAGCTCCTTCCGCACGAGACGCACCTCGAGGCCTCCTTTAGCGAGGAGATGGAGGAGGGGTTGAGGGAGAGAGGGCATAGGGTTGTAAGGATCCCTGGTAACGTTTCCCCTTTATTTGATGCAGAAGCGAACGTGACTTGGGGGTTAGTGGCGATAAGCACCGCATGTGGGATCTCGTACGACCCCGAGACGGGGGCGTGGGAGGCCGCGGGGGAGCCGAGGACGTTTGAGAGGGGGGCGGATGTTTTGTAGAGTAGGGGCGGATAGGTGGGGATGGATTGGGTGGGGGGGTATATAATATAGCGTGGTGTGCGCATGACGTGACATTTTGGGTCGGGTGCGTGTTTGGGCGATGGTCTTTGTGAGACATTGCTTTGGTTGTTGCTTGTGTAGCGACGGCTGTGGATTGTTAACAAACGTGGACCCGCTCTCGCCACTTCAAGGCATCGCGCGGTGTATGACATTCTCTGTTTTATTCGTCTTTCCACGACTCAGAAGGGATTGAGACCTGGACGTGCAGTCCTCATGTTGTTTCTTTCCGGATCAGATCCGAACCGAAGTGACGATCTATCATCTGAGCTTGCGCCAGTCAAACCAAATTCGAATTCTCCTGTAAACCGCCTGTACTGTAGCAGCAGATTGAGCACCAGAGCGACCTACAACTAGGGCAGTGCTCGTACTCAACGTGGGATTCTGATCGTCGCCTGTATGCAAGGTCCAGGGTCGTTGACCTGATATATATATAAAGCCCCTTGCGGCGGCAATCACACATACTTTCTCTCGCCTCCCTACTATCACTCTCATGTCGCTCGCCCTACCAATTCCTCTCGAGGAGCCAGCTGAGATTATCGATTCTTGGCAGCCATTCTTCCTTCCCGATATCTCCCTTGACACCAGCGCGGGCGATCTACTTCCTCGCTACTGCAAAGACCTCAAGGTCCTACGGCGTAACACCCTGGATTCTGTCGTTCATGTCGGGTGGAGCTTCCAATGCCGTATGCCAGCTCACAAAGGTCCTTCATCCGAACTCCGCGGAAAAGCACGTGTGCTCCCTGATTTTGCGATGGGCGGGGACTACAATATCGAACTCGAGAAACCCTTCCGCCCTTTTTATCCCGAGCGGTACCCCGGTAGCGCACAGGTGTGGCTAGCCAATGTTCATCCGCGCGACAACCCTCTCGTCCTCTCTGGGAAGGTTGTGGTGAAGATTTTCCAACCATCTCTATTCCAAATTCCAGATGCTGCCGACTTCGATCCGTTCTATCGATTCCCGTTCCAGTGCGCCAAAACAGAGGCGTACTTCTATGAAAAAAAGCTGGAAGATGTTCAGGGTGGGCCAGTGCCGTATTTTTTTGGTCAATTTGTCGTAAGTCTCTCGATGTAAACCGCGCTTCATGTGGTAACGCTTGTACCGCCAGGTAAAGATGGACAATGGTGAAGACGCGCGTGCTCTAATTCTGGAGCACGTTGAAGGCATTCCTGTCAAGCAATGGGTCGAGACAATCGCGATGGCACCGGAAGACAACCAAGGCGAAATTGCTCTGATTGTATGTATCTCTGCAGTTTTGGTGCAAACATGACTTGACGGTATTCATCCTTTTCAGCTTGAGGAGATCGTGTATACCTACAACTACTTGAATACGTTTCCCCGGGTTCTCCACAGAAATATCGAGACAGAGGATATGATTCGCCGGGAAAACGGAACTATTGTGCTTGTCGATTTTGCCGAAAGCGCCTTCGACGTGGGTGACGACGTTCGTTATCAGTACAACGAGCCGTATGATGCCGGATATGCATTTCTCCGACAACTTTCGGAACAGTGGGCAGAATTTGCGGCATGGGCAAAAAAACCTGGAAGCATACCTGCTAGCCTGGACATGCCCTGGCCACCACAGGATGACGACGACGACACCGGGTCGTATGTTAGCGGAACACAAGATGAGAACGAGTCCGACGAAGAAAGTGAAGGGGATAATGGACAGAGTAGTCAATGTTATTTATCGAAGCCAACGGCGTAACGTGTTACTGGAATAACCAATGGGTGGTAAAAGTAGATTAGACTACACTATATATGTTCAGGTGTTTGCGTTTACGTTTGCATTCAGACGTTCAACATTCAAATGTTTGAATGTTGGACATTCTAACGGTTGACTGCGAGTGTTGATTAGAATTTACTGTCCATGTTGGCACTGGAGTAAAACCATCGGGCTGTCGGATGGTGGTATGACAATCCATTTCTGAATCCGTGTCCGCCGCCCTGAGCGTCGATGAACGTCGACACACGGACAGCATGCGCGTCGGAACAACGGCCTGCCGTCCATTGGTCCTCTTGTGGACAGTGCTGGAAGTGTTCGTGGCGGTACCCTATGTCGCGGAAGAAGTGTATCTGATGGCGACGCGCGAAGAGGGCTGCAGCGATCGAGTGTATGGGGGCGTCACCCCCATCGCTTTGAAGTAATCCGTTAGAATTGAGCCGAGATACGAAAGCAGGGAAGGACGCACCTCGTAATAAAACCCTATTTTGCAAAAACTCAAATTCGAAGTCTGCTTGAGTCAAATTTGAGTTGTGATCGAGCTCAGTTTGTCTTCGAGGGGAGTTCGAGTTCCGATGCGAGTTCATTGGGCGAGTGAGCATACTGTGAGAGGTTTTCGAGTTCGAGTTGAGACTCGATTCCACCCCGGTCACGACCGGGAAAACTCAAGTTTTCTGGGTCTCCTTTCGGGTGGAGGTGCAAGTCCGCGTTTGTCTCGCATAACGGGTTATCGCTCCTCAGATACACGCCTTGGAGTGGCGGCCGTGAGCCAAGGCAAAAGAAGAACGACTCCAAGATAGTCAGAGGAGCCGGACACTGCACATCATCATCATACGTACGCCACACTCTGTGAATTGGTACAGCAAACGACATTCCCAAGTTTTCGTTAACCAATGAACGCAGGTTTCTTGCGCCACTAATCCTTGCACAGTTAGCTATATGAGCAACAGGATGAGGCACAGATACTAAAATTATCTCGCTGCGCTCTTGCGCAAGAAATGTCGGGGGCGCACAAGAATCCTGCGCGATGTCTTGTGAGGTGCGCGTAACGCAAGATCGTTTTGCCAGACCAAGGCGACATGCAGATCCACCACTCGGAGAAGGATAGCAGCGCCCAGACACCAAAGCGACTTATTATAGCATGGAGTACACGCAAAGACAACTTCCATTGTGCCCACCACGTGGAGTAAGGCGATATGTACGCACGTTCCAAATCCAAAAAAAAAAAAAAAAAGCATCTCGACTGTCCGTGGGAAATCGTGACAAAAGCAACAAAAGGCGTCTGCTCCGGCGACAAGTTCACAACCACTTGGGCTTCATTTACTTTACCTTTTTCAATCCACATCGAGCCATCCACCCGTTGGGAAGACGCGGAACTCCACTACTACACAGCAGAAGCACCCCTCCCTCGCCACATAGATCCACCACTCGGAAGGACACCAGCGCCCACACACGTCATCACCCATCCGTACACACGCGACACTGCGTATTTCTATATTCCACCCCCCACCCGATAACTACAAAACGACCGCCCCACACTCAAACGTCCTCGGCTCCCCCGCGGCCTCCCACGCCCCCGTCTCGGGGTCGTACGAGATCCCACACGCGGTGCTTATCGCCACTACCCAAGTCCACATTCAGCCTTTGCACATGGGAAAGAACGTGAACGTACCAGGGATGCGCACGACGTTATGCCCTAACGCCCTCAACCCCTCCTCCATCTCCTCGCTGAAGGACGCCTCGAGGTGCGTCTCGTGAGGGAGGAGCTGATCGTGCAACCGCGGGTGGGCGAGGGCCTCGCGTGGGGACATGCCGTATTCCTACACCATCAGTCGTATGTTGGAAGTGGGGAAGGGGAAGGGGGGCAAGGCGCACCAACACGTTCCTCGCACACTGCACATTACAGCTAACGATCCTGCTCCCCCCCGCCGCGCCCCCTGCATACCTCACCCTCCCCTCCCCATCCTCTACAATAAACCCACTAGACGAGGACAAAGGACGCTTTCCCCCGCAGATAAAGTTGGCGGGTTGGGGCGCGATGCCGAAGAAGTTGGATCGACCGGGGACGGAGAAGTCTTCGATGTTGTTGTTGAGGACTATCCCGGTGGTGGGGGTTATTATGCGGGAGCCCCAGTCGCTGTGGGGGGGTTGAGTGTGGGAGGGAAGGGGAAGGGAGGGGGAGAGGGAGACGTACAGAGTAACGGTGGTGGTGAGGGTGATGACGAGCCCGTCCGAATCGCCCACGACAATATGACTCGTCCCCTTGTCTTCCTTGACCTCGATGCTACAATCCCCTGTCAACCCCCCCATCCAGGAGATGAATGGACGACGCACCCCTCGGGATTATACACCTCCCCCGGTAAAGTCCTCCCCTCCTCAACCATCCCCGCCATCTCCCTCCCCCTCCCCTCCCGCACCCACTCGTCCTGCCTCTCCTCCAACCCGTCCACGAACCGCGGATCGCCCAACATCGTCCGATGCGCGTACGCCCACTTGAGCGCCTCGACCATACGGTGTGCGTCTTGGATGCTCCCACATTCGGACGACGGGAAATTGGAGAGGATGCTGAGCGCGAGGAGCATGACCGCCCCAGAGGCGGGTGCGCATGGCGCGGTGACTTTGAAGCCCTTGTAGTCGATGCTTCGGGGTTTGGTGTACTTGACTTTGTAGTCTATCTCCTGGTTAGTAGGGATATCGGAGAGGGGTTTAGGGAAACGCACTTTTCAGATCCTCCGTCGTCATCTTCCCACCCTCCGCTCTCACAGCCTCCACCATGCTCCCCGCAATCGCACCCTCGTAGAACGCGTTAACGCCCTTCTGCGCTATCGTCTCCAGCGTGTCGGCGAATTCGGGTCTCGTAACGGGGGTGCCGAAGGGCAGGAAAGTCCCATCGCCGTTGGTGATCTGCTTCGCCAGAACGGAGTGCTTATGCACCCACGAATCCGCCAGGTCTGTCGATCCTGGTGGGAGGTGCATCTTGATCACCTAACACTTCTCTGAGCATCGTCGGTGAGGTCAACGAGGGACAACGCACACGTATAGTGTCTTTGCTAAACGGGTACCCATCCCGCGCCAGGTCGATCGCAGGCTGGAGTAGTCGCGCCCACGGCAACCTCCCCCACTTCCTATGCAGCACCTCCAGACCCCTCAACTCCCCCGGCACACCCACCGCCAGCCCACTCAACCCCGGGTCCTTCCCCTCGAAGTCCGCTGCTTCTACACCAGCCTACCCTCCTTAAGCCTGGGTGTGGAATGGGCTAGGTGGGGACGACGCACCGGCGCAGCACTCCTAAAATCCAGACTCTCGTACCCGCCCTGTGGGGTGCGCACCAACGCGAACCCGCCGCCCCCCACGCCAGAGTTGTACCCCGCGACGCACCCGACGCACAGGACCGTGGCGACCATGGCGTCCGCCGCGCTGCCTCCCTCGGCTAGGATCTGTGCGCCGACGCGCGAGGCGATGGGCGACTCGCATGCGATGGCGCCTTTGGATTTGGGCGAGGACATGATGGTGGTGGAGGGAGGTGGAGGAGGGTGCGCCGATCGGGGGAAGATGGCGACTGTCACAGTCATGTGAATTTGCTGGAGCTTCGACCAAGCAGACGAGGAGGAGGACGCACCGGGCTTGATTTTTCTGCTCTTTTGAAAACATTGTCAGCTGTCTACCCACACCGCCCAACTGCCCTGCGCGCCGGCGGTTTCGCGGTTATCGACATGTTGGTTGAAGACCAAGTCCCGATCGGGTAACTCGCCCGCCGCCGCGACTTGCCGAACCGCCTATCAGCAAAACTTTCTCAGTCTGAGTCGCGAACGACCAATGGCAATGCTCAAAAGCTGTGGAGCAGCCAATCAAATCAGAATTTAGCACTTTGCTTTCGAGGGACCGTCCCCACTTCAACTTACAACCCAATATCGTTTGCAGATACTGTAACACAAATAAAAAAAAAAACCCACATTTCCTGTCAAATAATCTCGCCCGTTCAATTTTACCGCTTGACGACAGCACAAAAAAAAAACTACCTTCTCGCCACTCACACTCACAAAGATCTACATCTACTTGGTTCTTCCTCAATCACAAACTTCTGAATCCACTATCGGAGTTGTGATGCTTCTGGACATCGCCGCTCAGTGCGCTGAATCATGGCAGTGTCGATGATGAGAAGCATATTGGAGTACACGAGGGAGCTAATCATAACCCGCGACATTGTGTGCCGCCTCATCGGGGCGGTCTGGACGTTATATCCAAAAACATCCTTCCCTATATCATGAGAGGCATGTCAAGTACGTTTTCTCTATTCGTTGACTGAGCACTGATCACAAACCCCTAGGATTGGAACCGCAGTGCAGTGAGCTTCTCCTAGAGCTAAAGGGGCTGTGGGAGGGCCTCGCCGTTTTGGACGGAATTATCGATCTGCATTCGGATTTGAGATTGTTGTTGGAGTATAAAGACGCATGATCCGAATGTACCAACCGCCACGGCACGTTTAGCTTTGCTAGAACTACCTTTATGAACTATTGTCAATATGAGTGTCATCCGGTGGTGAGACGTGCAGTGCCTTTCGCATCTCTCGCCCGAGATGCAAGCGAAGATTGAGCATGCTAGACGTTGCTCATTCACCGTCCCAGGTCAGCTTACAAGACTCATTTGCTTCCTTGGCTACGGATGTATGTTGGAGGTATGTTATACAAAGGGCAAGTTTCACCCCGAGACCTCGCGCTCATCGCACAGCGTAAACGACTCAGAAGGAATGGGAGCGGTGATGCGAAGATTGAGTCGCGTTCGTTTTGCGCATATCATCTTGTGCAAGTAGCGGTGAAGGGACTGGGCGTATTTAGTCTGCACATTTCCCCGGGAATCTAATTCAAGGGATAGTCGAAAAGCCGAGTATCCGCCGGCCCGATTCTCAGACATCAATAGAACCGTGGCGCGTTCAAGTGAGACATGCAAGCCCCTTGCGGAGATGCATATAAAGAGCGATCGTTGAACACGATGACAATACTTTCTTCCCGCAATCATGTCTAGCACTCAGGCATCGTCTTCCTCGCATTCTATCACACCACCACAACAACTACCAAGCGGGATGCACTGGCACCCTAGCGAGTCTGATTCCGAAGGCGACGGTGATCCTAGCGTCAATACGCCTTTCACCCCTTCCCGCCCATCATCCGTGCACGTCACCACCACCACCACCTACGACGAGCACGAGCCGGAATGCGAGGGGTACTTCCCGTGCGCATCTGCCACCCTCGTCGCGGAAGAGGATGAAGAGGGTGGGGGTGAGGGAGCGGACTTTGCGCGCCTCAGTCCTGGGAGCCCTGCTGTGGTATGCGTCACGACGAGGAGAAACACCGTCGTGGAGAGAGTGGATGGTGCGAAATCCGGGGCGGCGCCGGTGCACGTTGCTTGGGAGGAGGAAGGCAATGACAGGCAGAAGTGGGATGACAGGGTGTAGTCTTCATTCATTCATATCAACAACGCTTTCATCCCTATCCATGGACCGTCAGATTCGTATTCGCCGTATCTACTTCCAAGCGAGCTAGCTCGCCATACACAATTGTCGTTCCCCCCTCGCGTCGCGGAAATCTATAAACCCCTATTGCTACACAGACATACATTACACTACGTACATCTAGAGCGTCCCAATGTGAAACCTATGAATTGATACAATCACAGAGCTGCGCCAGTGTCATGAAAAGAGCGCCTCAAATTTGTCGACGCAGGAGTCTTTGTGTCTTTCTGGGCAGAGATGAGAGCGATTCGCGGATGGAGAGAGAATGACACGCACCGAAGGAGTCCTTTGGGTCGCAAGAGCATCGACCTGCTGTCCATTGGTCGTCTTGTGGACAGTGCTGGAAGTGTTCGTGGCGGTATCCTATGTCGCGGAAGAAGTGTATTTGATCGCGACGCGCGAAGAGGGCAGCAGCGATCGAGTGTATGGGCGCGTCACCCCAGCGCTGCAATCCGTTATTCATATAACCGGGGACACAGTCAGAGAAAAGGATGCACCTCGTAATAAAACCCTCCCTTATTCTCCAAGTAGCTGAAAAAGTCCTGATATCGCTGCGACCGCCAGAAGTCTAGATCTGCAATCTCGAAGTTGCTCCAGACTGCGATTGTCAGTCAGCGGGAATGGAGGGAGAAGGAAGGCTTGCTTACAATGACACCGGTTGTATGTGACACCGCCATCGTTCGAGAGGAAATCCATGGCGTTCTGGGGATCGATGTGTTGCGGGTACAGGGCAATAAACTCTTTGACGGTACTCCATAGCGAGGGTATCGTCGCCTCCCATTCCAGTAAAGAGATCGTGAAGCCTTCACGAGAGTCAAAAGGCAATAAGGCTCGGTCCAAAATGGAACTTACTGTATACCTTGTCGTTCTGTTGCATGTAGAGGAATGGGTCATACTGGATGTCGCAGAAGAACTTGACGTCCGGCCTGTTCTAATCTTAGTCGTCTGCATCACCGACACCGGCCATGATTCAACGCACTCGACTCTAATTAAAACGTCAGGCAGTCAGCGGCGATGTCAGGACTGAAACACCGTACGTGTACGCACCTCCAATAGTATTTGTACGGATTTAGAAGCTCGTGTTTGAAGAAGAACTAGACAGGTATCAGCGCCGTGCGTCGACCAAGGTGGGTGGGTGATGATGGGACGCACCCCGGAGTTGAACCGACACATGTTTCGATACCTGTTCCACAATCAGTCGCCGGACTAGAACTAGGAATCGTCGGCCTTACGAGACACTGCCTATAGCAAGTCGTCAGTAGGGAGTCGGTGAGGGAGGAGGGATGAGAGATGAGGGACGCACCACCGTAGATAATCCGCTGCGCAACCATTCTCATACGGGCTGTCTTAGCGCGGTCCTCGTCGATCCAGTCAGGTTGGACCCAGTCTTCCGATGGTATGAGGCCAAACTGGAGCGGGGATCGCGTCAACACGCTAACGCGCCTAGACATGACGTTCAGCCGAGGTACGGACGTCTACGGTCGGGGATGACGACGCACTGCATAAACTCCTGGGTAAAAGGCTCGTCGTTGAGCAAGACCCATGGGTAGTTGAACCGGCCGTTGAATCGGTCCTCGACGCTCTGCATGCTGGCCACGACACCGTTGATGTCGCTATTCCGGCATAGCATCACGAAGGTGGCGTTGGCGCGCTCGGTTATGTTGGAATGATTTGGTGCGACGCCTAGTGGGAGCGACGATGAGTGTCCGTCCCAGGCATCGTCAGGGCGCGAGATGGATGTGTCTGCTGGGGAATCCAAGGCATTCTCTCCGAGCACAGCTGCAGAGAGAACCCCCGCCGAGGTCTTTTTCCACCCGAGCGCGATGATGTAGTGTATGCAGATCTGCGTCACGAACGTGTGAGCTCGAAGGAGAGGCATCCGCGCTGGCACTGACCACAAAGACGATGACGACCGTTACATAGCGCCGGGTGTTGCCAGCAGGTATGGGGAGGGGCGCGCCCATCGTGTCGACACGAAGGAAGAGGAAACAAAGAAAGAGGTGGGCTTTGCGTCATCTGCCCAGCTATCAATAACTCGCGGCTGCGGATCTATTTGCATATTCGGTGGATGTTCTGCCCATGTTACCATCGACACCCGGCCCGCGGGGAGATCAGTCTCGCGATGTATATAAACCGTGAGAGGATGCGTGAGGCGTGAAGCGGATGACTGTGAAAGATGTGAGAGTTGAGCAGAAAGTAGCATAACGTGGCCTTCGATCGCCGGGCCGCTTGGGTGGCGTTACGATAGGGGCATCAACATTCGCGTTCGTCCGCTCAGACTTGCTGTATACAGTACTTTGCCAGTGTCTGTAAGATACTTGCGACATCCCAGCTATTGTCAGTCTCCAAGCGCACTATCTAGAGTCTCACTGAGTTCGATCGGAGGGCGGCGTGCTAGCAGCAAACGGAAAGTTCAGCAGAGCTCTGACTGCGGAATGCGTAGCAATAGCACAGTAGCTATGGATAAGCTGGATGCTACAGGGACTCGCCTTGGCAAGCTCGTCGTTAGACAGCATGCTCTTGCCACCTGATTGATGAATCTAGACGCTATACTGTAGATGGAAATTCACCACGATGAGTTTGGATCTGAACCTCATGCTAACGGCTGCAGGACGCATGGGATTAAGCATCGCCCGGGGGATGCATGTAACCCTTGTCTACGTTCGTAGAACTAAGAGCTGCCAGGCTAGACAGCTCCAACATGATACAAGGTCCTTCGTAGCTACTAGCTACCGGTGCCGATGTCAGGCTAATATGCGCAGTGCGGGGGATATAGAATGCTTGACCTGTACGTGGCAACAGATCATTCATAGACTTAGTTCACTTCGAGTATCCCTATGTAGAACAACATCTTCAATGCTTGAAAGGCGCAAAAAAACTCTTTCATTCGTGGTTTCCGGTAGGGTTTGGTGGGCGGCGGCATGTATCAAACGATGCGCTATTGAATTAGTGTATGACTGCTATGTAATCCCCAACGTGCAACAAGGATATCCCCCGCCTACGCGCAAGCTGCACTGACAGTGGCATCATTCCGATGGTTCCTCGCGTTCAATCCCAGTCCACGACTGGCGAATGCCTTTTGGAGGGTGCAAGTGTTCGCGCCGTCGAACCTGTTGAGATCGGCTTGATACCATGCATCGCGAGCTGCGATGACTGAGAGTCGGGTGAGTCGCAGAGCCCTATAATACGAGGAGAAACCTACAGTCCGGGTTACATGGCTGCAGCTGCAGCGCGTCCAAGAACAGGTGAAGGAACACGACGTTCCCTTCTGTTCCCGTTGGGTCCGTCTGGGCTGTAGCAGAGAACCCAAGGTCGGCAACGAGCGCTGCGTACACATTATGAAGGATGTTTGCCCAGACTTCACCGATGTCTGCTCAGGCACGCGAAATCAGTGGTTGGCTCGATGTGAAACTTAACAAGTACGCACCATGAACCTCGTTAAGCTGTCGCAGATCTCCATAAGTCAACGTGTTGACACGGGCATCGGTTGAGTAGGGCGCCGAGCGAAGTCCTGTGGTAGTGCCAGAGACGAACGTCCCCACGACAAAATCGGCGGTGACTGCGGACTGTTGAACCCAGCTGCAGGACACGAGCGTCAGCATCGAAATAATGATCTATTCAGAGGGAACGTACTCGGCCAAAGCGTCGGACCATCCTTCGCCCATTCCGCCTGCCTCGAGGGTCTGCAAGCATCGTCCCGTTCCTCCGCCAGTCATGCGGTTCGTGACACCGTGCCCCATCTCGTGGATGATAACATCGTTCTCGAGTGCTCCGTCGCGGCCGGGCTGAAGAATTTGTTCAGTAGGGCCCGATGATATAGAGGCGGCAAGACATACGGATGTCAGATCCCAGAGGAACATCCCTGTGACGACGCTGTGAAGTGTACACTCAAACATAAAATTGACTAAGACTTACGCATCTGACCAGATTGACCACTGCAGAGAAAGAAAGGCGGTAAGCTGACTGCATACAGATGGGAACGATGTATGAACGTACTCGCCCGGGGTGGCAAAGTTGGCATTGTTGACGCCCGACGCGTCTTGCACTGAAATGCTGACTGGGTCGTTTCCTCTTCCACCGTTCCCGAAGTTGTTGGTCTGGAAGTTGAAAGCATCCTCAGTAAACCCGTAACTAAGACAAGGGCATTGAGATCCGGCGAGGAAACAAAACAGGGTCGAACTCACAGATAGGTAAGGTCGTGAACGGAGTTGACGATGAAGAAGGCGTTTGTACGCGCGGCGTCGATGTTCTCCTGGGTGGCATCAGGCTCTGCGGTAAGGTCGACGGTGAAGTCGAAGTCATCGGTGGCAGACTCGACGGTGAGTCTGCGGCCCTTGAAAGCGAGGGCGTTGTTTCCTCTATCATCGGATGGCATTAGTATGTATAGTTCCTACAGTCTCGGGAGAACCAACCGGGTGGTCCTGGCAATAGACTGTCAGCGGAAAAAAGATACGATGAAGTAGATGTACTGACTGGAAGTCCGTAGTTCCGTCCGAGTTCCAACCGAGAGGCGAGGCGCTGAGGTTCTCTGGATCCTTGATCAAAACTTGGTCGCTCTCGTCCAGAGTCTCGACGTCAAATGGCAGAGCGCGGAACTACAGCACAAACGTAAGCGGCGTCTCGACGCTATTGAGCTCAACTCACCGACGCGTGTGCAACAAAGTCGGTCACCGACAACAACTCTCCCGAATGCGCGTCCACAAATGCTTCGGCCCAAGCTCCGGTCGTCTGGTTCCGAATCTGCACCACATGGGCAAGCGCAGCAGAGTTATCGTCTTTGATGATGTATTCAAGGGTGGCAGGATGGTCGTTATAAGTTCCGCTCAAGAAAGACTCAGCCATGGGGATGGCGTCGGCGAGTGCGAGAGATGGGTCGGATGACGCCATCTTCATGCTTGCTGGTGAGCGAGATCCCGATCATCAGTTAGGGAGTCGGGCAAACGTGAATGAGACGTACAGCATTTCACAAAGGATGATCCATATGATACGACCTGGTGGACGCGTTCGTTGGTAATTGCTTTGGTTACCATGGGCATATCAACTGACCTTATTGTTCTTGATGGCAACGTTGGCGACGGCATTAGAGATGGGGATTCCGTTCTGCAAGAAATCATGCATGAGTCTCAGCTCAGAAGAGACGCATGCGAGCAATCACTCACATGAGTTTGCCTTAGGTATGCATTGCTCGTTACATTGCCATTAACTCCGACGCGGTACGCGACACTTTCCGGGACCATCCCGAGCTCAGAGGTAATAAAGGCAGTAGCCATCTCTCCGAGAGTCGCCTCTGCGCGTTTCGAAAGCGGATGGTCGATGCCGGCACCAAACGTCTATAATGCAATTTAGCATAGCCGACTCCGACGCGGATCAAAAAGCACACACCTTGAACGTCGAGCGCGGATGGAAAGTGTTCAGCTGGAGCTCCGGCGATATCTGCCTGACTCGGTGGGTAGAATGCCTCGAGTTGATGGGCCACGGTGCAGCCATAACGGGGGATAGTAGCAGACATGCAGACACAAAAGTAAAGGCGACCATTATGCGCCGAGAGAGAAAGTTCAAGAAAAGGAAAGAGAAAGGAGGGGGGATGGAAAAAAGAATGGAGGTGGGCGACCACAAGCGCACCAAACCAAGACCGGGGAACGTTGTCCTCTTTGGTGGGCGAGGCCTTTTATAACACCATCAGCAAAAGTCTTGGCAGATCGGCATCGTGTCGGAAGCGGCCCTGTTGTGTCGAGACTGCGCAGGAGGCGGCCGGTGCCCTGGGAACTGTCAGTAAACGGAACCCGTACGAGGACCATTCCGATTCGAAACCGCTTACAACCTCTCTTTGTGCCAAGTGACAAAGGGTGTGGGCTTGGTGCCAACTTGTTGCTGGAGAAAATGACTTTGCGTGATCCCCATCATTTGCAGTCCTGCCAAGTGCAGTGAAAGTGGTGGACACGACGACAACGGATGGAATCTGGTAGAGTAGCGTAATAAGTCGCGACGTTTCGTGCCCATATGCATTCTGATGGATCAGCTTCATACGAGACCTCATATACATCTTGGGCATGGTACGTACCTGGCGAGGTTCCCTTCCTGTAAAACCAAAGTAACTTAGGCATTATGGGCAGTCGCACGCGTGAGCCATCAGGTTGATCAGTTCGGTCGATGCGCAACCGTCTAGTCAGAGAGGCAAGAAATTGAAAAAGGGAAAAAACCCAAGCTCCGGGCGAGTTCAAGCGGAGTCTCAATGAAGTCGGGTAGCGCCGTGATCGGGTGGCATGGACGGTAGCTTCTCTAAGGCTCTCTCTCTGTTCTCCGAAAGTGTCGAAGCGGCAAAAGCTTGTGATCCATCTGTTCCCCTCTCCTTGTACCGCTAGGAGACTATTACGTCGCTGCTAATCTGATTTGGAGACTTTGACCTCGTTGCGAAACATATCCTGGTCATGATGTAAAGTCGCTCTGCTTATAGACTGGTATATTACTATCGACGATATCTCCTACGTGACTTTCGCATTCCTCGCTGTCGCCTCTAACCGTTGATTGGCTGTCTGACTCACAACACTACTTGCCTCACTCGCCTGAACATATTCTCATTCTCCATATCCGACACCCTCTTTCTACCATCACTACTGGCTCCCAGCCCGCAGAACCGATCTTCCTGGTACTCAAACTAACTTTCCTCGCAATGTCTCCCAAGACTCTCGCAATTGGCCTCGACGCCCAAACTCACGGCCTCGAACTACCTTCCCCCGAAGCATCCTCAAATTTAAAAGAGCTATTATGCAGGGAGAAACAAGATTGTCACCGAGTGACTCGCTGCCGGTGCAAGTAAGCTCTTCTAACGCGGGTCAGACGTTGTCACTAAGACAGTTCAGTCAACCATGCTTTTCAACCGACGAACTGATTTTGCAAACGACGTATTACACAGGTAGGAAAATTAACAATACAAGTATCAAGTATCAAGCAGGCCAGCGCTCCCGTGATTCGTATTCGAATCATTCGGGGGCGAATGCCAGTATTTACGACTGTTTACCATCCATCCGAATGAAAAATTGATCCGATCCGCCGAATGACGAATGACAGAACCCATTCATTTCCTTCTGCCACCGTCACAGCACCAATCATGCCAGTCTGAGCTACCCACATTCGTTAATTCTACTATAGATGTCGTCTAGACCATTGTCACACTCGCTTTTTGGACATACTAGCCATCAGACCACTCCTCTTACACCTACACCCACCCGATCTCGTACTGAGAACACTACTCCGAGCACATACGGAAGTCCCGCGGTGGTGGATGCCCCTCGTCCGAAGAAGAAGCAGAAAAGGGATGTGGATGGCATCAATGCCAAGAGTACAGATGAAGTTTGGGATCTTGAGGACAGGGTGTTACTAGGTGCGTGAATGATACATGTTAACATATTGCCTGACCTGACGAGTTACCTCATGCAGACGCTGCAACAACGGGTCAATCATCAACTGTGTATCGCCACTATACACTGACTCTCGACCGTGTTGAGGAGTCTGGCATTCGAAAGATGTTCTATGTCTACACTTGCAAGTTTCGTGACCCCAAGCATAATGGCTACCGACGCGAACGCGGAATACCCTATAATACCTCCAATATGGGGACCAGTATGAATGCATGCATAAATCGTGATCCATCTCGCGCACCTGCACCTCTAGTCTCGCAATTGTCAACAACTTCTACCTATACTCCTGCTCGCCATCGTACACTCTTAGCTTTGCGTTCCGCCGCATCCAAGCGCCCATACAATGCCGTCAACGATCGATGGTATCACGCTGAAGTGGAAATGTGGCGACCGGGAACACTGGTACCATCTGCAGACACAGTAGCGGAGGATGTTCGGCGCCTTTACGTTGGATGGGCACCATGGGTGCGCGACTACTTCCAAGTCAGTTGCCGACTTACCTTGATGCCATTGTGCTAACTGTCACATAGAAACGGGACCGAGAGCTTCATGGCATCATTGACGGATGGACGGACCCACGCGGTGAGAACTGGCTTGGATGTAATATCCAGTGGGACGACAATGGTATCCTCTATGAAATGACTCTAGAGTTCATTCGGTAGCTATCCTATCACGATCTAGATCCGCGTATCACTGATACAAGTGTTAGAATGACTGAAAAGCATAACGGCAAGAACCTCGCCCAGGCCTTTGCTGAGACATTCAACCGATATGGTCTCGGTCCATTTGTACGTGATGCCTTGTCTATACCAGCGTATTCCATGCTCACATGCACCGACTTAGCTCCATCTACTCATGATGGACAACGCTAGCAACTGCAATACGACTGCAGCGTATCTTCCCACCTTAGTGCCTACATTCCGTGGAGAAGCGTCTCGGGCGCGATGCTTTGACCATATCTGTAACTTGATTGCGCGTGTAAGTACCTCTACTTTATGAAGTTGTTCTCAGGCTGTTGCTGATGTTACGCGTGTCCTAGATCATTCTTTCGTTCTTTTTCAAGCAACCAAAGCGCAAGAAAGCGACGCGTTCTGCTGAACAGAGCTCTGGAACTCTGGGCAGCGGTGAAGAGATTGTGACGCTTGAGCTTGATCCCACTGCAGATACGGAGGACCTCGAAATGGCAGAGGCGTTAGCTGAGGATGGTAATTCTCCGGAGACTGACGATGCTCGTGAGGCACATGATGCTGCTCTTGCCAACACACTCCGAGGGGCTGCAATTCGCGAGATGCAGATGAGAAGAGTTGTGGTATCGGATCAGGAGACCCGCGACGCTCTCAAACTTTTTCCCAAGGTGCGGTAATACAGTCTCTCTATTCGCCATACTAATGCCTACTTAGGTCGCTGGCTTGGCCAAGAAGGTTCACGATTCTATGCCCGTTCAGACCGTCTTCAATAGACTCGTTGATGAGAGCACAGAAATCAAGGGCAGTACAAGGCAGCTTGCCCGCCGTAATGCAACACGTTGGGGCTCCGAGATGAAATGTCTTCGAACACGACGGATTCTTTTACCGGCTGTCACATCTCTCTTGGCGATATCTGACTTGAAGCTGGGCTCATACAAGCTCAATGAAAAGCAGACGCGACTGACGACAGAGCTGGAGAAAATTCTCAAGGTGCTACTCATCTATGATATGCTGATTGTATACTCACGTTGTACAGGTTCTAGAGATCCCGATGAAGATTTTTCAGCAGAAGGCCTTTCCACTCATCATTGAGGTCATCCCTGCCATGGAGGACCTACGCCAGATATTCGAGAACTGCGAGAACGATGAGAGTCTTTGTCCAGTCTCGCGGGTTGCTGTTCACGCTGGACTTCTCCTGCTTCGCAAGTATCACTCGCTCATGGACACATGCGAGGCATATCGCATTGCTATCGCGATGTGTCCTCACCGCCGCCTTGACTATTTCCGAACTCATCTGAAGTGGGACGAGGTCAAGATAGCCCACCTCCGCTCACTTGTCCTTTCTCGCTTTGAGGACTCTTATATGACTTCAGCATCACCGGCCATCGCCACCGCGTCAGCAGCGCACTCCACCCCCACCTCATATTACGCCAATCCTCCCAGTGATGATCTCGATATCTCGGGATGGCTTCCTGACGCTCAACCGCAATCACTTTCTGAATCCAACCCAAAAGAATACCTGCGAACTTTCCTTGACAGTGCTGCCTCTAAGCCAGTCGAAGACGTCCTTGGCTATTGGAATTCGCGCCTGGAGGAAGTCCCTGACGTTGCCAAATTTGCGCTCTCTTTTGTCTCTGGGCCCGCTACATCATGTGGTGGAGAGCGTTCTTTTTCTGAAGGCCGTAACCAGCAGGCTTGGAACCAGCATTCCATGTCATCACAGGCTTTCCGAGAGCAGATGTCATTAGGAGCCTGGTCTGAGGCTCCGTTTTTCGATCTGGAGAAGTCGGTCAGGATGTTGGAAGCAGTCATAGCACCACTACGTCGAACGGCTTCAATGTAGTGATGAGCTTGGTGGCTGTGACATTGAGTGCTCCGTGGCTGTGGCGTTGAGCGAACAATTATCTTCGTAGATCTCATATTATATCACACATTTAATCTTCAACCGTAATTTCTTCATAGCTATACAGATACCCTGTCAAGTATAAGTACTTTATCATCATCATCCGACTCTGCCCAGACGTGATCTGGTCGGGGGTCTACATCACTCTCCTGTGATCCATCCTCATCGCTATCGCTTCCCATCCCTTCAAACCAGACCTCATGTGCAGCCTCATTCTCTGTCCACTCGACCACATCCTTCAAGCTGTCCAGTGACTCGTGTAGACTCTGAATAGCGCTACGGAAGAGTAATGCAGTATTGACGTCAAATGCACCCTTTTCTCCATGGGCACTCCGCTCTGCAACGCGTAGATTGCTGCAGATGCACTCCACCGACGCCTGTAAGCTACGCTCGATGCGAAGATAAAAGCCCAACTCGGAGGGAGGAGCAGGCTTGGGTCCGCGTTGCAACTTGGCGCGTTGCTCAATGAGCTGGAAAAGTGTGTTCCGTGTTGCCGGCAAGAGTGATCCGGCCTGCCAAGTGCAGTCTGGAAGTCTGAGAGCAATATTGGGCCTTGAATCCATCAGTATCAGACTAGGATGAGATGTACACAAACTTACTTGGGCGTGAAGATGGTCCGACTGCTATCCGGGAGATGCAACTCCGGCAGACAGACTTCCATACTAGCATGCTGGGGTTGGGTTGGGTCTTCCGAAGATGGCACAGACATAGGTAGCTCTGATGCCATCTAGTTGCGTCGACACAATGTTGTGGATGAGATCAAGATCAAGCGGGAGCCTCTAAGACAAATAGGCATGACTGTGTATTTCATATTCAGACGTCTATTCGCGAATATCAGCGAATGGACACAGATATTCGTAATCAGCATCTGTCAGCATTCATGAATATTCCATTCGCGGAACATTCGAATCACGGAAGCGCTGGCCTGGTATCAAGTGGTCCAAGGCGAAAAAGTCCGAGAATTATAGAAATTGTAGCCCACGGAGATCTGATACCGACTTATAAGTCGCCTAGGAGCTCATATAGCAGCGCAACAACAACTCCGACAACGTCGTCAAGACTGTCAAGCAACGGCAATGAGTAAGACGCAGGTTGAGTACCACGAGATACGTACATGATAACAACATC
The DNA here is from genome assembly GCA_019915145.1 of Strobilurus orientalis. Taxonomy (NCBI): domain Eukaryota; kingdom Fungi; phylum Basidiomycota; class Agaricomycetes; order Agaricales; family Physalacriaceae; genus Strobilurus; species Strobilurus orientalis. The sequence goes on along the minus strand of JAHLML010000015.1, from coordinate 81,971 downwards.
ATGAAGAATGTCGGGAACGTAGATGTCCAAGTCGATGAGCAGCTTGTCGAGAGCCTGGCTGAAGTCCAAGATGATAGTTGGGAAGCCATTGGCCGCGGCGGAATCGGCGCTCGTCACCACGTTATTGATGTCCTGCACTCAGGCGCTCAGCAACGATGACGGAAGTCAGAACGAGGAGTGCATACCGTGATAATCCCGGCTACGAGGGAAGCGAGGTCAGACTCACTCTGCCTCTTTGCTTTGCGGCTGGAAGTGCCGAGGGCCTCAACCGACGAAACAGCGGTGTTCAGAGCGTCCTGAACCTGGCTGAAGAGGGGGTCCAGAGTAGTGTCATCGGCCTGTCCGTTGGCCACAGCGGTATCTGGAAGAACGTCAGCATGAGAAAGCTATCGAGATAACCAAACAGGTGCGCACCAATCTGGGGTAGGACGCTGTCGGTGGTCCCCTTGAGCGTGTTGAGAATGGTCTCGACATCGGCGTTGGTGTCGCGCTTGGCCACAGCGCCAGTGTTGGGTGTGACCAACGCATCGACAGACGTCGAGGCGTAGGAGAAGAGGGAGAGGGCGACGAATGCGAGGCGGGGGGCGATCATTGTGTAAGTGTGAGTGCGGCTGCTGAACAAGAGGATTCTGGCCGTGTCCTTTTATACGCTATTGTAACGCCGGCTCCAATGCAGACATGCATAGTCGAACGACATGTCAGTGAATCATTTGGCAGGAACGCACCGTTTGTATGGGTGACGCAAACTGGTGTCATTTCTGACAATGGAAACTGGAAAATATACGTCTTTTGTGTTGATCAGGACCCTTCGGTGGTGCGGAGGCGGTACCCGTCAACGTAACGCTGATCAAAGTCCGTTCGCGTCAGGTTACATAGACTTGTTGGGGCTGCGAATTAGGCGTGGCGGTGATCGTTTAAACTTAGAAAAGTCTGCGAAGTGTAAAATACGAGGTACAATCACACACAAGTAGCGATAGAAGACCAACTTCACGCTCTGCCGTAAAAATCAACAATACTGCTAGTTTTCAATGGCAGGTAAGGCTTACAATTGCGGGAGTCCGTGTAGCGTAGTCCAAAGTTTGATGCGAGCCTATCATCAAGGGTCCTGGTGCATCCTGAAAATTCTATATTTAGTCTATGGAAACAGACGTGGCGCTAGTGAAAAAAAATGCGGTGGTAATGACACCACTCGTGAAGCTCCAAGGTTTCCGCATGCCCATAATATCCGGCATCTGGGTGTGCAGAGAGCCAGGGCGACAGTCTCCGACGCTGTATGTGCGTTTTTCAAGAGAGTCGTATGCTTCAGGTGAGCTGAGCGTATACGGTACTAGGAAGAATGACAATTCAGTGCTCACTTGCAAAGCTATCAGACCGTCAATACCGCCATTCCGACTCAGGACCCCACTGCGCAACGGCTCCACATGTATACGAATTCAATCACAGAAACTTAAACCTTGACGAAGACAAATCATCATGGGTGTAATGAACCTAATGATTCTAGGCGTTGTGATCCACTTCAGATTCACAAATATGAGAATGCGGTACTTAGCTGGGACCGCTGAGGAGCAAGCTGGGAACGCGTGGAGGGTACTATATCTGATGGGAAGGAATTTTTCTTACGGATATACGTCCTGTTTGTCATCCTGGGGCGCATGATATACAGAGCTTGTTGTGTCTGTGTAAATAGCTTTTAGCAATGCGAAAGAAAGCCGGAGACTCAATGATAGAAGAAGGAATGTGCAGGAAGAAGTGGGCATCGCGGGAACCCAAAAAGTGGACAGCGACGTCATTCGGTCGGCTTTCTCGCTTGTGCCCGAACCGTGCCCGGCCCGACTTGGGCCACGCATTCTAGCCGTCGACGTCTTGCTGACGGGAGTCCATTCCAATCAGGACTACTACGTTCTGTGGGTACATGTGTATGGGTGCTGTCAAAGGACTGTATAGTAACTGAAACCCCCAATACATAATACTGGGACCGTCGCTAGTCGGGTTCGTATTTAGAAAGCCGTAGGTATTCATTACTTGGTACTGGGTATCATGTATAGACTATCTGCGCAGGTCCCTGACTCAACCGCTATTATCCTCGCTCCAGACCGCCTGAGGTTGGGTCCACCGCGCGCATCAAGCAGGTCGTTTCTGGTGATGTAGTGATGATCACCAGCGAGACCACCTTCATGGAGGGATCGAAGTCGACCGTGCAATTCACATCCTCTTTCCATTCGTTCCCGCTGATTCTCCATTTCCATGTCACGCTCGCCGTGATGAGCACCTGCCGTGTTCCCGCCAGTCGCACACTGTGCTGCAGAGAAGATGTGCGTTCATAGTGCGTGGAGACTATGTCGAAATAAGAGCGGACGGCGTTGAGCCCGGTGAAGCGATACATGCTGGGCGATTGACATGCGGCATGGGAGTGTTGGATGGTAACTGGACGAGCTTTAGAGAAGTAGGAGAGACGAGTAGTGGATGAAGTCTGTGGATCGAAGACACTAGATAAGAATGTCTCAGCTGCCAATGCGAGCTGAGCGGGGGACAACGTTTGTCCTGGATCTGATTCGGCGTTGGAGAACATTGCTATGACAGTCTTTGACGCTGTCAAGACCATCAGTGAGGAAACTCAGCTTGATTTAGGGTTTACGCACATTGGTCGTTGCAAATTGAGCTCTACCCTTCTGACGAGATTTTCCCTGTACGAAAAATGGAGTTGATCAGGAAGGGAGGGAAGTCTGGGAATTTATGAATGATATATATACGTGTAAGACCACACACAGAGAGCCAAGGCTTGCCTTCAGTGCCCGAGGCCGATGTGAACCATGCCCCATGTCTTCTGATAAAGTCGGGGAGAAGACCCGGTCATCGTGCTTCAGGCCGAGGGCTGCGTCGGAGCAAGAGGGAAAACCGGCAACTGGAGAACGTCTACACTGGCCGTCGTTGTGGCATGATGGCAAGTAACAAAAGTGCGGCCCATGCCAACAACATATGATTCTTCCCTGACGTCGGTTCTGCGTCGTCCCGAAGAACATACACCAGGACCTGTGCATCCGATATTGCTTCGAAAGGCTTGTACCGGTATTGTAGAGCTCGATGCGCGTACTGATAATGAGAGGGCAAGCTATCGGGGAGTCCCTCCTCTACTCGTAGGTTGACTCCAGCGCCTCACTCCTTCCAAAACCCGACGGCGGCCCGGGGCCCCGTACTACTACCTGCTAGGCGTCGGGCGACGGGCGACAGGTTCTGAACCCTCGAATCAAAACCAGACGACAGGAAAAATGGACACATTGGGAATTGAACCCAACACCTCCCGCATGCTAAGCGGGCGTGATAAACCAACTACACCATGTGCCCTGCAGAAGATTGGGTCCCCTCGAGTGCCTGGTTAACGCATTTTGACAAGTTGTAAAAGATAGTATACCGCGCATTGAGATTTGGTGTTACTCAAAGGATGGGACTCAAAAAGCTCCGAAGTGTCTGTTGATAACTAGAACCTTTGTCGTAGCATGTATAAACGCCTGATAGATACGTATGCATGTAGCGAAATCATTACATCCCCCAGCCAAACGATTCAGCCTGTCCGATATACCCAATGACAGCCACAGGATAGTCTGTCCTATCGATTGCCTCAATGACTGGAGTCCATTTCTCGTGATAGTAGACATATGTCTCTCCATGCTCAAACCTCAACGCCATTGCCCTGTTCTCGGAAATCATGTTCCTCCCCTCATGATCTGGTAGGTCCAGGCCAGGAATAGAGCACAAACAGCTGAACTCGATAGGCGCACGAGTTCTCACGCTGCACAGAATGATCGCTCTGCGATACGGTGACTCGAACCTTGGGGCGCCATATGGTTTGGCACGGAGCGCAGTGTCCGTAGGAGGAGCGTACGTCGGAGTGAGAGCGGTTCGCGGCGGAAAATGCTTCGCCGAGGAGCTTGCAGGCATGACCGAGGTGACCCATTCGATTGAATTCCACGGTTTGGATGCGTCGTAGGGCTGCATACGCATTGGGTGCACAAGGCTGTTGAAACCGGGAATGGCGGGTGCGGGATTAGAAGGGTGTGAGCTCCAGCAGATGGGGGAGACAGTAGACATCGAGGGAGGGAGAGCAAAACCGTCTGTGGACTCCTCCGACTCCGAGTCGGGGTCAGACTCGTACTTGGGCAGAGGCTTGCGATGGTGGAAAGACGAGGGCCAGCCGGACTCTTTGCAGAAGACTATGTCGAAAGGCATGATCGTAGAATGTAGGCAGGGGACGGAGAGGGCCCGCCCTTTATGTATGTGTTTCGATGGTCTATTGTCTTAGTCGATGGCCCATGGGACGACGATTATGAGAAAGACCAACGAAGGACCATCGGAGCAACGAAGACAATGGTCCAAGGGAATGTGAGGTGACGACCATCATAAAAATCTGACCAGCAGGCCCCTGGCGACCCGCGGATAGCAACAACAAAACGAATGAGCACGTCCTCAGAAACTCGTCCAATTCAAGTGGTGAATTATTCATGAGTGGCGGGGCGATTACCACTACTCGAGAGTATGTAACTGAATGATTGAAAATTGGAATGAAAACGTTGTCATATGCCCTAGCCGATCCCCGAGGCTATTGGCGATACCTCGGCTTCGGTGCACATATTGACAAAGCACGGTCCCACTCGTTTAAGGCTGTAGCAGAGAGAATTTGGGTATATAAGGTCAGCTATAAGTTGATGAGACACAACAAAACTCCCAACTCGCTTTACAATTCGATATCCACACTGTCATGTCTCAGAAACTCGTCGTCGTCTTTGGTGCCACCGGCGCTCAGGGTGGTGGTGTCGTCGCAAAGCTGCTCGGCAATCCGTCCTACAAGCTGCGCGCGGTCACTAGGAACCCAGACAGTGAAGCGGGAAAGGCACTTGCCGCGAAAGGAGTCGAAGTCGTTTCCGCTGACTTGGTCGATTATTCCAGCGTCTTGAAAGCGTGCGAAGTACGTTGTTCCTGTAGGAGCAAGCACAAATTGCTGACTGGATATTGATCAGGGTGCCTACGCTATCTTTGGAAACACCATCTTCGCCAACCTCAAACCGTACAGCTCGGCCGGATCATTTGACCTCGAAGTCAAGCAGGGAAAGATCCTTGCCGACGCAGCGCTTGCCACACCTACTCTCCAGCACTACATCTGGAGCACACTTCCCGTTTATCCCCTCTACAACGAGGGCCTGGCGGGTGCCAAAACACCACACTTCCTCAGCAAGGTCACCATCGACGAGTACATTCTTGCCCATCCTGAGCTCGCAAAGAAAACGACCTTCCTCCTGTTGGCATTCTACGTCGACAACCTGTCGACGTTCAACCCACCGCATAGAAGGAATGACGGCTCGTACGTCTGGGAGCAGCCGATGTCGCCCACATCGTACATGCCGTTGACTGGAGACGTTGGTAACAATACAGGTATCTGGGTTGCCAAGATACTCGAGCGCCCGGACCTTGTCCTTCCCGGCAAGTACGTTCTTGCGAACGAGGCGGTGTGGCGTGTCGACCAGCTCATCGAATTGTGGGGCAAGATCGTCGGCAAAAAGGCGGTGATGGAGCAGATCTCTTTAGAGGCATATGTTGAGCGGTTCACACTGGGTCCTGGACTGGGAAGAGAGATCGGTCTGATGATGGTGCAGTTCGGTGAGTATTCCGACCCGAAGAAGAGTTCGTCCAGCTTTGCGAAGCCTGGGTTCGAGGAGGTCACCAAGGAGGATCTTGGGATCACCGACCTCGAAGCAATCGAGGAGACGTTGCGGGGTTTGGACTGGAGTTCAGTGCTATGAAGCCTTATGATCGTCGAAGTGTATATGTTGTTCACGAGAGACTGATTCACAAGAGCATACCATTTGAGAGGATTCGTGTTCTACCATCCCATCCAGAACATGTGTCCATCGTCGTGATGGTCTTGGTTCAAGTCCCACATTTGCGGCCGACGGCATTTCACTGACCACATGGCAAATGATGGTACCTATGACTGTACGTACTGGAAAGTCGCTATCTCTTTCTTCGGCGAGTGCAAATGGATGCGACTAAATAGTAATGTCATATTCAATTGAATTATCAGTAGAGGAGAGCATCGAAAACTCGGAGCTGTAAAAAGTCGCCGGTGGGAGAGCTCAACACGGCAGCGATTGTGAATCTGATAAGGCCGGAGATGCCGTCAGAAACAGACCCTCCTTCACGGCGCGCACGTAGGCAGCGGGATCATCCCAGTGTATCTTGAGTAGAGCATGATTAGCAATCGATACCACCCTGATCCTAGCCGAGTGATTGATCATGGCACTTACAAAGTGATTTGCGCCACGCAGCTCGACGCCGCGTATTCTCCTGAGGTTCATGCCCTTTGAAAGATACTCGTGATATCGCCGCATAGTATCGTAGTATGAAATGATGCAGGTCCATAGTGATGACGTGCAGGTCTGATACACGATCTCGACGTTAGGGAGACTCTGAGCCACTCTCTCGTCGAATAACGCCAGTCGTGTTTGTTCATACAGACGCTCTTGCATTGCGGGTGTGGTTCTGGTGGACATTGTCGGATGACACGACGACACTCACAAAGGCCGAGGACTCACAACAAGAAGTCCGTAGGTGCAGCGGCCGCAGGCTCGAAGTGCAACTGCAAATCGTCCGGGGTCATTTTGCCAAACGAATCACGCCCGTTGCCTTTCCATACTTTGTCGAGAAGGCCCGCATGTGGCTCGGGATGGTCGAAATATGAGGAGATCCAGGTGGAAAACTTCAAGAACATCTCATCCGCAGAGGAACATGATGGGTCGGTGAAAGCATTGTAGCCAGAATTGCTGTCCTCAGGATATCCGAGCGCGGTTACAGGTGGGTCTGCAGGGTATGTCACTCACGGAGTAGGCGGATCTAAATGTGGATGAGTGCGTACCATACAGGACTACCTGACGGAGGTATGGTTCGAGTATCGTGTAAGATATCACAGGTACTACTTTTGGGTACGCCAGAACGGAGAGAGCGCTATGGAGTCAGCCGTCAGTATTCATCTCGACGTGCTAGCTATGCCAGAAAATCGGCCATAGACTGACGATATTGCGCCAAAGCTCCACCCCACTACCACCAGTCCGCCTGCAGTAGCTGACGAAGTTGGGATATCGTGGTTCTCTATGTACCATACCAGGAATCGGGTGGTCTGCTGGCCTGTGAGCTCGAGGAATTCTTGCTTCGCCTCAGCTGCCAGGCCAAGCTCATGGTCTTGATAACGCGTTGAACCGGAGTATCCGCGACGATTGACAAGAACGAAGCGTATGTTGGTATCAGCGGCCAAGGGGAGGATGCGTTTGAAAGAGTCTGGAGGAGACGGTCGTCAGTCGAGTGACGGATGGATAGTAAGGGAAAGAATGACGACTACGGACAGGCATTGAACGTGCTACCATGAAAGATAACGACCGTGGTGTAGTCCGTCGAGCCATAGACGGGGCCAGAGTCAATGAAGGACATCACCGTACCCGCGTCGTCAACGGGTGCAAACTTTGCTTCGATCGATGAACCCAACATAGCCGAGATTATTGACGTCGAGAGAGCGAGAGGGGGGGAGTTCTGGAGGGAAGTAAGCTCAACAGGCGATGGCGTTGATGTCTTATGATGTACCATGGCCACTGCGGTCATTTGCCATTACGTCCGATGAGTAAATGGAGTCTGTTGATCTAGCGTGCTCCGTATAGTTAGCGATTCTTCTCAGCGCGGCGCCGTGTCATTATGTTGTTTGTGGGTGTCTGGCCGTACATGTGCACTCAGAGGAGTCTTCCCTGAGGACGTTGGTAGGTCAGCGAGAGTATACCGAGAAAAATGTCAAACTGAGATAACGAAGGCGTTCGAAAGAATTGAGACCCACTGGGCAGAGTCTGAAAGACTCAATTGCACGCCCACAATCATCACAAATTGCCCAGGGCCTGTTGCTGATTTGGGAGGAAGATTTCTAGGAACCACTAGTGCAATGAACTTGGACCCCGGATGTAATCTAGAAGGCTTCAGACGTTGAAGTAGCATCGAGCACTGATCAGAAATGAGCAAAGCACCTGAAGTAAATCTGCAGGTACAGATGCTCCATCGTCGCGCGAGGATTTGTTCCCTCCAAACAAATCTAGAATCGAACTGTCGCCGTTCAGGCCCAGAGTGATAGCGATGACGGCCGAAAAGGGCTCAAGGTACATTTGATGTACGGTATTCGGAAAGTTGCCGGTCGCGTGCTCTGTAGCTGGCGGTCGAGACGCGTGTAGGTGGCGAACCCGAAGCACATTGAGACGTTAGTAAATATAGCCCGGTAAGTACCAGATTGCCAGTCACCGATGGTGAGAACCTCATCGAAGCCAAACTACACGCCGTGGTGACCTGAGCGTGAGCAACAGAAACCACGTTCCGAGGGCACCGCAAGTCAGGTAAATGGATCGGACCGTGTTTGCAGTCAATGGCAGGGAGAACTTACTTACGGGAATGCGAACAATGCGCGAAAACGCGGTTCAGCTCCCGGAGGGGCGGGTATTGGCGAGTCCGAGTCCCGGTGTGTCCTGTACGTATCATACGGTGCTATGACAGCGGCTTGTGGATAACTGAGCCGTTCAATACCATTTCGATCATATGAAGACCCGCGTTTTGCATACGAGTGCCAAAGTGTGGCCAATCGTAATGTACATCTATTCGCAATAAGTTCGTGTACTTCCCGTAAGCAACTGTCAACGAACCTGACTTCATTTCGATTGATTCAATACCGGGATAACGACAAAAGGAGTGTGTCCTAATACTGAGTTCGGTTGAAGCAAAAGAAGGTTCGCCTATGCGAGAGATCCGATACGATCCAGTCAATACAGCCGTGCGAGACATTAGGTCCAATCCGTGACTCTTCATCGTGCGCATGGGTACATGCAAGGTGCATGCAGTGTGTATGCAATAGTAGGTGCGACAGTCGCACTTTTGCCGTACAGGAAGAGCCCTGCGTTCTAGAGTAACCAATTCAGAGTAGGGCGCGTAGGCAATAATACCGACAGCGTCGGACCTAAAGAACTGGGAAAGGCCTGTTATAGAAAATGGATAACCATCAGATACAAGAAGACAGAAAAATCTCACGAATTTCTGCGCATATCAGCTGAGGGTGGTTCTATCGAAGGTTTGCCGAGCCGATCAAAGGATTTCGGAGACCTTCCGTTTCTATATCGATGCTGTAAACAGCGCCGCACGGATATGACTTATCTGCATGAGGAGCTCCTGGAAAACGGGCGATATGGGGATGGGGAAGGACAAGTAAGCTTCGAGTGCAGACAATGCGCCGAAAGAGCGAGGCAACGACGCGATATACTTCCCTCCTGCAGCATACTACTCATCATGAGATTTGTCAGAAGATCGCTAGCCAATGAAGCATGTAGGCGCCATGGTGACCTCGAAAGAGAAATCCCTCCGCCTCCGCCGAAGGAACCCCGCAATATGTCGATGTCTTCGCGTAGATTCCGAGTCGGAGCAAGAGCCTGAGTGAATCTGAATAATGGATGTAAATTCGACGTGATGTTGGTGCCGAAGAAAAAAAGAATTGTACGCGTCATTGCCGCGAACGCGACTGCACGTGGTCTGTTCGGCAGTGGCCGTGACCGCCCAGCTCAGAGCTCTGCCACGGACATTCAACTCAAGATGAGGCCACATTGAAGCCGCATAATCTGGGACTACTTGAATCTACACAAGTCTTGCAAAGCACACAACAGGGCTCAAGTATAGCGTTCTGTGGTACCATCGACGGCGACGGCCAGCCTCCAGGTTTCCGGCTGTCAGTCGTCTTCAAAACCATACGGCTTGCTCGCAGTCGTTAATTTGCATTCGGAAGACCGAGCAGATCAGTGAAGTAATTGCTCGAGAACGTCCAAGAACGAGTAATGTCACAGCGTATGTTGAGCTGTCCTTGAGTAATTTGTTGCTGTCCTTGAGCACTACGGAAGAGTTTGTCTGTGGTGTTTCAACGCTGCTGAATCAACTGCTCGTCCGATACCTGGACGCTCACGACGTTCAATAAGTTTACATTTGACCACTCCGGCGACTGCAACACGATGACCAATGATCATGCCACTCTCATTGCAGTATGGGCGCTGAATGTGGGCTGGTGAGGTATCGTCATCCTGAGCAATTGTCACTCGCATGTTACGATTTGTGCTCGGCATTTCACAGTTCAGTCAATCTCTCATGACATAGCTCGGTTGCGCCCATCCACTCGCGGCCGTTATCAACGCTATTATACGAGACAAATCACTTCCTTCCACCCTTGGCTAGACTACATAGGTAACTTGCGCGACATATCTGCACGCGTAGCACAATGGCGAACAATGATTTCAGAGCACGTCACTCCAATCCAACCCCCTCAACGTCTCCTCAATCGTCATCAAATCCGTAATCCCCAAATCCTCCTTCGTCACTTCCTCGAACCCCGGCTTCGCAAAGCTCGACGAGCTCTTCTTCGAGTCCGAGTATTCACCAAACTGTACCATCATCAACCCAATCTCCCGCCCATGATTCGGCCCCCCGTGGAAGCGCTGTACGTACTCGTCCAGAGTGATCTGCTCCATCGTCGCGTGTTTGCCCAAGATCTTGCTCCAGAGCTCGATGAGCCTGTCGACGCGCCACACGGCCTCGTTGGCGAGGACGTATTTGGCGGGGAGGACGAGGTCCGGGCGCTCGAGGATCTTGGCGACCCATATTCCAGTGTTGTTACCGACGTCCCCGGTCAGAGGCATGTATGATGTAGGCGACATGGGCTGCTCCCAGACGTAGGAACCGTCACTGCGTTTGTGCAGCGGGTTGATTTTGGCGAGGTTGGAGACGTAGAAGGCTAGGAGGAGGAAGGTCGTTTTCTTAGCGAGCTCGGGGAGGGAGAGGATGTATTCGTCGATGGTGACTTTGCTGTGGAAGTGCGGCGTCTTGGCGCCTGCGAGGCCTTCGTTGTAGAGGGGATAGACGGGGAGGGTGCTCCAGATGTAGTGCTGGAGCGTGGGCGTGGCGAGCGCTGCGTTGGCGAGGATCTTGCCTTGCTGGACTTCGAGCGCGAATGATGCAGACGAGTCGAATGGCTGCATGGTGGAAAAGGCAGTGTTTCCGAAGATGGCGTAAGCGCCCTACCGTGGAGGTTCCGTCAGCTAACTCATCCTCGTCCACGAAAAGCATCCCTACCTCACACGCTTTCAAGACACTTGGGTAATCGTGTAGATCAGCTGACACGACTTCGACTCCTTTGGCGGCAAGCGCTCTCCCCGCTTCACCACCTGGGTTCCTGGCGACGGCGCGAAGCTTATAGTGAGGGTTATCCAGAAGTTTGTCGATGACGCCCCCGCCCTGCAGGCCAGTAGCACCGAATACGACCACGAGTTTTTGTGATTGAGACATGTTGGATGTGGATATTTGTGTTCAGATTGGTGTGAACATACCGTCGATTTGCGGCCGATCTTATATACCAAGACGCTTCTCATGCGAGCCGGGGTTGAGCGGGAGTGTGGTTTGTCAAGTCTTGCACCGAGGCCGGGTGCGCTTTGAGACCTCAGGCACGTTGTATGACCGTTCTATGAATGGTGACTCCACGCCACTCATTGAACGCCTAGACTTCGACTTATGAAGCATTGAGAGCAGTTGTTATTTAGGACTTACCTTCGACTTGACACTGCCATTCAGTTAGTCTTCCCATGGGATTTGAGCGTGTGCTTTGTCAAGTCATCAACCAATTCGGGGATCAGCCCGAGCTCATCTCATCGCAGTCGGTATCGAGCAAACACTGGCAGTATGATTCACTGTGCCCGAAAGTGGGTGACAGAGAGGACACCCGCGTACGGCCGTTCTCGTTCAATGCCTAGAAATCAAATCGAGCAGTTGAGCGTCCGACAAGATGGCAAGAAAAAGACAAATGAGCGCGTGAGCAATGTGTGAATGTAGTCCGGACCGCCCAAGCGGCGCTTGTAGAACCCTGATTCTCGAAATTGAGTAGAGGTCTGAATATCATTATGCAAACAAAACGATTTCAAACAGATACGAACAAACGTCGTTGGATAACTGGAGGAACAGCCTTGAATGCTAATTTTCCCTCGCCCAGCTCGACGAAGCGTCTTCGGCTACATTTGCGGCACCACTCACAGGTCATTTGGAGCCTTTTTCGCGCGCCTCATTCGGCGCCTTTCCCGCATTAGGCTTGCGCAAGGTTTCGATGAGAGTGTCACTGCAAGCCGGTGAGCACGAAGGCTCTGGATACCTGAGCTTACACACGTTTCAGTTCGACTCTCCCAGTGCCAAGGAGTATGGGACCGCCGTATAGTTAGAGTCTTTCTGTGGGAGCTGTAAAGCGTGCTTTGTCGGTATTAAGTATAGCGCTTCCGGAGCGAACATTCGTGTACGAGTCTCGTTCGATTCCTGAGTTGACTGACGACGCACGCCTGGAACTGACTCAGAATTCAAAGCTTCTCGGGAGGCATTTGAATGAGGGCGCACCATCATTCGTCGGGCCAATTGCAGACATGAGCACGAAGGCCAATGAAATGAGACGAGGAACGTCCGACAAGATGGCAAACAAAACGACAAGGGAAACAAACGAGAGCGTAAGCGGACGAGTGGTCGAACAGGACAGCAGCGCATTAAGAGTAGTACAGAAAAACAGTAAGTAAAAGGCACCGGGAAATGCCAAACAACAATTATACGAGAATACGAACGATAAATAACCATGTAAAACCCCTTGGATCCCAGTTTTTGTCGCCTAGCTCGACGAAGCATCCTCAGCGACATTTGCCGCAACGTTAACGGGCTTTACTGTGCCATTCGGAGCCTGTTCCGCACCATGCACCGCCCCAGGCTTGCGCGAGATCTCGATGAGAGTGTCGTGCATCTGCTTTTGCACGATCGGGATGAGCTCGTCTGTCGTCCTTCCAGTGGTGACAATCGGAGGGAGGACTGCAAGCCAATCAGCGCGAGTACCCAAGGAACGGGGTGCGTACACACCTTTGACTTTGATCCTCCCAGTGCCAAAAAACCCCTTCCTATACAGCCAGTGATAATTCTCCACCACGACCGGTAGGATGGGTATGCCCGCCTGGAGCGCAAGGTGGAAGCCGCCCTTCTTGAACGGGAGCATGCTGGTTTTGTCGAGGCTGTTGAGCGTGCGGGTGCCTTCGGGGAACATCCAGAGGGAGAGGTTGTGTTTCTTGATGGTCTCGCCGGCGGACTTGACGGACGCGACGGCTTTGGCGTTGTTGCCGCGGTCGATGAGGATGGCGCCGGAGAGGAGCATGAAGAGCCCGAGGGGCGTCCATTGGATGGAGCGTTTAGCCATGACGGTTGTTTGGCGGGGGATGATGCTGGATGGTTATTAGTGGGAGGGAAGGAGGAGAGGCAGGACGCGACGCGACGCACCGACCGACGACGATCAAGTCGAGGAAGCTCTGGTGGTTGCACATGAGCACCGCGGGTGTGCCGTGCTCGAGGTACTCCGCGCCGTCGACGTCGACGTGGATGTCCATGACGGTGCTGCCGAGGTAGTAGTACATCCGGTCGACGACGTAGTTGACGTCGTATTTGCGGCCGAGGAGCGTCATGACAAGCCCGATGGGCGGGCCGAAGATGGCGATGAAGAAGAGCGAGGCGATGTACAGGATCTGGCGGGCTTTGTAGAGGTGTTTGGGCGGCAGGAAGGAGAGCGGGAGGGCGATGAGCGCGGGGATGGCGACGGTGAAGGCAAGGAGCGACATGGCAGCGGCGCGTCGCGGGGGAGAGGTGCAAGTGCATGTTACAGGCAGCGGTTGGGTTAAGTAGGGTCGAGCGTGCCCGAGTCCCCAACGGTTTCGTGATGGATCATGTACCCCACGTCGAGTCTGGACAGCCGGCTGGCAGAGCATGCGTGCGCATCGGGGCCATCTGCAGACAATCCTTGAGCGCGGTTGGTGGTCGGAGGAGAAGCCGTTTGACGATCGAGCCGGTCGCTTCAATGATTCCGGCAAATACGACCAAGCACGTCCACAGCGCCACATTTACCTACGAGTCGGCTATGGCCATCGGCCCAGCGTATGTGCTGGATTGCACTCAGCTCCCAGGCGAGCCATCGTCTAGACCGCTACTCGAACGTTAAGCGGAGCAGCAGAACCCCATGATATATTGTTCGACTGTGACCTACGGGCAACAGCCAGAAACAAGTACCGGATATGGTGTAACGGTTAACATAGCCGCTATCGTCCTGCAGCAGCTCGGGGTTCGAATCCCTGTATCCGCATTTCCTGTCCTTTTTTATGTTCAGTGATTCTAGCATCGTTTTGCCTGGACAGTGAATGGTACTTACAACTGGTAACTCAGAACTCGATATCGGATACCACTCGACCCTAGACTATAGCTCACACCGCGCTGTAGTCGCTATCTTTCGCCCTTTCGCATATCACACGGATGCCCTGTCGTTATCTCTGCAGCTCTGCCCGACATATGTAGTAGTGCGAGGCATTCCCAGCCGAAGCATCTCTTGTTTGTTTCTGCCCTTAGATGAGGTCAAAACTCTGTGGAGTGTCCCGGCTTGCAAGAATAACAGAATCAGGATTCGTTTGTGCCATATCTTCTCATCTACATACGCCTGCTGGGGAAGCTCTTTCTGCCTCCAGCTGAGCAAATTCGTACTGCTTGCTGATATTCTTCCAAAATCAGCGTGGTTATTTGCCAGTTGCTTACCGTGGTGGTTGGGATGCTAGGTGGGACAAATCAAGATTGTGGTATTCCACGTCATGGGCAGACGCCATAACACATCCGTCGCAATAGTGCAGCCTGCAGGACGACGGTATGCAGACTCTGTCTCCAAGAGACAAACCGACGTATCGTCAGAGGCTTAAGGCTGTCGACATAGATGAATGGCAGGTGAGTAGTCCTAGCTGCAGATGTGTCTTCACATGAGGGCGCCAATGATCGAGGAGGTGGTTGAGAAACAGATACATATACGGGTGGTACTTATTGGAGCTCGAAGACAGAACAACAGGCCGCCGTCGCAAGCGTGAACAGAGATGTATGACGGCCAAGCCAGGATTGATGGCATCAAAAATCAAGGAAGGCAGATGCTTCGGGAATCAGGACCGAAAGCCGAACACTCCTTTCTCTCAAAGACTCAAACGATCACGAGCAAAAGTCGTGAGCTTGATCCACTTTTGCCGACGGTCTTTTCCTCCCAATTGACGCGTATGAAACCATGTATAAAACGTGCCTCGGATCGAATCCGTGGTCGTTGTGCGTTTTTTCGGCCTATCACTGCTTTTCACTATGCGCCCGTCTCGGCTCTCTCTACGCTTGGAAATCCCGATTGAACAAAACAGGAACAGTAAGACGGGATTGAATCTTTTCTGAATAGGTGTGTTACGTGTTCATTCATTCTACGTGCGTGTTTGACAAGCGCAGGACGCTTTGGCAATCACCTAGCGGGACTCGTCGCAGAAATCTCGCCGAACACAACAACAACCACGCGTTCCTCGCCCGTCTCTACTCCACTTCGGCGCCCTCAACTATGCCTCCCTATTCTCCTCACAGCCACGATGGTCCCAGGGCTTGAGACCCTTTTCTCCAATCTCACTCTCATCCCCACGCTTCTCCCCCGGTTCGACTCTTCCCTTCCATTTCCTCCTTCGCACGATTCTTGCCCTGCCGCCGCTCCTCTCGACACAGTAGTAGTTACAACGAGTACCCTGCTGTTACGCCTTCACGAGGTATTCGAGCCATCGATACTTACAAGCAGAGATTTTCACGCCGAACTCGCGTTTTTGTCGACCGGCCCATATATGACAGGGTGGCACGCTTGTAAGTGTATGATCATCAGCAGAAGCGCTTTCAATATATGTACAAAGTGCCATCGTACATGCCCTATGCGTACCGTCAATCTAGTACTTCCAAACCCATCCTTCGTCTGCGCTCCTTCTCTATCTCTTCAAGTTTCAGGGCCTCTGTAGCGAGATTGTCGTCTATCTGATCTGCACCAAGTTTTGCCACCCAACTGGGCGCGGATTTTCCCAGCTCGCGCTCTGCAGCCGTCTCTGTCGCTAGGTAAAAACTGCATTTGTCGGTCCTCCTACTCGTGGCTTCCCAGAAGAGACGCGCTTCGTCGGCGAGGCTTTTGTCCATCTCGCCCATCTCCGTGGCGCTCAGGCTGCAGCGTATATGCCACTCCACCAAATTGACCTTGTCTTCTCGTATCTGGCTGAATAGCTTCGTGCATTCCTTTAGCCTTTCCTGGACTTGAGGCCCGGACAGGGTGGTCCAAAAATAGAGGTGTAGGGTTCCGTCCTTGGGATTGAGTAGCTTATACTCTGTGCGTGTCTGGAGGCCGTGTATTCGAACTTGGTTGAGGATGACGACGTGCGTGGACGTAAAATATTTGAGCAATGTAATCAGGTCCACCCATAGTATTCGGAGGTCCTGTAAAACAAGAATCGTCCTAGGTACACCGTTCGGCGCCATTTTCTTTTCGTCATACTCCACACTCTCGAGTATGAATTCTGAGTGCAGGGCACCGGGCCGAATTTGTACGAGTATGGGCTCGCTGTCCGCATATTTTGCCCAAGATATGTTCTTGTAGTCAACCAAGAATAGATCACCTGGGTTGTTGTTGTCGCTTCCCTTCAATGTGGCGAGGGGGCGCGCCCCGACAGAATTAGGATCTGAATGTTTTTAATTTTTGTGGCAATTGGCTGATTGGAATAGTCTCTCACCGCCGTTGCTTCCTCCGCCGTTCCTTTGAGGCAATATGTGTTGAGTTGGCATTGAGGTAACAGAGACTGGGGCATTGTTTCCTAGCGTAACGTGAGCCACATCGTGTCGAGTAAGCCCAAGAGAGCTCACCAGACGCCGATCGCTGCAGCGAGTTGTCTACGACATCTGAGGCTGTGGAAAGCAACCATGTTAATTCGATTGCAGACAAGGTCACGCACACAAACCTTTTTGATCCCCTGCAATCGACATTTTTTGTTGGAAATCTTGATTCTTGAAAGCGGATGGTGTGTTCCTTGGGATCGTTGTAGACTTTAAGGTGTGGTTGGTGGGTAGAAAAAACGGCGACGATTTATGTAGCCTTCGACGGCATCCGTGGCAGTGCACCGAAAATCAACGGAACACTCTTTGGGGAAAAATACAACGTTCCGCGTGCGCACTCATTGGGCAATTGTCCCGCAGCCGAGGATTGTCGCACAGCCCTCCAGGGCCCGAGCTCCTCGAGATCTTCGGAATACAAAGGGAGCACATGTGTGCTTTGTGGCGCAATTATGCCTTTTTTGTTGATCACTGACTGTCCTAATATGGACGGGATAGGCTGCACTGCCTCCGCCTGCAATTCGATGGCACAGCCATGCGCACTGTGGTAATAAAAGGGCAGGATTCCCGGCTTCTATCAATCGTCCCCGTACTTCTCATCCGAACACACAGGCCACAAGACAGCTCGGTTACACTGGCCTTAGCTATGGGTAAGCACGACTCGTGCAGTAAACATGTTTTGGTATACTCAAGGTGTACTCGTTAGAGAGCAAGTCACCAGAGCAATACATCAGAGCTCGCAGACGTGATAACAAATCCAGGCGAAACACTAGCGCAGAGCTGTGGAAGGATGAAAGATATGTCAAGGAAATCGAGCCGATATACGGCCCAGAGGGTGCAGGAGTTCAACATCTAACGTGGGCTGGCCCGGCTGGGTACAAAGAGCAAATTTTGGAGAAGCTTGCGCGGGCCGAGGCGCCTCTGTACATGCAGATTCTGCCCCACCGGTGTGTCGACAGAAGCGTCCCAATCTTTTATCTTGTACTTGTCAATGCGCGAGCAAACCACTCACATTCCGGGCGGGACGGAAACGAAACCACAATAACTCCTTCCTTCCTCCCGATAACCATCGCCCTACATCACCTCGCGATCTCATGTGATGACCTGATGGCCTTTATCGGGTCGATTGCTCGGCCATGCAGTCTAACACTTCAACGTGTCAAACTTTATGGCGGACCTCAAGGCACCGATGATTGGCCATGGAAACATCCTTTTGCTGCCATAGACAAGATATCGATCTGGCATGACCTGTTAGTGGAGACAGAAGAGCAGATACACACTGTCCGCAGGACTCTCTCGATTTGGCAGAGTATGATCAAGGAGGCAAAGAGTTCCCGAACTGTACTTCAATGGGACCTCTGCTTGAAAGGTGACCTTGTCGATCTTGACCCTGGTTTCTCACTTCTCCGCCACTCGCTTCGCGACTTTTTCAAAGCTGCACGAACGAAGCACTTCAAGATTGTCCTGAAAATGGAGTCAGACTTCAAGCATTCGCCGCTGGAGGAATTCGCACCATGGGCCACTTCAGCTGTCGACAACGACATGGAGCACTCGCTGGGTCCCACTATGTTGAATACATTGGATGACCTCATGACTCCTGAGCAGCAGAAGACAAGCTACTGGAGGAATGGGACGCTTATATGATCACGGCAGCCTGAGCTGTGGGGAAACACGGCCGGTAGCAGGGGCAATCGTAATATTATGAGTAGTATGAGCACAGATTGTAGTATATTATGGGAGAAATTCAGGGCGGATAGCGTGGAAATTACTCGTGGACAGCTGGGAATCTGCTGTTATATCCCTATCACTGATGGCCGGAGAACGGAGTTCGCAGTCTCCAGCTTGATTGAGCACCTTCAACGAGTATAATTCCGCACGACTTGCGTCTTTGAGCGCGAGACTCGGAGACAAGCCTAGCTTAAGCCGATGTGTTTGACTGCTGCAGCGACGATGAAGTCCAACATTGCGGCGGCGGTGAGCCCACAACAAATGGACGACGCTACAAAAGACGCGTACCGAGCCGGTACCCGTTTATATTTCTGTGCCCATACTACCACTGCTACGGTCCTAGGCCGCATGTACCCGGACTGAACGATGTCGCAAGGGATTTAGAATCGAAAAGAACGATCGAACCGTCCACATATGATAATGTAGCGATAACGTCTATTCCTCCGTCTGCCTTCCCTTTGCATCGACATGATCCTCTGCGAGACGTGAAAAGGACAGACGAAGGCTTCAAATCGACGAGTCACTTGCACCGAGCGTACAGCTACAACGCCCTGAAAACATGAGGACCTAGCTGCGAGTTATCATGCACGTCCGGGGCTCGTACGAAACCGGGAACAGGGAGAGGATTGACAAGAATGCACAGAGACCACCAACAAACAGGCCAAGCTTTTGCAAGAATGACGTAGAGATTATTACTGTTCATTATCCGGTTAGACGAGCGCGAGGCTCATCTCATTCCTCGCACCGGATCCCCAGTTCTGGATCTGGTACGACAACGATAAAAGTAGGGGCGGAGAGGGAGCAAGCAGAGTACGAGGACGTCGTCAAGAGAGCTGGCTCAGAACGACAAAGTTAAATCACAAAAGCATGTTGTAATGCCGCATTGCTGGCGCTCCTTCCTACCTCCCGTTGCTAGATCGAATGAGATGATTACGTTCGAAGTACGGCGGTGTTGAAATCCTGCTTCGGCCGGCCACACCGTCTTTGTGTTGCGGAATCCGAGTCCCTTACATAGCGGGGCGCAAAGTGCAGCAGTGTCGCAAAGCCACGTCGTCCTATCCCTACGACAAGCCCTAGTGCGGGGATGAAATCAAAGCCGTGGGCATTATGGTCGGTATTATGGTCGGCGGGTGGGCTTGCCTGTCACCGTCATCGTCAAAGAGACGCGCTGAAGGATGGTGTACGAGCAGACTCTGTGAAGTGTTGCGAATAGCGCAGAGTGTAATACCCCAGTGTAGCGAAAATGGCGGACGCAAGGGACAACAGTGGGTGTTGGTGGGAGAGACATCCGGAAATCAACATGGCCGGCGTTCGCCGAACATCACCTGGCAGGCACAGTGGCACACGTCGCCACACGAATCCGTCGATGGCTGTGCTGTCTGCTTGACTTCCGACCACGTCTTGCTCGATGCAAATTGTGCGTCTCTAGTTACTCCACGCCGCCGTCGTGCCCTAGGTTTTGCGTTTCTGACAAAATAGTGCCATCGGAACTCGCTACCTCGGCAACGGACTCGGACACGCGTAAGGCCCAGCGATGTGGGCAGCGCGCAAACTAAGCCGATTTTAGGGCTGCAGCACGACGAGGACCACACACTGGGACGAAGACGAGAACGACGACCGGTTGATTTTCGCACTCACTGATGGTTGGGATCCGGGCGTGGGCCGTCAATATGCTACGAGCGCGCGCCGTCTGAGGACGGGCGCTCGAAAAAGGTGCGTGTTTCTATTTTCCGTTTGACTAGCCCAGCTCTGCACTGGCGCATCCGTATCATTGCTGAGCTCCTTGTAGATTTCGACTTACGCGAGGGATGGGCCCCCAATGAGGCACCCACCTTGTTTGCTCTCTGCACGCCCCGACCCAACGCTGCCAACGGAGTGGCGTCCCCCTCCGTGCTCTCTGCACCATCAATCTCTACCCGTCGTCATCCCGACTCCCCGCCCAAAAAAACCGTGCACCAGATAAGGGTTCTTATTTGATGTACCGTTTTTAAGGGCGAGCCGTCCAACAACGACGAGAGATGCGGCGCTCATTGGTGCAGGCACTCCTCAACAGCGCTACTGGCAGCAGGCTATTGTAAAGCATCAGACCACACTTCGCCAGGCGTCGATGGATTCGCCGCCACTCCCCCCGCTTATCCCCTCAGTTGAGCCTAGACACCGAACCTTTCATCTATGTTTACAATCCCGTGACACTCATAAACCAATCTTGGTGTCAAAACGCCTAGTCCACTTCTGTTCCATCTCAAACGTCGAATTAGAGCCTGCGACGAATCGAGAACACCCGACCACAGCGCCATTCCGCAGGGGGAAACCGGTCTTTCGATCCGACTCCGTCGACGCTCTTCCTACTCATCCGATACTCCCACCACTCCCTCGTTCAACCTCTGAGTGGTTCTCGCTGTCAATGGACATATGGATTCCGGGACGGGGTTGGTGGTGGTAGAAGTGACGTTTTGGCGAGTTGGTGGGTACGGCGTGATAGTTTTTTTCCCCTTGATTTCGCACACACGGTTGTTTGTGTGCTCTGTCAGGCGAAGGACGAGTCGTCTTCGCTCACATCTCGGGCTTGGAGAGATGCATCATCTCGACGGACGTAGGATTGACTTACGGCCGGGCGAACGGCACCGCACGTCTTTTCCCCGGAGGACGCTCATACTTACAACAGTTCATAAAGCTATATACAAAATGCGGTCCTAGCAAAGCTACACGTGTCGTGGCGGTTCTTTCTACTCCAGCAACAATCTTAACTCCGAATGCAGATCGATGATTCTATCCAACTTCTCGCTCGAACTGGCGAGGCCCTCCCACAGCTCGTTTAGCTCTAGGACCAGCTCACTGCATTCCAGTTCCAAACCTAGGGGTTTGTAATCAGGGATCATTCAACGAATTGACAGTGAGAAAACGTACATAACATGCCGTCCATGATGTGGGGAAGGATGTTTGTGGATATAATCTCCAAGGCGGTGTCATATGTCACTGTGCAGACCGCTTCGATGAGGCGGCACACAATGTCGCGGGTTGTGATTAGCTGTTTCGCGTACTCCAATATCTTGTGGACTCCATCAATTTCATGATGGTCGTCCAAATCCGAGTATTTCGACTCCAGCTGAATTGGTGTGTCAAGAGATAGCCCGCTACCTCCGTGAAGATAAAGGCTGAGAGGCTCTCTCGGCGTGTCAGGATTTCCTTTAGATTGTTGAAGCGCTTTCAGTCCAATGGCAATGTCCGTCCACAACAAGAGCTCCGCTTTGGAAGTAAAGACCAGATTAATCTCGTCGGGCTCGTGGATGGGCATGCCCATGAGCTGGCGATATTTTTCCACCTCCTGGAGAAAGGCTGGTTCATCGATTCGGCAGCGATTTTCCGGGGATGGCGAAAAGGCTTCGAACCCATTTTGAGCATGAAACCCTAACATCATAGCCATATTGAAGGCATCCGAGCCCTGATGGAACGCATTGCCAAAAGCCTGCTTCAAACTCCTCTCGAGGCTGGGGACGTCCGAAAGGTACTGAAGCAATGTGGTGGCGTGTTCAAGCAAGAATGTCTCTGATTCCGTGAGAACAGGAACGGATTGATCTTTCCAAAAGAATCTCCTGTTCTGCATTTCATCGCGCCAGAAAACAAGTTTGCTAGCTAGAGCCCATGGATCGTCTTCCTTCGAATGTAGCGGGAAACTGTTCGTGACACAAGCGGACATCGCCACCCATCGCAGGTCGAAAGTGCGTAAGATGAACTCAGGCGCAGTGCTCGCACGACTGTGTTGGATGCACCGGAAGGTGATGAGGCAGTCGTAGACGAGGGCGGCGGTTACTCGCAGAACCGAGATGGCGTTTGTCTCTGTGATGACGAAAGGCGTTTTCCGTGTGTGAGCGTAACCACTACCGAGAGTGGTGTCAGACGTGGATGGGTAAGTGACATATTCGATTGTCGAGGGAGAGCCTTTCGGCATTTTGTGGCTTTGCAGATGGAGTGATGGGGGCGAGATATGGAGATCCCAGGAGGCCAGAGCCCTCTTTTAAATAGAGGAGCCTTAACATCATGTGATTACAATAGCACGATAGGCAGTGCTTGACCATTGATCGGAACAGAGACAAATGACCCACACGGATTGGTGAACAATTGCCTTTTTGTGTAGTGATTACCAGATGTTTCGAGAGGATCCATGTACGTGTAGAGGTAGAGCGCATTATTACCAAACGTGCCTGGTACTTGCAAAGTTTAGAACAGTAGCCTTTGTTGTGGAAGAGAATGTGGCGCAAGCCGTTGATCGACGAGTTCAACGTTATACATGATAGGACTAGTTCCAAACGGACGGCAAATCAAGAAGATAGGTCGAGTAGGACCGGATGAAGGAAGCGACGGAGTCCGTCGAGGTTTCAATACATCTGCAGTGGAATTAGAGCACTTTGTAGTCGGGAAGCAAGCGCAAGGATGGGGTAGGAACCGGCGTCCGGCGATCCTGAAGGGTCCGTGCCGCATGAATTCAGATCACGGATGCTCTGATCCCGGAACACGGGCCGACCACCGCTTCTCTCCGACCACGACGACGCCAAAGGATCTCTTAGGCTACCGAGCCCGACTCATTGGCTTAAACCGCCGCCAAGAGCCAATGGGATGATGAAGGGAGACCTGGAAGACATGTTACCTGCCCTAAGGTCAAAAGTGAGGTGCGTTCTCATCTGGCTTGCCATGCTCTGGTGCTAATGCGGTGTCAAGTCACTGTCTTGTCAGTGGCAAAGGCAATCACTCCGCCCGCTGCAGATATTGCTGTCACAGCGCGTCCCGCTCACCCAGCTCACCGCCACATCGACGCGTTTTTCTTCGCGCTTCTCACTTCGGATGACATTACTCGTTGGGGCAAAGCCCGGACTGCACATGTCGTCAACGCCTCAATTATCTGCGCTCCATCTTTCCGCATCCCCTCGTCCTACTGTCCGTTTCCACTCGACGCTTCCCCTCGTTTCATCACCACCTCGCTGTCCTTCGCTCAAGATCGCCGTTTGAGTACCCTGCCCTTGCCCAACCGCCTTCACAGTCCTTCACATTACACTGCACTTCCTGGATCATTTCTCCGTTCTTCCGACCACGGGGCGAATGCAATGCAGGTAGAATAGGTTGCACGGGCTGGTGAGCAGAGGCGGGGAACGAAAGGATGTCGACGATGGAGAGCGCGGGCTTAGAACGCGGTGATATAGCGTGTGCGGTGGTTGGCGCGCTCTCAAAGATCTTCCTGGACTTGAAGGCGGCGGGTGGAGCACTCGATCGAAAGGTCTCCGACCTACTGCATTCATTGCTGGTAGAGTGTCTCGTAGTGGTCCTGTTGGTGATTTGAGCGGCGGGCTGAGTTTTGTTGGTAGGTCATGTACGGGCAACGGGCATCTTCGGTAATAAACATCGACATTCAATCTTTCCTTCGACCGTGTGATTTCTCCGCATTCTACAGCTTACGCGACAGCGTTACCACCGATCCTTCTAAGCTATCCGACAAGATGACATTCAGATCGAACTCTCGAAGTTCTACAAGTGCGCCTTCATCGAAGATCGGCACTGCCCAGGATGAGAATGACACAGCCCGTCCGTGTGGGTTTGTGGCGCGGAATTAAACTGGCCTCGCTCTAATGGCGCATTTGAGGCGGGTAGCAGGTCGTGATCACCTGACTGAGAACTGCCACGTAGTTGTTAAGGACGACGCGTCTGTTTCACGTTGCACGCAAACGAGTTGGTAGAGACATGGTAATGCTCAGTGAGGGTAAACATCTGTTGGATTTTTCAAACCCTGACGGTCATTTATCTGCACCTAGCTGGGTCCCGTTGATCAAACAGCAGTTCAGTCACACAACACACAGACGCGTGGGAAACCGAGAAGATTTATAAAAGCTGTGTTAGCGCTGCAATCATCTGCATCCCTCCACCACTTTCCATATCTGTCCAGAGTTTCGCCTTCACAACTACTCACCTTGCGCAAATAAATCATGTCCGACTCCCGACACAACAATGGCAAAGGATATCACCCCGCCACACCAATCACCGCCACATCCAACAGGAACGTCACCATTGTTGTCAGCGCACTCGTACATGACTGTTGTTACATCCTTTGGCGTATCAACGAGTCACGATTCGGCGAGCAGACGTCCTTCTACCTGAAGCCATCCATGCGAAGAGGCGTCATGCTCTCCATGTGCATCCTGGACAGCGACTCTTTTCCAGAATTCGGCCGCACAGAACCCAAGAAGCATTCCTATCCGCCCCCACCAAATGGCGATCCTTGGCAACTTGCGCGCGAGCTCGTTGAGTGGCGCAATGTAATGTTGGGCAGGATATATGTCTGGCCCGGTCACAAAGATCATCCAGATGTTACAGATCCACCACATCTGGAGATCCAGCGTCACAGCATCAGCTTCGTCGAAAGACACGAGAAGTCATTTGATGCTCTCATGGAGCAGTCCTCTAAGCTGCGCGAAACTCTCGACCACTTCCATCGGTCCAGGATGATGTATTCAGACGAGGCGGAGCACCTACTTCGGATTCTACGTTATGAAACTGCCGATGTCAGGACAGGCTCGAATCTCAGAAGCGGGCCTATCAGCAATGCGGCTCGTTATGGAAGGGATACTCCAGCAGGAACGTTCCTGAGGGAATCGATGAATAGTCTCCGGGAGGCAGTGTGTTCGATTGTCGGTGGATCAGGGCTGGAAAACAAAAGGGTGGGCGAATATCTCGAGCTCACCTTGAGTCATCAGAGAGATCTCTGGCTGGATATTGTCGCGGCGCTGAGGAGCCTGGCTGGTGGAGCTCGTCACCAGGGCGATGCGCCAATAGTCCATGCTCGCCACCTTTTGACTATCTATCAGTACCCACCTTCCGCCGACGAGCTGGTTTTGACGCGTGATATCTTGTGCGGAATCCTTCCCGGGCCATCCACTGTCACGCTGAATGGTGCTCTTCTCACGATGGAGACGACATTGCTTCCCGCTCTGGAGAAGACAACTGTCCTGGGGCATTCAAATTTGATGTTTACCATCTGTGAAAATCTCGTGCTTGCTACCGATGAACGTGCCCTGGACGATCGTCTGAAATCGGCGGAAGAAATGATTAACGTTTTAACGTGGAAGGATTCCAGTATATAACCCGTCAATGTGCTTCATCTCTAGTATAGAGTCCATTTCTTCCTTCGTGTAGTTCTGTTATAGGATAGCCTACAACGTCATCAGTGAGAAAACTCGGATTTCTACATACGAACTACCTAAATGCCTTGTCTGCTCTTGTTGCGGTGCACGGAAATGCGAAGAATGAACGTTATCTGAGCCTGAGGAAATCGTCGTCAGTTTCGAGTGCTATTGCAATGTCTTCCACTCACATGACATAACGCGCGCCCTGAAGTCTCCTGTACTCCGCGCACATCAGAGGTGGGTCCAATCAGATCAAGGTACGGATGGATGGCTCAAGCGCGAGAGTTGTGCAAGAAGCGGACGGGCGGAGATGTGAAGCAATGATCAGGACGTGTGCGTACCCACAGATATATCCCTGTAGGCCCTATCACATGGAGGGCTGTGAGTAGCGAATAGTATGCGCACAGGACTGTCGAGTGCCGATTATCACAATTTTGGATCTGATAGCATCCTCCGAGCCAGAATGTGCTGGCTGAAAGGCAGATGGCAATCATAACTGCTACGAGCGACGTGTGGCGTGGGACCGAGTTGACCTGGGCATGGCTGAAATAGCGATTTGGAGACAGCGGGAAGTAAGGAACAGTGTGCAAGAGACAAAGACAGTAGGTAGCAGCAGACTGAGCACCAGAGCGACGTGTCGGTGACGTCGTCAGGCCTCAGCCGATCTCGGCAGGCGCGGACCGACGAGAATCACGTAACGGTTCGCACCTTCATCCGGTCCGTGCCAAATTTTATCCCTCATGACTAAACTCTCAGCCCCGGTTGAAACACAAGACCAGAGGCAGGCGCGCCGAGGCAAACGCGTATATCAACGACGCGTACATGCAAGAGCCGCAGTCCAGGACGGCGGGCGGCTTCGATGATGTGAGTGTTTTGATTTCTGCTTCCCGTGTGCGCGTGCGCGTGCGAAAGCCTATCGTTGGGAAGAGGCTCCGTTTGTAAGCCCCTCCGAGTCGGCTGTTTTTTCAGTCGAGGTCGGCTCATTTCCTGCGCGTCCTTTTCATTCCTCTCATCGCTACTTCACTTCAAATCACGCGCATACTAGCTCTGAACTATACTGCATGCATTGAGCGCACGTTCCGTTATTGACATAGTGTCTTGCCGGCCCTGGCTTGAAGCCAAATGAGCCGTGGGCCAACTCTGATCGAGGCCAAGCCAAGCCAAGCCATAAGTATGGCTTCACAAAGCCCATGGCCTGGCTTGACATCGTCTGAAGCCATGAGCCATGGCCTCAAGCCATGGCTCGGACTTGCCCGGCCCGAAGGTCCGGACAGTGGTGTACGTGAGCGCAAATGCACGGAGTCGGGCAGATTTCATCGATGCATTGCAAGTTGTTGAAGGTCAGCTTCCGAAACAATGTAATGTTCCGCCAGTTTAGTGACGAGAGTATACTGGCTGCATCAGATGCGACGGACTTCGGGTGGGATAGTCTCTTAGACACCGATGACAAGGTCAAATGCACTCTTGGGCTCGGTGACGACGATGTAATTGACATGTACACACTTACATAGTAGAGTAGCGACCAAACAAGTAGGTTGTATCGACATCCTGCTGCATCCCGATGCAGCCCGCCGCATCCCGCCGCATCCCGCCTTCAGGCCATGGCTCAGGCCAAAGCCGGGCCAGGGCCAGCCAACATCTCTGGCTTTGGCTTGGCTTGACATATTGGTGAGCCAAAGCCAGATGAAGCCAGGCCAAGCCGACGGCCTTGGGCCAAAGCCAAGCCAGGAAGTCACTATATTGACATATCATGTCGTTCCTCTCTGCTTGTTCATTGGCCAAGGACAATCTGAGGCTTCCAGCAGATTCTCCCCATAGTTCGTTGGCGCGTGCAGATGCTTTTTTGTATGTCACAAACGCATTTTCGCCTGTCTCAAATTTCGTCCTGTCGTTCAACTGTCTCGACTTCTATGGAAAATATATATGATACAATGCTCTACCATGGCCCGTCTATGTCGGGCAGCTCTGAATCCAAATCCCTTCTCGGAGACCGCCTAGATGTCGTTTGTCCCTGCTTCTTTGCTACCTTTCTTTTCGTACCCGCCCTTGCACCCTTGAACAGCTCAATGTCGCCCAGACGTTGGAGAGCAGTGGCCAAAACAAGCAATCGGGGCTTGTCGCTGTATCGTCCGTTGTACGAAACTTTGGCGAGATGTTTTTTCCGGACGATTTGTCGTTGGATACGGGGAGTTTGCATCATGTTGATTTCACCGCGAATCAGACGGAACACCATTGTAGATTGCCAGTCCGCGAGAATGGCATATGGGCAGTTGTCTTCAAAAGAGTACCTGTAAGTGTACGGTCACTGAATGGGTCCACATCTCACTGCGGTTCGTGGCTCACCCGCGTAATTGGCAAAGTATGTACGCCAAATTCAATTTGGCCTTGTTGTCCGGGCTGATACTGCTGAGATCGCCATGTATGTTTTTGATCTTATCCCAGGCCACTATGTCTATAATTCCCGGTTTCTGTCCAGAAGTTTGAGATAACAGGTACAGTGACAGTGGGTGCGTATCTTACCTTCTCCTCGATGATGAGAACGACAAGCTGTGGAAGGTGGCCGAGGTACCAGGCACCCCTAGCATTTACCCTTCCTCATATACTACGGAGTAAAAAAAAAAAAATTAGGGACAAACTTTGGGAGGGAAAGTTGTAGATATAGGCTATATAAACCACTGTGCAAAGTATCAGACAATATAATTATAGATTGAGGCGGCTATGGAGCGATTACTATGTGGCGCATGATCATGATTGCGCCCACACCCCTGGGGTCCACACAGCTGAAACAACTCAGACACACTATTTTATGCCTAGAACATGCTTGGGAAATCACTTTAGACAATATATAATGTTATCTTGGTATGGCATAGTTGGGTCTCGTCGGTCCTCGTTGGGTCTCGTTGGTCCTCGTTCGGTCTCGTCGGTCCTCGTTCGTTCCTATCTGTGACTGAGCATGCTGTCTGTGACTGAAGCACATGTGGCTTTATTTTTCTTATCTCTTACCATCAATCCTCTATGCCCGACACAGATTCTGCTGTGCCAGTTCCTGCAGACGGCCTGGCCAATGCTGGTATGTGTGCGCAAGTCATAATGATAATTTTACTCACCCCTATGACTGCCAGCTGGTGATGGCCAGCAGATTGCCTTTAACCTCCCCACACCCGCAGACAGTGATAAGAAAGGTAGGACAGCATGTAACAGCTGGCGTGAATTAGAAACTTACCCACTTCTTAGACAAAAAGAAAGCACGTCCCACTCGGGTTGAAAGAAAAGCACTGCGCGAGCGAAAATGGAGATACGTAGCACGCCAAGCAGCAAAGAAACAGAAAGAGGGTGGTGGCAGTCAAGAAAGCTTGGATGATTTGATAGTACTTCCAAAAGATTCATAGTCTCTCATGAATCTCTGCTTCAAACTCTCTGTCCAATCTCCTTGGTACTCGTCCGTTCTCGTCCGTTCTCGTCCGTACTCGCCCGTTCTCGTTCGCTCTCGTCCGTACTCGTCCGTTCTCGTTTGCTCTCGTCCCACTCGACAAAAAGTTAGAGAAGTGGGATGTAGTACCACAGCCGGGAATCGAACCCGAGCCTCAGCAGTTGCCCGCTGCGTGCTATACCACTGCACCACTGTGATTGGTATAACATCAGTGCACCACAGCCTCGTACTCGTTCGCTCTCGTCCCACTCGAAAAAAAAGTTGGAGAAATGGGACATACCACAGCCGGGAATCGAACCCGAGCCTCAGCAGTTGCCCGCTGCGTGCTATACCACTGCACCACTGTGGTTGGTGTAACAAGTGTGCACCAGAACCTGATCCCGTTTCGGTCGGGATCGTACCCTCGTACTCACGTCTAAGAATCCGTGCAGAGAGCACCGGAATGAAGTCGGCATCATCGAGGGAGTGTCAAGGGATCACCTGTAATTTTAGAACTGGTGATACAAGAAAAAAAAAAGTCAATAACCACGCACCGGATGTGGCGGCGCGATCCCGCCCCAGTATTCGCCCCACCGCCTCGGGCGTCCTTTTGCGCCCTCTCCCAGCGCCGTAGAACACATCCCGTCGATGTCCGGGGTCAAGATCCAACGTCGTCCGCGCTCGGGGTCGTCGTTGGGCGGGATCCGGGATCAGCGGCGGATGCGGCGGCCTGGGCTCGAAAATCGCGTGAGAGTCGGGCAAAACAACGGCTGCGGCGAGCATCCTGCAAATATAAGAACCGTCAATAAAAGAAATAAAAGAGTCAAAAATGACGCACCGGATGTGGCGGCGCGATCCCGCCCCAGTACTCGCCCCACGGCCTTGAGCGTCCCTTGGCACCCTCTGCCGACCCTCTACACCACATCCCGTCGATGTCCGAGGTCGAAATCCCACGTTGTCCGCGCTCGAGGTCTTCGCTGGGAGGGATCCAGGATCAGTAGCGCCTGGGGCGGCCTGGGGCTGAGGATCGCGTCGGGGTCGGGCACAGCAACGGCTGTGGCGGGCATCCCGTCGACATGAGAGCAGCTGGCCGCTGTCGTTGTCCTGGGGCCAGCAGCAGTGCTGGCCAGGGAGACAGAGCGCGTCCGGGTCTGGACGGCGCTTAGCAATCCAACGACACGTGGCTCAATGACGCGTCCTCGTGCGTCATCGAGTCCATGAATGCCGGATTGCCAGCTTGCTCTCGACCACGACTTGCCCATGCAAGTCGTGTGTCTCTCCTCCTGGCCGCCATTACGGACGCAGGGCGGCGCTCACGACAGCGCTGCTCTGCTGGGTTGGTTGCCGTAGCAACCAAACCCAACATGTACGCGTAAGCCCCACCAAAGTGGGCAGCAGGGCATCCAGAGCAAGGACGACGACCGCGAGCCGCAGGACGACGACGGCGGGCCACAGGACGACGACGACGGGCCACAGGACGACGACGGCGATGTCAGGGAGGACGGCGGGGAAGGCAGGGAGGAGATGGGCGCGCCGCTTGGAAGCGGGCGCCCATCCAAGGTGTGTTTTTTTTTTTGACCGTCGGATACGCCAGTTTCGTGCTGGCGTATCTGTTTCTAACGCTAATTGTTTTGTAGATCTGGATCTACGCGCGGGGTAAGCCCTCCAGCGAGGCACCCACCCCACTCTCGCAGCCGACGGACGCGCGACGACGTCACCTCGCTCTCACCGCCTCCTCTCCCTCCCCAACCAACCCCTTCGCTGGAGGGTATGTGGCTCGCTCAATTGAGCGTTCCGCGCCCTCCACGAATAAACCCCCTATTCCCGTCCGTCCGCAACCCCGACCTGGCACACGCGCCCCATCGGACTCTCGTCCGTACTCACCCGTATTCGTCCGTACTCGTCCGTTCTCGTTCGCTCTCGTCCGTACTCGTCCGTTCTCGTTTGTACTTGTCCCACTCGACAAAAAGTTAGCTCATCCTCCTTCGCAACCGAACTCTGCTTTTGGTCATTCAAGATCACTGTGTTTCTAATTTGGTGAGATTACGCTAGTTCTATTTAGCTAAATAGATTCGTAAGCTATAACCTCTGGGCCAGTGGGATAGTTCTCCACTCCGCTGTAATGGTCACGTAGGGCAAAGGGAGCCTTGTGTTTCCCAGCCCCCGAATCATTCCAAATGTAGGGTGTGTCAGACCGGCGGAATGACATACCTCGTCCTATTCCATCGCGGTCCCGTGGGTCGTTTGGCGCTCGTCCCAGGTCATTCCAAGCATGGTCCAGATGAACAAACTGCACCGATGAGGGAGCCACCCAGGCGCAGTATGCGCGTTCCATCTGCAGGTAGGTACGATTGGATGTGGAGTATGTGAGATCGTTGTAGGAATAGAGGCTGCTGTCAGAGTGGGCGGAGGCGGAGTCGGTGTCTGAGTCGTCGGAGTCGGTGTTGTCATTGGAGATGTCCTTCGAAAGGGCATACTGTATCGCTTCACGCTCAACCGCATCCACCTCCCGTCGGAGAGCTGCACGGGTGATGCGCCTCTTATCCTCCAGTTCCACTTCATCGTCCAGCTCATTGTCAAAGTCCGCCATTCCCTCAAACGAGGGCCAGCAGATAGGGCCCTGGAATGACAGGGACAATTCGCGGATGGGTGGGAGACGCCGCAAGGCCCTCTTGAAGCGCAAGGAACGAAAAAAGAATCCTTGAGCGTACTGTCCATGTACGTTAGCAAAAGCAAAAGCGTTATGGAGCATAAGAAGAAAACTCACCCCGTGACCGTCCGTACAGATCCTAAAGTGGACCAGGGACGGTGTGTTTTTCAACGCGCCGCACAGCTCCGCAATGAAATCCAGGGATTCAACGTCGGTGTAACGGAATGTGAGGTCGGTGAGTGAGCGTTGCCCGGCTCTGAGCCAAGAATACAAGCGCGACCCTACGTCGTCATCTTCGGCGGCGGCGTCCACCCAGATATCGAGCACCTCAATGTCGTCCTTGGAATACATCAGCCGGCCGATGTAAGGGCAGAAGGTCGGGAACGCTTCTGTGTAGGGGCCCTCTACGAAAGGCTGGATGGAGATCAACATGAATCGTCGCGTTGACATCACCGAGTTACTCACGGACAGTGCTCCTCGGCGCAGGATTGCCAAGACGGCCGTGTCGGGTTGCGCACTTTTTGCCAAAGGGTCTGTAAAGCGGGAGCCGGCGACTCCATCTTGCGCAAATCGCGGATCCTCCATGAGCAGGAGTGCGTCGAGGCGTATGCGCTCGGACAAGTCCAAATTTTCATCGAGACCGTCGCGAAAAGCATTGAGTGCGACATCGGAATCATCGAGCGCGAGATCGGTCATGGTGGCGAGACGCAAGGAGTAGGTGTGACGTTTTTATCAACCGTCACTGACTTGTGATCCCGCCACGCCCATCGTACGCCGCCCTCGCTACCTTCGGCTTCAATTATGCAGAACGTGCAAACCCAGTCAAATGACATGGGGTGCGACGCGTTGCATAGGGAGAAACGAAGACACGGGGCGGGTGCGCGAACGAGGCGGCGATGGGGATGATGAACGTCGCGGGGAGGATGAGAAAGGTTTCGGAATGCGCAGCAAGTCGTCCAAGGAGTCGGCGGGCGCGCCAGTCTAAATTTACAAAGAGTCAGCAGTGAATTAAAATACAAATATCACTCACCATATCTCCCGGCGCATTCCCGCCGCTGTGCCCGCCTGTCCACCTCATACAGCCACCTGCGCCCTCCCTCGCCCTCCTACTCTACATCCCGTCGAGCTCCGGGGTCGAAATGGTGCGTCGTCCCGCACTCGCCGTCGTCCTTGGGCGGGATCCGGGGCGCAGCGGCACAGAGAGTGGCGTGACGGTGGCGGGCACCTCGACCTTGGATTCCACAACGACTGGGATCGGTATCCCCACCAGTCGTCGGTCGTTGTCGTCCTGAGGGCCCCGCCGAAGTGGTTGGGGAGAGAGGCAGCGAGCCCGGGATCCGGATCGGGATCCAACTGCGTCACGTGGTCCGATGACGCGTTGGATCACGGACTTGTTCGATCCGGGCTTGATCTCTCACCACGACTTGCAGGAGCAAGTCGTGCCTCTCTACTCTCTCCCGCCGCCCGGCTCGGATGACGTGGCGCTCACGACGAGTGCTGCGTCGTTGGGTTGGTTGCCGTAGCAACCAATCCCAACATGGACGCGTAAGCCCCACCAAAGTGGGCAGCAGGGGATCCTGGGCAAGGACACCGACCCCGAGCCCCAGGACGACGGCGGCCGGCCACAGGACGATGACGGCGAGGTCAGGGAGGACAGCGGGGATGGCAGGGAACAGATGGGCGCGCCGCTTGGAAGCGGGCGCCCATCGTAGGTGTGTTTTTTTATCAACGGTTGGATACGCCGGCTTCGTGCTGGCGTATCTGTTTCTAATGCTAATTTTTTGTAGATCTGGATCTACGCGCGAGGTAAGCCCTCCAGCGAGGCACCCACCCCACGCTCGCAGCAGACGGACGCGCGACGACGTCACCTCGCTCCCACCGCCTCCTCTCCCTCCCCAACCAACCTCTTCGCTGGAGGGTATGAGGCTCGCTCAATTGAGCGTTCCGCGCCCTCCACGAATAAACTCCCTATTCCCGTCCGTCCGCAACCCCGACCTGGCGCGCGCGCCCCATCGGACTCGTTCGGACTCGTTCGGGTTCGTTCGGGTTCGTTCGGGTTCGCTCGGCCCGATCGTCCCATCAGGGAACACGAGTCATCGCGTTCCTTCCTTCCTCCCACCACCACCATCCACACAGCAGCCTGACAACCAACGCACCATGCCACCACGCGTTCCTCGCATCCCCCCTTGTCGCACCGGAGAACCCGTTCCGAGAGGAAATATCGAATTCCGCGTTGTGTTCGAGCAGAACGAGGAATCCGGCCCGACGTTGGTCAACCACAGTGTTGTCGTCCGCTCGACAACTGGACGGCAACCTCGGCCATGGTTTTATGTTGACTACGAGGCAACGCATGTCGACCACTTCCAACTCATGGTTGGCGTTGTACGTTTTGGTCTACCACATAGATATTTATGACTTATCATTTCCCTCAGACGCTCGCACATCTTCCCGTAGACGAGGAGTGGGTCACCATCAAGCGCGAAGACCTTTTCGACCATTATCACCAGTACTACATCATGATGGAGGAACCCTACGTTGACGAGAATGAAAGGTTCGAGGAGGATGTTGAGGGATGCGAGAGCTGCCGTTGGGGAGGATACGACCAATACGTAGAGTTTTGGGAGGAGAATGAGTTGGACGAGTAGACCAGAATATATGGCTATCATAGTAAAATGTAATTACCGTTCGTCCTTGTCGGACGAACGCGTTGCGAGTCATTCGGCCTCGTTCGCACTCGCTCGGCCCTGTTTCCACTTGTTCTTGCAGCATGGCATTCGTTTGACAAAATTGTACGTTTGATGAGGGATTACATGACATATCTATTCCTACGAAGCGCGACCTATGCTTCACGCGGGTCCATCCAACAACCATCTTCAAGAGCGCTGATAAGCGCGTTGATCACAGTGTCGGCCAAGTCGGGCTCATCACTCCATATGCCACTATCGCCCGGCTGAATTTCGTTCAGCGTGAAATGAAGTGCCCCGTTTGCCAATCTGACAAGGGCGATGTCAACGCGAGTGTAGAATCGGTAAGTTCGGTGCAAAGGACCAATAGCGCTCGCTTCAATATTGACAAGGCGCTCGTACACTTTGGCAGCAAATGCACGAATATCCGCCTCTGCAGCGTCGGAGTCTTCGGTGATGCCGTTCAGCCAACGTGTGGAACGATCTGGGACAGGATCCCAGCCGGGCAGGTAGTCCTTGGGTAATCTACAAGTCATCAGTATTTTACAACACAACACGCAAACTCACTCACTTGATATTCTTGACAGGCGCTGTGCGGGCTGCAGAAACACGTTGGATGACCCATTCCGGGGCATTCAGCACCCCAGGGATCGTGTGGAGCATGTCCACAATTTTCCCATTAACGAAATAGACGCGAACCTCCCCCAGACTGATGATCGCATCGTTGTAAGGGATGGCGAAGAAAACGGGGGCGAAGGGGTCATCAGAATACTTTTGAACTGTATCCCATGCCGTCCTGAACTTCTGAACGGGCCCCCTCTCTCCTTTGCGTGCTCCTCTGCCTGATTTATCAAGTGAGCTTATTGGCATGAAGATGTTGGAATACTCGAAACTCCAATCCGACTTGATGACGTGGGAGCCCCGCTCTAGCATCTGAATTCCAACTTCCTTACTCTCGACAACAACAGGTGCTTCACCAACCCCACCAGTGTTGACCATCGACTGGCCGTACAGTATCGTGTTGATCGTCTTCCGAGCGCCCATTGTCATCAACTCCGGGTGCGGCCAGATGAACTTGCCGCGCTCAGTCAACCAAGAGAGCGACTTCAACACTCTAACTGCCTCAGGCCCGGCCCATGGAGAAGTTGGATCACCTCCCGAGCCCCGCATTGTTTCGCCAAAGAACGCCAAGGTAGTCATGACGGCGTCAGCCTCTTTCACCAGAAGCCATGTTTCGTCCGTTGGATTTTGCGCCCCGATGGAGTACATCAGAGGACCCATTGGGAAGTAGGTGATCTCCACACCCTTGAGCCACAAACGCCGGGAGAATTCAATCTTGAAGCACAGTTAGACAACTTGTTGATGACAACCGTACACATACCCATTCATCCAGATAATACTCCACATTCCCAAGTCCGTAAACGTGAGTGAGCTTGTTGTCCACCGTACCGCAAAGGTAGACAAAATGACGCATGAAGGACACTGAGCGCACGTACATATCCCACGACAACGCCAAGGGATCCTTCAGATTGGCCTTGATGTGGGTGCAGTACGGTATCCCCTTCTTTTCCCGAAGCAACCTATCACTATAAGTTATTGGAATTCGATTCGATTTCCATTTGTCACCTCCGATATTTCTGTCCCGCTCAGTCCAGGACCGTTCAGGTGGTGGGAACAAGATTCTGAAATCAGCTAGTCGGGCTTTGCACCGTGCGACTCGCGAAACCCGGTTCTTTCCTTTCGCTCAGTCCATCCTATCACTATAAGTCCTGTCATTTTGATTCGAAATGACTGCGACACCTCCGATATTTCTGTCCCGCTCAGTCCAGGAGTGTTTAGGTGGTGGGAACAAGATTCTGAAATCAGCTAGTCGGGCTATCACTATAAGTCCTGTCATTTTGATTCGAAATGACTGCGACACCTCCGATATTTCTGTCCCGCTCAGTCCAGGAGTGTTTAGGTGGTGGGAACAAGATTCTGAAATCAGCTAGTCGGGCTTTGCACCGTGCGACTCGCGAAACCCGGTTCTTTCCTTTCGCTCAGTCCATCCTACACAAGTCAGAATGGTTAGAGGTCAGTATGCACCGTGTCACCTATCCCTCTTGTCTTGGATCTGAGGGCCCTCAGATTCTGCCCGCCATTAGCCTTGCAGCAGCCCCAATGATGCTGTTTATTTTTTTGGACCAGCCGATGCTTGAAAGGAAACCGCCATTTGGTTGATACAGCCAGATTGGCGGTTTTTTTGTGTGCCAGACCACGCTCGAGAAACCGCCATTTGGTTGGTACAGCCAGAATGGTGGTTTTTTTTTTGAGCTATTTTTTTTCTTTGAGCCAGCCTATCCTCAGAAAACCACCATTCTGCTGGTACAGCCAGATTGGCGGTTTTTTTCTGTGCCAGACTATTATGCTTGAGAAACCGCCATTTGGTTGGTACAGCCAGATTGGCGATTTCTTTTTGGGCAGTGAAACCGCCATTCTGTTGGTACACTCACATTGGCGATTTTCGTTTGCTGTCTGTAGCGACTAAATTAAAAGACGCATCGGCAGAGAATCGAACATGCGACCCAAATGCCCAAATTAAAACTTTTGAACAGCATAACCACTGCACTATACACTCATCATTCACAGTGACACTCTGAGCTTGAGATGATCATTGGGTCTCTAGACGGCATCTGTGATGACATGTTGGCGCTTTTGCCTCTTGAGTCGAATTGAGCCTGACTTGAAACCCGCCATTCTGCTCACGCAGTCCGGATGGCGGTCTTGACTCTGAGTCAAAATAATCCTGACTCGCAAACCGCCATTCTGCTTGTGCAGCCCGGATGGCGGTCTCTACTCTCACGCAGATTTCAGTGCATTGTGAAAACCGCCAGTCTGCTTGTGCAGCTCGGATGGCGGTCTTGACCCTCAGGCGAATTCAGCCTGACCTGAAAACCACCATCGTGCTTGTGCTGCTCGGATGGCGCTTTTGCCTTTGAGTCGACTTAAGCCTGACTTGAAAACCGCCATTCTGCTTGTGCAGCCCGGATGGCGGTCTCTACTCTCACGCAGATTTCAGTGCATTGTGAAAACCGCCAGTCTGCTTGTGCAGCTCGGATGGCGGTCTTGACCCTCAGGCGAATTCAGCCTGACCTGAAAACCACCATCGTGCTTGTGCTGCTCGGATGGCGCTTTTGCCTTTGAGTCGAATTAAGCCTGACTCGCAAACCGCCATTCTGCTTGTGCAGCCCGGATGGCGGTCTCTACTCTCACGCAGATTTCAGTGCATTGTGAAAACCGCCAGTCTGCTTGTGCAGCTCGGATGGCGGTCTTGACCCTCAGGCGAATCCAGCCTGACCTGAAAACCACCATCGTGCTTGTGCTGCTCGGATGGCGCTTTTGCCTTTGAGTCGACTTAAGCCTGACTTGAAAACCGCCATTCTGCTTGCGCTGCTCGGATGGCGCTTTTGCCTTTGAGTCGGCTTAAGCCTGACTTGAAAACCGCCATCGTGCATGCGTTGCTCGGAAGGCGGTCTTGCCTTTGAGTCAAAATAATCCTGACTTGAAAACCTCCATTGTGCTTGTGCAGCCCGGATGGCGGTCTCCACTTAGGGCAGATTTCAGTGCATTGTGAAAACCGCCAATCTGCTTGTGCAGTTCGGATGGCGGTCTTGACCCTCAGTCGAATTAAGCCTGACCTGAAAACCGCCATCGTGCTTGTGCTGCTCGGATGGCGCTTTTGCCTTTGAGTCGAATTAAGCCTGACTTGAAAACCGCCATTCTGCTTGTGCAGCCCGGATGGCGGTCTTGACTCTGAGTCAAATTAAGCCTGACCTGACAACCGCCATTCTGCTTGCGCTGCTCGGATGGTGCTTTTGCCTTTGAGGCGAATTCAGCCTGACCTGAAAACCACCATTGTGCTTGCGCTGCTCGGATGGCGCTTTTGCCTTTGAGTCGGCTTAAGCCTGACTTGAAAACCGCCATTCTGCTTGCGCTGCTCGGATGGCGCTTTTGCCTTTGAGTCGAATTAAGCCTGACTTGAAAACCGCCATTCTGCTTGCGCTGCTCGGATGGCGCTTTTGCCTTTGAGTCGGCTTAAGCCTGACTTGAAAACCGCCATTCTGCTGGTGCAGCCGGGATGGCGGTCTCCACTCTCAGGCCACTCTCAGGCAGATTTCAGTGCATTGTGAAAACCGCCAGTCTGCTTGTGCAGCCCGGATGGCGGTCTTGACTCTGAGTCAAATTAAGCCTGACCTGACAACCGCCATTCTGCTTGCGCTGCTCGGATGGTGCTTTTGCCTTTGAGGCGAATTCAGCCTGACCTGAAAACCACCATTGTGCTTGTGCTGCTCGGATGGCGCTTTTGCCTTTGAGTTGAATTAAGCCTGACTTGAAAACCGCCATCGTGCATGCGTTGCTCGGATGGCGGTCTTGCCTTTGAGTCAAAATAATCCTGACTTGAAAACCTCCATTCTGCTTGTGCAGCCCGGATGGCGGTCTCCACCCTCAGGCAGATTTCAGTGCATTGTGAAAACCACCATTCTGCTTGTGCAGCTCGGATGGCGGTCTTGACCCTCAGTCGAATTAAGCCTGACCTGAAAACCGCCATCGTGCTTGTGCTGCTCGGATGGCGCTTTTGCCTTTGAGTTCAATTAAGCCTGACTTCAAAACCGCCATCGTGCAAGCGTTGCTCGGATGGCGCTTTTGCCTTTGAGTCGAATTAAGCCTGACTTGAAAACCGCCATTCTGCTTGTGCAGCTCGGATGGCGGTCTTGACTCCCAGTCGAATTAAGCCTGACCTGAAAACCGCCATCGTGCTTGTGCTGCTCGGATGGCGCTTTTGCCTTTGAGTCGAATTAAGCCTGACTTGAAAACCGCCATTCTGCTTGTGCAGCCCGGATGGCGGTCTTGACTCTGAGTCAAATTAAGCCTGACCTGACAACCGCCATTCTGCTTGCGCTGCTCGGATGGTGCTTTTGCCTTTGAGGCGAATTCAGCCTGACCTGAAAACCACCATTGTGCTTGCGCTGCTCGGATGGCGCTTTTGCCTTTGAGTCGGCTTAAGCCTGACTTGAAAACCGCCATTCTGCTTGCGCTGCTCGGATGGTGCTTTTGCCTTTGAGGCGAATTCAGCCTGACCTGAAAACCACCATTGTGCTTGCGCTGCTCGGATGGCGCTTTTGCCTTTGAGTCGGCTTAAGCCTGACTTGAAAACCGCCATTCTGCTTGCGCTGCTCGGATGGTGCTTTTGCCTTTGAGGCGAATTCAGCCTGACCTGAAAACCACCATTGTGCTTGCGCTGCTCGGATGGCGCTTTTGCCTTTGAGTCGGCTTAAGCCTGACTTGAAAACCGCCATTCTGCTTGCGCTGCTCGGATGGTGCTTTTGCCTTTGAGGCGAATTCAGCCTGACCTGAAAACCACCATTGTGCTTGCGCTGCTCGGATGGCGCTTTTGCCTTTGAGTCGGCTTAAGCCTGACTTGAAAACCGCCATTCTGCTTGCGCTGCTCGGATGGCGCTTTTGCCTTTGAGTCGAATTAAGCCTGACTTGAAAACCGCCATTCTGCTTGCGCTGCTCGGATGGCGCTTTTGCCTTTGAGTCGGCTTAAGCCTGACTTGAAAACCGCCATTCTGCTGGTGCAGCCGGGATGGCGGTCTCCACTCTCAGGCCACTCTCAGGCAGATTTCAGTGCATTGTGAAAACCGCCAGTCTGCTTGTGCAGCCCGGATGGCGCTTTTGCCTTTGAGTCGACTTAAGCCTGACTTGAAAACCGCCATTCTGCTTGCGCTGCTCGGATGGCGCTTTTGCCTTTGAGTCGGCTTAAGCCTGACTTGAAAACCGCCATCGTGCATGCGTTGCTCGGAAGGCGGTCTTGCCTTTGAGTCAAAATAATCCTGACTTGAAAACCTCCATTCTGCTTGTGCAGCCCGGATGGCGGTCTCCACCCTCAGGCAGATTTCAGTGCATTGTGAAAACCACCATTCTGCTTGTGCAGCTCGGATGGCGGTCTTGACCCTCAGTCGAATTAAGCCTGACCTGAAAACCGCCATCGTGCTTGTGCTGCTCGGATGGCGCTTTTGCCTTTGAGTTCAATTAAGCCTGACTTCAAAACCGCCATCGTGCAAGCGTTGCTCGGATGGCGCTTTTGCCTTTGAGTCGAATTAAGCCTGACTTGAAAACCGCCATTCTGCTTGTGCAGCTCGGATGGCGGTCTTGACTCCCAGTCGCATTAGGCCTGACCTGAAAACCCATTCTGCTTGTGCAGCTCGGATGGCGCTTGTGCCTCTGACCCGCTTTCAGCCCGACTTGAAACCCACCACGAGCCGCGCAACAGGACCAGCGGACGTTTTCATTTTAGGCCAGATTTGAGTGCATTCAGAAAACCACCATTCTGCTTGTGCAGCTCGGATGGCGGTTTTGCCTCTGACCCCCTTTCGCAAACCACCATCAGCTGTGCACCAGGACCAGCGGCTGCTCTTCATTCTGAGCTAGCTTTATATGGACTCTGAAAGCCAACATTGCACCTGTGCAGCCACGATGCCGGTGTTGACTCTACGTTAAATCGACCCTGGCTGAACAACTGCCATTGCACCTGAGCAGTTCGAGCCTTGGATGGAGCTGTGCCCCTGAGCGCACTCTATACCGGCCCACCCTGAAAAGTGCCATCGCCTCCGCTAAAGTGCCTATGCCTGTCCTCACTCTCTCATCATCCGCAACCGGCCCATTGGCGGTTTCCATTTTATGCCAGATTTGAGCGCATTCAGAAATCCGCCCTTACAGTTGCTGCAGCTCGGATGGCCTTACTCGACCTCACAGTGAACGACATAGCCCCATAAAACCCCTTATCGCGTTGCAGCAGCCCGGATGGCGTTTCCGGGTACAGACTCACTCCTCTTCCCACTGTTATGTCGACCACCACAAAGACACTCGGTTAGGGCAGCTGTGCATCAGAGAGCTGTTCAACGCGGCATTCATGTGGATCTTTCACCGCATTCGATTCCCTTCAATAAGCTACAAAGCCTCCAACTTTTGTTAGTACATTATATTCGTTGTTTTCCCCCGCGACGCAACTGTCAGTGTCATTCGTCATATACCCCCGACACCATCATACTCTTCTGCGATCAGCCAATTCGCACCGCATAGCGCATCCGGCGATCCTATCCACTGTTGCGACTCTGTTCCCTCTGGGTCTCCCATCATCAGGCTATCCAATTTTGGGAATGGAGACTCCCCATCGATATCCGGACTGGTCGTACCGCACTCGTCGGCCAGTACACCATGACTGCGTAACGGCGTACGGGTAGGAGTATGATGTGCAGACGTAACGAATGGGCCTGCTAGAGGTACTTGGTCGTCAAGAACCATGCGTCGTTGGGTCTCAGGCGTTGACGTTGCACTGCGCTCATTGGCATAGGTGCCACAATCAATCTCCACTGCACTGAGAAAGCCGTGCGCTGCTTGGTAGTGAGACAGTGTCATTGACACACTCTTCTCAATGTGCTCTGTCAACACATGGTCATTCCTCTCTTTCTTTGTGTCGAACTTGAGGAGACAACTTTCCCAGCGACAGAACCATACCAATGGTTCCGGCTGCGCCATTTCCCTGTGAGAACAAAAAAAAAAACTCCTTCAGAAATAGCAGGGAGCATTTCTAAACACAGTACCTCAACATGTTGTGATGAGATCAAGCAAGTGAGAAATAGTCAGAGGGGTAGTGATTATGAATCAGGAACGTGCCAAAAAGAACTCCCCGACTCCACTGCGCTTTGTGGCACTGCGAGCGCAATCTTTTAACCTGTTAAGACCATGATCTAGACGCTCGGGGGGTAGACAAGTCTTCTTGGGTCCTTTCATAGGCGAGACCACGCACGATGTGGTCAGTTTGACCTCTCTGTTACTATTGCCAGTGAGCGCCACTAGAACGAAGTCACAGCACGACTGTAATCCTCTCACCATTTCCTCTATTTGTTTTCGCCTTGTTATCCGGCGCTCAAATTTTACGCCCGTCTCAGGTGTCAAGCAT
Organism: Strobilurus orientalis; assembly: GCA_019915145.1. Taxonomy (NCBI): domain Eukaryota; kingdom Fungi; phylum Basidiomycota; class Agaricomycetes; order Agaricales; family Physalacriaceae; genus Strobilurus; species Strobilurus orientalis. The sequence continues at coordinate 39,526 of JAHLML010000015.1, read as the reverse complement.
TCATCATCGGCTACCAATCAATCTTTACTTCGATTCATAATACCTACGGTTTGCTTTGACCTTCTACTTTGCCTCCCTTCCTCCTACTGAGTCTTGACCCCCACATCCTCGAATTCCATTTCTGCCCCCCTCACAGTTCCCACCGTGTCGCTTTCAACATTCATCATTGCCATAATTTCCGCAAGGCGACCTGCTACTTCTCCCAAGCCTGGTCGATCCGCTGGCACCACTTCAAGGCATTGACAACACAGGTCCCTGAGGCCGTGCGGAGCATCCACACCCCAGTTGGTGATGAAGTTCGTGCGTGTTAATTCCGGCCCCGGGCCCAATGGATTGACCCCATGCCAGACTGCCCAAAGCAGTACGCCAAAGGCGTACACATCTCGCGCCGGTGTAATTGGTTGCACCTCGTCAGACGGTTCATCCCCACAGTAAACTGCACTCCCATGTTCGCTAGGTGCGAAGTCAATCAGTCGTGCGTCCAAATCCTCCGTTAGGCAGACATTTTCTAGACGCAAATCTCCCCAGCAACTGCCACCGGCCTGCAGGTCAAGCAGCCCGCATGCAATTTGCCAAAGGCAGGCGACCTTCCCCTCCCTCGTGAGCGTGCCCTGTTGGTCGGCTAATGTCCCCAGTGGGTAGTAAGGCGTGAGGAATCCCTCAAACGCCCTCGAACCACCTTTGACGAACGACACCACGACATGTGATGGAAATGCTGCGTACATCGAGCGGCCCTGCCGAAGAAGAGCAAGGAGCTCGGCCCTGTGCCGCTTCGCCTTCGTTCGCGCATCTCGAGGTCCTACCTCCCTAGGGTCTGGGTACTTGAAGACATACATCTCCCCATCGTACTCAACCACATCGACTCCGTCGCGGCCCAGGTCTTGCACGTAGGTGATGCTGCGCTTGTCGATGCAAGCCAGCGAGGCCTGCTCGTCCGGCCAAAGCACAGCATCCCGAACGGCCGCTGTGATCGCCAACCCATTATTTGTTGTTTTCAGGGTGATGTACACGGAGTCCGGCAGTCCCAGCATCTTCACTAGCCCTATAACACCTTCACTTTTGTTGGGCAAATCCTGTCCGCCTTCAAGAAACTTTCCCCCGGCATCCTCTCCCTCTTTCTCATCGCCGCGCCACATCACAACTATGCTGCGCTGGGCATAGTTTAGTGTCACAGGTTCGATGAAGAACACTGTTGTGTCGTTCCCAATCTCCCCCGCGTAGGCCATACGTAGGTCCATGGTGGTTGTGTCGTTGTTGGCGTTGCTTATGTAAGGTTTCAATCCATCCTGTCATCTGATGGGACCTGGCAGGGAAGGCATGCTAATCATCCGTTTGTTCCACTTGTTCCACTGCACGATCCGACCCACTCTCACTGCCTGTCGAAGCATTCCACCAATGTGCAGGCCTTCAGCAACTGGTAGTGAGTACGTCAATCTCCTTGTCCATCTTGCCTAACTGCCGAACACCAACAGACTCTCTGCCTCGTCCCTCATGCCCAGAGCCCGCACTCCTCGGCGTCAAAACCATTCCCCTATTGCAGTGTCATCAACCGAGGAGGGAGAACCCTTTTGAATTGTCACAGCAATTGACACCATGCTTTAAATTTGATCTCCCTCCCCCTCACCCCTTCCTTGATATGAGTCTCACAACTCCCACACCCACACCGAGCATTGGACAGCAATAGACTGGTGGACTTGCGCATCTCTTCGTTGTAACAAACTGTTGAGAATTACTTCGTGCCGATACAGTGTCTCACCTACACCCATCCTTGCCCATTGTACTGTCCACAGGCGGCTTGCCATGGGACTCTCAATTCGACTGTTTGGCCACCGCCCATGCTTCTCCTCACATCCTCCACACTGCACTTGCCGTTCTGGCCACCCCACCGCAATATGTCTTGGCCCAAGAATTCATCTCCTCTTGCCCACTTGTCTAGCCATGTCACGACGTGGAGCTACAGTCCGCAACAATGTCCGCGCAACCCACAGCACAGGACCACTCTGTCACGCCCTCTGTACATCCTCATGCGCCCATATTACAACTCATGCCCCTGATCCTTTCCTCACTGGCACATTTTGACCCCTCTTACAGTGCAATACCTATTTCCTTAACACTCACTCTTAGTGAAAACAGTATCCACGTTAAGCGCGTGTGAGTGAGGGAAACTCATGTCGATCGTGGCTGAGCGTGGGCTAGCGTCGACTTTCTTCTCCACCCTGTCATTCATCAAACATGTATTCAATCTACCCTCTGTTTCAAGTGCCCTTCATACGGTTCCCTTGATTACATTTTCAGACAATGATTTTACGAATCTCATACTGCACATGCCCTTGGTTGGAAAACCGGTCATGGCAAATTTCCAGTCCTAAGTCCTTTCCCTCCTTCCCACCAATCTATGGAGGCAACTTTCGCACAGCACTGGCACATCACACGGCGAGACGCAGCATGACGACAATATAGCTCCACATATCATGCAGGGCGACGAACAGGACGAGCACCATGAACGGGACGAGTAACGAGCCCCACAAATAAGACAAGCATAACACACATGACCACTGCAACGAGCACAATCACTAGGGTGTCTACCGAAAACTGGGATGGCTAACGAAGACTGGAATAGTACACCGCTGGGCTGGCTTACGACCAAGACAAGCAAACGAGGACCAAGGAGGACTACGTCTACGACGAATGGGACGGGCGCATAGACAAGACAAGCACGACAAGCACAGCAACTGGCGAGACGTGCAAACAAACGAGCACAAAAGTTACAACCACCTGATGCGCAGTCCGGACCACTCAGACGAGCGCAATTTATTTGGATGAACAAGACGGCCGGCCGTCAAGGGAACAGAGCGCCGCATCCCACACAAACAGCAGTCGTTGCTGTACATTGCCTCCCGTCTTCGCATTTCGACCGCGTTAGCTAAAATTCTTGGTCTTACTCAGAGTATATAACACCGTATCATTGGTCTTCTTCAATAATGTTACATGCCTACGTTGCCAGCCTATTTCCAAGAGCCTGCAAGCAGTATAGAGCCGGCTGGCCTGCTGTGGAAGTTTCCAAAATCTGTCCATAGACCACATTCAGCCTCGCTAGGTCTCTATATCCCATCAAAATGTAAATTAGCCGTGCGCGTTATACTCGCGAGGCTGGGCGTGGATGAGCGAGGAACTCATATCTCACCTCGTTCAGCCAAGATTCAACAAAAGTCACACCGTCACTGCCATCATGTTTTCCCAGCCGCGTCAGGTCCGGCCAACCCACATCACCAGTCACAGGTCACATGCTGGATCTTGGCACATCCATACCCACGTATTAGAGCCCATTTGCAGCCGGTTGAACCGGGACAGGCAATACTGCAACGGATTCGAGACGCAACTCGTAGACGAAGTAGAGACAGAAGCTGCTGCAAATAAGCTCTATTACCACATGGAATGAAACTGTGCGCTTTCCTCACGTGACTTTTTCGAGTTCCAGACCAAATCACGGGACTGCTGGGCAGGCTACGCGCTCACGCTGAGATCGTTTCTCTTCCCCCTGGAGAAGCTCTCGGCAGGACTCTTCAAAAGTCAGTCAGATAATTGTTTTTTCCTGTCTACTTTCTGCAGCTTCACATTCCGTTACCCAACTTTGCTCGATCTAACAACTGCGTTCCCTTTCGCCACTCAGCCCTCGATGCACACTTTCACCTTCAACAACGAGTCGCCGTTCCTCTCCACTCCACCTCCCTTGCACAAATATGAAACCGCCTCAAAATATCGGTCAGTAACAAGTTCATTCTTGCCTTCCTGCCAATTGGGCCATAGACCTCGTCCCGTCAACCACTTCTCCACATCGGCAGGCACCACATCCATCACGTTTGCTTCAGGATCTTCCAACAGCATCGACTTTTTCATCGACGGCATGGCCACGTTCTATAACCAGTTAGCCTTCAATCCTCGTAATTTGATATGGTCCACTCACTTTTAACATCTCCTTCGCCGCCATTACTGTCTTGTTTGTGACAAAGCCTCTGGTTGACCATTTGCCGTCGATGCATTCCTCGGCGAGCATTTCCTCCATGCAACAACTCATGCTACTTGATATTCCCATTAAACTCCTCGCAACCCCCTTGTCCAGACGCAATTGCTGAATCCGGACGTTGAATGGCATATGCCTTCTCTGGCTTTCCTCGCAATCCGGCGGCCAATCTGTTCCTCCCGCCCCAGCCTGAAAAGCACCCACTACGCATCTCAGGTCCTTCAACAGAGCTGCGACTTCTGGGCAAACCTTCAACATAGGCACCCAAACCACACGATGCAGATGTGCCAATGCCAGTAGAATGTGAATGTCTCTGGATGAGATGACTTCCGAAGGCCTACTCGGTCGTGCCCTGTAAGCTGCTAAAGCCGTGCTCATCAATGTGGCCAAGTCCGTTCCAAACTCCTCCCGCGTGCCTCCAAAGCTTGGGTCATGCCCCCCTGCTCAGTACAGTTAGCCGAGTCCTCAGCACTGCTTTGCCCAGTAATATCCGCACCGTGGCTCAAGACTATCCTCAAGGTACTCGTCGTCAGTCCGTCCAAAACGTCGTCGTCCAATCCCAGAAGCTCAAGCACATGACGGCGACTGCATTCCTCGGTGACATGCCCCCACTGAGGTTGGAAGTGGACAGTCATGTATCTCAGCCCGATCTCGTACGCGCCCAGGAGATTCTTGATCAAACAAGCGCCGAAGCAGGCCCGCAGTTCATCGGCCTCCTCTTTGTCTGCAGTCGCCAATCCGTCCGCTATGTCAATACCAGCGCCCGCCCTTCGCAATGCTCTCCAGTCGACGTGGGCGAACACCTATTGCGGGCATCAACTCGCCTCCTCCTCTCGCCTCAAGGACATCATCTCACTCACCAAGCGAGACCACACATTAGCTTGCCCTCGTTCCACCGACCGTGCATTCTTGACCCACGTTCCAAACGTGTACGGTATAGGAATCATGCACAGCCCATCCATGGACAGCGGAAACCTGCGAGGCACACACCCAATGTCCCTGTCTCCACTGAGAGCAATCAACCACTTTGACAAAAAGACATCATTGACGACACTCTCGTCCTTCAAAGCCCTCCTGTATATCCCACTCAACATTCCGTTCCAGTCCGTGAGCCTTTCAGGACCGAAGCAGTCATTTTCCTCTTTTGTTCCACTCAAGGCCGCTTGCATTATCCTTCCACAAGCGGTCCAAGCTTTCTGGTGTTTCACAATGCCTTCTTCGTCCGCGCTCCCTATGTCCATGGTACTATCGCAAGCCGTCCCTGGTGGCAATGTGCGCCACATTCTTTTCATCGACCAGGCCAGCAAACTGACCATACCAACGAAAACGTCCAGTCCCACTTCCGGCGAACCTAAATTATTTAGCAACCCCGATACATTGCCCTTGACGCGATCCTTCCACGGGCTGAATGCCATCAATCTCTTCAATGACGAAAGTAAGGAATAATTCCTCAAAGGGGAAGGCATTCTCGCGTAGGATCCGTTTTCCGACAGAACAAGCTCCAAAGTCTCCTGATTGTTGGCGACATCCAAAGCATTGAGCAGTCCGTCCAAGGCCGTCTTGGCGCTTCGTTCTCAGCCAGTTCCTCCCAAGAGACGGCTGCTTACCTCTAGACGTCTCTCAGTCGTTTCCTATCAATCGAAATTCAAACAAACTGTCGTTGGACGTAGGACGAAACAGCACCGACCATCAACTCCTTCCCGTTCCCTGTGGAGTCCTCGCGTTTTCTCTTGCTGGTTCGTCAGTCACCATGCACATGCATGAAAACTGAACTGACCTTTCGTACCGCTCCCCCTTCCGTTGGCCCGCCTGAAGAGTATTCAACCATCCGTGTCATGGATACCTTGCAGATTCACCTACCTGAACCTCCCGTCAGCTGCCCGCTCATCATAAGTTTCAGTCAAGAAGAGGTCGCTACCACATACCTCCAGTGGTGACTGCACAATTGGCTGCATAGTGGAAAGCGTTGCCGAAAAGCTGTCTGCGTGGGAAATACAGGTTTTTCTTCTCAGCTACAACACGTGACTATCGCATGTCGCTCCAAGCGATCCGTATGTCCCTACTAGTATCAATAAGTTGTACGCCTCTTTTATCGATAAGTATTAGAGCCACAATGAGAAATATTACCCGATGCAGAAAGATCACTTTATGTCACTCCATCTCACCGTGTCTCAATGAATGTAGAATATATCATTCAGACCCAAATATGGATCGCGGTCGACACCAGTGAAATTGGAATGCAGTCAAAATTAACATCAATGCGACTCAACTCACCGAGTAGTAGTTCTCCTACCGCACATTCAGGACAACGCCACCCGCAACAGGCGGGAGAAGGGCGCATGGTGCGTGCTGCTCACTCTCAGCGCCTTCCATACCGGTAGGGCAGTATTAGCGTCGCTAGCTTGGGGCCGGCTGCTAAATGCCAATGGAGTCGGTGTGCCTCCCTCCCACCCAATAGCCACAGCCTTGCATCCCACGTCACACAGACAACAAGTCGTTCTCCAGCCCACCCACACCTTATCCCCGATTAGAACAGTCCAAACGCGCCAACAATGCCTTTGCTTTGACAGAAATATGATAGTACATTTTTGTTTCCTTTTGTCGGGCCAACGCCCGGGAAAACTTCCAACGTTTTTCAACGGGGTCCGCGTGGTGTGCTCGTCTCACCTCCCGCTGCCCCTTCCCCTTCCCCTTCCCCTTCCCCGCCCACGCCCACGCCCACGCCCACGCCCTCGCTGAGCCAATTGTCCTTAGCACGAGCACGCTCACACGCAACCACACGACGTACCTGATAGTCAGGCGCCACATGCCTCTCAAGCGAACCGGGCGATCGGACTGTCCTGTCGCACATCTCGGAATCACACCACCTCCCCGTGTCCCTTGTGTTGGTGGGGATGCGGTCGCACATAACCCCCCCCTCGCTCGAGCTGCACGGCACAACCTCCTCTCGAGCCGGCTGATTCCACAGCGCCAGAAGGTTTCTTCGAGTCGGCATCCGCATCCCTGATACGCTCTGTGAAAGACTCGTCGACCAGAGAAAAGGCGACGTACCAAGGGTTGAGACATGCTGGTAGGTGCGTATCCGGGATCAGCCAACCTTCCGCTTTATGTATGCGCAAGCTGTGTTTCCATCCGCGCTATCCACACTTTTCTCATGCCATGTCAAACAAGGTTGGCTCCCGTGGGCTAGCATTGTTCACCGCGGATACGCGAGAAGCTCCCTCACAGCTGATAACGCGTATTGGTACACCCATCTTCATGTCACCCACCCCTTTGATGCAGTCCACCACACGCAGATATGCCTCTTCACGTAACCAGAGCAGCCATTGGTGTTAACGTTGTAAAATCGGCCATCCACTCGCCCTGTCCGTCACCGTTGGGCCTCGAGAGTTCACTGGTTCACCACTAGACATGTTTCCTTCTCTTTACGACTTGTGGAACCATCAGACCAATTGTCAGCCAGACATGAGACCTTCTATTCTCAACCGACTTCCACATTCTTACTCAATTTCTCCTTCGCTAATCCTTGTTTCCGTCCTTTTGATCGATTCCAGGTATTGGAACCACACCTCTTGTAGCTCAGGTTCTGGCCAGTCCACGGTGATGTGCCGTGACTGCAGCCACTGCTCTGCATCTTCTGGTCCATAATCGCAAATATCCTTGGCCACCAAGTCCTTGACTCTGGCATCCCTCGTCCATGTCACCAGTTGGTACTGAAAAGGCAATCAACACCATACACAACTCGGTCCAACAAGACTTACCAGGTAGAGCTCCTTTGTCTTTGTCAGCCTTTTCTCCTCCACAAAAACTTTCTTCACACTGCCCACATATCCGACACGGCTTCCTACCCCCCGCGGAGTTGTTTGCAAGTCCGTGACATGTTCCCTGCCCAAATCCGCTGCAATCATATCCCTCCTCATGTCCGCCTTCTCCTTTGAGCGATCCTTCACTGAAACGTGGTCCAGGCCGTCAGTTTCGAAATCGAACCACGTACCCACCACATCCACCGAGATACCTTCCCGGCCTATCTGGTATATATCCCGAAACAATCTAGCCACGCTGGGGAACATGGAGCACATTGGCACCACCAGAGTTCTATGCAGATACGCCCAAAGCAAGAGCTTGTGGATCATGGGCGTGTCTGCCCGCTGCCCATCGCGGCGCGGGCACCCCCTGTACGCACCCAAAGCTAGTTGCACCAACTTCCAGGGCATAGGTCCGACGTCATCCGGACAGTCGACTGGCTCGTCGCCATCTTCAATTGTATTCAGTACATGCAAGCCACCTTCAAGCCACCAGAGTGCTCACCGCGGTGGTCAATTGCTGGCAACATCGCCTCTGACATGGAATCCAAAGTCTCCAAATCAACCTCGAGCAACCCGGCCAATGCTGTTCTGGACTTCCACGCTCCCATAACACGCTTTTCATCGTGGACTCTCACGTCCAGAAATTTGCCCCCCAACTGATATGCACCGCGCAGGTGTTTTGCCGTCACCAGTCCCACACCGCTTCCAACTCTATGGGCCCTTCTCTCCTCGCCTCTTCCGCGCCACCATGCCGCTGTTAGCGACGCACCTCCAATACCTCGCCAGTGCACATGCCCCGCAATCTTTGCGCAATGTCAGCCTCGTCTCGGCCCAGTTGGTTGGAATGATCTCACCACTGTCGTCCACAACTCCGATGTATCAGTTCTCCCCAACGGCGTTTTTGAAACAAATATTCGCAGAAGGTCCGGCACTGGTGCCAAACATCCTGCGTCCAGCGTCACTCCGCCGACCACCGGTAGCCAGTCCTCCTCTGCGTGTTTTATGAGCCAATTTTTTAGATCAGTGTCTTCCTGGATCTCGCTGAGCATTGCGGCTTGCTTGTACAAAGGCTTTATCATCCTCCTCCAGTCGTCATCCAGAGGTTGGCCGACCTTGACCTCCAACTCTTTGGTAACCTCCCTTTCTATGAACAGTTGCAGGGCCCGCCAAGCCTTTCCCCTTTGCGACTCTCCCCATCGAGGGTCTTCACCCCCCCAAAGATCTGTGAGCATCGATTCCATCATTACCAGCAGGCCCACGACAAGCTCGTGATATGGGCCTGCCATGTCCAGTCTTTGCAACCAGGTCTGTTCATTGGCTGCGAAGCATTCGCCCCACATTGGATAGGCCCAGAGCTGCCCAAGTACCTTCATTAGGGGAAAGTTCTGCATGGTGCAGCTTTTCGAAATCGTGCTCTCCCACGCAGGGTCGTTCTTGAGGCTTTCTTTCCACGTGTAGACTTTTCGAGCGGTTGTTGTGGCAGCGGCCACCCTTTGCCAAACCGTCTAGCGAATACCTCAGCAAGTCTCCGGCCTCACCCCAGCGTCAGCACTCACCTTATCGCTTCCGCTGCCTGCCCGTGTTCCTGCCTTTTCAGCGTCAGTCATATTTCTTTTGAGTCAGCGCGCAACGCTTACCCGACAGTGGCCTCCAGGTACACCTGGGTGCTGGGCAACTGTCAACGCCTTGCCATGATTCGTTGATCCCAGCCAACTCACCTCTGCATCCTTAACCAGATCTTCATCTCCCCAAGCATTCACTGTGAGTCCATGCACGTCTGTCTTTGTTTTGAGGTCTGTGACCTCTGGCCGCCAAACCACACCCGCCAGCCCTACCACCTAATTTTTCAACTGTTCCTCTTCCTGTTTGGTGTATTTGAACTCATGCACGTACCGAATCATCCACCATTGTCTCCTCGGCATCGTCTTTTTCATCGGTAAGCATGGTGGTGACAAAAGCAAGAAGAACAGCACCACGTCCACGTGACTTCCCTCCGCCAGGAGAAAGTCCCGTGACCCACGGTTCAATGCACGCTCACACACAAATCAGTCTCTGGTCAGGACCAAGCATCACACGACAGGACATATTGTGCCTCGCCGTGCTTCTTTCTATCCTGGGCAATCTAAATTCTAAAACGGACTGGGCGCGTTCTGCACCCGTTCCTACATATGTTCCCACACACAACTGCAGCCCCACCTGCCCTGATGCCCTTCCCCCGGCCATCCACAATGCTTGGCTCGTCTTAAAATAGCAACTCAATGTGCCAACGTTCCGAAGCCAAGTAACACCCCACGTGATCTGTGGCGCCATTCAAAAAGATTTAGGTAAGCGTGTCCCCTTGACAGACCTTCTTTTTCCACCAATCGCCCTCATCATGGCTGCTAGATCTGCCATCACGCCACCCGATTTCGAGAAACCGTTTTTCGACGGGCTACTCGTCAAATATTTGCACAAATGCCACACTTCCCAACCCCTCCTTGGCCCCTCACACCAGGTAAAATGGCGTCTCTATCATCTGCGGCTTCACGCTAATACACATTCATAGCGTTACGAAGTCGCTCACAGAGACCTCCTCCGCACCGTCCTGCTTTCTGAAGCAGGGCGGGATGCGGTCCAACCATTGCACACCCTTGACTCCCGCTTTAAAGGCGCCGTACGCACGCACTACATCAATGTAGTAACGCGAAGCGGAATCATCGCCCACCTCCATCGCACAGACCACCGCTCCTGTATCTTACAGGCTCCCCCATCCAACGACCTCCCCATTCACGGACCTACTCAGCCCCTCTTGCGGAAGGAGCTTGCTCAGCTTGCAGATCTACGGAAGTTTGTGTCCTTCATCTTGACCCACAGCCTCATTCCTGCTCCCTCCGACGCTTCAGCGACAGTAGACACCATCAAGCAAGGCTACCAAGCCGCTGCCATGTACCAGCAACACACTTCCCTGCTTTTCAAGACGACCTTGTTGGCAGACCACCTCCGCCACGCCGTCGTATGTTTTCCTCAACCAATCATTCACCCTCGACCTGATCGTACATTTGGCAGATCGCCCACGAGCCATTACGTCTGACGACGTGAGTCTTTTGTTTTCAATCGACTTGCGACAGCTCAACGGATCTGTAGCGCCCTCGAACTATTCACCTTTCCCTTTCACGACCAGCTCAAGCCTTCTGATAGTCCCGCTCCCGTCGACTGGCTCCTATTCTCCACCTTTTCCCCCATCTTCCTCCTACAACAGCCGAATCAGCACCTTTCTGCTGTCTCCGTCATCACCCTCTTGCAGGTAAGTAGCGTACTTTGTCCCTCCAAAAGTCATTGCATCATATTCGCCTTCAGTCGGGCAACCGCCTCCAATTTGTGCGGCCCAAAGATCCATGCCCCATCTTCCTCGCTTTGGAGCGCATCTCTTGGGATTGCGTGTCCTCGGTGGCCTTTGACCAAGTTTCCGTCGTCGCCGCTTTGGGCACAGTCCAACAAGCTGTCAGGACACTGTTTCCCCCCGAGAAGCTAGACTTTTCCGTCCACACCGCCTGGGTGTCTGCCTTGATCGACGACATATTTGGCCCAGAAACCCCTCCAGAGTCATCCAACACCCCGTCTGCATCTCGTGTGCCAGTTAAGCCTCCTCGTCAGATTCGTTCCTCCCCTGCCGCCTATCCCTCTCCCAGTCGGACGTCACCGTCTTCGTCTCCGACTTCTTCGCCTCCAGCCCGTTGCGCACGGTCGTCTCTCCCTCACCACCCGAATCCTCGATCCCCTCCATGCGCACATCTTTGTCGCCCCCACCTACTCTCGCCCAAATTCCTCCTTTCACTCCCCAAACCCCACCCGCCCGGCGCGCGGCGTCGCCAACACTTCTCCCACTATCCCACATCAGCCAATCAGGTGAAACTGGCCTTATCCAAGGTCGTCACATCACCCCCTCCAGGAGCTCCAGCTCAGCCATTGCCCCCCAACAAGCGCCGCGTGGTGCCTCCAGACAACTGCGGCTCCCCCTCGCCTCTTCCGCCCCGACTACTCCTCTTATTACTATTGGCCATCAGGCCGCGCCCTCTAGCTCGTCGTCCGACCAACAATCATCGCGCAAACAAAACCGCCGGCACCAACAAAACGGAAAGCTGCACGCCCGTCGGCCAATGCACCCCAGGCTAAACGGCAACGCCCACATGCTGTCTTCACAGGGCCTTCCCCCTCACCCTTCTCCTGGGTGACCGACCTTGAGTTCCCAGTTGAACATATTCTCAAGAAACTTTCCCGTCAGGCCCATACGGAGGTGGGCAACTCCTCACCAACTTTTGCAAGTTATCCAATGACACATCCACCAGCACTGCACTCTAAAGCTGTTTTGTTTCCCTCGAAAACATCCTCGTCTACGCTTCTCCTGTGTATCTTCGCAAGTCAGTCTCTTTAAACTCTCATTTTCGCCAGCCCAAGCCTCATCATGTGCTCACTCACACCTCGTATAGGAGGAAGGTCTCTTCAAGGAGCTAACGGTTTATAAGCACAGACAGCAAGAAGACCAAATGGCGCGCTTCACCAATGCCGAATGGAAAGCCCTTTCTCCCTCTACAAGAGAAACCATCGTTCTCGAACATGTTGGACTTCATCTGAAGGCCTCTCAACGCCCGCCAGGCGCTCCCTGGGTCGCCATGCTCAACCACGTTGAGTACAGTCAGCCCAGGACTGTGGCCTACACAACACCAGTGGCCCTTAAAGACTCGACGCTCCTACCATCAGAACTCACCCCCGCCGAAGCATGTGCCCTGATAGACCGCAATGTGCTATCGCGTCCCATCCACATGACCTGCATCCCTGTCGTGCACAGTGACTACATTCCCGACAACTCATTCATGAAGTACAACCCGTTTTACCACATGCGCTTTTGCGACTCATTTTTCCCATACAGTTTCATGTGTTGTGCCAAGAAGTTCATGCTACGCCCGACCCCCTTGATCCCCGAGCACCATCAATCTCTGTTGGGCTCTTGGACCGAGGAACTGTCTCATAAGTATGAGATATACTCCCGTGGTGCACACCAACGTCGACGATTCTTTTCGGGTGTCTTTCCTGTGGTCCTCGAACTTTTGTCTGGCTCGTCGGTTGTTTACATTGGGGGACCTCAGCATTATCCGAACGAGTCCATCACGTTCAAGTCTATATGGCCACCTCGAACAACAGAGACCGCCTACTGTCACACTGTTTCGTCAACCCACTTTGAAGCAGGAGACCACCTGTAAGTCCCATTTTTTTTTTTTTTCCTTTTCCAAAACAACAAAGAAAACAAAGAAAACACAAACTCATTTTGACCAGTGTATTGCAACCGTTCACCTGGTGTACCATCTTCGCCTTGGACGACACGCTGGTCCGGTGGAAACCTGTCCATCGTCATCAATGGCAGGCCATCAACCTACCAGCCCTTATACAAGCCACCGTACTTTCACCACAAGATGAGTTGGTTGCGGCTTGGGCCCTCAATTCCCGCGCACTTTTAAATTCTTGTTGGTCCTTCATAACTCGTTCGTCCCCTTATCCCGTCCATTGCAAAACTTCACTTGCTGAGCCCACGCACAGAACAACCACCGCTATTCGGCACTCTTCACACTTTGATGTTCTTGTCGACACCATCGAACTGGCCTCGTCATTCTCTCTGCCCTGTCCTCATGTCCCCCGAGTACTATGCTGCCATCGCCCCTGAACGCCAACACGCTTTGGACTCTTTCCGCCTCTTCCTTCCGGCAGTCGACCGAGTTTATGACGTCCGTCCGGGGGCACTGACGTTCTCTTCAAAAACCTCGCCACGAGGTATTGGGAAAATCTTGCTTGCTTCCTTACTGCACCAGAGTTGTCTCGACTCCCTCACGCCTGGAAGTCGCAAGTGATCCCCTTCTTTACCCTTCCTGATATCCCCCACCCCAACACTACTGGATGTACCCATCCCCAACATCCCGAACAAATGCATCCCCTCCTCGACCATTACAAAGAACCGGGTGAATTGATCATGCGCACTCGGCCCATTCGATATGTTGTCTAATGTTATATCTGATTATATATCGAAACACCGCATTACATAATAAAAACACATTACTCTTGGCGGCCATGACTGACCAAATTGCTGTTGCGCGCAAGCGCCTTGAAACGATCCCCTTCTTTTCCACCTTGCACCTTCACACCGTTCGCGGGCAACTCTCCAACCCTGCTACCGCGGAGGAAAAGTTTCACGAGGTGCGATTGCCAACAGATCTTTTTTCCCCCCTGACCCACACATATTTAATTTGTCGAGGCCGCGCTCAATGCTTTCCTCGAAAGCGCCCACTACCTCGCCATAATGCCAGACCTTACCCCTGATACGGGCGAACTTCGTGACCTTACGCTCCACAGCATATCGACGAGGGCCAAACACAGTGTTGCTAAAGCTATGCAATCTGCCCTCTACCGTGCACACGTCATCCGCCTCACGGATGCATTCCTTTTGGAAATTACCCCATCTCTCTCACCTGTCCGACCCCCTGGAACCTTTCAAGCCGTTGCCCTCAGCCATGCCCAAGACTTGCTAGGTGCACTTGGTGATCTGCCCAAGTCTTTGAAAACCCTATGTCAGCATTTTCAACCACTGAAGCAGTTTGTCACCCACGGTCCAGCTCCCTCCATGAATGAGAGCACCTTTTGTGACGACCTTCCTCTGGCTGCCATTACTAGCGCTTATCGGTTTTCTCTTTCTGCTGTGCATTCATCTGCCCTCCTCCTGAAAATCACTATTTTTGCCGACCTTTTGAGGGCACAACTTGTATACCCCCATTCCCACCCCTTCTCCCTTCACAGTGTTTTCTGACCTCTGATTTTCTAGGCATCGGACCTTGCCCCTGTAGAAACCATTGCATCGTAGGTTCTTTCTCCCGTAAGCATCCCCTTTCTCACCATCCCCACCACAGCCTTCTTGAGAAAGGTGCTCAGTCGGCCCTTGGAGATTTAGAAATGGATCAGGCCAACTCATACACTCATCTACCTGACTTCTACCACTTTCTTGCAATCTCTCCCATTTTCCTCTTCACGTCTGTAGGGAAAAAACTTAGGCAACTCTCTTCCCTCGCCATGCTTCAGGTATGCAACGTCTGCTGTCAGCTCCGTAATACTTAAAAAAGATTTCATCTCTGCAGCTGGCAGACGTCTTCCACCACTTCAAAAGAGCTGGGTCGCCCCTCCTTCAGTCACTCGAGCGTGCAGCTTTTTTGTGTGTGTACACAATTGCGTTCAACGGCACGGACCTATGTACGGCTGTGCGTCAGCTCCTTGCAGATGTTGAACCTCACTTTCCATCATTGCGAGACCCACAACATGAAGCCTGGTATTCCGAACTCGTCTCGGACATTGGTGATGCTGCCACTGCCGCCAAGAGTGCAACACCAGCACCCTCTGGCGCGTTGGGAGCCGGTGGCTCGCCTGCCCTTACCCCCCTCAGCTCTGGTAGTGCGCAATGCGCCCACGTACGTTCACCCTCCAAGCTCCTTGACCCTCCTGGCGATTGCCGCCTCACATGCCAGTGCTGCCATGGGATGTGGCACCTCTGAAATATCAGACTCACCCCCCCCACCGGCTGGTCGGTCGGCTCGCATTGATGACATTCGCCGTACATCTCCCGCAGCACCCATCTCCGTGTCAACAAGCTCACCTGGGCCCACCTTTGTTACCGCGCCATCTCCCCGCAACGTCCGCGGTGGTGCCAAACCCATACGCTCATCAGGCGGTACCCTTAGTAGACCCTCCTCTGGCAGAGCTCCTTCAACAAGGCGCGGGCACAACGAACGCCAAATCATCATTTCCAAAGCTGAACGAGTCTCCCAGGCGCTCATGCAGGCCCATATCATCGTTCCTCCCCTCCCCCCAGCAGCGTCTGAAGCCGTCGTTGGCGTACGCATCTCACAGCGGACAAGGGTACGCTTCACTGTCGTTTTCTCCCCTAAACTGTTCTTCATTGCTAAATCTCTACCTAGCGATCACCGCCCGTCGGCCTCCCCTTATTTGATGCCGAAAGGAACACATGGACCGTCGAGCATGTCCGCGTCCTTGAACACTATGCAAGACTCCTTTCCCCTCTGTTTTTGGCATAACCCCCCCCCCCTCTGACTCTCTCTTTCTCTCTCTTTCTGCAGACTCCGTTGTTCACACTACGCATGCGGGCACTGCTGTCCGCTCACCATATGCACCCCCTCGTCAAGATTCCCGACACACCACTCCCTGCACGAGGCCCCGTTGTCACCCGTCTTTCCAGTGAGGCCTGGTTAGACCTAAGTCGCATTGACCGCTGCACACTGGCTTCCCAAAGTGTGCTCCACCTTCATTGCACCACTAAACGCCCACACCCAGCTTGTGGGCCTATCTCACCAGCCCTTTTCAACCGGTGGGTCAATGTCAGCACGTCATGCTCTGTTACATGTTAGTCTTTATTCCCCTCCCTTTTGTTGCCCCTCATGCCCATATTTTGTCCATTTACCACTCGCAGATCCCATCTTGCGTGATTTTGTCCACCTCCAATCCCCTGATTTCCCGGGATACCAGAGGCGTTTAAACATCTTGCAAGTTCTGGCAGAGATGGCACTTGGTGACAAAGGCGACGTTGTCAATCTCACCAACATCCCCCAAGAAGACACATCACTGACCACAATGCCCCCCCTTGCCAAGTAAGCACTGGCACAAACCCTTTTCTACGCACACTCACCATCAGGTTCCACCACCAGGTCACTATGTCAAATCAAATTTGTTCTTGCAGATACGGCAACCATCTTTCCCAGTCAATCTGGCGCCGTCAATGTTACCACTGGCCGCTCCTGGCATTTGCTCGGTGCGGCAGGGTCAGACAGCGACCTACATCACGATCGCAGTGGTCTCCCTACTGCTGTCATACTCGTGAAAGGCAAGACACTGTGGCTCCCCATCAAACGATCCTTTGGCCCTAATCAACCAGCTCCTTTTTGCCGGCTTTGGTCTGGAGAAAACCTTAGCTTAAGATACAGTGACATTGAGACAACAGGTGTCTACATGAAATCTGGTGACACTGTGTGAGTCAAAGGCCGCCTTTCTCCATCCTCGAAACCTAACCAACCGCCTTTCCTTTTACCAGTATTATGCCCCCGGGGACAGAGCATTATGTGCTCCACATCACAGACTCTGTCATGCGCGGGGCATCATTCTTAAACAGACATGTGATCCGGCAAGCATTGCCCCCACTCATACACACAACGGTCCTTACCGATTCCCTGCTAAATGGTACCCACACTGCAACGTGGGCTATCTTCTCACGTTTCCTCATCTGTTGGTGCAAGAGATGCCTCACTGGTACGTCTATGTTTTCTTATCCTTCTTTTTTCTCTTTACAACCTTTCACATCCTTTGTTCAGACGACCTCGATGCGCAGTATGTCCCTTCACCGGACCAGTTCTCCGGCCTTGTGGACATTGTCTATCTGGGTCTCACCATCCTGGCCTCTACCCTCTTCCTTGGGCCAGATAAACACAGCAGCGTCTTTGTTGAATGTCACCTTGCCACCGAGGTCTTCAAAGACTTTGTGCAATGGCATCGCTCGCGCTACTGCGCGACGAGCAATCAGGACATCTTTTCCGATGTCCCCCGGTTGTTTTATCTCAACATTTGGGGATACTTTGCCATGGTGCGTCGGGACTTGGACAACTTCAGTCCTCCTGAAGACACGCCTGTGCGCCTCCCAACCGCCGCACTTCGCACAAAGATGATGGACATTTGGGAGCAACTTTTCAAAGTCACCTTCTCCCTCGACCTTTCGATTGACCTCCCAAGCGAGCCAGCGGAGCCTGAAGTCTTATTCCCCGACCTTAATGGCGAGGTTACTCTTCTCCACAATGATGTCCACCGTCGATCGCCATCTCCCCCTCCGCTGCCAACTCCCCCCCTTGACCATATTGTCACCTTGCTCCCTATTGACCCCTTGGAGGCGCAAACCGGGGAGCAGGCCATTCTTGCCCAGGCGGGTCAAAAACCCCTCCCTGCTGGCATTGGCAAGGGCAAAGGCAAGGCTTCCCAGCCTCCACTCACTCATCATACCCCTGAACTTCCCACTGTGGATACCGACGGCGATGCCACAAGGGCCCTAAGTAGGCTCAACTTGGCCACTGAGGAAGCCGACCTCCACATAGAAGGCCCCCGTCGCTCTTGGAGGAAACGCACACTTCCCGAAGAAGGCCCCAGGCAATCGCTCAAACGGCGGCGTCAGTGATTATGTTCATAACCAATGCTTTGCTAAGTAGACCGGACCATTATTGTACAGTAGGCAATATCCATCAACGTAGGTTTTGCACACAAGGAAGGCCACGTGTCTCCAACTCTTAAGAACCAGGCCCGGACTCGGTCAAAAATTTCCTCTTGCCTTGCTACTGTCACAGTCTGCATGGACAAGCCAGTTACACCCGGTCGCTTTGCCCAGCGCTATGTTGCTCGCGCTTTGCGTGCATCATCTGCCGCTCTTCCTGCAAATTCCAGTCCAATTCGCGCTCCGGAGGCAGGAGAGAATCACCGTATTTCGTCCTGCCTCCCCGAATGCAGCCTCGCCGCAGGCACCGACATATCAGCCCAAGGTCATCCCAAAGCACCAGATCATCATTGTGCCACCGACAAGGGGAAGGAAAATTCCAAGCCCCCCTCCCCAGCACAACGGACGTCTACCCCTACGGACATGGCTCGTCCCACCCATTCACCACACCGGCGCAGGACAGCCCAACCTTTCCCGTTCGCTCTCTCTTCACCGGTACCTTCTACATAAAGCACAAACAGTCTTCTCAAGCCGTCAGAGGGAACATTGGTTGGCGTGTACTGTCGTCTTCAGAAGAGTACTCTTCGACAGAAGAAGATGAAGAACTCTCGTTGATCATGGCGGAAACTAGTGCTCCATCTCCTCATCTCCTTCCGCAAGAGTCCTCCCTTCGAGGAAAAGCAAGGTAGTCAGCCTCTTCCTCCTCTCATGTTGCCAAACATCCCCTCTGACCTCATCATGGGTAGGCCCGAACTCGCCGACCACGATCTCACCTCCTGTGAGCAAAACCTCAGCCCCTTTCTTTCTGTTACTCCCCCCCCACCCTAATGTGTTGCAGATTTTCTCAATCCCGACACTGATCCCAAGGACTTGTGTCCCTACTGCGACGAACCACTCCCCTCGAAGCCTACACCCGTGCTGTCTGCTCTTCTTGAAAGGCTGTTGCTTAAATCTTGGCCTCAGCCGCGACCCACCAACCCTTTGGGCCGGAGAGCCAAGATGGAGTCATTCGTCGCACTATGTGCACGTCATCAGTTCGAGAGCATCCAGTTGCCGGAGGCCAAGATCAATGGCTGGCCCTCAGAAATTGACTTCGCACAAGTTCACCAACGCCTCATTGGCAAGCTTCCACAGCTCAGAGACCTGGTCACTAATGCCACTTTGAGAGATTCAAACCTCTTCTGGCAAGAGGTTATGCATGAGGTTGAGGCCCAAGGGAAAGTCGGCCAACACTCCTTTCACAACCAGTTGGCTACTTTTGACAAGGGCCACACGGGATAGTACGTATCGCTATCCAACTCCTCATTTTGCAGCCCTAATATCAACCAGTTATGGTGAACAAGGTTTCGCCGTCCTGTGGACCACCCTCTGGGACATGTCTTCATCTATCCCCAGGGAGGCTTTTGCGCCTCTCACACCTGATCACTTCACACTCCGCATTCTTGTACCTGAGGCTGCCAAGGAGCTCATCAAGGAAGATCTCAACATCACCGATAATCGCACCGCCCTGGCTGTTCTTCGCAGCAGTAGCCGCTATGGTGTTTCCATGTTCCCCCACGACGACACATCATCCTCCGACAGTTTCGCGGAGCAGATCATGCTTGATCGAGCGCGCATCCGCAAGCAGCAGAAGCATCGTCATCAAGACGAATCGCCACGGCCACGACCAAAGCCAAAGCCTGTAGGCAAAAAGTTGACAACAAGTTTACGAAAAACAAACTGGTAGCACTACTGCGATATAAAACTCAATTGTACATTGTGACCTTTTGACTCCCAATGGGTCATTTGTCTACACCGGCGATGATGATGGTTCCATACAGAATAGCACCCCGGGTGAGGCGGATAACTCTCCCGACAGTTTTTCCCACTTTTGCAAACAGGCAGCCAACTCGTCCTTGAATGAAGACCAAGCCGACCTCTCCATTGCTTCCCCCAGATCTTCGATTTCAAGGATACGTTGGACCACTGGAACAATCCCAGACTCTGTCAATACGACCTTGTGTGTTCCCCTAGTCCCAGAGTCATCCACCGCAAGTCCTCCTTCATTCTCGGCATCATCTTGAGTTAGTTGGCCTCAGTCTATTTTCCTACGACTGTCAAAGAGTAGGAAAGACACACCTCTTTTTTCGGTTCGTTCTTCAGAAAGATCTGTTCCCAACGCACAGCATTGCCCTTCATTCGGGCAATAGCTCCTACAAGTGCCCAATGAGCTTTGCCAGCACGATTTTTCCGTGTGACTCACCAGATTGTCTCTTACCGGCGAAAGGCACCTTCATAAGTCGTGCCACCTCTTGCGCCGGCGGCATTTTTGCAGCAATTGCGTTCTCCCCCTCATTCTGAAATATATCAATCCTTGTTCCCAATCAGTTTCGCGCTTCCCTCATAGCCAAAATTGACTGACCAGCTCCGGCGGCGCATTTGTCTCCCTGGGACCCTGCAATCGTTGAGGCCTCATGCAACACTGTCGCTTCTGGGTGCAATTCACTCTCCCGACCTTCAGCGATGTCCTCCACGCAGACGGCCAACTGGCCGACCGGTCCATTCTTCCTATCCTTTTTCCAAGTCTCAAGGAACCCACGGACGGTCTCGTCACTGGCCCCCTCAGGCCATTCGATCTGGATTCCTCTTTCCAATATCCAGGCCTGTACGTCCGTTGGGCCTATCAGTTTAACGTCCGGGTCTCCCCCCTCCGCCACCTTCGCGCTAACAACATAGGGTATGCACCCAAGCTGACAACAGAGCGTTACCGACATCTAGGAATGCATGTGGGACCTCTCACCAGAAAAGCATCCTTCGCCGCTTGCAAGAGTTTTTCAGGCACTAAACGTCCCCGTTCACTTTGTTGAGCCCCTTCTGACCCATCTTCCACCATCCCTCGAGTCCACGAGAGCAACCTTTGTGCCTTCTCCCGGCCATGGCTAGCGACATCATGGTCCCAGTGCACTGCTCGGGCCTGCCTGATCCATAGAGAAGGAGAATCCACTGTTGGAACCGTGAACTTGCAGCCTTGATTTTTGGCCTCGTGTCCGCTGAGAGCCTGCACGTCCAGGAAGAACTTGTTCATAGAAGGCAAATCCCTGCACATTGGTACCACCAGTGTTTGCCGCAGATGTGCCAGGAGAATCAATTTGCGACCCATGGTTCTCGACATCCTTTCGTCTCTTGCCAGCGGGCGACCACCATATATATCCAACGCCAAGTCGACCAACTCCCCATTGTTTTCGTTCGCTAGCTGTGCCTGTTGCCCACTCACTTCTCCAAGTTAGTATGGGTCTTAAAGTTGGTGAACATTACTTACCGTGACGTGATATCAGCGATGCAACCATGTCTTCTACCGTGTCCACGTCAATCCCCACCACCGTAGCCAATAACTCATTGCTTCTCACCGCTCCCAGCACTGCAGTACCATCAGTCACGCGGGAATGTACATACTTTCCCCCCCAGGCATAAGGGCCCCCCAGGTGGCGTAGGAGCACTAGGCCCAGTCCTGCGCCCACTTCTCCTGTACGCAATTCCCTTTGTTGGAAGGCTGTCGCCAGTCGATTTGATGGTATGTCCTCCATTGCCCGCCAGTCCAAATGAGCCAAGATCTTTTCAACCCGACGACATAACATCAGATGGGCGCTGAGCTGGCGCACACTTCACGTACCAATGCTGGCCACAAGCCTCCTGTTTCATCCTTCTTGAGTGGAGTATGTTCTAGCAATAAGCGCAGTAGGTGTGGAACTGGCGGGAGGCACCCTGCATCGAGCGTAGCACCGCATACACTGAGTTTCCCCTTTCCGGTCGCGAGTTCGTCTAGCCATGCCGCAGCTTCCTTGCTCGCCTTTACCTCTGGTCGTATCCTCGCCTTCTGGTAAATGGGGCGAACCTTCTCCATCCAAGTCTCCTGGAAGTGTTGGTTGGGTTGACCCATTTTCCTCCCTATCTCTTTACCAGCATGCTCTTCGAGCACTTTGTCGATTGCCACCCATGCTGAGTAACTGCTCGAGGGATCCTCGGCGTCATCATGGCCTGTGCCATCTCCAATATCGTAGACATAACACAAGCTAACAAATCCTGGTATGGCCCAGCCTCGGTCAGTTTGTTGGCCAACCACTCGCCCTTGTCTGCTGTCAGGCTCGCCTTCCAGGTCGGAAGATCGTAGAGTCTATTCAGGACCTGCTTTAATTGGCGACACCACACAACACGGGCAGCTTTTCGACTTTGTTGATCTGGTGGGAGAGTTAAGACTTCACTCCCTACGACACACGTGCTTCATTCCGCGCACCGCATTTACTGGTTGTGCATCGCCTAATCCCGCAGTCTGTGGCGCCGTTCTCATTACACTTTGGGCAGACATGCTTCCATTCTGACACGCACCTTGGACTCGCAGTTTTCCCCTATAGCCTCTTGCTTCGTGTCCTGTACCTCCAACTTCTGTACAGCCTTTGTCGCAGCAGCTGTTTCATTCTCCTTGGAAATCCGCGCTCTTTTGGGTGCCTCGTTTTGGGCCTCACTACTTAGCGTGCGGACTCTTTTGGATGGGTGCTGCTACATTGATCTGTTGGACCACCGCCATGTGGCGTTCTGGATGATAGACGCACCTTCACTTCCTCCTGAGGATCGCTCCCAGGGGCGCTCGCCTTGTCCGCTGCCGAGCATGTCTCTCCCTTTGCGGGGGACGGTACCATGTACACCTGCGTTCTATAAATCACCTCTGACCCTACGCTGGTTTTTGGCAAAGCCTCCGCCAAGCCCGCTGTACCCAAAGGCACCATGTCTGCCTCATGCGCATGGCCATTGGCCACAGCCAGGAAGCCCTTTGGATGTCAGCCCGACAACGCCTTGACGTATATACTGCCACCTACAGGCCAAACCGTACCCAGAGGCACAGTCTACGAAAATAATTCTTCGGTCAGCACCGTGATTTGGTAGGCAAATGGCATGGACCATCTCACCCCCACCTTGGCACATCAGCTCTCAAAAAAAAAAGAACACAAAAAGGCACAACACGCACCCATGTACCGACCAGTGCACCCTGAATGTCCTGAACAGAGGCGTTTTCACTGATTGTCATGGTGGTCCAAGCTTGTCCTTATTTTCCCAAAACAGTAAACAATAAAGAACTCCACACACTCTCCCAGGCACTCTTTTTTTGTTTTTGTTTTTTTCCGCCGGCATAATGATATTATGGTGGATTACTACATATACCACGTGACTTGGTCTCTTTTTCAGACAAGTCATGTGATGAGCTCGAAACTACAGCGTTTCAAGTGTCTGGGTCCAGTCCACTACCTTCTCGTGTACCATTACCTGCTCATGCCTTCATTATTTGTCTTTTATTGTATAATTGTATCACCCACCTTTTCTCGTGTAAATCCAATCACTTGGAGTCCCTCTATCGAAGACGCCCGCGAAAGCGCCACGTATGTCTGGCCTACAGACCCCCAATTAGCGGCTCAAGGTCTTTGATAATAGCGCTACGCTTATTCTACCTTTTTCGAATATTCGCCCGAGGTTGACCTTCACGCGATGGATGGTTTGTCCTTGGCTTTTGTGAATCGACATCGCCCACGCCAGTATCAGAGGACTGTCCGAAGCCTGTCAGGCGAGAATGATTCAACAGAGGTCTGGCGACGCGCACATTTGGGTTCTCTTTGCCGTCGACTTTCCATCCGGTCCATCAGCCTGAAAGACCTCCCGTTTGAGCAGCACCGCCTCGGTCTTCACATCCCCCACGGCTCCCGGTTTGGGGTACTGAAACAGCACCAGCGGCATTCGGACCACATCCTGTTTCCTCCGCTTGCCTGTGCTCTCGCGTATCACTGCCCGCCCATCTTCTCCCAACTCCACGTCCCGGAGCAACGAGCTCGTCTTATTTCCCTGCGGGCGACCTTGCAGCTGCTTTGGTTCGTAGAATCCCAGCACCTTGCCTACTGACCCGTTCACCAGGACATTGTCCATGTTTTTCACCAACATTACCTGCGCCCCAATCTTTAATACGACTTTCTCCTCCACCAACAATGCTGAATCCAAAAAGTTTTTTGAGCCCACGTCCTTTGCTTCGAAAGGGTAAGCTTGGGCGGGCAGATCGTCCAAATGCCTGTCGTTGGCTTCTTTCACAGCCTGTCGAGTCGAGAATAACTCTGTCGGCAACAACTGGTTGAATTTGGACACGCGGGCCCCTGCACCATCACCTGCCTTCGCCGTCGTTAAATGCTGGACGGGAAGTTCCCTCGACAGTGATTGGAACAGTTTGATTGCGTCTTGTGTCGGTGTCCCCATACGTACAGAGTTCAATGCATCGACAAGACCTTTCAACGATCGTTAGTTAGCTTAGCGTTCCGGTGGAGCGCAAGTTTAAGACTCATACTGTTGTCTTTCTGTCGGAATACACGAACCAGCTGCACTTGACAAGCCAGCGTGTCCCTCCATGCCGCCGCGTTAAAAGCAAACAGAGGTTCCTTCGCCCCATCTGTTACCGGAGGCAGCTGCAGGAAGTCGCCTGTAACAACTACTTGCAGGCCCCCAAACGGCTTATCAGGCTTCCTTCTGAGTTTCTGCGCAAGCCTTGCAATGACGTTAAATGTGGGTGCGTCTATCATCGAAACTGGGTTGTATGTATCATTAGCACGCGAATCATTCCTACTGGTCGACTCACTTTCGTCTACGATCAGAACCCTAGCGTCTTCCCATCTCTTTTTGGCACCCTTACACTTGCAAATCCACGCGGCTAGTTCGTCCACATTAGTGTTGTTGGGCTTGATGCACCCCCACGAGTTAATCGTTTGGCCTGCGGGCAATTTAGCCCAAGCATCGCCAGCGTTTCCTTTACTCACCTCCAATGGTTGAAGCTGCCTTACCAGTGCTGGCTGTTACTGCGATGGCGTTGTCCGCATCCTTGTACTTTTTTTTCAGAGCCATGATAATAGCTCGCAGAAGCAACGATTTCCCGGTACCTATAATGTTTATTCCATAGGTACGATTCAGAACATGCGTCTCAATACGTACCTGCAGCCCCAGTGAAAAATACGCTTTTTCTCTCCTCGACCACCATTTTCATCACCTTTGCCTGCTCCCTGCTCAAGCAGACCTCCTCCACTTCCAACGCACCGGTGTCTTTTGATTCGGCGACCACCGGAACAGGCATGGAAAAGAAATCGTGAAGTGTTTGCTGGGGTTCCTTTGCCAGGGATCTCTTGGGCATGATGGTAAGTTGCTTGGACCCAGGCGCTCGGCCAAAAACGTCTGAATCCTTCCTTTGCCCTTAATCTAATCTTCATCCACACAAACGGTACAATCTTTCTATCGCTTCGCCAGCCTAGACAAACCCCCTCTTTTAATTTATTTTCGGCGCTATACTACTGTAAAGTGCCTCACGTCGGAATGGACCTGCAATGTCAGTATTTGTCAATGTGTCGCCCCCACGTGACCTTCTCCTCCCATAAGAACGCTCAAAAAAGAGCACGTGTCTGTGGATGCCCTTTCTTTTGTTCCTTCTCCCTCCTGCCTTCACACCATGTCTCAGCTTCAAGACCGTTTACGCGACTCTCTCGGCACGAACGACGATTTTGTCGCCACCCCCTTCATCCAAAGCCTCTTCTGGCATCACATTCCGGAACCAGCAATAATTGACCCTTGGGACCATCAAGACCATCGCGCTGCGCTGCGTAGCTTCAGATCTGTGAGTCCCTGCGACCTACACTTTTGCAGTCCTATTCACCCCTGCCTGCGCCAAGGCCGTCAAAAAAACTGTTGTCGAGGGCATTCGGCTTCTCTCCACTCATCGCCACCTGGTTCAAATCGATGGCATCTTATATCACAAGAGACTCGATCAACTTTCTCCCCAGGCCAAGCACGACCTCTCCTCCCACATTAAATCCCTTCTCTATCGTCTGCACGCCTTGCGCCTCACGGACGTCTACCTCTACAATCTCCGCTCCCCCATCCCCGTTTGTGTACACGACCCTGCGCTCCACCAAAGCACCCTCAATGTGGCCCCCCTTGTATTTGCAAGTCTGGAGAATATTCACAAGGCTGCCAAATCCTTCCTCTCCTCAGGTCCTGCCCTTCGCTTGGCCTCCCAGTCCGATCTACCTGAAGTTCCACACAACGATGATCTTGGCTGCCATGCCATCACTCAGGGCTATGCCCTCGGTCTCACAAACGTCAACTCGGGCCTTTGGATCCTTCGCGCCAGCCACTTTGCTGACAACCTGAGGACCATTGTGGTACACTAAAGTCCTTCAATGCTATTTTTGTGTCACTCACCCTACTGTCTAGTTTTCAGAAAAACCGCTCATCAAATCCGTCCAATTGTGCGCGCTCACCTACCTTCTTTCTCACCCAACCCTGACAAATAAAGGCTATCTGCCGAAACGCATCACTCCGTTCTGGCAGAGCCTTTGCTTCAGCAAACGACAGAGTACGATCACGCGCACCCTGACTTTTACCTCTTCCTGGCCATTTCACCGCTGTTTTTGCTCTGTGAAGCACCCGTGGCTGCGTCCAAGCCGAGCATTATAGGCCTGCTTCAGGTCCGTTCATCTTATCTTTCATCGTTGACACCACCCGCATGTTGAACGCGCGCCCCCCCCCCCCCCCCCCCCCCCCAGTTGTCTAACCGTTACCTGTATAAGAGGGGGACCCTTCCTCGCCCTTTCGCTGCCCTCGAGAAGGCAGCCTTCGACTGTATCTTCCGCATCATTCAAGAGGGTGCCTCCGTTGTACACTCCCTCGTCAGGCTGGTCGACGAGGTTGAGAACATTCTATCGCTCCCTGGCGATCTCGACCAGGCTACTTGGTACAGGAACATGATTGACACAGTCCTCACCGAAGCTCCACTTCCTGTCATACCAAACCAACAAACCCGGCAACTCTCTGTCAACCGCCAGAGTCCAGAAGACGACATTGAGCAGCCCACTGTCAAGGCCCGTCCCAAGGGGACGTCGAAGGTCTCCAAGAAGAGACAAGTCGGCCAAAAGCAAGCACCCCTCTCCCGATCTGTCGTTGAAGACACTCCTACTCCTCTCGTAGTGACTTTCGGAATGCCAGTACCTCTCAGCGTGACGCTCTTCGCCAACATCTTTTGGAAGCCACAGAGGCTCATATTGACTCGCTATTAGCAAAGCCACACGGCAACACACCCAGCCCTGCGTCCCAGTCCCTTGTTGGCGAGCGAAGCTCTGAACGTATTGATGTAAAACTTCATCCTCGTTTTGGGAAGTCTTGTAATCTCACCATCTCTCCATTCAGCGTGCCGAACCTCTCGCTTTCAAAGTCTATGATGTCAGGACCCAGAAATGGGTGCAAATCACCGTCCAGCCGCTGCAACATTTGTGTGTGTCAAGGAGAGACTCTCTTTCCTCAATTGTAGGGTTGACAAATTATCTTCTTAGTTGGACCTGTTTGCCTTCCGCCTAAGCAAGTTGCTTACCGCCCACGTTGCCAAACCTCTCCACAACGACATTCTGCGCCCCCTTGACCAAGATGATTCAGTTGTTAAACGATTTTCCCTGGCCCAGTGGGAAAAGGAGTCTATAATCAACCAGTACTGCCATCCTTCCACACATTTTGTCCATGTTTCCTCTACACAGGCCCCTCGCCCTCAGCGATCTCTCCATCCATCTTCAGTGGCATTGTAGACGTCGACGAACCCTTTGACGCCACTTGTCAGTGGTTCTCCCATGTCCCATTGATACCTGCTCAAGTGTGTGTATACAGATCCTCTTTTCCGCGATTTTCCCGATCTGTCCACCGAAGGTCATGATCGTCGACTCAGTGTGCTACAAGTTTTGGCTGAGTTCTCACTTGGCGAATCTGGCGACGTGGTGTCGCTCCACAACATACCCCATGACGGTCACGATGTCGAGTTTTAACCGTCCCCCATAAAGTGGGTGATTGTTTTTTTTTTTTTTTTTTTTTTTCCTTTCTCAATCTCCACCAGTCACCTCGACCATATCCCTTATGTTCTGAGTGCCACCGAACACCTCATGCCGGCTGACTCCCCACCATTGAACATCCACCGCAGTCGCTTTTGGCATGAAATGGGCAGTGCTGGCTCAGACCAACCCCAATCCTACGACAGCACTGGGCTCCCCACCACTCTCGAGCTCGCCCATGGCGCAAGTATCTTGCTCTGTGTTCAGCGCGCCTTCAGCCCTAATGACTTTGCATCCTTCATTCGCTGTTGGGATGACGAACACTTGAAATTCAAGGATATCGTTACTAGTGCCATTTATATGAAGCCTGGTGACATTGTGTAACCGTCCCTTTCTCTCTTTTTTTGATACTTTGCTGATCACCTTTGCAGCATTATACCCGCTTGGGCGGAAACATACTCGCTGAACATACAGCACTCTTTGATACGTGGCGGCACTGTCCTAAACCGTTTTGTCATCCGTGATGCCCTGCCCCAGCTTATTGAAATGACTGCTCTCGACAGCAGCACAGACTATACCCAAGCTTGGGCGATCTATGCCAGATTCCTCATGTGCTGGTGCCATGCAGCAATAATAGGTAAGAGCGCCACTGATGGCTATTTTTGTGTAATACCAACCTCATCCTTTAGGAAAGTCTGATGCCTATCGAATCCCCCCAGCATTTGAATTCAAAGGCCTTGTCGACATTCTTTTTCTTGGACTGGCAATTTTATCTGCTCCTCTTCTCCTGGGACCGCAGGGTCACGATACTGTCCTTGTGGAGTGTCACGTCGCCACGAAACTCTTTGAAAAGTTTCTCACTTTTCATCGGAAACACTACACGGTGGATTGTTTCCAAGGGCATGAGAAATGTGACATCTTTGTCGATGTGCCATCTGCCTTCGTTTCAGCTCTTCTGGCCTTCTTCAGCTCTGTACGTGATAGCGACACCGGTTCGGCCAATGTCGATCGCTTTGCAGAAGTCGAGGTGCAGTCCGCTGTAAGGGCTTTGTGGCAAGAAACATTCATGCCGGTCTTCTCCCTTCGTAATCCCATGAGTCCTGCGGATCTCCTTCCCGAAAAGGTGGACCACCTCTTCCCCGCTCTGCATGGCTCTGTTCACCCTCTGCGGTCGCAGCATTCGCAGCCTCCCATTGACGCAATGGCCCCGGACAGTCGATCACTCAGCCCCATTCCAGATACCGACCTTCGCACCGAAGCATCCTTCCTCTCTGGTGGTCATCGGGCTGTTGTCCCGCCCAAAAGGTCGCGAGGTCGTCTCCGCAGAGCCACACAGACGCCCATGGCATCCAGGAAGCGTCGACGGTCTGCGAGTCACAGCAATGAAGATGGCACAGCCTCTGAGGAAGAACAACCTACTCGTCGCCGGGGCAGAATAGCTTTTACTCCAGAAGAAGAGGAACTTGAATGAGGTCACATACAGTACTACGCTTCACAAGTCGGCTATGTAATCCTCGCTACACAATCCCCAACATTTTGGCTCAAACGTTGTGTCCTTTTCCACAATTTCGACTGTCAAACGGTCATTCTCGTCCCAGTGCGATATTGCTCCTGACCATTCCCTGGTCCAAGATCCCTGTGTGTGCACGCCAAGCCTTTTGAGATGCGGGAACCAGCGGCGACGGTTACCTCCAACCAGCCTTTCCGCTGCCTGCATTGACTGTCCCAGCGACAACAACCCTTTGTTTATTATCGTCACTTCAACCAGTGCGCTTTCGCACCGAATCTCCTCAAAAACAGCACACAACCAAGTCCAGTCCTTTATCGACACAGTCACTGAAAGGCATCGAGCGAACCGCAAAGCGTAGGGAAGACATTTAGTTTCGAGCCCCTTCTCTGGCAAGTGTTTGTCATCTGAATGGCTGCTGGGGCCCCCACCTATTTTAGGCTCACCTGGCTGTTCGACCTTGGTCAATGTCATGATTTCGATGATTTCTCCTTGGACCTGGTTGCGCTCCGGGACCCAGTCGACGGACAACCGCTTCGCGGCTTGCAAAACATTTTCCTCCAGCAACCTTTGCCATTGTGTAATCAGCCGTGCTCCTGCCAGCTCGTAACAAGTCCCCTTGATATTGGCGATGTGGACGTTCTCAGCCTTGAATGGCTTGAGCGACAGTGGGCGTCTATCGGCTTCGTCGCAGAAGGTATCGCCCACCGCCATGAAACTCGCCAGGGTTGATATGCCGGCCAGGAGCAGCCGGAGGTCAGTTGCGCGATACGTGCACCCTTCGAACCACAGGTCCTTGGTCTCCACCTTCTTTCGAGCTCTATTCACCCGAGATGCAATATCGCACCTGCTGAAATCTATGCCGACAAAGTGCAATGCAGTCAGCTTCGTGCACTCCCCCAGGCTTTTCTCAAGCATGCACCAGTGTCCGCGACGAAGGGTTTTCCACTCTGGCGTCACTGCGACCAATTTGACTTTTCGCATGTAACTGGCCAACGTAGGATTTCTCGCTAACATTTCGTGCAGGTCTATGTTCGGCATTGAGCTTGCTTTACACGTTTGGTTCCGAGCAGACTGACCACACAAATCCTGGCGGCTTAGCCTCCACACACACTTGTTGAATAATATGCGTTGTGCCACCTCCCGATGTGTTTTGGAGATGAGGGCCAGCGACCGCAGGCATGACCTGTCATCTTCCAACCACTGTACGCACTCGTCCAACATCTCGAGAGGCATCGCTGTTGACCCGCCGTTGCCCATCCTGGACGTCGGAAGGAAAGAATGATCACTTTTTCTCCGATGGCCCCCGGCTACCATTCAAATTGCACATGGGCGGCGGTCAAGTATTCTAGCTCCTCATTGGCAATAAACAAATCGCACCATCTCGCTTTTGAGCTGTCCTCATTCAATAAAACTCGCAGGGTTTCCTACATAGCTAGACATCCATCCCAGAGCTTTCGACTGCTGCATCTCGCGGCTGTTCGCTCTTGCAGGACAAATACGCCACGGTCAGTGGGTAAGTTTTGCACCGTCAGCCCCTGAGCTGGGTGTGACCGGTTCCCCTTGCTTTATCTCCATTGCCATCCTAACCCACCAGCCACATTCGTCTCTCTCTCTCTCTCTCTCTCATATGAAAAAAAAAATCAGTTCGTCGCGTACACCATCTCCGTGCATGTATACTCAACCCATCACGATTTTTAGGGCATCGCCCACGCACGGGGTATTCACGTATGTACCCATTGCCATCCCCACCCCCAGGCCACCACCGCTCAGCTTGAGTCCAGACTTACCCAACGAAATGGTCTATGAGATCGCGACTCATGTCACGGACGGCCTGACTATCGCTTCTTTTTCCGCTGTAGATAAGCGCACACACAGTGTCACCCTACCTCTTGTGCATTCAGCCGTCGTAATCTGCCTCGAAGACGAGTTTGACACTGATCCGAACGTCGTACGCCTGACAAAACCTTTTTCACCATCCACCCTCAGCTCATGACTTCCAGATCTTCGATGAATACCGAGACCTTTTCAAAAAATACCACCGCTTCACTAAAAGCATCACCCTCAGAGGCCTCGGCATAGACATCTGCCAAGTCCTTTTCGTCCTTGGCTATGCGGCGCCCCAGGTTGAATCAGTCATTTTGGATGGCATCCATATGATTGTCCCACGGTTCTCGGGCTGGGAAGCTGAGTTGTGTAGTAGGCTCAGTCCATGGTTGGAATACAGCCTCGAACCGGATCGCGTGTTGGTCCACCTCAAGAGGATACATGTCCTCCGATGCATTGTGAATCTTCCCCCCTTGATGACACTCCTGAACAGTGTGGGTGGCCAATTCGAGGAGCTGGTCATAGAAGATGAACTCTACCTGTGTGATTATCGGCTCATGCCATCTGCCCAGGCCTTTATCCCCTCCCGGCGCGTGGTTGGCACTTCAGGGCTACCACCAGCGTGGTGCCACTTAAAAAACTCTGCATCCTAAACTCGCCTCTCCACGCCTTCATCGATGACATCGAAGATACCATTCCCCTACGTATCTGTCTGGACTTTGTTCCGTGGAACATTTCGAGATCTACCTCTGCCACCCAGAGTCGCCTTCTATGCTTCAATCCGTGCTGGACAGCAGCAGCCATACTATCCGCCATTTGTCTGTCTACGCTCAAGGTAGAACCTTTCTCTGCCAGAGTCGTCGCGGTCACTAACCCTCGCCCAGCCTGCGCTGAGCCTTTCGAAGCTTGCCAAACTCTCATACCAACACTGGCTGCGTGCCAAGCACTCACATCCTTGCATTTGCGCATCATGTTTCGAGGGCTTACTTGGGTCACTTACCTTTTGGAGACAATCCCCCCCAACTTGCGCCAGCTCAAGTTGGACTTCATTATGGCAGATATCCCCAGCATGTTTCAACTGCAGCACATTCTTTCACTCTCCCTTCACTCGGTCGACCATCGCACCATGCCCCTTCACCTAAAGCTCGCAGCAGCTCTTCAGGGGATCAATGTTGAGCGTTTTGAGCTCACTATCAGTCCAAGCCTCGAGGATGGGCCATCCTCCATGTTGCGGGCCTGGATGGGCCACTCTTTGATGAAGCAGGTATGGGGACCAGCTGCCACCGGGCAAAGCTATTCTCGTTGGAATGAGGGACATCTTTGGACGCACTATGATTGGCATGAATCCTCGCATGCAGATGGTAAAATCAGGTTTGTTGGCGTCAAAAGGCCTCACTAGCATTCAAATTCAACCACCTTTACCTGTCTTGATACCTCCCTATCTCACTTTTTCTCTCCCTGTCACACCTGTGGATTTTTTTCCAGGCCGCATCAGGTACGGCACAAGAATCCTGTCTGTCACTATGTCACATTCTATGTTCTTGTCTGCTACAGCCTTCTCATCCCTTCATGTCATGTACTTATCTACGTACCAAATGTAAGCAGCTACCAGGTTACTAGGGTATTTTAGCTCTGGTTTTTTCAGCAGCCAAGATATGAAATCGCCCGAGTTTCGCAATTCCCTGCCAAAGTGCCTTCCGGCTGCCTCTATCATCCCCGGCTCTGTCATGACTCTAAACCCAATGCCCGCCAATAAATCACGATGCCGACACTCATGATTCTTCTGGAAGGACGGATGCAGAGTTTCATGTGGTCCGCTTGGGACATGACATTTCCAGCAGATTCGAGAGTGCCAGCGCTTGTCGTAGACGAGTCCTTGTCTGAACTCCTCCATAAAGAGCTCGCGCGCCATCCCAATCGACAGCCTTGGGCACTCTTTTACTAGGTCATGATATGGTTGACGGTCACTGGGAGTGCTGCAAAGGGCACATTGGTCACTGAGTGCCGCAAGCGCCCGTTTCAGCGGCGCCAGCCAGTGGTATTGTTGGCGCGTGTGTTCCCACAGTCGCTTGCTCGAATGCATCACTGCGTCTTTCAAACTGTGTGCACCCGCTTTCTTCGGGCGAGGAGTGCCTCCACCGCCCTCTTCCTCCTCGCCGAGGAGACGTAGGGCGGGATTGCAGTAGCTACAGAGCTGCGCCCCATTTACCTCCTACACACGGGTGTCAAAGGGTTTCACTTTCCGGGCGGTCATTGGCACGTACCGAGCACGTTTTGCCCTTCCCATCATTCCATTCGCATATATTCAAGCGCAGACATTTCGGTTGACCGAAACAGTAGTTGTACACTGCCCCTCTTCCACAAGGGTCCGGGACATGTTGTCCTTTGTGCCCTCCAGATGGAAATGTGACGCAGAAAGAGGGCACCCCATCTCGACCAGCGCGCCCGAGCTCTTGAATATAGGAGAGAAACTCGATGGGGGTGCCAGCGTGAATTAGGTACCGTATCGATCGGTTGTCGTTTCCTGCGCTCAGTGCATTCGTGCTGACCAAAACTTTGCACGTCCCCTTCTGCCACTCGCCGAGCACCGTCTTCCTGTCTTTTGCCGTCAGATCCTGGCCACCGTGGTAAAACCCCGACTTGAGCATTGCACTCAAGCTTGTGCCCATCGCCTTGGTTTGTACGAAGACCAGGATTCGCTCCTCTGCCTTTAGTTTCCGCAATCTTTGTTCCACAAAAGCCACCACCCGCGCTAGAAGAACATCCTCGCGCGAAGAGGGGGATTTGACGACATACGTCAGCTCAGGACGATCTGTAGGCTCCCGAACAGTGATGTAGTCGGCCATCAAGCCGTAATCCTCGACCAATTGCCCTTCTCCACTCGGGGGTACCGTCGCGCTAAGCAAAACCATTGGTTTGTCGACCATCCGAAAGGCATAAGGGTTGTCGAGAACTTCTCGAAAGCCTTGGTTTGCCACGCCGCCATAGTGACACTCATCCACAAAGGTGGCGCAGAAACCTTGGCCAGCGCCTATAGCCTTCACAGACTCCCGATAGTTGGTCCTTTTCGTCATTTCGACAGTAGCCAAAAGCACCCGAGTGTCCGCACCGACTGTCCGGTAGACCAGGTCCTTCATCGCCAAGCACTTAACCCCCATTTCTCGTAGTTTTCGCTCCCAATCATCGAACAGTGACTTTAGGGGACAATGAGCAGAGCTGGCCTTCCAGTCATGACGGCAGTCATGATGACAGCCATACTCTTACCGCCCCCGGTCTTCAGCACTCCGACGACGTCTGTCGTCCCCTGCAAGACAGCCCCGACCAGCCATTCCTGTCCTGTGCTACGCCACTCGATTTTCTTGACGCCGAGAATCTTCCCCATCTCTAGTAAAGTGTTTTTCGGAGGGATGGGTGCTCGTCCCAGTGTCACGCTCGTGCCATCCTCGTGGCGTGTCATTCCACTGTTGTCCAGAGGCACTTGCAGCAACCCAGTTTCAGATTACACCAAATGAATGATTACCCCGCTCACCTATCATGTGCTCGTCGTTACTGTCCATGTTGTACACCGCTGG
This sequence comes from Strobilurus orientalis, assembly GCA_019915145.1. Classification (NCBI taxonomy): domain Eukaryota; kingdom Fungi; phylum Basidiomycota; class Agaricomycetes; order Agaricales; family Physalacriaceae; genus Strobilurus; species Strobilurus orientalis. The sequence continues at coordinate 4,654 of JAHLML010000015.1, read as the reverse complement.
CATGTCTGCGACTCGGTCAGTGTGGCTTTTCAATAGACAGTTTACATATCATTACCTTCTTCCATTTGGAAGTACTTCTCAGTCGGCAACGATGGGGACCTAGCAACCTCATCCAAAGCTGCCCGAGTGGACCTTGGCTCTTCTATTGCTACTCCTCAGCCAAGCTCCCCTTTTCAAAGGAAAAAAAAAAAAAAACACTCACCTGGCCACCTATTATTACCATTGATTCGCTCGAGAATCATCTCGAGGCGACTTATCACGTTAGCCATTTGAGGGCCCGTGCCTGACATCGCAGGGACGGGTTTTTAATGATTTTTTCCTCGACTAGGGATCCATAGTTGTCCGATGTCGCCTGCCTCACAGGAAGTACCAGGCCGCAGGGAACGATCTTTAGAAGCTGTTGCCATTCCCGCGCCACAGCGCGGAAGAGAGCCAAATCCCTGTGATTTGTTCCCCAGATTTCTTGTGAGTTCCTGCCATACACCTTCTTGTCTACGTTGACACTGTGTCCAGCCAGCTCGGCCGCTGCCGCGTCAAACTCGTACTCCATCTCGAGATGTTGATACTTTTTGTCCAACAGTTCGCGTCTAAAGGCCGTTGTAAGATGCCTCATGTCATTGACACCCAACTCCACCCCCAAATACTTTCCGGTCAACTCTTCGAGCTTGGCAGTGATGTCACTTGTCTCGAAGTGATGTCCACAGTTGACGAAGATGACCTGGGCGTAAAGCATGTACCGATCCGGCATGCCCTTGAAGCATGCCTGCGCAATGACCTGCACCAATGGCCGAACCAGCGCCAAGTGTTGCGTCAACAACGCGGAACTGAGCGCATCCAGAGCATGGGGAATATAGTGATCGTGTCCGCTGGATGAAGATGTTTTGGTGTACATCCCGATCAGGTTGAAGTAGTTGGCTGCCCATGCTGCATTGCGCTCCCCGCGTGGCAGTATTGCAGAAAGTCATCACGCACATTTCACTTCCCCGTGGAGGTGCGCCAGCCGTGCACATGCATCTCGTCATTAGCAGCAGTCCCACTCTGCGACTTTGCCCAACCACCGGCGACACGCTCCTGTGTTGAAGACAGGCACGTCCCCCTCCTCCGACCCAATGAGGTACTCACGGCGCCATCCCGCATCGGCTAGCACTGCCTCCAGAAGGGTCTTTCTGTGCTCATGAAAACATTCCGGGCATCCACCAAGAAAGAGTGTCCTGGCGCCTTATTGCCCAGGTCGTCCGCAACGTCCTTGTAATTGATTGCCACGCCCGACAAGCCAAAGAGGACTACCTGGTGAAAGTCGTCCACCAGGGATTTCTCAATACCGTCACTGCCAAGCATCACGGCCAGGTCCTCCAGGTCGATCCTGTCTCCCCGATAGTCTAAACGACGATAGTTTCCCTCTTCGAAAAAGTCACCCGTGGCGGTGCAGTCGTATTCATCGCGTTGGCCGTAGCAAGGTGTTGTAGGGACCGCACCTCGGTGAAACTCCCGTCTTTGATGTTTTCCGACCACCAGTCCTTGAGTTTCTCGCACTCGTCCCTGAGTGTGTCGGGCCCAGCAGCCCTTCGGTGCATCTCCCGCAAGAACATGACTCGCATCGTCCAGGTGATTGCTGCGAGGGTGTTGGTTGTGTCCTTCGCATCCGCAAATGATCCATCGCGCTTGACTTTTGTGTAGGCGAGGGAAATCATGGTAGGATCCCGATATCGGTCAGCGTCCGTCGGTGGCCACTCCTTTGTCCAGATGTACAAAAGCAAGTCACCCAGAACGTCTTGCTCCTGGACGCGTGGACCTGTGCTTCTGGCTCCGGAAAGGTAGCGGGTGAGAGCCTCCTGAATCCGTACGTCCTCGAATCTGTGATTGTCATTGAACAGCATGGCGATCAACTTCTGGGTAGGCACTAGGTACTTTTGCATGGTCGTCGTCCAATTGTCGTTTTTCAAGGGCTTGTGCGAGATACCCCTAGTAGGTCAGAACAAGTCAGATTCGTACTACGTGATACAACGCAGTAAACCCACGTTCTTCGCTCGTCCTCTGTGTTCAAGATCCTCAGGACTATGCCTGGTGTCTTATCGACGAGTTTCACAGACCGTTTGAACAAGTCAAGGAGGTCTTGTCGCAGGTTTGGCAAATGATCGGGAATGCTGATAGCCTTCAAGATCTCCTGTGGATTTCTATCCTGAGTCATCGTCAGCCACCCGGTCGCTTTCAACCATGGGTTTATCGTGGCTGTCTTGTCGTCCCGCAGCTTTGTCTCCTGCAAGATTGTATGGTCCGCCAGTTTTATCAGTCTGTCTGCCATCGCCTCCACTTGTCCTGTGGCAAGGGGTGTCTTCGGATTACCTCAAACAACCTTCTTCCAGTTGATTTATCCAGTTGCTGCACGGTGCAGCGTGCCCATTTATCGTTTTCCCTCTCCCCACCGGCACAGCTGTGTCTTGCGCGCGAGCTATCCTTGTTTTCCAAAATCAGCGGACAGCTCTGGCACTTCCAGGCCTGGAACGCAGGCAGTCCACCAACTTCCTTTATGACATGCTTGGGCCAAGGCCAATCATGCGCTATGCCAAGTTCTCCCACAGCCGCATTCAACAACGGCTTTTTCGACTTGTGTACATCGTGCTGCTCCTTGAGATGTCCAGCGACAGTGTTTGGATGCAACCACCGCTTGCATGGAGGACAAATCAATCCAGGCAGGTCCTCATTCAGGATGATCCCGTGGTCGGCTAGCAGTCTCAAGGCAGCCCCCCGAGCCTGCAATGACCATAAGAAGGAAAACTATACAGTGCGATATATCCTTTACCTCTGGCTCAATTGACATGTTCTGATGGGGTCCATCGTTGACATTGACTCCATCGGCTCCCACCTGTGAAGAACATATGTAAATTCCGTATCACCTCGGCGGTGGACCTCGCTGCTCACCTCTGTTTCTGGTGGTGTGCCAGCCTGGTCTGGCTCATCTGTGACACACATTACTGTCCCCGCGCTCTGAAAATTGGTGAAAGCATTCAAAAAACTCTCTATGAACTCACTGGCGAATCTTTCCCTCTTTCCCCCACCCTCTCCTCACTGTTTCCCCCGATCTGCCAGCGTTTCGGGCATCGTGTTGGTGAACCGCCTCCGACGCCATGGCGCCTTCAAAGAACTCGCATGAGTAACCTGCGACTGCAGGGATTGCCTTTCACCCACCTCTTCCTTTGTGTTCTGGAATCTTCTCTTCATGTTGGAAGTTGACCGCAGAAGAAAAGATGCACGTGAGCGTGTCCTCTCATGCTTGTGTGGTGACCGTGGGACAACTCTTGCATAAGTAAGGGGGTATTGTCTGGGAGAGCCAGAAACCATCACTGTTCACGTTCTAGGCCCTACCATCATGATATTCAAGTTATACATGCACGCCTTTTATCTACTTCCACCCTCAGAGGGATGTCATCACCTGACTTCATCCTTGTATAGAGAAAATCAGGTGATCTTCCCTTTTGTCCCCAAACCACAACAAAGCCTCCATTCAACAAGATCATGGAGATGGTCAGCCCTCACTGGCAAGGTCCCGTTCTGTTATCGGTCCTCACAATGTGCTTCGAAGAAAGGGGTTGGGAGAGCAACCCCCTTGTATTCTGGCTCCCCAGCATTATCACCCCATCTCGTAGAGCAGTAAACCAACCTGTCACTCGATATTGTTAAAAGTGCGGGCATCTCTTGTGCCATGAACTGGTGTTTCTGCAAAAAAGCGATTCGTCCACAGTCCGTTCAAGCCCTCCATAGGGTGTTATCGACACTAACCCTACGACGTTTGAAGCCTGGCTTTCGATACCCCAAAGGCATGTGGCTTTTTTAAGGCCAAGTAGTATCAAGCCCTCCTTTGTTCCTACAATATGACATGGTTTGCATTTACACCTCATTCAGAGCGCTGCGCCCTCTCCGAACGAACCTCCATCAATGTTTTCTGCCAATTGGATCAGTTATTGACAGTTGAGACAGGGTTAGGGATACAGACCTCTGCTCTCTCCATTGACGCTCTCAACTCTGCCTCTGTCAAGTTAGGCCACGCCGGCATCTTCTCCTTGAACTCGCGAGATGCTCATCGCTCAGGATGTTATAACTTTGCTCTGTACTGATCCTTTCCCAACGGTGTGTTTTGCACAAAAAGTGCTCGAGGAAGTTGGTGCTGAAAACAATGCGCTGGCGGGTGTCCTCGTCCAACACGCGCTCGAGATAGTCATATGTCACCACAAAGGCCGCAATTCTTGCCTCGACCGATCCTACATCGAAACCAAGTGTTCGTAGACCGGAGGTGGCACCATGCTCTTCAAACATGAGCCATCTCACCATATCCTTCAATGTGGCCGCCTGAAGGACACCCATAAGATGGAGGTTGTTCCCCATTTGCAACAGGTGATGATGCCCGATTTCATGCCGACAATGGCCAAGTTTTCCATCAACCCCATGAATCGGTCAAAGGGAACTTTTTCTCTTCTGAGACGCTCAAGGGGTCCACTCCCAGCATCCCGAACTCCTTGAGCAGATTCTCCCACCCGTCACCCACAGCCTTTGACCAGTAGGGCGAAAATTTCTCCTCTAGCGTCAACGGCTTGTCTGCAACGACTGGGTGCAGGGCAAGCCAATGGTTTGGTTGGCCATAAACGTTCATGTTCTCGTA